>CM055964.1:28547500-29747500 GCA_029531755.1 Holothuria leucospilota
TTATTTGCGTGCATTCAATAATTATTCTTTCTTTGAAAAAGTTTTATGATGAAGAAATGTTAAATCAACTCAACAGGTTTGTATATTTTTCATAACTTATCATTTCCCAGTTGTCGAAAGTAACTTAAAATCTGTCATTGTTAAATTGTTTGAAAATAGGATCGAGGTAAATTATAAATTGGTTGACTATAAGTAATGAAGTGACCACCTGAGAAGGTAGATGATTGTGTATTTTCAAATTATATGAATAATGCAAACGGAAGAATATTGATACCGGTATCAAGGTAAAAAGAGCTTTAGGGATGAAGAACGATAAAGAGAATTTCTACAATTTCCTTTAAATCTGATAGCTTTTCAATGGGTGAATACGTGCGACAAATACTTTCGTTTAAATACCGTACAATTTGAGTTGATACGAATACATTTGAGTATACTTTTACCCGTTTTGCAAAGTAAGTACTCGAATAAAATACCCTGTTGGCTTGTCTTTTTGTTTCTTCTTTTTAAATTTTAAAACATTACACACAACCTTTTGAAGTAAAGGCACGGCGGTCTGGATTTCAAAGGGAATCGCTGGTAATGACGACACTGAGCCCAATAGAGAAGAATTAGAAACAGTAGTCGGTCCATTTGGATACAAACTATAAACAAATGCATGATTGTCTTTGAAATTAGAAAAATACTAGTTGAAAATGTATGATGTTTGCGGGAAAGTTCATCCTTCACTTATCAAAAGATCATTACGTACAGGCATCCTCGTATCAAGCAAGACAGCATCTGCCCACACGAACAGTGGAAAGCCTGAGAACTGTATTTCATATATAAACTCAGAAGTGTAATTTGAAGACCGCCCTCACTCAAGATGTTGATAACTTTTCATTTTCAATGTCACGTATGGTTGTTCAATTCCCATCTTTTCAAATAAAATGCAACTTTATATGCTACTCACTGAAGCAATCTCACTTTTAACTTTCAAGGCACTGCATATAGAGGGAATGCAGACAATGCATATTCACATCGAACGAGTTCCCTTTTACTCACAGTTTACTGTCACACACTTCACTGTTTTGTTTACCCTTCCACGTAAGAACACATACAGTAGCGGAATGGAGGATCCAGATTTCTTGAGGGGCAGGGGGGGGGGGACATCGCTAAACGATGAAATACCGGTATACAACACAATATCGGCCTAATACTGCTACACAACAAAACATAAGTAAATACTTTGCAGCAAGTTTTTCTGAATGAGGAGCCCAGACCCACTCATTGCATCCAATTACAAAATCTTTCATTGTTATTGTGCATTATAACCCACATACTACTTCTGTGGAAAAGTATTTGAAAAAGGTGCACACTTGTCAATGATGTACGTAGCTGGCGGTAAAGGACAGCTCCCAGCCCGAAATAAATGGGCAACTGCAATATGAAGCCAAGACCATAGGCTATTACGAATAGCTCCATAATCGAAACAGAACCCCCAACAGAACCACCAACTCTCCCTGGTTTGGGAGTCTGTGAGCTCCGATATTTACCCCATATATATATATATATATATATATATATATACATACATACATACATACATACATACATACATACATATATACAGACATATGTATACAGTAATTGCCCGCAATTACCATCTGGCAAAAAAGGTAGCACCATGGATTCACGAATCCCTATGTAGAGGGCGCCCTAAATCATGAACTCCTTCATTTTTGCCTTATTCGTGTGAGATACCTAAAAAGGAGGTTAAGGAGAAACGAAATAGACTTTGCAATTCAACACACAACGCATCATATCCCTTCATGTTACTCCTCCATTGTGCGTTCACTGTACTATTACTATTTATGTGCTTACGCAATCAAACACACCTAACCTACAATCTGTGATTTTAAACTTTACAATCACAGTTGTAAGAGTATTGTAAGCTATAACGAACTGAAACTCGACATCTTATAATAACACCAACGTGTACGTAAAATAATTTCATGTACACAACGTCTTAATTTTATAAAATATTGTAAACATCGCCGCCGCCTTGCATGTCCTTGCGAGCGATAAATTTCGAAACTAAAAATTTCGAAAAACAGTCGGGTAGGCACTTGCATATGAATACACTTACGCTTAAACAGCATCACAGGAATAAAAAAAAGAATATTTTTCTGGTATCCCTGTCAAGTAGAAAGCCCGGAATATTACCTTTATATGGATCTATTTCTTTTAGAATTTTGAAACGCAAGAAAAAGGGAAGTCTTGCCATTTTTAGTGATATTTGAACAATGCGTGCAAAGACTACATCACGCTGTAATATCATTGGTTCATTCCGTTTCTATCAAACGTGACTTACAAAAATAAAGCATTTGCTCCGAATTGGAAAAAGTATAAGGATGAAGCACCATGGTTTAAGCTTCTGTTTTAGAGGTGTGGCGCCGTCACTAATGGTAACGCACTACTAATTCAAGTTGAATCCTCCGCCGAAAATTTTAACCTACAAATTTAGTACCCTAAACTAATTTGGCTCGGTGTGGATCATGTTGCTGAAGGGGTTTGTTTTATTTTGTGGTGTGATACGGATCTTTTTAGCACATGAAATTAAGTACTCGCAATGCTAAAGTGAAAATGGGAGGCATGTTAGGCACTTATTACAATAAAGGTTGGAATCACCAACCTATTAGCGTATAGAAGCTTTTCTTTTCCTAAATTACAATCTGGCAATTCTCATGATGGGTTAACGAATTTAAAAAAATTGTGCAAAAAACCTACTAGTGAGTTTTCATATGAAGGGTAGCTTCTACCCGTTGAAAGATTCGTCATTGGTCCAGAAGTCATAAGACCAACCACATTTCGTGGTATTGGTCAATGGAGGGCCAATTGGTGGTGTGCTACCTGTAACGCTGGATTGCTACCGATCTTTTGTCTCGGCAAGTGGCTAGGTAACAGACACAGACTTCTCATACATGGACAGAGGATCATGAGACTAAAACGGTCGCCACCGTTCGAACAAATTTAGGCTTATCAAGATGGCCGCCGGGCTAGTACCATTTGCCAAATTCGACGATGAATCTGTACCATTTCAGACAAAATGTAAACATGAATGGAAGAACAATATCACAGTCCTTCATTCTATTTGTTGAATTTGACCTAGAGCTTGAATTCTTTCGAAAATATTACAAGTTTCTTACACAATCTGTCGATACTGAGCCACTTGAGCAAGTCCAAACTTTTACACACAAGGCTATAGCAGGCAGCCATATTGGTAAGCCTACTAGTGTACGTACGGTGGCGACTATTTACGCATAGGACGTTAGTGCAATATGCGCTGTCCACATATATAAGAAGTCCGTGGTAACAGACCATGTGACGAACAGACACTTTGTCCATTCTTTCATTAACGAAATTATAGACCACCCGCCCAGATATGATTAAGTACTGAGTATTAAGTGCATAGTTATAGAGTGAAGGGTTGCCTCTTATCAGAATCTTTTCAATACCACAAACAAAACTTTTACTAGAACAGCTTAAAAAGTTTAATTTTCAGTTCCAGATTTTCG
The DNA here is from genome assembly GCA_029531755.1 of Holothuria leucospilota. Lineage (NCBI taxonomy): Eukaryota > Metazoa > Echinodermata > Holothuroidea > Aspidochirotida > Holothuriidae > Holothuria > Holothuria leucospilota. The sequence goes on from CM055964.1 coordinate 28,551,055, forward strand.
TTGAGGTTGAGAGTTCAGACCGTCCTGTTAGGACCGTGCTTCTATCACGTGATTGTCGTTGACATCGTGGTGGATAGACTTTAACTCTCCAGATCTATCTGTAATGAAAAAGAGATTCTTGTTAGAAATATGATGAAATTTGTTTTACACTAAAGGGGGGGGGGGTTGGGGTGTCAAAATAGTGTTTTTCTGTCTAGATCGCCAGAAGTGATTATCGCCAGGCTTTGCAAAGTTACAGATAAAGTGAGGTGAAAAAAGGTGGAAAATGCTCCAGCGTTGCATTAGATCTGTCGGGGGGGGGGGGGGTGACTATATAGAAGCTCCGCCACTTGTTTTGCACACACACAACAAAAACAAGAACAAAACAAAAAACAATTAAACAAGAATAGTTAAAAGCACCTTCCGTTAACTAGCCTTGTCACATGAAATTTTATTTTGACTTTGATTAGTCACAATTAAGTCCGATAAGTGACCAATAACTAATTAACACACTTAATGAAGGTGCAGCCATCGAAGTTTGATGTTCCTGCACAGTCTCGCGGCTTCCGTAGAACCCACGAGCGACACACTGTTTCTCGCGACACCTTTAATACAGCTACCAATCATTGGGGAGGTGTTTGTCAAACACAGCATCATTAAGTAATTTATAACTTTGGGCACTTCACAAGCAATAGTGGTGACAGAATGGTACGTTGCCTTTGAACAATAAACAGAGCCAAGGAACCTTTAAAAAATACGGTAAGGGAGTGAGTGTAAAATGCCCGTTACTTGGGACACACTTAATCCCTTTCAAATGCATTGACTTGCGAAGAGATCGTTTTGATACGGTTAACAGTTTCTTCTTTCTACATTTCATATTGTTTAGTAACACGAAGCGACAACTTGACACTGTACGAGTGGCATCATCATGTGGACACGGTTTCTGATCGCACGCACGATTAATCAGAATAGAACACATTTTATGGCTGACAGGTGGAAAGTTTCGTGGCTCCTTGTGTAATATTATGAACAACAAGATGGAGCCTACATGCCCCGTTGCGTTTGCAATGATTTTCTGGATCCTTTCCACTTCCACTCAGTGTAAAAATGCATTAACAAACAAATGTGTAGGGCTCAGATCGTCGCAATTTGCTCCATGATGACGATGACGATGACGATGACAATGACGATGTATCAGTTCTTATCAAATAATTAGCAAATTACACTAAAGTCTAACGAAATAATAGGCCTAAGCAGAAAATTTAAAGCAAGCAAACACTACAGCGGTGAGGATGACGAGACTTGAAATAAAGTTTTAAACTTTGATAAGGATTGAGCATTTGTGACATAAAGCCCCTATGCATGTAATCGAAGTGGACCTACATCCAGCCTTGGTATAGCTCTATCATATCTTCGCAAGCTAATTGATACACCTTTATCTGCAATAAGAAATATCTGCAGAATGGTACTAAGACAACCTATTTGCGTATTGAATAAGATCCCGTCAGGGAAGAGAGTCCGACGAAAGTCATGTGGCTGGCTACCGTATACCAATTTACCAAAAAACGAGTTTCTTGACTTAAAACTATGCTACACTTAAGAGTAATGTCAAACTTGAAACTCTACTTCCTGCCATCGAACTATGGGAAATTATTGTCCCCACACCACCTCCCCCATCACTGATCTCTAGCAACTTGGTCCTTAACTGTGCCACCAGTTACAGAGAAGTACTTGCATCGCGCAGAAGGGCCATTGGTAACTATGGTGTATGTTGCAGGCTAAATAAAGCTGTGTTTACTCGTGGAACCCATCTGCCCATGCAGATATGTACCTTTATATAGCAAACGCATGCCTCGTTTGATTGTCAGCCTAATCTTCAAACTCTACACTCTTTCAAATGAGATAATAGCTGAGCATTCACTTAAGTTTGCACTCGGAATCAGCCTCAATTATTTATATTGATTTCTTTAATGGAATCATTCTCATATTATTTTTGAGAAGGAGTAAACTAATGAACCATTGTTGCATATGAAGTAAAGTGCTATGACTGTTAATCGAACGAGCGGCCGTGTATATTACTTTCTGCGAGACAAAAATTTAATGCACGTTTAGAACAATCAACAAAGAGTCAGTGCTCAGCATGCATACCAAATTCCCTGATAGACGGCCAGAGGCAGCGGAAACATTTGCAAAGTGAGGGGACCCACCGACCGGTTGACACGTCTACAAAAGCTGTCAGATGGTAGTTGTCCGAAACAATTACATCCGAAGGGGTGGGGTGTGGGTGAGGATACGTTTGAGGATTTATCCAACACGTGACCCCCCGTTTCCTCTATTAGTGTGAGGGCAAAAATAGTTATGCCAACTCCCGTTTGGAGATTCGCTGGATACCCTGGTATATCATTCGATACGGTAATTTCTATAAGGGTATAAATAGCAACAGTGTCTTGAAGGAAATACAGACCCTGCTTCTCGGTAGATGGGCCTCCATAACAACGAATTATGAAAAAAACAACAACAAACAGCATCGTTGTATCTATTCTGTTCTCGAGATATTACTGATATCTTCTTTGTCATTGTAGGGCGCCGCCATCTGTAAAAATGACGACTTGTAGTCTGCTATGACGTCATGCAGCCACAAAAATATTTACAAGTTGTAAATGTAAGAAAATTATGTACCAGTCCTTTTACTTTCCACATCAGAAAATAAATGAAACAAAGGGATGCATTGCATCTTAATCCTATTGTGGCTCTGTTATGACCGTACAGACTGGCTTCGACTCAATTGGCAACTGGATAAATGCTAACATATCACCTACCAAAGAATACCTAGAGTTTAGAATTACAAGAATGTGTATTTTAGAGGGTCACAAATAAATGTCATTCATCTTGCTCCCATTTTCATAGCTTACTACATTGCTGAGATATGTTGAAATTTATTCACTTAATTTGAAATAATCGATTGTGCAATAATTTGCGATGTCCTTCTTGTATAACTCACATTACCTGCTTCTGTTTCCTTTTGGAATAAACTGTTTTATGACCTGATAAAATTGACTGCATACTTGCATAGCATGTTGGACGGCTCGGGCTTGTATAGTCAAGTCACCCTGTAGCATTAAGACGGTGGTTACATTTTGCACAAGGTGCAGTCGCTTTCGAGAAGACAAACTAAGAAAAACAAAGACAGTAATTTGAGTAGTGCAAGAGTGACATCACAAGTTATTGCGCTATCTACGATTTTAAATTGATTGAATAAGCTTCAACATTTTATATCTCAGCTCAGGAATGTCCTGTGAAGATGGGAGTTGGACGATTTGGATTCATTTTACAAGCTTTGTAACATATATTTTTGAAATTTTAGATTTTGGGTACATTTTAACTACCGGTATTTGCAGGTAGTGTTTTTATCCATTAAATCTTTAATAATTAGAAAACGGTAAGATTTCTTTCTCCTTTAATGGAAGGGGGTTATAGGCCTAACTTCCTGCCTATAGCGGCTTTGCAACATTCCACCATCCTAACCCGTTTGACATGTGTAACAGTAGCCCAACCGAGACCGAAGTGTTGCAAACAGCTGCTCAGAGCTCAGTCATTCGGCTGAGTGGATTATCGTAGCGTTACATTACACCGACATGCTAAAAGGGTATCAAATATGAAATTTAATATCATTATGAAGTCACTTTTCATCACTTTCTGATTGCTATTAATCGCACGAATCCAAAGATCGCAAAACGTTTCCAAAACAAATACACTACTCTACGCTATAATAACATTTGGGCGACATTCTAAAAGTCTGCAGTATTACAAAACCAACAGCTAACTCGGCATTGTAATGTAGAAAATTACATCAAATAACATGTTCACAGAAAGTTTACGGGTATTCGGAGAAGACCTTTGGCACATCGACTTGAGTAACTCGACATTTCATCGATAAATAGTTTGACTAAACCTTTTCAGCGTCTAAGTCGATGAAAATCCATGATATCGTTAATATTTTGGTTGCCTGAAATAGCACCCCAGGACCGAAAGTTTCGATTTTTTGAAGTTCACGAACTTCGCATGGTTCGGAATACCTTCACCGAGAACTATCATACCAGTCGCTCTAATCCAATTAAAATATTTGATAGGGGTCCCGTTATGGTGCTTCGTCTACAGCCATTCGCTTTCAGCGAAAGAGAATTCGATCCATCCAATCCAATTTGAAGAGGGATTTGAGTAGTTTCTTCTGGAGACCACGTCGAGTTTGCGGTGAAATCTGAACACGGGACAAGGCTAGGCTCTCTTCTTCATGCTCCAGGTGGAAGCCATTAGTGTCGTCAAGGTCGGCTGAGCGAGGCGACGTCGACAGAATCTGTCAGCGGGCTACTGACAGCGCTGGTTGAAACAGCGTGATTTACATGCAATCATAAATAGAGACGATGTTATATGGGAGCATCGTGGTAAGCTCACACAGGGTTTGCCACTAACTACGTAGCAGGGTCTTTTGTATAGGCTGCCATGCGTTACAACGGGATAGAGCCAGAGACAAAAGTTAGTTTAATAGTTGTACGAGAAGGATGGCTCCAAGATGGAACCACTTACTAGGCGGTCCCCCATACAACCCCCAGGATTCATTTAGGTGGAAGGATCCTGGGGCCTTGCTTCAACCATGGACGTTTTCTGGGAATGTAATGATTCTTGATGCAACAACTCGTATACAGAACTCAAAAACAATAGGAATGTTTGCCTTCTGCCCCACGATCTAATACTAGTGTGGATCACCGGTTCGAACAGTAAACACGCCTCAAGTGGGATGGGTGGGGCTCTACATGTAGCCATTACCAACCCAATATATTTAATGCCATGGTCGTTAAAGCAATTGGAAGTGGCATCCATGCAAGGATTTGCTACGAACTGAGTCATGCACCTATGACCCATATAGCCATATTTACTTTGAGGTAACGAACTTGGTAACTTGAACCAGTGAGTTGATACTAAAGACAACCTCGCCAGCTATGTTGCAACCCCGCGGAGCAGAGGCAGCTTGTCTACCCATTCCTGGCGTCACAAATCAACATTGCCAGTGCAGTAGCGCCCATTTAGATTAATATTCCAAGGTATCCTATTATTCCATTTATGGCTCTTTTTAACCGTGTGGCAATAGTTTTGTTATTGAATTGTTTATTTCACGCAGAGTAATTTTTTTTTTACCTCTAACATGCAATAATTTCGTTCGGACACCTTGAAAGATACCTTGAAAGTCATGTATAGAGGCCTAGGCATATGGGAAGACACTTCACGAAAGGACGGAATTGGTGTTGCCCTGAATTGCAAACAACCACGGCATGAAATGTGACCTGGAAAAACATTTTGCCAAGAAATCGATATTTTTGGCTGGGTGGGGAAGGGTTGCAGAACCCCCTGCCTCATATGTCTACGGGCAAACAAGGAGACGAGACTTATTAAACTTCATATTTTAGCTATGTTTCAATATAATATATATATATATATATATATATAATATATATATATATATATATATATATATATATATATATATATATATATATATATATATATATAAATATATAGGTTCGGGTGACTACTTGTTCCCAGGGGCGTAGCTAGGATGAAATATTTAGGGGGACCTAGGTATCAAATAGGGGGTCACGGCATCGATCGCAGTCCTTAATTCTCATACATTTTATTAGGATACGCACAATTTTTTTTGGGGGGGGGGGCTGGCAAACATCTGAGGTGGCAGGCCCCCCAGGCCCCCCGTAGCTACGTGCATGCTTGCTCCCTTTCAGTAGTGGTATCCCACTAAATTTAGGGAGCAACTTGTATGTCCAGCAATGCTAGGCAAGCTATGCCTAAGTTGATTGGCTGCTTGTGCAAAGAACTCTCCACAGTTACATGTGCAGTCTTTCAACATGTTTCTTCGTCGATCCGTTCACGATCGTAAAATTCCCGAGGTGGAAATTGGGAAAGTTGAATAATCTCGAATTAGCCTCCCCACGCAAAACGATGGTTGGCCTATAGCTCATGAGTGTATTCGAAATGTTGTCAATGAGTCTGATTAGCCACTGTGCACTTACAACACTACATATAAAGACTGTCGGTGCATTCGAAACTGCATACAGTGCTTCCACACTCTAAATTCATTTTTCCTGAAATGACATCTAAAATTTCCTGAAATCGGCTTGGTATTTCTTGGTATTTCCTTAAATTTTCAGTAACGCTTCTTTTATGCTATTTTAGTGGCTGATCCAGGATTTCACCCCGTCAAGCCATACGTCATTTCCATACGCCATAGCCTACGCCATTTTCAGTTTCCCGAAATTTCCCGAAATAATTCCCCTTCCCGAAAATTTCCCGAAAAACACCCAGATTTCCCGAATTTCGGGTAATTTCGGGAAGAGTGGAAACACTGACTGCATATAAAGTCATGGACACTTCTACCTACCATGCAGAGGTCACTCATGTAGAGATTTGCTGCGTGAGTCACTTGGTGTTTGGCATATTTCAGCTGAAGGTACCGTACACATAAATTCATGTGACGGGTTGAAATATATGTATTGGAAACTATTAGCCTCTACTCAGCCTGAGCGAAAGGAACAGCTACCCCAATTATCATGGGCTTACGATTTTTTAAAGGAGTTATTTAGCAGCAATGGTAATAGATGTACGGTACTCATCGGAGCGGTAGTTTGATATAGAACATGCGATTCCAATCTGGCCTGAGCCTATTACCAGCCCTGAATGACCCTGCATCGGTCACGGAATCCGGTTCGATCATCGGCGACGAAACTGATTGTTGGCATGGGCTAATCTCTACTTTGGGAAGGCTCGTGAATATCTTGAAGACTTGTACTGTACAGAGTCCACCCGCAGGATAGTTTAAAAATAGCTGCTTACCTAATACATCAAATATGCCGTAAAGACTGTACCAGGGGCATCACGTAGACGGGGCGTATAATTAACATCAAATGACTCTATAAATTTTTTGTACACCTGTGGTTTCATCAAGACAGGTAGGCTATAGGTGAAAAAATGTTTCATATTGGTTAAAAAAATTTCTTAATAAGTAATTGAACGATCAGATTACCGTATCAGGCCTGGAAGTATAGTCTGGGAAGAATTCGCGCACTTTGAAGTGACAAACCATCACCCACGCGCTACTCCCACCGTTTCTCATGTTTCTATACGTTCTCGTAAAAATATGTACACGAAAGCACCACAGAAACTCATTCGGGATTAAAGGGTTGATACCAACACTGAATGGACTATTATATTAAAGGAGATAACAAATGACGTCACTGATGGCAACTCCTTGATACGCCTATAAAGCGAAACATTATATTTTAGTCTTATGTAAATATTTGGAAAAGTACAATTGATTTCCAGTGATATCTCGGAATAGGATATCGCCTATATTCTTATAGATATTCACTACCCCGTTGATCATACTTAAGTGACGCAGGCAGCTGTTCAACATAGACCCAGCCCGTGTAAGGCCTTGTATAAATTATCAACCGACGAAAATTGATCTTAGAGTTACACCTGTCCCATCGTACCTGTCTGATACTTAATATGGCTTCTTCATAACATATTGTAAAGATGTGTGTCACTCTTGAAGATGAGGTATGTGGCATTTGTATTTTTAAAGACCTTCCGACAGATTGAATAATGAAATTGAACTTAACTAAATTTCTAAAAGACGATACACTTTCAGCTTACATTGCCGGGAGAATGAAGAATTTGTGTTTTAAAATTTGTATAAAACACTCACAATGGAAGTCTTCCATAGGGTCAAAAGGTCTAGCTTACAAGAGATGCAACTTGGAGATTTGCCGAGAGATACGGCACTTGTCATTTACAAGCAGAGAGTTGAATAAAAGCAGGATCGTGCTGATACAAACGCAACCAAACACATATAATATGCGGTTTACTGTAATCTTCAGCAACGTGAGGCGCAACTTCCATACAGGCATAAACTTCGTATTGCTTTGAGAAAAAGCAGAGAACATGGCAGGCAGGTATTGAGGCCTTATAAAGAACCACGGTTAAAATATTGGAAAGTTCCAATGTCGTTTATGATTAGCGTATAGACTTTGCAAGGGCTTTCTCGTTGAATTCATCTCCCCCTTTTCGTTTTTGCCTTCGTAAACAACTCATTACTTGAGCCATTCGTGCCCGTCTTGCAGTCCACGCCGAACACTCGAAACTAGGGATAAACGATTACATAGACAGATTGAAAAGCAGTAATTTTAGAGATCTAAATATAGAGATCGCCCAGGGTCCAAATAGGATCCAACATTCTCGGATGGCAGAGTGGAATTATACGTTGTTGGGTGCTCCCATGCACAGTCGATGTGAAATTTCTCTGGGTGCTCCGGCTTCCTCCCACCTGACTAAAGCTTCCATTTCTATTTGACAGGCAGTTGTGCGCCTAACTGAAGCGTTCTGGGGATTATCGGTTAACTAGCCGACTCCGCATGGCTCTTCGAGAAAACTCTGCAAGAGTCCAGTTATGGCGTTATGGCGAAAACAACGAAACAATCATGGCAATTCTATAAATCAGAACTTGTTCAATTGGACATAATGACTTCAGTTCGTGCTAACAATCCGGAAACACTCTGAAGACATCACATCCTAAGTTCGGCTTACGAAATATCTTATAGAGCAAAGTCAACACAAGGGCTGATAGAATATTCTAAGCAAGGGACAGAGGTCGTACAACTCTGGATTCGGTTCATAAACAAGAACGTCTGGAAGCAAAGTCTTAGCTACCGACTGTCAAACCTGGCGCGAAAAAGATTGATTTAGATGATGATAATTACAAATGACCCTCCTTCGGTGGTCCCATAGAGCGGGTCGTTCTTGACATATTTGACCGCAAGTACATAATTGATGGGTAAATACACAAATTTGACTTGAACGCAACCTATTCATACACCTCCGTGGGTTATAGAATAGTCGGAAGTAAGTTTTCCATATTCTAGTCTCTAAAATGTAATTTGACTATACGACGGATTTATGTCAATTAACGACAAATGTGGTGGCTTAATGCACAGTACTGATCGGGATGTGGCGTGGGCTTTACCAACATGAAGACACTTGGACGTAGTAAATACCTCTGCAAAACTGCAAACCAAAACTTGTTGGGCGGCGAACGACCAAGATTGGGAAAAGGGAAGGCGTCCAAGCTGTGTGGAATTCAGAGACTTAACGCAGCCATTTTGTTGCATCTCACCCATTTACTCAAACTGAGGTAATAAAGTCCAAGGTTAATTGGGCGACATGCCACCTCCCCAATCCACATGCTTCAAGTTGTAAGCAGAGGGTATAGTCATCCCTCACAGAAACTCGATCAGGCCAATTCTGGAACACGAATTTACTCCATGATGACACATTGCAAAATACTGCCTAGTTAGCATCGAAACGACCTTCATAATTCAAAACTTTCTTAACATGACCCCAAAACAGAAAACACCCTACCCCCATAGCGACTTTCACATTCCTGTTTACTCAGCGTTACATATGCTAGCCCATGTTACGTTTGAATGAAAAAAAATCGAGCCTTCCCGTTTGGTCAAAGACCTGATCTGAACCATGCATGGCTGAGGCTGCATGTCAGTGGGTCTCTGCAGGAAGCAGTGCTACCCCTTGAGTATCGGTATATGTTATAGTCAGAGTAAACACTAACGCGAGGGCCATACTTCCTCTCGACCAAATGAAAATGTCCCTACCACGGTAGGACCCTGACGACCCCTTCACCTGTATCAAAACATCATAGATCACAATACTTATAAGAGAAATAAAAGCATATTTGTCGGGTTTAGTTGATATGTTAAAAATAAATCTGGGGTGACATCTTTCTCCTCTGAAGTTAGGCCTAATACCTGCCTATAGAATGATCCAAACAGTCACAAGATGCACTAGATGTTGGTAAATTTTTAAAGATTAGGTGTATCGGCCACCTTTAACATTATAACAGGCAAATATGCGCCCCAAAAGCGGTAGGGGTCGACAAGTCACTCCAACTTAAAGGTCGATCAACTTGACTAATAACCTTCATAGCAGGTGTCGAATATGTATCTCTTTCTTGACGTATTGCGAGTGCAGTCAGTGTGGGTGCAGGAGTAATACACGTCCGCCGGGCGGGCAACTTGACTAAAACCTTCAAAAGTTTGAATGGTCTTGAAGCAGAGACTCTTTTAACACATTTTCGAGTCTTCTAGAAGGCCGTCGTCTACATGTTATGCATCCCGACCCCTAGTATCTACCTTCTCTTTTTGGCTACCCATTTAACATGACTTGGTCCTTCCACGGCTTTGAAAATACAGCAACCAGATGTGTAAAACGGCCCACATATAGGCCTACTTTGTTTAAATTGTTGCAGGTAAATATTTAACTGGGCTTTTTCTTATTGTAAGCTATAGAGGGTCTATGAACTATCTACCTCTACCTCAGGACCAGAGCTTCCAAGAAAGTTGCTGTCAACATAGAATACTAAGAGATTTCAAGAAGCTGTCGGTTTAAGGGTATGTTTACAATTGGGATGAGACCACACATGGTCTTGTCACTTGCGTTAAACACACACTGTGTAGGCTGGTGTATCGACATAGGACAGCACAGTCAACTGAACACTACACAACACCCATCAATGTACACGGATCTGACCCCGACGGCAAGCCATAGCAAACAATGTAAACGACAAGCTACCCACAAAACCTGTTCGTAGAGTCGCTGTAATCTCGTGATGCATTGATTTCAGCGGGGTGCCGATGATTGGCATGTGCCAATCATGGATACTTTGACCGTTCCATTGCCTTCCGTGGGGATTCTCGAGGGCGGGAAAACCAGAAATGAAAAATAATGTACAGAATTTCGAAAGTATCTCATCACGAAAATCATAAAAATTCAAATTATGGCCAAAATAAACTGTTGGCTGGGTTTTCTTGAACGTTGCAAGAAGTCAATAGGGTTGCAGTGTGTATTACACAGTTTAAATCCTTCCTTTGTTGAAAGCTTTATACAAACATCACCGTGAAAAGCTGTACTCCACCCCTTTCTATTGAATGGTATAGAATAGAGGCACAATTATCCCCCTCTTGTTTGACAAAACAATCTAAATGGACCCTGTCAAGATTACTGTCTAGTATTTACCGAGTTAATGTATTTATGGATGACCTCACGTTAGCAAAGGAATGTTGGAAAGTGTACGTTAGGTTCTAGGCCTATCACATACTATTCTGTATAGTCAACGTACTGTAGTGTATACAACGGAGCAGTGTATTGTGTTCCATAAAGGAACCATAGAGCAGGATATATTATATCCTGCTCTATGAAAGGAACCAACTTTTTTCAAATGTCCTCGCTATTAAGCTCACTCGAGGGTGCATACTCGTAACTTTAATCCCCATATGTATCAGTCACCCCGGAAATGGGCAACTTGTTCCTCGGCTTACATTACCAACGAATAACACTGTAATGGTAGAAATATTTGCTCTCTGAGTCAGAAGACGGTGCCTGAACGAGAAAACGTGGGACAATGAAACGTTTAGCTAACTTCAACTTGACACTAAATGGATACATGTTGACTTTCAGTGTTGCTTGAGCATACTTGAATCTGTGAAGAGCAACACAGTAAGTGCACTTGTCGACCATTAGATGAGTAAACAACACTTGTCTGCTTACTTAGATCAGTGTTTAAGAGCCAATAACCCTGGCTAATACCATACTCCCTTCAATATACAAATACAAGGGAAACTCAATAGGAGGCGAACACAATCTTCAAACAATCTAATAAAGGCATTTGCAAAAATACAGTATATTCATCAGTATGGAGCGGTATCAAAAGTTCAACTTTTGCGCAGCCCGAAGTTAATAAATGGGAGAGGAGTGTTATGTTTAGCTCTATAACCGTAAACTCGCAGCTTCGCCGGTGAGATACAGCTGCAAACTGTGACAATGCTGTATTCAACCAAGGCTAAAAGAATCTTTCGATCATAGAAAGGAAAAACGTTAATATTTTGTGTGACAAACACAAATGAAAAGCGGTTATTAACACATTAAGCGGTAAGAATCACAATTTGGTAAAAGCATAGAGCTAATACCCTTCCGAAGGGTATTAGCTCCATGGTAGAAGGATCATTGCCGACGTTATATTCAGTATCTCCGGCCAAAACTTAGAAAATTATGTTCTTAAGGTGTAAAGAGAATACTCAGTCAATGTATACAGAAAAGGGGTAGGACTGTGGTTGGTCTGTGGCCAAAAATTTTGTCACCATGGTTTAAGTCTGCTCGATTTTTGACTTTTATTTCCTCTCATCGTGAACGGTGAATCTTTACCTTAAATGGGTTCCTTCATAGCTACTATATTCACTATAAACAGAATCGCCATGATGAGACTAGGTTGGGGGTGAGGAAACAAATATTTGCAACCACTGACAATGTTTCTCAACCCAGAACTACATTAATTATCATTTTCAAACCTTGTCTTTGCTCTGCATGCAGGCCCTGCTATAGCTTGGCTACCGACTATAAGCGAATGTGTCAAAGTATTGCCTTACGAAAGGATATTCAAAGTACAAAAATACCATTCAGTGACGTGCACAGGACTCCAGAATTCCGAGGGTGGGACATGCAAATTTCCTCGGAATGACTCCCTTCCCTGAAATATTTTCAAGTTGTTTTTAAATCCCCCGATGGAGTACCAAAAGGGAGGCGTCCCACAACCCTCCTCCCCGCCATTGTGCTCGCCACTGGTACCGATCACCTAATAGGCGATTTAGCCTGCTGTATGCTCATCTGCCTATATCAGAACCACGTATAGTTGGTAGTCCGAATAAGAAAATTAATTGCCTGCCTAAACTGCCTTTGACATGATTTCTCAAGTAGTCACTCATTTTTTTTCATCACTTTCACAACAGTATAAAGAGGATAATTGGTATACGGTAGTTTAGACTCTTTGACCCCCCCCCCATGCCACACTGCAGCATGCGGTACATTAAAAAGAATGAAAAATGATGACCTTTCTGCAACAACCATCATTTCTTTTACTTGAAAAAGCGTACGACGTGAAAGCTATGTCTCATCTTATCAATATGTGGCGTTTGTCAGAGTATTTCACGTTTGTACTTTTCAAGTGAACGATTTTTCCAGAGACAAATTCCTGCACAATATTATTAGCATATGGAAAAAAACATTCACTCTGTCCAGGACATCCATGCCCCAAAATTTCCTCTAACTGTCTAATTGGCGCAAAAAATTAAACATTCTTGTCATGCTGTCATGATTCATGAACCTTGCCCTGAGAAAGCGACATGCATGTTTTGTTTACCCTGAAAATTTACATTTTTTTTCTCAAAACCTGCCGACCCCCCTCCCCTCTAGTCCCCGCCTTGAACGCATATGATCAATATCACAACATGTCCTTGAAATGTGGGGTAAACAAACCAAGAATAACACAGAAAATACCTCATAGTCCCTACTTCCACATAACAGATATGCATTTGTCATTTGCCTATTTATGATGTATTAGTGAAACAGACAAATTTGTTGTAAAATGGTCCACATTTTTGGTGGGAATTGTCATTATATGTTTCACGTTTTCAGCGTTTTTAGTTTGTTTGTTTAAGTAAACAGTGCAAAGTGACAGTGAAATGTGACAGGAAAAGCTGTTTCGACTGAGCCTATATGAATTTTTCTTTTGAGATCAAATGGACAGGTATACAACATTTTTATAAGTCCAAAGACCTTAAACTGTCCGATAAAAGCATATTGGTCTATCGCAGAGGCTCAACAATCACACTCTAACCAATCATTTCATGTTAAGCAAACATACAAACATACAGTGTTGCCATGGGGATGGACGCCGTTACACCATCCTAGACAAATTTACTCTGGCTAATAAGTTATCAAACTATACACCTAAAAAGTTTACGCAGTTGCGACGGGATTCATCATTAATACATTATGAATGATTAGATTGCACGAAAAAACAATAGCATGATGGGCTACGCATGGAAATCCTGACTCATCACGGCCGCCATCTAAGGATAGGTGACCAAAGGGCATTGAGGTAAACCGATAAACGACTTTTTTATTACCTTTCAAACGATAAGAATATTATGCAAACATCCAAGCAAACAGTGAAATGCTCTACAGGCTAAAGTGTGACTGGAAAGCTTTTTCGACTGAGCCTATACCAAATTTGCGAAATCGTGACGCTTTGGAAAATTTTGTTTTCTTCGTTTGATTAATTTATTTGAAGAGCTTTTGCTTTTGGAGTTACAAAATTGGTAATTAAAGGGGCATATATGTGTGTATATATATATATATATATCGAGACAAAAAAATGTGATTATATCGTTTTCAAACAATTTAGTCTCACCTACAAACTATTGCATGACAGAATAACTTCCAAAAATATTACCCATGAAAAGAGTTTTACTTAATACAATATTTGAAATTGATAGGTTGGGCCAACGAATTCATGAGTTCCTTAGCAATGAATTTCCTTCGGTGAGAATCTTCTTTAATCTTTGAAAATATTGGTTTCTATCTAAACAATTATGAATTGCCTATACACCCCCATATATACATATATATGTATATATTCTACATGAATTATGGTATAAAAATTAAGAATTTACGAATCACAAACACAATAACCTCCTTTCAAGGGGAATTACAAAGGGGACCGTATTAATCTAAAATATGCGCTCTTTGGCTATGATATGTTTGGTTAATGCATATGCTGTAGTGCATGGATGCACCTGCAGACCTGTACTGGGTGGAGATTTCGTTTTTTGTTCCGAGGGGTTATTAATTAAATGTTTTGGGAAACATCGCCCCTTAAAGTTCATGGGGTATTTTGGGATCTAAAAAACACACCCCATGCTTCAGTTCAAGACAATTCGACGTCATTGTCAGATGCTTGAGAAGTGTTTCGCGAGGCTTGACAATTAGAAATCAGAAAGTTCAACTTGTAGGCCTACAGTCAGACAGTGTAACGAGTGGTTTGGAGTAGTCTGCCTTAATGGGCAGTTGCGTTCTTCACTCTTCTGTGGTTCACTTATTCAAGGTTAACATCGACAGGTTCTTCCCTGACTGTGGTAGAATCTAATTGTACTGGGCACGGCTTGGTTTTGGTTTATTTATATTTTTTGTGAAAGGGTTTGTACTTCCGGGCATCTTATGGGACCTTAGCCCTTATTTGCCCTTTCTCTTGCTATGTGACGTTATATGTTAAACTTTTAAGGGCGAATCGGGCCAACAGGCGGTACCTTTTGTTGCTTTCACAGCATGGGCGTCAGAAGGGGGGCAAGGGGGCACTTGCCCCCGGGAAAATCAAAAACTTGAAAAAAACGAAGAAAAAAAAAGAAGAAAATATAACATCAAAATTTCTTAACAGTTCACTCAGTGTGAATTTCTACTCTCAAAACAGGAATTGAATAAAAATATCAACACTCAGGCCCCAGCAGCCCCCCCCCCCCCCGCATAGTTTTGGTATTTTTTAAAGTTTACATTTACGATATTGCTAGTGTTTTCCCTTTTTATATGCGGTAAGTAGGCCTTGGAAGCGCCATTTCCAGCGATCTGGGAAGCATTTTGGGCCAAAAAGAAAACTGGAAGGTGTCTATATGGCAAATGGTGCCATATTTGGAAGCAATTTAGCTTTTAAAATTTAGTGTCAATTCGTAATCTATGTTAAGTTATTAGCACCTGTTAGTGGGGGACTTACTGGGAATTCCCCCTTCCAAAAAAGTGAGGGTTAGTTAGTTAGTTAGTTAGATGAAATTTAACGACACACCAACACAAATGTGTTATATAGTGTCATGCAAAGTTTAAATACGGTGCAAGTCCTTCCCTTTAGTCGCCTCTTACGACAGGCGGGAAATACCGTGGGCATATTCTACAACCCCCAGCCCACAGGGGGCTCAACCATGGAGGGACTTGCTCGGTTTTGTGGCGCCGACAACTCGCCAGTCGTGGGATGAGTAATAACGGTCTTATGTGTGCATTTTATAGGCGATAGTCGGGGACAAACTACTCGCCACACACGACCTCCTCACCCTACCTGGATGCATTAACGTCATACCCAGGACGCAAAAAAGTGAGGGGGATGCGTCCCCCGTCCCCCGTGATCCACGCCCTTGTGTAATTGGCATATTTGTGAAATAAAAATTTCTTGTATTCCCGGATTGGGTCAGCATGCTACTGAACTGTGGTAACCCCTTGTCACTGCTAAATATTGTTTTATATATTAACATTCTTTTGTGTTTGTTTCCCCATATGTACGGTATATGCAACATAGTATGTTGAACATACTAGATAATTCAAACTTAACAAACATTCCCTTAAAAACAGTTACAATGAGTTAAACGACACTTAAAACGTTTGAACAAATACTGATGGTTATGGTCGTCAGGCATACTTGATATAAGCATGGTGCACAGGGCTACTTGCCGAGGCTGAGCACTTCTGCCCTAAATTTGAGTGATTAAGCTACAATATCCATCCATCCATCAAACTGTCAAAAGTTGTCCCGAAAAATTGCATATATACGTAAGTTTGCCTCAAAGGTGGCCTCCCCCTTCGTAGGCGTATGCTGATTTTGTGATAAGAAACACTCCTGTGGCCCTGTATACAATTTGGATCGCACCCCTGTATTACAAAAAGATAACGTGAGCTGTCACATACCTGATTTGTTATTATTTTTTTCGTTGAAGTCTACTGGGCCATTTTCCAGTGGTCCATCTAAACTGAACTGCTGTCGTTGTATCTTGATCTGGTCCTTGAGAATCTCTAGCGGGTGCCGTTCTTTGGAATTCGGGGCCGTGGAAGCTGGTTGGCACGACGTCACGTTTGTCGACAAGCATCTCGTAGATGAAACGATGTTACCATTGTTCGGATTTGTTTTTGCGACACTCGGCGGCGAAACATGACCAAAATCAGAAAACGAATGCGACAAATGAGTGTTTGATGTCTCCAAAATTGTCGAGAAGTCATTCGTTGCACTTGGCAGCGAAGTGTCGGGTGAGAAAACACTCTCCAACATATCAAAGCTAACAGGTCCATCGGAAAAGGTGGGACTGATGTTACCCAAATCTGTGTCTGACCCATGCCTTTGAGGGGATCGTGGTGGGCCTTCAAAGTCCTTTCCAAAACTCTCCTGAGACGAAGGTGCGACAGCGTTTAAAGATTTCTTACAAGATTCCTGGTTCTCATAACTCCTATTGACAGACTGCCCTGAACCACGACTGACTGCATTTTTCCGTTTCCTTCCCCGGCGAGATTTTTCGCTGACTGTGCCGTTAAGGGTACTTGTATGTGACACTTGGGGGTAATGTAGACTGTATGGATCAACTGGAAAACTGTGAGGGTGAGATGGGGCAGTATAAGGCCGACCATAACACGAAGAATTCGTGATACCATTTGGACTACCGTCAGGAAATGAGGGAACACACATGGGTTGCTGAGCGACCGCTTGCCCTTGGCCGGACTGATCTAAGTCTTTTTCGGGCTTGTCCATGTCGGCTATCATTTTTCGACATGAGGCAGACAAAGCAGCTATACAGTTCTGGGATCCGTAGGGATTTACATCAGACGTTTGATCGAGGTAATCAGTATGTTTCGTTTTCAGCTTCCTTCCGTCGCCTTCCTCGGTCGGGGAATCTGCTGACGTAACTGAGCTACTACCGGGAGGCCTAGTGTCATGATTAGTATCGCCGCATTGTGTATTATCATGGATTTGCTGTGGCAAAATATTTGCCTCCGAGACACATGGTAACTTATTCTGTTCCAAGTTATTAAAATCTGTGGACCGCGGACTGAACGTGTTGCTCGGAACAGGTTCGTCAAAACAAGATTCCTCCCTGGTGGGAACGTGCGACGGCGCTAAATTTGTGCGAACTGCGTCGGACGTCCCGGACGTGTCCGTATTTGGCAAAACCGTTGTGTTACCGGTTGCATTTGAAAAATCCAATTCGTCGCCATCAAAAGTTTGGGAGAGTCTAGCGAGTTTTTCCAACTCTGCGCTAAATATGCGCGCTTTATCATTAACTTCACATCCTGTAGAATTTAAGTCAACAATGTCATTTTGCCAAGCTCTGGCAGATAAATCACAATTTTGCGGAATACCAGGGCATGTCTGAGCAATGTTCAAGGGAGACTGTCCGTTTAGATTACTCTGATGAAACTGGGAATTTGTGTTGCCTACCGAAGGTTCATTGTTCGTCGAAGTATACTGAAACTTTTCAAGTTCTACACCTTGCTTGGTAATTGGCGACGGACCATCCCAAAATGTTGCCGTGCGCTGTGGTCTGGGCGGGGAACTAACGACAGGGTGTGGTACTTGCGATAATTGGCAACTGCCCATCGGCTTTGATGTCGCCACGACACCATACGCATTCGACGGCGGAGTTGTTGGGAATGAACAACCACGGGTTTGTAGATGTCCTGGTCGGTTTGCACAGGTTGGACGATTTGACAATAATCGGTCCTGGGAAATCGCACAGTGTGAATTTGTCATTTCAGGAATGTTCATATGGTTATTCCAGTTCATACTCGAATTAAAATGTGAGCTTTGCTGGGTCATAGCGTTGTTTCTATGGTGAGGTCCCATGGTCCCTCCTGCCATGGGTCTCATTTGAGCTTTCATTTTCTGAGAATTAATATCGCATGAACTCATTCTGTACGACTGCCAATTATCGGTCTCGGCACACCTACCTTGGTTGTGTTGTCCGTGACTATATCCGTTATTGTACCAGGAATTACTTCGTCGAATGGGATCACCGGGTGGGACAGTTTTTGATCCCCAGTGAGAGGAGTTTGTCTGTTGATAGGAACTGTTGTAACCGTTCATGGCATATGCCAATGGTTCTGAATTTGATCTTGGTAAATGGTACCCATTGTTCGGAGAGAATTTCTGTGGTGCCATGGTCTGACCTTCTTGCCAGATGGGATGCCTCTGAGGGTATGGCGCGGACACCATTTGAGAGCTACACCTAGAGTTAAAAGTCTGCATACCATAATTGTACTGTGCATATTCCTGACAAGTGGCACACATTCGGCCGCTCCTTTTACACTCCCCGTAGCACATTCTTTGGTCTGTCGCTGAGTTACACACCCACCCCGACTCAGCACTATAACCGTTCACCTGTTTCCCAACTGAACTCCGTGAGTCAAACACTTCACTGGACTGAGTCATTTTAGCACCTGGATTCTCGAACGAAATACTCTGGGATCCCCAGGAGGTCCGGTAAGGGGATGTGGCACCATACCCGGTCCCAGGCACCGTAGAGTGAATAGACGGCATGTTCGTCTCGTAACCGGGCTTGGGATAACAGTTTGAAAAGTTTCCTGACCTAGGCGTATAACCCGTAGGATACATCACATTTCCATGTGAACCGACATTGCTCGAACTTTGTTGGAATTTTGTTTACTCCAATCGATAAAATATACTTCCACAACGAAGTTTACTAACAAAATAGTCGCACTCAGTTTATCAACCGCTCGTAACGGGAACCAAGCTCCCACGTCCTGGTTACAACGCTGGATACCGCAAATTTTCTTGGATGTGTGATCAACTTCTTTACAAATGGACTCTTGAAATTTCAAAATACACACATTTCCACCCGAGGTATCAGCTGAAATCTGTCACATCCTTTCCAAGATTTCAGTATTAAAACAAAGACAAAGATGACAGGTAAACATTCACGCAGAAATGTAAAACAACGAAACACGAATGAAGGCTTTGAACGTTTGCTATAGCCTAGTAAGAAAAGAACGGCGCTGCTCTATACATATAATATAAACTTAGCACACGAAACTCCGTCACACCGAGCCAGTGAACAAATCACCCCGCAGAAGCACCGATGAAAGGGTCTGTTGAACAGTAAGTCACATTCCACGACTCTCAGTGTGATAACAATCAGAAAAGTAAACATGCCTGTTGAGAATTGCGTTCTTGAAGCCTAATGACTATTCAATAGAACAACTTTACTCATTATAGTTTAGGTAACAGCACAAAATTTAAAACCTAAATATTTATTTAAGTTCATTTTGGGAACTAATTTGGGATAAAAGTATATTTTGCGGACAATTTTTAGTGTTTTCTCATACAATGCTCCTATTTGTGGTTTATATAGCTTTTTAAAAGTAACAAAAAGGAAACTTTTTGTTTTTCACCCCCTAAAAAAGATGGACTATCCTTGATTGACAGCCATCTCCCCGAGCGTTGTGTCAATTTACATGATTGACAGGACTAAAGGGGTATTAAGGATACACATGGGCCTATTGAACTATTGTGTGGTGGAGGGTTTGGGAGGGCAACTTGTAGGGTACAAGAATAGGATTAAATCCTGATCGTAATCTAACACTAGAAGTTCATTATCATGATTTGTTATTCTGGGAAGTGGTCTTTTCAGGGTACATAGCTGACTCTAGGACAATCAAGCGGAAGTAGAAAACACCGACAATTACTTAGATGATGAAAACAGTTCGGACAGAGGAATTTATTTATGAGATAGGCCTACCTAGGACAAACAGAATAATTTATACTTTCGTGGTGCAATTTACGTTTTACATTAAGCATTTAGAATTTGGCTGGGAGTTTCTTTGACGTATTGCCTCCTAAAATTCGTGGTGAGTCTTCAGACTTTTCGACTGGCTCATAATGTAAGGGAAATTCGGTCGATTTGGGAATTTCCATGTAAATTCCTAGGTATAGCCGAGGACTGCTACACGATTTCAATAATCCTGGAAATGTAGGCATTCTCTATCTGTCCATACTTCGTAGCCCTCTCTCCGTCTTCTCCCCTTTCACCAATACGGTCGTAAATTTGACACGGCACCTGGCACTGTGAAACATGAAACGTACATAGCATTTCATAACGAAATCAGCTGAGACAACTCCTGGCTGGCGGCTATGGGTAGATGGGTCAGAAAATATCTGAACAGAATTTCATGATGGGGGGGGGGGGGGCAGAACCTCGGAATGCGGATAAGTATGGTACCATTACACTAACGCAAACTGAGGTGACTGCGTTATAGCTTTAGTGTGTTGGGTCTATGCGAAGGTAATGAATCTTCCGTAGCATACATTAAAATGGAAAAAAAAAATGTAGTAGCACCATGTGACGATTTCTCAGTAGCGGTGAGTCGAGTAAATCCACGGAAAAAGAGACTCTTTTCAGTTTTTAGTTTATAGAGTTCCTTAAAGACAGACAGTCATCACCTCAAAGTATATTTTTAGTGTAGGGGTATGAAAATTCTCAGTTGGTGACTGCTCTTTGATTGACATCAAAGTTTGAAAATTTGAAAGATGCAGAGTAGCTCACATTCCACACAAGGCTGAGAGAGAGTGCTTTCATTACATTTTATAGCCTTGTATGCTCACCAGGACAAGGCCTTAAGCAATAAAACAGGTTTATTCCTGCACAAGGAAGAGCTTCATACAGTTATGGGAGGAGCTAGAAGTTGCATAGTTGGGAGAATTGGAACTGTCTGGGATCATGAAAATTCCCCTTTAAGTTAAATCCTGTGACTTTATTTCAACGGGTCGGCCTGGGGAAGGTGGGGCGGTAGGATAAGAGTTTTGGCGGGGACTCTTTAATAATTCCTCTGTCAGTCTATACGCTTATTGTAAGAAGTAGGGGCAAGAGGCAAGGGGCAAGACTGCAAGAGGGACGATGGATGGGATTTCGAGAGGAAGTCTTATGTTGGATGAACAGAGACAGCTGAGGTAACGTGGCGTCGACAAAAATCTTTTATTATATTGAACTTTTCTTCTTTTAAAGCATAGGCGTGGGAAGCAGGGGTGGGAAGCCCCCTCAGTTCAGGGACGAAAATCTAATTTGCTCCCTCTGTAAAAACTCTCAAAATTTTGTAGTACCTTTTTTTAAAATTTGCCCAATGTGCTGCACCAAATTGCATCTATCGACCCTCAAATATTCAAAAATTTTCCAAAGGGGAGGCGGTGCATACCCGGACACCCCTCATTAGGGCGGCGGTCCGAAGCAACGTTCAGTCCCATTCGAGATCAGCTCCCTTCTCCCATGTCTTTAAGGTTGTGAACTAAGTTGTCAATGCTATCCCCATTGCCTTGTAACGTTGCTATATCGATCGGGGAGATTTAATCCATCAATCGTCCCCGCATATATTCCCACAGGGCCTGGTATTCCTTACAAACCATAGACCTTCATAGACCACAATGGTTTACAGTTTAAGTTGCTCTCTTACTGAGTGAAATGTGTTCTCTTATTATTGAGGGCAAAGGAGTATTGAATATTAGGGGGCCAGGGAGCTTAGTATGATTCTTTGCCCCACATCAGGTTCCGAGGTTGGAGGAACATAATTGGGAAAGGGGTATCAATATGCGAAACTATACTGTGAAGGAAGAGGAGAGTCACCATCGGTTGGCTTGGAGGGTATCAAAATTTTAATTTTGCTTAAAATACCTCCCAACTGAGGGCTCTCAGTTCTCGGCCATACCAGCATCTTTCTAAAAATTATAAAATGCTTTCAGTTTTTTAACCCCGGCAAAACAAGAGGTTGAAAGCATTCATGTTTATTTCTTTGTTTTGGTTAAGGAAACGTACGGTTATAATGGGACTGTGGCATCGGCCCAAATGGCCTATATCTGGGAATAGTCCTATAGATCTAAATACAATTAGTGACTGCACTTTGGTTGACATTTTTTCAAACAATAACTCCACCCTGGTTGGTCAATGACTTGTACAGGCAGTTGTGTTCCCAATTAAGCTTACACAGTTGTGTGTCAGTATGACCTTGAGCTGTTGTGGCACTGTCTTGGAGGTGTACTAAACAGGTGTTTTTAATTAAATTGGAAGAGGGGCTAGAAGTTTTCCTGTCTGGGGTGAGTTTATAGAGCCTTAATTATTATATTTTTGTACAGAAGGCAGGGCCGCCGACAGGGGGGGGGGGACGGGGAACAAATGTCCCGGGCCCGGGGCAATTTGGGGGGCCCGAAAAATTGGTCATAAAATATATTATACCATATCGAGTTATTTCCTCGTGAACACTACACTTACTTTGGTGAGAGGGGGCCCGCACTGAAATTTTGTACCGGGGCCCGGGTCGGCTCTCGGCAGCTCTGACAGAAGGAACCCTGCAGCCGGAGTGTAGAGTATTTTTTTCTAATAAAGCTGCGACACTCTAAAGGCAGCCCGATCGTATAGAAGCCTAGATCAGCATACAGACTGTCATCGTCTACCCCTCCTCAAATTACTGACGGGGATACTGTATGACAGTCCTCCCTTGAACACGATACTCTCTTGAGAATAATTATATGAGTGCCAAGCCATTAAAACTGACATTTGCATCTGTCTGAATACACCATTATGAAACATGAAAGATACCAGTTGTGACTACCTCAGAGGCTGTTGTTACAATTATGATCACTATCAACGTCCGTACGAAGTCAAACTGTCGTCACCATAGAAACATAAGTTTACACTCGGGTTTTATGTATATTATCGCTCGACTTTACACCTTTAAATGCAGCGAATAACCGCTCGTGGCTGGCATTGATTTACACACAGAGAGGCTATTGGCCATTAACCCCCATTGGATCGTACAAAATGATCATTTACACAAGGAGTTAATAGGACATTAATTTGTTTAGAAAATAAAAAGGCGCTGAAGGTATTTGCAGATCACGGATGCGGTTAGGTGCAAGCAGGGGTCCTTTCAATCCCAAAATGAGAGCAATTAGGGGAGTATAGATTTAGAACGGTGGTAGGTTTTTACACAAACTGGTTCCACGAAAACGTGAGATTTGCTTTGCATGAATATCAGAGCGAGTGAGATAGGGATATCTTAATCCTTTGTGTGGTCAAAGGCTGAACAATGCTAGAACTATTGTAGCACTCTTAGAGTATTAAAAGTCTGAAACATTTGTAAACCTATTTCGTTCAATAGTTTCACAGAAGACTATGGCTGGAACAAGTAATAGTTCAGATACCGGTAGGCGTAGTCACACAATGTGTTCATTGTGGGTACACTACTTCCTGAACAATTTTGTTCGGTGGTGAAAAACTTGAAGCTCCCTGACCAAGTCACTTTGTTAGTGACGGCATAGGGTTAGAATTAGATGAGGTTTTACCGCTGAGTTTCTAACCAATTGGTTTAAAGGGGCTTATTGAGTTGGTTTACAAAATTCATGATATTTTTTCCACACCTGTGGAGTTTTACTCACATCTTGATGGTAAATGGTCAAACTAAGAGATTCTACACATTTGACACACAACTGAAATGGCAATGATAGGGTAATTAATGATTAAAATCATTTATTACAAATTCGTGACCGAACACTTTTTAACACTAGATATTAATCATATGCAACCCCTGTCCACAAAAACTACAATTTCTCGCATTTTTGGTAACTATATGAAGTGATATATGAGTAATGAGGCTAATTAGAACATTGTCATCCAATGATTTCATTCAAACTCGTCGCAAAATAATCTTTATCAACTCAATGAGCCCCTTTAAGTCGGGCAGGTGGGGACAGCCCGATATTCATAAGGTCTTTTATTCATAAGGTTCATTGTTCATAAGGGTCGTTATTCATAACATGATGAACGGCAAAAATAAGGTTCATTGTTCATAAGGTTCATTATTCATAAAAATTAATGATAAAAGGTTCATTTTTCATAAGGTTCGCTATTCGTAATCGAAAAAAAGGTTCAATGTTCATAATTAAAAAAAAAAGGTTCATTTTTCATAATAAAAAAGGGTTCACTATTCATAATTGAAAAAAGGGTTCGCTATTCATAAATCGGAAAAGGGTTCGTTGTTCATAATCGAGAATAACGTTCGCTATTCATAATCCCCCCGGCCCCCACCCAAATTGACTAATCTCTTTGAAAGGCCCATTACAGCCCATCTAAATAGACCACATAAAATGCCGTCAAAGATGTTGTAGTGACAACACATTGGCCTATCATCCCTGCGAGTTTTAAGGGTGTGTCCTCTTGCACGAGATACAGGAAGCTTTTAAAGACGGAAAAACGCCTTTTCCCGTATTATGAATATTGAATCCCTTTCCTATTATAAATAACTAACCTTTTTTTCCTATTATGAACATTGAACCTTTTTTTCCGATTATGAATATCGAACCTTTTGTCCTATTATGAATAACGAACCTTTTTTCCATTATGAATAACTTTTTTACGATTATGAATAACGACCCTTATGAATTATGAACTTTATGACTAAAGAACAGTCCGTCTAATTTAAGCCTAGGATCCTATACGGAAGGGGACTTACGGAAGGGATCTTAATTTACGGAAGGGAACTTAATTTTACAAATATGTTCCAAAAACCATTTTGGAAATATGTTCCAAAAACCATGCACACATCCTCCGTAAATCAAGATAATCCAGTTTCTTCAAGATAGCAAAATTTGAATTTGTACCGGCACAGGCGCAGATCCAGACATTTCGAAAAGGGGGTGGGGGGAATATTCCCCTAGATTAACATTATGCGTATTTGTTATTGTCAATGTGGCGAAAAGGGGGGGGGCTGAGGCCGGGAAAGCCCCCTTGGATCCGCGCCTGCGGCAGATAGCTTCCGATATCTTTTGTTGTAAATTGAAGTGTTTTTTTCCCTTAAAACTTGAATTGATACCAGTGAAAGCATCGAACAGGCCTCACTTTATATTTTGAGGTTAACGTTACATGATAATTAATATACATTAGAAGTCTTAAAGAGCATGTCTACACCAACACCAGTAAACTTTGAAGACTGTAAATAAATACATATGTTCAATAAGACTGCCAGTATAACATCATGAATATCCCATCATGCAACGACATTGCTGTGAAACGAGTATTTCTTTGAAAATTCAGAACATGATATTGCATGGTTTGCACGGTACATGGCGTAGGAAGCGAAAGGGGGTGCTGGAGTATGATTCCTCCCCAACTTTTTGAGAACGGACTCCCTATATTAAATTTAATTTTCCACCCTGTGAAATTCACCAAACTTTATCAATCCACTCCAGACTTTTCCAATATGTGTTTTTCAATGGCTGCACAAAATGCATCTGAGGACCCTCAAATATTTACTTTTTTTCAAAGGAAAGGTAGACACTCCCTCCCCTTAGACCAATCACCCGGGACAGCGGTAACCCCCCGCCCCTCCCCCAAGCAGCGAACGGCTTCCCACACCCATTCACCAATAAAGAGAATATTTCCCTCACTTATCACACTACATGGAGCTACATCGAACATACATCGAACATAGCTCCATGCTAGGACATATATACATACAGTACTGCATATTTTTCTTCTGCGCATGCTTCGGAGCAACTTTAGAACAGTGGTGAACACTTAAACTATAGCTTGCACTGCTGGTCGTGCTTCAGTTCTCTCCCGAAATCAGTAGGGTCGGTGACTGAAGACACCTAATTGTATATCGTCAATTATTTTTATCATTTTCGCAAGAGAACTCTTAATTCGGAAGTCTCCCTCCCTCTCAGCGTGTACTATTTAAAACTGCATGGGAGTTGATTTTCTCGGTAAAAATCATCGTGATTTATTTTACTTTGAAAAGGGAATACACGGGTCTTTCTAACCACAAGGGCGCAGGAAGCGGGGTGGATGGGGGGTTAAGGCCCGAAGCCAAAAATGTGGTGGGAGGGAAGTATCCTATCGCCCCCTCAATTCAAAGGTGAAAACTCCTTTGTGAAAAATGTCAAAAATTTGAAGTAACTTTTGTTAAAAGTTGCTCAAATGTTACACCAAATTGTATCTAAGGACTCTTAAAGGGGGTTATTGAGTTGATATCAATTATTTGTGACGATCTGGAAGAAAATCATTTCATGGCAATGTTCTAATTAGCCTTATCACTCGTGTAACACCTCCTATTGTTACCGAAAATGTGAGAAATTGAAGATTTTTGTGGACAGGTGTTGCATATGGTTAATACCTTATGGTAAAAAGTATCTGGTCACGAATTTGTAATAAATGACTTTAATCATTAATTACCCTATCATTGCCATTTCAGTTGTGTATCAGATACGCAGAAACTCTTAGTTTTACCATTTACCATCAAGATGTGAGTAAATTTCAACAGGTGTGAAAAAATCATGAATTTAGTGAACCAACTCAATAAGCCTCTGTAAATATTAAAAATCATTAAAGGGGAAGGGTCTCCTCCCTAATACCTCTCCCAAAACGTCGAATTCCAAGGACAAAGGAGGTATTTAATTATAAAGAATAATGAAAGGAAGCTGAGGCAATATATTAAATGACCTTTCTAGTGAAATTCGGGCATAGGCGAAGGAAGCGTGGGGGGAGGGGGCTTTAGCCCCCAGAGAAAACTGTGGTGGGCAGAAGTATGCTTCTTCCTCCCTTAATCTAAGGACGAAACCCCCTTATATGTTTCCCGTGTAAAAAATTGTCAAAAATTTGCAGTAATTTCCCTTAAAATTTGCCCAACATGTTGCACTAAATTGCATTTAAGGACCCTCAAATATTCGAAAAATTCCCAAAGGAGAGAGGGCACCCTTAGACCCCCCCCCCAGAACGGCGGTCCAAAAAATGTTTAGCCCCTAGTCTCGAACAGTTTCCTATGACTATGAATTTCGGGTGCCCTCCGTTATTACTGACGATTTGGCTCGCTACTAGGCGGTGGCGTAGCCAGGTTTTTTGTCAGGGGGGCAAGAGCACCAAGATTTCCCCAATTAGTGATCTGCTTCCTAATAATCAGTGTTCTCCGCAGGTCAAAATTTTGTCCGGGTGCTTTCCTGTGACCTGGCTGATGTGACTGATCACCGTCCTGGGGGAGGGGTCTAAGGGGAGGGGGTGTCCCCCTCCCCTTTGGAAATTTTTGCTCATATAAGGTGGGCCAGATGCAAAATGGTGCCACATTTGGTGCCAAATGTAAACTGAATACATCACCAAGAATTCCTATTGTTTTAAGAAGCTTTTTTATCTTGCTTGTCTTCAGGTCTTGGTGAATTTTTCTTGAGTCCTACTGGTAGATCAGAATCACAATGGGTGAAGTACAGTAATTAAGTGAACCCTGGTACACCTTTCCCTTTCATCAGTTCTCCACCGTCACATTCACCACAATCAGTCCAAATTTTACGAGGACCTGCCCTTGTAGCAGAGTATAGCACTTGACCACTGACCCATTCTAACAAACTGCATATACCACAATGCTGCTGCTTTAATTATCAAGAAACATTGGAAGTATACAGTAAAAGGACAGAGTCCCTTGTCAGAGGTCCAGAGATCCCATGCTGTATAAAACAGATAGTAAAACATAACTAGTACAACTATAAGCATGGTGTCATCATTCCATCTCTGAAAACCTTTATGAGGACTGGCTGTGCCAGTGTGGCATATACTTTTAAATATGTGTGCTGGTTGAGAAATTTAAAATTTTACCAGATCATGCGCAAATTTCACCATATATTCACTTTCAAAATTTCCCCCAAGATTTTTCCAGAGGGGGCAACTCGCCCCCCTGTGCCCCCCTGGCTACGCCACTGCTACTAGGTATATACAAAACTACTTTAAATTGTGGGTTGAGCCCTTTTGCGGAATGTTATGAGATTGCCTGAAGAATAGCATATATTCTGCCCAAAAGTAGCAAATTTCTGCTCGAGTGGAGGCGCCTATGTGCTCGATATTAGCATAGATTGTAATGGACCCCCTCTGGCTATGAACAAAAGGTCCCATTTGGATTAGGGGAACATACTTTTTTGCTCGAATCTCTAATCCTTGGTAAAAGAATTTATCTCGAACATTTTTACAGATTCTGCCCGAATTTTGGGGTTCTTTTTTGCTTGGAAGGGAGCGGGAACAGTGTCCCTTTCCCCGCCTCATATGCATATGCCTCGGGATCGTAAAGATGGGTTGAGAAACGCCGTTTATGTCAGGTCTGAAGGTGTCATTGGTAGCTAATGTCCTACTACATGCAGAAACGAATTCACCAAGCACCAAGGCTAGTCTGGAATTAAACGGTCGGAGACAGGATGTGTGGATGACTATGATGGCATTTCGGCGAGAAATGAACCTTAGCAGAGACCTGTGTATAAGTGAAGCGAGGTTTTCAGGAGCAATCTTAAAGGCAGTAGGCAGTCACCCCAAACAGAGTGAGTGTATCCTGTCACTCTAGTTCATGAATGGCCTGTTTTGATCATGTGACAATATTTTTGTTAGTGAATCGTGGAATTTAAGGAAAATTTTGCCTTGCTTTACCTATTGTTTGTAATAGTTATGTTCAAAACGTCTTCAGAGTTGCTTGTAATGCAATAAGAGGAGATTTGCAAGAGTTTGCTGATTTTTCAAAGAAAATTTTGGGGCGACTGCCTATTGCCTTTCAGGTTTCATCTCAACTACACCTTCGTTAGTTCTTACTGGTAATAAAAATGAGTCCATCTGTTAACGAACGTTTTGTTTGAATTGGAAAAGAATTTAGTGTAATTTTTATGATACTTGTAAGGGATCGCCTAAACGTCGTACACAAATGGCCACCGAGGCCCAATGTATGTCTAAGGTTCCAAGGGGTTTCAAGGCCTGCAAGAAAGCCCTGGATCCTAGTCAGTCCCGGTTTAACCCCATGGAAGAACCGGCATATGCCGGGGGCCCCGCGCTTTTGGGGCCCCCTGCCTCTGGCATATAATGTATAATAACTGTCATGTATCACTGTATAATGTGTAAAAGCAACTATTAGTTATTAGCGGTAAAAAGGTAAAATTTAATCTGTTGTGTTGTTAATTTTGTGTAAGCGGGTGGGCGAGGGTGAAAGAGGTTAAACTTGTAAAAGTGGCCCCGCTATAGTGCCGGGGCCCCACACAACGCTAATCCGGCCTTAACCATAGTTCTAACACTCGTTTAAAAGAGTGGCGAAGAATGATGGCAGAACACGCATATGTGCATGGGCAGCTTAGGCAGGGTCTCCGCGAGAGAAGAGAATATATTCCCGTGTCCTTATCAAGCAACATGTCCTTAATGAGAATTCAGGATTAGGCTCTCTCTCCCTCACTCCTATCCCCTAGGATGCTGAATGATCTTCCTGGTTGAGGGCCCCTCCCCCGAGCCTACTCTATCTACGGACTTACTGTAAGGACGGTTACACATTTTGGATTTTTAGTCTCAAATTGTAGAAGTCGGCTCAGAGGAAACAGACAAAAAAGTTGGAACCAATGAAAATCAGATTTTGCTGAGTGAAATACTTGGAAACTTACTAAGCCAAAAAAAAAAAAGGAAGTAAAAGTGCAGAATATCATGTACTCAGAGTACATTGTAAGGATGGATACGTACCTTGCAATTTGCACCTTACAAATCTGAAATACCGAACAGCCCTTGCTCAGTGCCTATTTGTGTCGTTCCCAGTCCGCAAGCAAATGCGTGTTTATAACAAAATCCGAAAATGGGATCTTGCCGGTACAAAGTGGCGCCGGCACGGGGGGAGGGGGGATGGGGGGCGTGTCTCCCTATCGATTTCAGAATTTTTTTTTGAAAATTTTAAAATGATTTCAAAAGGCGTTTGAGCTATAGATTTCTGTATGGGGTAGGGTGAGGTGTGTTTTCAACCAAGTGATGGATCTATTGTAACCATTTTCCATCGCAAATGGTTCTCAAACTATCAGAATTATCGCAAATCCTTCGCAAACTTTCAAAATTGAAGCGCGCTCCGCGCGCTTCAAATCTTACCTCAGTATTGTTCTAATTATCAATAATTTCCTGTAGCAACTCCCCCAGAAGCACAGCAACAGAAGCTGAAAGCTGTTTACGAATTCTCAGGTAAACTCGGACTGGCTTTGTGATTGGCAAATAGGTTTGTCGGGGAATTGAAAGTGTCTCGATGCAGAGCATGTATGCAAGTTTTGTCATGGGTGTCTTTTTAATGAAAAATTTCGGCCCGCTTCGCGCCCATTCATCACTGTTTTCACTCCAACTCATGACCATTATTGAGGTTATAACACATGCAACTATTCTGATCACAACACTTTTCCGAAAAACAGAAGTACATCCCCAGCATCTGTAGGGGTCTATGGGATCTTTCAGTCTAATTTGTAGCATGATGTGGAAGGTTGAAAGTGCGTATTTGCCCGTTATACATTTTTGAAAATTTTTTATCCAGCGCTTCGCGGGCAGTCTCTACCTGTATAGATGGTGATTGTTAATACTCTTACGATGAAAAGAATATTCTGGAACGCACCTTTTAGTCCTTAACCCCTTTTGCTTTACCTGTTGGGGGGGGGGGGTCAAATATCACTTCCCTACACCTATACTCTCTCTCTCATTCCCCATTGATGGAAGATGTTCGTCTGGATTTTCTTTCAAACTTAGTAAAAATACCATTATTCTAACGTGCTCGGCATTATACTCTATAGTACCATTTGGATGTCAGGTAATATCATATCAGTGCCACATTTTATATAATTAACCCAGAGCTTCCAGGAGGCACTATACAGGTGTCTGTCAGTATTAGATACCCTTTTATAATGCACAATGAGACAAAGGAAAATTTTCGTAATAGTACAAGAATGTTTCTGTGGACTCCACCCACTTATTTTGTCGTAAAAATTTTCCCCGAATAGAAGGCATTAAAGCCTAGCCAAAAGACGGGGCTTGGCCAGGTTTGTTGACAACATACCCTTCTCTAAGGCAACACACTCTCCTCTTTCACCTAACCAAAAGTTAGAATTCACTAAATTATGGATATTTTCCAGCCATGTATGATCAGTTCCAAAAATATCCTAAAGACAAGATAGCACCATTTTGCATCTAAGCAACTTTAAATTACCAAAATTTCTCAGAGGGGCCCTCCCCTTAGACCCCTCCCCCAGGACGGTACCTTCATGTAGTGATAAAAAGGATTCTACACTGCTGTATACCATCGCAGGGATGCACATTCTCTTCTTTCCCCTAATAACCAAAAATTAGAATTCACTAAATACGGATATTTTCCAATCATATAAGATCACTTCCAAAAACACTCCAAAGATAGCACCATTTTGCATTTCGGTAACCTTAAATTAACAAAAATTTCTCAAAGGGAGGGGGACACCCCCTTCCCCAGGACAGCACCTTTATGTAGTGCCAAAAAGGACTCCACATTGCTGTGTACAATCGCAGGGATGCACAAAAATGGTACAATTTAAGCAGACTTGGGGGAAAATTGAGGTGGCATTATGACATCATCTGTTATGCCCCCCCCCTCCCCCCCCCACCCCCATCACCAAACCTGGCGGCGCCACTGCCGGTACATCTCCCGTTGTCGTTGGCAACTTTCATTTCCCTGGTGAGGTCTTCGATGACTTCATATTAATGTCACATTTATATCGTAATCATTTATCACCACACATGCCAGTTCAAACGAACACCCCACCTCTTCTAAAGACAATTACTGCGGCGGCTACTAGTGAAAAATGTAGACTTTGACTCCCTGATTACGGTTGTTCCAGAGACTATGACAATATGAGTTTTGGCTGCAGTGGATGGTGCAAGAATCACCATATTATCATTTAGATGGATGCACAAGGATTCCTGTTTCAGGAAATGATTCATACTACAAATGCTTGGCTATGTATTGGCGCCATTTGCAACCTCTTCCAAACCCACCCTTCCCCCGCTTCAAGATATCTTATGGATCTGCTACTGTATACAGCGCAGTTAGCACTAAGGTATATTTTCACTACAAGGGCGTTTAGGGTGCCAAGGAAGAATGATTTTTTTTTTTTGACGTTGCAGTGAAGGGTCAACGAAGGCCCGAAAAATGGATCATACAGCTGTGCTTATTACCGTAATATAAACAGAAGAATAAACTGACATAAACCATACCATAGGCTAGGAATAAAAACACGACTCAATGAATCCATTCGTAAGGTAAGGTTATCCTATCCAAGATAACCCTTAAAATTTAATGAAATACTTAAATGATAGGAAGTTTTTGTTGGTTAAAACAAATAGTAATTTTACAATATGACCATTATATCATATCACCATAATCATCTCTACAGTAGAACAATTATTTCTTTTTTTTTAATTCTTGTCACGTGAAAACAATTAATGAAAGAAATGTACATGATCCGCTCACATAACGTTGTCTACTTAATTTACGACTTAAACTTCAAATACTCCTTAAGGCTTTCGGCAGACAAAACAAGAAAACATGAAAAAAAAGTACGCTTCCCACAGATGCAGCAATACGCGAGAGGTACACCGAACAGAAAGAAAAATAAACCATGCCTTCAAATTAAAGTTACGTTGTTTTTATACTTTATGGGGTAGCTCTCCTGTTTTGGCTTTATTGTACCTTCTAATTAAACCAGTAGTGTGTGTAAGTTGTGTCTCGTCTACACTGATAAAAAAAAAAAAATGTGTGAAGAGATTTGGCAAATATTGTTCTCAACAACAGACCTGATTTTGTTTACAACAAAAGGTGATATTCCAAATTACATCTCATTGGCTATAAATATCACTAATTGGCCAGAATCACTGGATGTGGAAGGTTGAAAGTGCGTACAGGTAAAGCAAAAGGGGTTAAGGACTAAAAGGTGCGTTCCATTTTCCAACGCCTAGGCTAATATTAGATTGGGCATTCGGACAAAAAAATGACTAGGCTGCGTAAACGAGTCTTTTCTGTGAGTGAACCCTTTGAGCTGATATTATCCTGCAATTGCCTGGTTGATTGCAACTTGTAAAATTTGTGCAACTTAATGAAGTTCAGTGTTACCTGTAATGATAGGTTTCAGCTGTTACTTGATATGCCATTACCTTACAATGCGTGCCCTTGATCAAGAGCGGCGATTTGTTCTCAATATTGGGGGGGGGGGGGGGGGGGCATGACCAGATTTTCCAATAATTTACTGTGTGAAAAATCAAAGTCAATGGGCGCTTTCTCAAATATTGGTGGGGACAAGTCCCCCCTGTCCCCCCGGGATCGCTGCCCATGCCCTTGATTATGATACGACAACTTAGTTTAGTTTAATATTTGATGAAGTCAAAAGGAAAGGAAAAAAAGGCAATTATCTTATACACCATTTAACCTTGCACTCACTACTCGATATTATTTGCTTTATGTCACACAGTGGTTACTGGCTCATTGCTAAAGCCACTGAATCACACTAACCAAAGCTCACACTGCTAGCCTAGCATAACTGCCAAACTTTCAGAGATGTTGTTACAGAGTGCTACAGATTGTAAAACTGACCGCTTAGCCTGATGCTGCTTAATCGTTGTAACTACCACATTTTGGGAAGTGGCATGGTTGTCTGTTCAAGTGACCGTAATGGTGAGTAGGGCTCACACTGCTAACAACAGAAGTTGAACATAAATAACATGTAACCACCCATTTAAGCTTTCCTGAAACATGGAAAATTTCATGTCTAAATCCATCCTATTTTGTGCATTTTATAAGCGTGAAGAAGCACGTTGCTAAGGCATGGGTTGAGCCATTGTTTCGAAAGTGAGGCTGAAATAACGTCACACTAAAGCGAATTGTGGCTAGATATAAATGAACAGCTGCTAGTTGCAAGTCAACATCATCTGACGTGAAAACACATCTTTCATTACATCAAAGAGGGTTAAAATGAAAGACGAGTGGTGACTCTCCCAAATGGCTGTGAAGATTTTAAACCATTCAAATACTGATAAATCAAAACATCATATTGCCAAAACGGATAATGCTGCAAATGTGTGACCAGAGCCCCGGGCTAACTAGACACAAAAAGATTCAGATCTTGTTTTCCTAAATAACGTTTTTCAATAGCCTTACTCTTACGTAACATATTACAAGTAGATGCTTTGAATGATATTTGGTAACCACTATATCACCATGAAAATATACCTTCTTCCAATAAATCGGTAAAAGTAGCGATATCAGGAGCTTTGCCAACCCTGAATTTGCTACTCCTGTAAAATAGCTAGCTACCTTTCGCCAATCACAGGTGAAAATGATGTTGTGCAATAGCTTATAAGTTCCACCTGCTAAAAGAAGGTTACAAATTTTCACCTAAGGTCAAAGATCTTTGCCATGAATGTCCAATAACATTAGATTTCTGAAATACAAGCCTGTAATGTGTAAAAGCCAAAATACATTTGAAGATAATTCTTGCTCTCTATAGCAAATTTTTTGTCGCAGTTACCCCCAAATAATCCTTGAGAATAAAACCATGCACTCTTTCACGAGTCTAATCATGTTTTGAGTATATACTGGATACAACTTAACAGTCATCGTATTCACTGGATGTTACATTAAAAACTCATGAAACTACAGTAAGGTATGCATCAATACTGGAAAGTCACTGAAAAATGACGTTTCTCATGATCTTCATTCAGTTAGGGAGAAATTATCTCCTTCCAACTTCAGACCATAAAGACCCTGACTGATACTGTTCAATGTTTATTTCAACAGACTTGCTTAAAGTCCATTCAGGGGAAGAAATCTTTCCCTGAGTGCGAGCTTTTACAATCTATTATACACTACAAGTGTCATCACCAAAAGTGCTTGAAGAAGCTGGCTAATGTGGAAAAGAAAAAATCCTGAACAATGAGCAAGTGTGGCCAGCAAGTGTGGCCAGAGAAAAAACTGCACTGTCCATCTTACAATTAAATCCCAGCAACCAAACATGGTTTGAAACAAGTAACTAATTTGACTGTGCCTTGTAAACATATGTAGTAAGAAATTCAAGTGTCTCTGGTCTTATTTTTTTGAGGGACAATATATATATACATTTTATGCTTAGGGTTTATTGATGCGTGTATTTGGAAATCTGTACAAATGACAGTTTCCATATCCCTTTGTACTATCCAACTTGTGTAGCCTGCACCCGATTAATACCTTTATGTCACATGGTACAAAATACTGAGTCACAAGTCTTAATGTATCGTTACAGTTAACAACGTGCTTTATAACATCAGAAACAACAGCTATGTCTCACATCAGTTTCAAAAAGCCAATCTTCGGCTGCACCAGACATTTTGTCTGGGTAAGGGAGGGGGCAGGATTGATAGGGAGAGGGACTGCAGCATTCAGCTAAAAGTTAGGGAGGGCAAAGGATACTTGTTTCCCCACCATTTCTTTTGATTTCTTCCCCTAAATAAATCGCATATACAGGTCTGTCAGTTAAGAGATTTTATAATGACAGTATCAAACATTTGAAGAGGTGCAGTAAGTGTCCTACTATGGCAATGCCTAAATTACTACTCTTTGGTTAAATTTTCAAAGGAATTTAAGAAGACACTGCAGGTGTTGCATGCATAAAGGATTACTTAATATGTGACAATTTATGACAATAAAACAGAATACTTCATTCGCTGTAAAACATTAAATGCAAATTTCAACAATAATAAAACAAATATAAAAAGATATCAATATTAGGACAAAAAACATCACAGGTGTACATATGATGGGTACAACATGTGGCACTGGGGTGGGGATGTGGAGGGGTGTGGCCATTTGAAAGAGCAATGACTTACTGTCAGATACATACAAAGTACATGACCTCAAGACAGTAAGTATTGCCAACCCACAAAATGTGGGCAGGGGAGGGGCAACAGATGGAAGGGGGAGCCACCCGACTCTCCTTCAATATGTTCCTGCCTTGCATACAGTTATCATGGTGGCACCACATGGGAAAATGGAAATACCCCACAGGAATGCATGATCTTAACAGATAACCTTCATCAAAAGACAACTGTCCTTATGTATTTTTTGCTTTTATTTTGGCACTATGGATTTCTTCCTAAATATTTTCTTCCTGGGACTCTATTCTGGAAACCCAGCTTAAAGATTAAAATCTTGGTATCACCACCAAACCATCTTCTAGGGCTCAAATAACCATTACTCTCAGATGTAGTCTCCTACCTAAGAATCATTCTTACACTCTTCACATACACATCAATTCCATGACAACACTCATCTACAAATGAAAGACAAAAGTTTTTATTATTCAACAGGCCAGCTTACAACTGGCAGGTCAAAGGTCAGATCAGACTGTGCATAGCATGGAACACTGTGAATATGCCTTGCTTCTAATACTATTTCTCATACCACAATGTGTTGCACATATTTATGCAAAATATCTTGCAGATATGACCCTCTGCAAATTTGAGTCCATGAACTGAACTTAAGACATGAAATATGTCCTTCATTTTGAAGCACATAACAGTCAGCTTCTTTTACTGTTTGTGATGGCAACATTCTATAACAGGTCACCATAATAAACGCTGAAATTTCAAGTAGTTTGACAATATGAATCCAAATGCAGGGTTGCCAAGTCTTACAGAATATCTCCTGCCAAAATTCAGTTCAAAACTTGCACAAAATTGCCTAACAACAGTTTGGTGATGATAAAATATTCCACAATACATACTCCAGGAAAGGGAGGGGAAGGGGCTTTACAAAAGTAGGCATATGATTACTAAGAACATACCTTTAAAAATTTGCAACCTGCCCCCAAAATTTGCAATCTGCTACTACAAAGATGATGTAAATGTTGAAGAACTGACCAACTGTGCGGGTAAATGGCCTACTTGGCAACCACGCCTGCAACATACTTTCAAAAGGCCGATACTACACTGCTATCCTTGCCAACATTGTCATGTCAGAAAACAAAACAAAACATGTGTAGCATATGATCCACTGTGCGTCGCCATCGCACAAGCGCTTACCTCAATGGTGGGGTCCAGGGGCAAAACTCCTCTTTTACTCTCTAAATGTTCACAACATAGTTTGAAATCACTTAGATGTATGCAAGGACTGACTTTATTTTTGTCAAGCTGTTGCTTCATGATTTTTCTGATCATTTACATTTTAATACTAAAAGTCAGAAAAACGGAACGTTCCGATTTTTACGTGTTTTAAAGCTTAACAGCTTAAAATGGAGCGGTTGGCAAGTATGCATGGCTGTCACACTAAACAACCTTCACTTGTAATTTCTACATGGAAAAAGTGTGAGAGTGATTGGTAGAAATCTTTTACAAATCTTATTACCCATTACATGTTAAAGAAGAATGTACATTACAATTCAGGCAAACATACAAGCAAGCATATCTTTGACTTTTGTTCTCTAAAACTGATGAAATTATGTCAAATTTCCTTAAATTCATTGAAATTTTTTACTCTAGTTTGGTCACTAGTGTTCTATTATGAATGCCTCCAAAATAGAACATAGAAACTTTCCACAGAATGTCATATTTAAGTTCCTCTTCAACTTATTAATACTATAGCTGGGTCTCAACATTTTTTTAAAAACTGAGGTTTAGATGAACAGTGCTTATGCATAATACATTAATGTTAGTCTTTGCTTCCACTGTTGCTGCAAGTGATAGAATGAACAAATTCTTGAAATTCTTACAAGTTTCTCTGCAATTATTACAGAATTTCTAGGAAAAGCTGTATTTCTTGTAAAATGTTTCGACTATTACAATTTTACATTAGGCAGCACAAGGACTTCAGTTAGTTATTGACAAGTAAGCCAGTGACAGATTCATAAATATCAAAACCAAAACGAAAGAAATTTATACTCTGATGACCTAAATAGGAATGTGCAAGAAGTCATTGCCAACCATAAATGCCAAGTCACATGTGTCAAGAAGACCCTGGTAAAGATAGTAAACTACTTTCATCAGGATGCATTAACTATGGAAATGATGTTTTTGCATGTTTTTAATGTCTTTAACCATTCATATGTAGCGATAGGTAAATAACCAAATACGTTACCCCTTGATTCACAATTGACAATCGCATAATGAAACCAAATATTTCATTTGATCTGAAAATATTCTGACAAAGGCTTAAAATTTTTGTTCGTGTGTACTCAAAAGTGATGGGTTCTGTTACACATTCTGTCACAAACAAAGGAATACTTCCTTTTGAATGTAGACAAAGAAACAAAGGACATAATACACAAAACATATGAAATAATACTCAGACCTTCATTTATAGAAAACCAAGGCAAACTGCAAAATGCTCCCCTGAAAAAAAAAATTTAGATGAGTGGTTTTATGTTAGAGGATCAACTAACACAATGTTGCATGGTTTTAGGAGAGCGATTTACTGATCCCCTGGGACTATTTTGGTAAAATTAAGGACAGAAATTGCACATTGCACCAGCTCTCCTCATAAATGAAGGTCTGGGTAGTTTTCATATTATATTAACTTTTACCCAACTTAGAAAGTTACTACTCATATCTGAGTCATAATGACCACTTTTGGCTTGACTATGTGAAATCTCTGTTAAGTTCAAAAGTTTGGGATTACAAAACTACACTGTGATCCACAAAAATGACAAGGGTCAGTTTGAATGCCAGGTAGTGTGCTTTTACAATTTCAACTGTGAAGTTAAGAGTCTATCTCAAAAAGATTTGCAGGGTTTTCTGCTACCATCATTTATGGCATTATTACCTCAAATATTACATTACATTACCACAACATAAATGGGGGTTTCAATGTTTCTCAATTTTAAAACTACAATTATGAAACTGGAATTTCCCACCAGAGTTTATCTCAAAGAGTTTTAAGGTTAACTTTGCCTGTCAGCTGCCACGATTTTTGTCATTTATCACAATGACACACATTTCTTCTTCATGCAGTACTTTGTAATACCCTACATTCTACAAAAATCAAGAAATCACCCACATTGGTCTTCACAGACAACTCCTTCTGTGGTGGCTCTCTGATAACCTCCAACTAATATTTTAAATTTTTAAGAGCTGCAAAATATTGTTGAGTATAGTTTATGCTTTCCATTGCGATGATAGCATAACAGTAAGAAAAATGTGGAGGAACTTATCCTGAAAAAATGCTTGGCAGTCAATGGCATTCACCTCTAGCCTTGGTCTAAATGATACTTTTCCTATGGGAAGTTGATTTAGCCAGTGAGCTTGACTAGCTGGTACATTATTCTGTTGCCACTGTACCTTTGGATGGAGCTTGAACCCGTTCCTGTTGAAATATGAAAAAGAAGAAGTTACATGAGTATGGCAGAGATGCCAACTTTCAAATATGGTTTCCAGTATTTTTCACATCAAAAAAGCATCTTTTGGACATCAAAAGAGTATTTTCTTCAAACTAATATATGCTAGGCCTAGACTATAGCTAGCTTCTGAGGTTAGTCAACTAATGTTACAGCTTTGCCCACATAATCCGGACTACTTTTAACGATGAAATACCACATTTTGATGTATTTGGGCTTGAATGTTTGTTTCCTTGGCTTGGGGGAATTATTTCATCATTTATGAAACAAACAACCATGGCCTAATTAATCCAGAATAAGCACTTCCATGTGTGGCATATTTCACCGAGTCCATCAGGGTACGCTACATAACGATATTATACAGTTATACAGCTGCGCTGTGCTGGCACTAGCAGTACACATGGTTAACTGTGTCCCCAGTGTATACAAGTAAGGAAACGGAGTCAAAGTTAACATCGCTTTATCTAATTGGTCGTATTCGGGAGGTGGCCGTAAACAGACCAATGAATGAATTGGTTACTGTGCACTACAGGGGTCGTGAAATCATGACCTCTGCATTAAAGTCTTCCACTCCAGTCGCACTTTTATTTACACTGTTATTTTTAGAGATCTGATTTCCGTATTTTTACTGGGCAAAGCGTATTCTCGTATTTCCTACCAAAATACGTACAAAATACGGGAAAACCGTACTGGTTGGCATCTCTGGTATGGAGAAAAATTCAACTTAAAATCACACAAGAACTACATGAATGAAAATGAGGATGATATAAAAGATCCCAACCTACTCTGGTCTGCTTTTCTTGACTTCTTCTTGAAGAAATGTTTCTCTACCATACAGATTTAAAAGTTTACTTACAAAATACATTGTTTTTCTTTCATTACAATGAGCACATAATTCATTCCAAATGGACTGCACCCTTCTGATGTATGTATCAAAGAGCAAGCATTGCTGAATACTGCATACTTTGGCTGTTTGACACATTTTATTTGAAAGGTACCTAAAATTATCCAGTTGGCAGTGCTGATAACTCTCAATAGCTCCTGCCCAATGTTTTTGGAGGCTTTTTTTTGTTAGTACAGTGCTTATTCATTCTTCAGAGTTACTTGCACTATCTCTTAAACTATCCTACCATGCAACATACACAGGAATATGTATCAAGACTATGTAGTCTCATGTCTCCATCGTAGCAGTCTCATCAAAGCCACATTTTCAGATCAAGCTTGTAAGATGTTTTTGTCCAAAGAGCTAGAAATCTCTTTTCCACCTCAAAGAGGGTTTACAATTGGTATAAAGCGGCATTCTTGGACCCCATGGTATCCTTCAGGGAAAGGGGTACCTGACCTCTTTTGTAAATGTCTGTTGAAAGTTCCACTGAGTTTATTACTAAGCTTAAATAGAACTTGAAAAATGCTTCCTAGATGTTAGATGCCTGTTTGGCACAAACAAGAAGCTATTTTGGATGATCAAGATTTCAAATAAATGGGGATTCTTTTTTTTTTTGTTGATAAGATGGGTTTTACTGTATGGAAAAACACATACAAGGATGAATCTCACTGTGATACAATGCCAAAAAGTTTATTTTCCTTCATGTATCAGTTCACTGTAGGCCCTTCTACAAAAACATTTCAATAGAACTGAGGAAAGGCTAAGATAAACTGTAACTTACTTGGTCCAGCTCATCTTTGACTTTGTCTTCCAACTGCCTGATGTCATCCATGGTCATACCATAATACTCATCTAGCCAACATACAACTTGCCGATGGAAGTTGAGAAATAGTAACCTTTCATTCTAGAAAAAGCAGGAAAACAGGAAGCCAATCAGGGATTGCCTGTGCCAAAGATTTGCTACAAAGCAAACTTAATCCCACACAGTATGGGTACTAGTGTTTTCCCCTCAGCTACTATAATGTAATTTTTGATGCAATGGCTTGTTGATTTGATAACTTAAAGTATCAGATAAAACATGAGAAGACTGGTTTCATTTGCTACTAAAACATACAATATGAATGACTAAAATATATGCAATATATCTATCACCAAAAGGTAAAGCCAGAGTACAAGTACGACCCAAAAAGCACTGAAAACATCAGAACTTGCAGGGCCCTTAGCCCTACCTGGGTCCCTGCATACGTGCATGACATGCAAATGTCCCATACTTAGTAACAAGTCAAAGTTTCACATATGGGCCATATGTCATGATTGTCATCACTGACCAATCAGAGTGAGGACATTGCTTAAATTTATGTCAATCAAGGTAAAGTCACAAATCATTAATAGAGATACCCAGGGGCTCCCACATATGTTAGAAGTGATGCTACAGTCCCTTTAAGGTGCTACTATAGTTAAAGGTCATTTCCAGTGTGATTTCAAGTCTTCCTTTCCAGACAAGAAACAAGCATAAAGGGCGGATCACAATACAGAGATTTTCAATCCAAAATCCAATCCAAATTTTTCTAAATCGGACCAATAGTTTCATTCAGACTTTGTTCTAAGGATGGTCACGCTATATCGATAACTAATCCTAGTTTGTCTCACGATAAACTGTTCTGCTACCAC
This sequence comes from Holothuria leucospilota, assembly GCA_029531755.1. Classification (NCBI taxonomy): domain Eukaryota; kingdom Metazoa; phylum Echinodermata; class Holothuroidea; order Aspidochirotida; family Holothuriidae; genus Holothuria; species Holothuria leucospilota. The sequence continues at coordinate 28,593,552 of CM055964.1, forward strand.
TGTTATACCGCTCAACAGAGCCGTATTTGTTCAAAAATTAATCTGATTTTTGCACGCATGTCCGATAAAAGGTGTCTGCAGATGTGACGCCACGAAATAATTAGGTTACATTTCATTTTCGTAGTCCTCTGATGCAAATCATATATTTACACAGGTTGGCAAAGTTGTGGCTCTTTCTGACCATGGCTGGAGAAGATTTTAATTAAAACTCACAAAAATCGGACCATAATCCTATCAGAAATCACTCTAGTTTGACCTGCACTTAAGGTGGATTTCAGAGAATGATATGTCAAGACAATAGCAGACTTAAAGGGAAGTAGTTGTAATTGTACAGAAGATTTTCATAACATCAAAATCATGATTAATGAAAAAGAATAATACGCAATGCGAGATATTGTAGCTGAGTGACTTCGTTTTAAACAAATAAGGAAATAAGGAATTAAGGAGAAAAGCAAATAAGGTAATTTACTGCTTAGCAGCATTTGCTCATGTAACCTTTCATAGTTACAAGTACTGCAAATGTTTTAACAAGCATGCATCAAAGTATGAAGCTGTTTGATGCCTTACAGCATATTTTGACAAGACAATGCACAGGAAGCTTTTATCAAAATAACAAAAACTAGCAGTAACTTTATCTTGGGGGTCCCAGAATTGGAATGCCTATATAGTAACTCAATGTTGACCTTCCAAAATGACTGTATCCATGTGTATTTCACTGTCAACCTTCATTTCAAAAAGTATGCCTTTGTGATTAATGATTACTGTGCTTCCAGTAGCATGTGTTGTGTTACACATATGCAATTGACCAGCCCAATAGCCATTTAAAGGTTTCAATGTACACTTCCTGTTGCTTTCACACATATCATGACCATGACAGTCTACTGAACAGGTTCATTCTCCATCAGAATCTTCCCACAGACAATATACAGTTACAATTTGTCTTATTCCATTAGGGAGTCACAATTCATGCATGCTTACGGAATTTGATCCAAGAGACTGACAAACAATCACCAGGTTCCTTAGATAAAACCTAACAAAGTGTGGTAGGATTCAATTGGCCAATTCCAATTAATGCATGCTTGTGTATACTTAATCCAGGACAGTAGCATATACAATCAGATGTTTGCCAAATAGGAGTCTCACTCAATGATCTGATGTTGTTGTTAAAAATGTTTACTATAGAGACAATGTAGGCATACAAGTCCAAATAAAATCCTTGTGCATCACACTTGAAATACTGTAAGGTTTACACTTAACAAATTTTGACAAAAGTCCTTTGCTATGTGGACAGATGAGCCTTCTGCTTATTTTCAAACTATGTCCCCACATGACCCTTACATACTTCTTGACCCCCACATGTTCCAGACAGCAAACACCTTTTATTTAACAGTAAGAACCAAGTTTCAAGAAAATTTATTCACATTTGTGGCAAAACCAGCACACCCACGCCAAACATGAAGCTAACAAGTTATCCAGATCGAGAGATATTGCCTTTTAAGATTTTAACCTTTCACCCTGCCCACTTATTAATATGCATGATATTGGCACGAACAAAAAAAGAGTAAACTTCACACTAGGGTCAACATACCTACCAAGTATCGTGGACAGTAGACCCTCTGACTATGAGCTTGATTGTGTACAAACATTTTCAGCCATTTTCAAAATGATCACACCCAATTATGTATATTAATGAAGGTGATGACCTATTACCAAAGGCCTATCACCTTCACCTATTATCCCATTAGCATATGCCAAATATGAAGCTAATCAGTCATCCTAGTTGTGAGATGTTGCCATTTTAATTTTAACATTTAGCCCCACCCACTCATTACTGTGTATGTATTCTGTCATCAACTGGATTACTCAGTGGAAAAGTGATACCTTGCAGAATGTGTGACGTAGTATGTTACTGTAAGTGATGAACTCTGCCTTGTTGGAAGCAATTAATTGTTTGTAAGATGATATCTGTGACTACTAGATGCTACCTTGGTGACAACTATGGTGGTGCTGTGCCCATACAACATATAAACGATATTACCATTAACCCATGTGTTACTCCTACATACCCATCAAAGCCCAATAGGTACTGATGCTGTATCTGAGAATGAGCACACTGTAAACTAAACCACATGCTGTTGCATGCGACCACTAGGTTTTACTTCTATTATATATAAGGTAAAATATTGGGACTTGTAGTCTGACATAGGCAAATGATGTAACATTTTATGAAATGTAGACTGGGAATACCAGTGGCTATTATCAGCATTTTAGTTTAAATTACTGTTACCGATACTGGATACTGATAAAATGTTCAACATTAGTTACAACTCTTTAATCTGTGTAATCCAGCCCTCTACACGCACACTCATCTCTATGAGCGTGTTCTGATCCTTTCATTATTACACTAATCTTACCAAAATTTGAATACAACTCACCTTCATTAAAAATTTTTCTACTCGATTTTGTAGTCCCCACCATTTGAAATGAAATGATACCAACTTATATGCACACATCACTGGATCAGCATTGTCCTGACAAAAGAATAGAAACAAAAACTAAAATCACTCTTTACTACCTTTTATCTCATCACTTCACTCAAACCCTAGCAACAGACCTTATGCATATGAAGTCACAGAACAGAAAGCGTGCCCGCCCTTCCCTCCTCCCCCATGTGCATTTCAGCGCATATCATTGCAACCTACGCCAACAAATGCAGACAGCTGATTTGTGTTCTAGTGGGATATGCATGTAAGTCTACTACACACAAATGTGAAGTCTAAGTAGTGCATACAGTCTATGTAGTGTGTGAAGTGTTCTCCACTATTTACCCTCCAAAATGATGTTGCGTGAAGTCAATGCATAAGGTCTGGTTTCTGGATACAGACAAAGAAGTTTAGCAAACACTTTGAAGTTAGGTAGCTGACAAACTAAAATTAAGAAGAAATTTCAAAAACAGAGGTCAGGTTAGATGGAGAAAGTGTCAAATATTCTTCTACTTTAACCCACCTTACTTTGGTCCAGCAGATAATCCATACCTAGACCCTCGTCTCCCACACCTATTCTTCCCCCACCCCAAACAATTCTTCATTGTACAATATACTGTTCCTCCTTCATCCAATCTGCCATAACATCCTTTACTCTGTGTCAAAATGTTACTACAGAATAGAGAGATTGTTTACTGTTGTCCCTCATGTTGGGGACAGATGAGTATTTAACTTTAAGATTAATGAGTTTTTCACAATCCACTTTACAACACTTTCCCTATTGTGCATGAAACAATATGACAAGACATGATAATACGCCATAAAACTGTCACCAGGCCTTGCACGAAATAGGCAAATTTTCATCGTTGTGTGATAATCTAATGCATAAGTATAATGTGATCCAACAATATGGCAATTCTATCTTACAATCTGTCACGTGAAAATATCACTCAGCCATAAGCAATAATAGAAGAAATTTTTCAACTCAATATTACTATATTGCAATGAATCGTATCATACCTAGTGCGAAAGGGTCTGAGAAATGATAGGATTTTAACTTTTTTTTTTTCATCGTATCATACTGCATCATGTCTGGTCCATCCGAGTGTGAAGGGGCATTAATATCTGTAGAATCTTCAGCGTTACACGTACAACCTGCTATCCATTTTGCATAGGCATAGCACATTTGACCAGCTAGTGTAGCAAATTGAAATGCAACAGCAGATAAATTATTCTGACAGTAAGTGTCACCATGATGCTGCCCTCCTTTAAGAGGGTAGCTGGCAGTGTCTCTCGTTTACCTTCCAATTTTCCGTAAATGGTCCCCTGCCTGTTTTTTTAGAGTGAAACTTCTTAGGATCCCATTCTTCCTTATAACTCTGTAAAAAAAAAAAGTAAAATACTTCTGATCAGTTTCAAACAAACATTCAGGCTGTGTCAATAGCAATATCCAGTTACTTCTAAGTAGACTTGTAGCAAGTCCACATTCATGATCAAACCTATCTCTTGAAAGAGGTGACATGATTTCTGCTTGAGGCCATGCTCCTAAACTTACCTACTGTGCTTGCCTGCCTAACTAAACATTCACCATATATCACATCACAGACAAGCTTTTGGCTGGGAATTACATATAAACAATGAAATTCTTTTAAAAACGTAACTTTTAGTGAATGAAAATACGACGGAACTTAATTTACCTGACTGCAGTGGTGCATTACTGTACATGTTGAATACAGTGGCAATGCTACAGTGGCTCAACTATTTTGAATGGCATCATAGCTTCTGTGGGCTGCACCATTAGGTTTCAATATGCAATTTCTCTGGATGTACATTTTCTATTTTGAAATTCCATGAAGGGGGGTCTTGTGAAGGAGATGCACAATTGTTATGGGGCTTTTGCTCTCAGTAGCCATCACTTCCCCTTTCACTGCTTAATTGATTGAAATCTTGTAAATGTGTGGTCAATTATGGCCAAATGTGAAATGATAAATGTTGGAGGGTGGTGGGGGGATGCAGGGGTGAGACAATTCAAGGCCCGACAATATCTGGTGGGAGATTTGTGTTATACTGTAGTATTTACTGATCTCAACTTCACATTATGGATCCATGTGTGACTACAGAAAGAACATACTGAGGCATTTATTGTGGAGTGTCACTTTACATGTCAAAAAAAAAGACCAGTTAAAGGAAGGTCCATTCATAGGCAGTGTGCCAATGGACTAAAAGTGCCCTTTCTTGGCTTGCTATTATTTATTCCTCCTGCCCCTCTCCCCCAAACTTAATGATGGTCTAGGTCAGTGTTCCCACGGCGGTGGGGGGCATTTTTTGCAACTCGGGACAATAACAGTCAAGGGGGTAGCAGGGGGCATTTGAAACGAGCCCAATGGGCACTATGGTCCCTTGCTGAATGCAATGACACTGAGCCATGAGCATACAAACAAAATATTAGCTAATGTGAAGTTTGCCTGTGACTCTGGCGACTGCTACATGACCTTTAAAGTTGCAGTGAATGTTGACCTCATCTACCAAGTATCCTATAAGTCCACAACTTGACCTCAAAATGACCTCTGATAATCTCTAAATGGCCCCCAGTGACCCCAGATGACCTTTGACCTCCACCAAAAACAGAATCAATCTTCTCACCATAACACATCCACATACCAAGTATGAAACCTTGAGATATTGTGTTAACAAGGTTTTCAGTGTTTGACCCCAGATGACCTTTGACCTCCACCAAAAACAATAGGGCACACCTTCTCAGTATGGTGGATCTACATACTAAGAGTGAAACCTATCCAAGCTACCTACCTTGAAATATCATGTTAACAGGGTTTTCAGTCTTTGACCCTTGATGACCCCAGATGACCTTTGACCTCCACCAAAAACAACAGCATTTATCTTCCCACCATAACCCATCCACATACTAAGTATAAAATCTATCCAAGCTTCCTACCTTGAGATATTGTGCTAACAACAAGTTTTTGGTTTTTGACCGTCCGATGACCCCAGATGACCTTTGACCTTCACCAAAAGCAATAGCATTCATTTCCTTACCATAATGCATCCACATACCAAGTATGAAATCTATCCAAGCTTCCTACCTTGAGATATCGTGTTAACAAGGTTTTCGGTGTTTGACCCCAGATGACCTTTGACCTCCACCAAAAACAATAGGGCACATCTTCTCACTATGGCAGTTCTATATACCAAGTTTCAGTCTAGACCAACTTTCCCTTATTGAGTTACAGCATACCTAAGCAAGCGTCACAGATACAGACACACACAAACACACATGCCAACCTGACTACATAGGTTCCTTTTGCTAACACAAGGAACCAAAAATGAGATACTAAATTTAATTGAGGATTAAAATATATCAAGTGTTTTTCTTTATATGAACTTAATAGTATGCAATACATTGTCAACAATTCGAGTAGGTCTACAGTAACTTTCCCTCTTTAGGTTTAGTACAAAGTTGGTGAATTATGTTATGTGCTGGATGCCAGGAAATCACATTTAACAGTGTTGCATTTCAAAAGTTTCCTTGTGAGGACCTCCATGATGAAATTATGTACACTACCACATGGTCATGAATGATGTTACAATGAACAGTGCTGAAGGCAACACTTTTTGCAATATCAACATTCTGAGACTTAATTTTATGGACAACATGTGTTGCCAATAAGGAGCTTAAGTACAACTAATTGTATTAAAAGTCCATTTCAGTTGAAAAGTTCAGGTCTCTGAAGCACTGTCTCTGTCTCCAAAGGGGTAGTCTCGGTCTCAGATATGGAGGTTTGGACAACAACACTGTTTCTTACACATGGCCTAAAGTAGCAGTTGTTTTGCAGCAGTGTATGATATTAGAATAGCTTGGCTAAGTACTTGAGCTAAAGACCAGATAAACAATTTGGAAGTGACTGTCCATCTAAGGAGTGCAGCTCATGGGAGATTGCTCCTGCTGGGAAAGAAAGCTTTTTGTGGGTCAGGGATACTGAAGTAAGGGGAGATGTTAAAATGTCGCTTTTGCTTTTTTAGCTTGTGGAATGAGGAAGTCTACTCTATTGAACTTCACCATTTTCCTTGAAGACTTACAAATTACTAGGCAAAGCAGATTTGTGGCAGCAGCTGTCAAATTAATCATGTGTACTTGCTTGCAGGAAACAACTTGAAGGGTGTAACAAATTTGTAACCAGAGATTATCCTAATCCCTTAAAAAAATCTGCAAAAAGTTATTATGTTTTGAAAAAATAATTTTGTTATTTCATTCATTAGCAAAGCAGGAAAGACAGGGATGTTATTACTGATAACTTCACCACAGATTCTGGAAATAGTATGAGATTGTTTTTTCAAGTTGTTTTCATGTATGATGATTCCCAGTTACAGAAATACTTCCCTGGTCCTGTTACTTTTCATATTAGATTGTAAAAGGTTCACTTTATTTAGCAAACAATGACTTAAAGTATGCATCAATGACTCAATGGGTTTTGTACTCGTACCCGCACCCACAGATCAGTGGTTCCCAACAGGGCGGTGTCGCCTTCTTCTGGAGGCTTTTTAGCAACTAAGGGGGCCGGCAGTGGAGGCAGTTGAAAACATGAGATCATACTACGGGGCTAAAATAGATACCAAGTATTTTCCTCTAGCTGAATTAGTTGCAAATAAGTCCGCAATAAAATGTAGTTAGCAAGTGGTGTAGGTCTAACATTCCCTCTTTAGGTTTACTACAATGTTGTGAATTATCTCATCTGCTAGCTGTCAGGAAATTGCATCAAACAGTGTTGAATTTCAAACTTTTCTTTACTAGGATCCCATACCATCATCAGTGGTGGTGAGAGGTTACACCTCTATGTTCCAACGTCTCGTTTCGACGTCTCCATATTCCGAATGTGTGCATGAAGGATAGTGTTAGGATAAGGGCTTGTTCCAACCTAACCTTTCTCGAACACTAACCTCAATGTGGACTTTTTGGAATATAGAGACGTCGGAGCAAAGAGACGTCCCCGTGGAGAAAAGGAGGGAGCTATGGGGTCCATAGATCAAAGTTGTCCTGCCACTTTAATCTCAAATGTAGTTCTTGCCTTGCTGTTCATAGAAGCACATACTGACATGAACTGACTTGTAGATAATTGAAAAATAATAGAAAAGTTTATAATGATAAAGAAAGTAGTGTATTAAAATGTCTTTCAAAATGCTATTTTTGAAGAGCGAATGTGGGCTATCTCTAATAATTCTCGGTGTAGGACACCTTCATTACCATATGTCTTCCAAAGCCCCATGTAGCCACTATCATCCTTCTTCCCACCCACAACACAAGCCAACCGCAGAATCAAAGAAACCTTTCATAAGTTACTACTACAAATGGTCAAAGTGGGCAATTTCCTAAATACTGCAAAACTTCAGCAGAGGGCTTCATCCCTGGTCCCTCACTGGGACATTGCCCCACCAGGGGCAGCTAAGGCGGGCTAGACTCTCTGCCCATGGGGGAACACTTCACACTGTGGAATCCCCCCAAATCTTTCTCTCTCAACATTTCTTCGCCCTTGACTATGATGAAGGCTTCACACCTTTATTAATCGTGGGTTTTGGATTTGACATCACAAAAGGAAGCCCCGTACCGCTTTTGTCTGTAAGTTTGTACTACCCTGGGCCAGACCCACACCTGCAAAGGCTGTATGTGCACCTTCTATCTCAACATGTCCTTCAACATTTTTCTTTTAATTTACAGCAGTTCTTAGAAAGGACATAGAAGGGGGAGTTTGCCCATGACCCTGGCCCCTAACCACAATTCCCCTGGACACACTGCCACCCCACCTACTGTAGCAATCATCACCACTGTAAACTTTGAGGGACACTAATGTACACTCTTCAGAGTTATACATCTCATATGCACAATATTAAAACACAACCAAACAGTATAATCAAAGTATCTTTGTAAAGTAGGCCATTGAAAGTCCTGGACTAAGCAAAATATTGAATTTTACTTATTGGCCAGTTTCAGTTACCAAATGAAAACAATGACTCTTTTAGGATAGACATGACTGTGTATGATATTTATCACACATGGGAACAAAGAGGTTCCAAGTGACTAGTCTGCTTTTTCTACACATCATTGTCATTAAAAACCACCATTTAATCCAAAACAGGCTTTTTCAATGCATTTTGCATGGGGAAAATTTGTCCTGTAGCTGTAGGTCACATGTCCCTTACATCACTAAAACCAGTTTATTTTCTCTTAACAGTTTTTTGCAGCATATTACTTTCAAGGTTGGACTAGACATTACTGACATCAGCATGATAACTACATCTTTTCTTTCAGAGCATTTAAAGCTTTAGTACTTCATTTAGAAAAAATACAGCTTTCTCTGGTCCCATACATAACACTGGCTATTAAGATTTAACCTAATTATGGAAGTGTAAAAGTTTACATTAGTTTGTAATAAGAGTATTAGCTCTAGCAATTATGAACCCTCAGAAGTTTCTGGAATATCAACTTCTAACTTTCAGACACATTTAAACCTTGGAAATGTCACGTACGCAGGGATGTAGCTACGGGGGGCCGCACTGGGCGGTGACACCCAGCACTCGATATTCCCGCCCGGCAATCCAGGCAAACACACAGTCTCCCGCCCACCACAAATCTGCCTACGGAGACCTAAAACTAGCCCTAAATTTACTCCCTAAAGTTAAATGAGGGAAAAATGAAAAATTAATGGCTGAAAAATAGGGGAGATGCCATGGGGTAGGGTGAGGTGCTTTCCCCAGATCAGACATTACCCAGCACCAGTGGCGTAGCCAGAGGGGGGGCAGAGTGCCCCCCCACAGAAATTTTGGGGACGCAATGGCGATGTTGAAAAATGAAGGAAAGCAAAAAAAAAAAAGAAAAAAGAAAAATCGGCGAGAGCAGGGAGGGATGGGGAGTTGGTAGGGCGGAGTAGGAGTGGTAGGGATCTAGGTCCGGGGAGGAGTAATGACGGTGGAATCCGCAGCAGGACGGATGACATATTTATTTTATGCAGGACGTATTGGCAGTAGGCCCCGAAAAGTCAATCAAAACCTTGGATATTAATGATGTCATCTCGTCTGGAAACAGTGTTCCGGATTTTTTCTCCTTTTTTCAACAGATTATGCCTTGGGGACTGAACCCTTGCCTATTTTCCGAACCTTAAATCCTGATTTCGAAACAAAATAAAAAAAATCCAGAAAAAGTATTGGTTGTCAATGTCATTTTCACTCGGAGGGCGGGCCGTCCCTCCAGGGGTGGCGCCAGGTGGGGGCAGGGGGAATGTCTACAGTTTCGTCGGGGAAGTCGATACGATACAGCATGCAGTCCTCGAAGGCGTCAGTCGCCCCAACGGTTTACCTGTTTTTTGCTCTCAAGAGGACAACTTCTCTAATAAGAACCCCAAATTTTCGGCGCGCTACGCACGCTGTAGGGTCACTCCATTTTCTTCAATATTTCCATTCCACATAGCTAGATAGCACAAGTCCTGTCCACCTAATTACCAAGTAACATGTAGGCAGAGTACACAGCTTGTGTACAGGTCGTAAATTTCATCCCATATCGCAATGCCTATAGTTGCTGTTCTCTAATGTGTCATACTGTGCGGTCAGTTGGTGAGCGAGTCCAGGTGGTTTCGATACAATGTATGTTATCCCCGATACGGTCTTCAACCCCTACAGTTTTCTTTCTTTCTTTTTATTCTTAATGATTGCATATGTTTTTTGTGGAAGTCTACCAAAAACTTTCGCGCGCATCGCCCCTCTTTGCAGTTTGATGATTCAGATTCAAAAGAACGATATCAGTGCGCAACTTGGCTCTTGAAGTATTAAGTGATAATGTGATATTATGCAAAATATACCCTGCAATGGCATGGGATAGTTAAGCTCCTTTAAATCCCTTTCTCACCATGACGTATAGTGGGTTGTCGGAACTTGGGTTCGAGGGCATGGCCCCCGTTCGGGAAAATTCTGTCGCCACCCATCACTGGTCGGTTTACTTATTTTGGCTTTCAAAAGGATCATTTCTGAGATAAAACCTACAATTTTTGGTATGCTTCGCCCACTCTTCCTCAGTTCCGTTATTTATAGCTAAATATAGTCCAATGTCATTTCATTTCCGTAAACCTAGTTAATGTTCTCTTATGTCTGTCGTGAGGAACGACTAGTGACCCGAGGAGGGACGTAAAATGTAAGTTATGTCTGGTAGGGCCCACCTGTCCGAACAATTGACCTATGTAAGTTTTAAATAAGTACAGATTCTCTTTAGTGTAGGCTTACCCAAAAAAATTTCACGCGCTTTGCAATTTCAAAATTTAGATTCCGGATAAAAACGGTAAATCTACGTTCCTTTAGTATATACTCATTTTATGTAATATATATGCCCCGCAATGACATGGTATAGTACACAGGTTTTCTTCAAATCCCTCCTCACCAATCCCTCAACGTCATCGGGGCTGTCGGGGATTCAGGTCGCTGGCCTCCCCGTTGGGGAGTCTGGCCCCCTTCGGGCAAATCCTGGCGCCACAATTGCGTCCCTCTAAAAAACCCCTGTGGAGAACACTGGGATCTAGTATAAAAAGAAGCAACATTTTGCATCTAAGCCCTTTGGGGCAGCAAAAAATTTCCCCTCCCCCAGGACTGCGGTCAAGAATGGGGACGATGAGTCGACTTTGCCCCCTCACACCAAAAACCTGGCTACGCCCTTGCCCAGCACTCAAATTTAGCTAGCTACATCCCTGCACATACGTCACACTGCAAATAGCATAAACCTGCCCTACACAACATGAGTAATATGTAGCTGAACACACGGCAATGTTTCGACCATCCTACAAAAATGCCAGCACTTTGATTGGAGTTTACCATCCCCAGATTACACACAGGCTTTAGGTAACTTCTAAATCACCTTTTGTATATTCAGTGGCCAGTTAACCATGACAGGGAATAAAGACCTTACCCTTGATGGTATCGGATCATTGACTATATCAATGTAGTCTACTTCTCTTTTAGCTAGGTCTTCTTCTGATAAATTATGAACCTGTTGAGAAAAGATGATACAGTTATAATAGGAATGTGACAACACCAGCCAAAATTGCAATGTCACAGAGAAAAATGCTGGGATTTTTTCCTCCAACGGTGACTGCCGATACCAATAATAATGTCTACAGAACTGAGAGTTGTGTAGAGCTTTCACTGTAACATTAGGAATTTATATGCATGATGAGGGATGCAACATCCAAAATATTCCCTCCTTCAGACACCTTGTTTGCAGTGTTTTCACTGGGTAGAAAATTGGTACCCAGGTACCCGAAGCACATTAACCATCTGGTACTCGGATACGGACCATAATTTCGCAACTTCTAGCTTTAATGCACTGTATACAGTTCTTGACTCAATCCATCAGTCCCCACTTCTCTACAGCTGTTAGGACCAAACATGTATTTCAAACTATCAAAATGCTTTACTTTGAACATTCCATCTTAATTTATGCACTCGTGAAAATCAGAAGACAATATATATTTTGACCTTACTGAACTTAATTGCCATTAATGCAATGTGCAGTCACAAACATTTTATACAAGAAAGCACAAACCTCAAATACTATGGTTTTGAGTCCAATGTGCTGTAACTTGTATCATGGGAAAACTTATCTCATGTTTGTTACAGCAACCTCTGCACTGAATACTTGTATTTAAACTTCTTGTAACCTTCTTACCGCTAACTCTTTTTCAAAAATCGTCAACTTACACTTTATTTCTTCATGATTATGACAGTAAAATCTTTCTGATACATCTCCTGGGCTAAAATCTCACCCAAACTAACAATGTAGGTATGGAAAACACCGTGTATGTAGAGACCACACACAAACGTTCTTTCATTTTGTTCTCTGTTAAGTGAGTTGTACTGTGCAGCATGCTACGCACATGGCCAATAAAGCATGGGGTCTTACGTGACATCAGACTTTGGAATGCTCCACTTTACATGTGGGGCATACACAGAAAATGAGGAAAACATTTCATTTCTCCTCGTGTGTTTTTTCACAAAAATTTACAAGTATTTTGGATAACAATATAAAATTACAAGCAATACAAAAGCAGAACACATTTTCATATATATGTCAGCAAAAGTGTAAAACATAATTTTTTTCCATGCCAACTGTGTATGACATCCCTAGGCAGAATGTATACATTGCAATGCCCCAGATTAAGTGAAATTTGTTTCCAAAATTTTTCTCAACCTAAAATACGTTTCAGAGATTGTCTCAAAACAAAAGCACATTCTTTTAAATGAAATATGTGCATCACTTATTCAACCTTACCTTTATACCTTAAATAACTTCTACAAAGAATGGAAGCATGGGATCTTCTTTTATATGATAAGCATTAAATCTTATGATATGAATTATGCTTATTGTGAATCCTTGTGTGTTAGTGTACATGGCAATTAAAGGTTCTGCCCTAAATTTCTCCCTCTTTCCCCTTCTTTTACGTTACTTCTCAACCTCTCCATGCACTGCGAGCAAAATGCACATTGCATGTGAGCTGTTATTTTCACAGGATGTTACATTCAAGCATTAAGGCAATAGATTTGGCTTATGTAGCCTACAGTACTATGTTGTGTTATAAAGTGGTGTAGGCTTAATGTACAGGTAGAAATATGTGCCCCGAGAAATGCAAAAGGTGTATAGTGCAATATTAACAAAAGCCAGGTATGGAAACAGACTGAAAGTTTATTTCAATTTCAACTTATTGCAAATAAAATGGAAGGGAAATATATTTTGTAAGTTGCTTGCCTATTACCTTGCCATTTTGCATAGATCAGGGAGTAGTGGCAACTTCCTGCATACTGTAGATCAACAAGAGTGAACTGTAGAAAAACACTACCCAGGTAGTAATTTTTCTGCTCAGATAGTGACATTATGCACCTATCAATTGAATGATGCACCCCACTACCCCCCAGCATTGTCAGTCAAATGTGGGTCATTGACCAATCACAGTGTGACGCACATGTCCGTCATTGAACCACTACTGTCAGCCACCATCATGACTGAGAGGTGAGTCACATTACCTCAATTGTCTGTCACTGTTGTGACCAAGGGGTACATCATTGTGAGTCAATTGTTACACTTTGTACATGGATACCAATTGTCATTCTCATTTTTTCTGTCAATCAGTGGTGACCCACATGTCAGTCAAAGTTGCAAATTGTGGATCAATTTTGTGACTGAGGTGCAAGTCATTTTACATTAAGTTCTTAGTCACAAAAGTGACTGAGGGGTAAGTCATTGAACAAGTTTTGTCAACACTGTTGTGGACAATGACTGACCATGTCCAAAGGTAGTGGGGTGCATCATTCAATTGATAAGTGCATTATGATTGGATACCCAGGTACCCCATAGAAACCCTAGTTTGTAGTTTCTATTTTTGAGTATGACAGAAATATGAGATACATATACTAAATATGAGTGATTTACTGTACAAGAGGAAGTATAACATTCAACACAGTGACCACACTATGATGCCTCAGATACCATGCTTACAAGGTTTTCATACTTAACTTCAAAAGACCTTTGACCTTCATGAGAACCAGTGGGTTCTTCTTCTTGACAATGGTAACATGAGTTTGAAATCTGTCATTTGGCCACCCTTCCTCAGACACCAACTTTACCATGTTTTCACCTTCTGATCTTGTCTCTTGTACTTTATCAATATGACTCCTACAACACGTTTTTGTGATAGACCACTTTGAAACTGTTCCATTTACATTAATTATCTAATTAAATGATTTATTACATAAATTCTTGGCATTTTTACAACTTTAAAGAGTTTACAGCACAAAGACCAATTTTAAACCGACATCTAGTTGCCTCTGACAACTACAATTTCTGATGGTTATAAACCAAAAGTACCAGGTTAGTTTCTGACAGTCAATCAAATTTCATGAAAGAAGAGAACCAGATGACACCCAGGGCGATTTGAAAATTTCCTTTCTAACAACTAAATTTTCTTTCGAACAGCCAAAAAAGCAGACAGATTTCCCCATGGACAAGTAGGCCTACAACCTCTTCTTAAAGTCAAGGCTTATTAAGGTTTTCCTTTGAAAATGGTTCAATACTATCACAGAATTTTCCATTCATACATAGTAATCGTCATTATGGGGTCAAGTCAAAAAGCTGTTCTCCTGACTTATTTCAAGTCATTTAGTTGAGTGACTGTCTTCTTTCTACAGGGTGAGAGATCTCTAGCATTATCCAAGTCAGGTTACAGTATTTTGAAAGGCACTAAGTCAACAAAAGTTATGACTCTACCATTCTGTTTCAAGTACTGTATCTATTAACCAAGTTAATAAATATCAAAGTTATGCTACCTCCCAACTGAGTTTGATCAAGGTTCTCTCCTATGTCTACATTCCCTAACACTGTACAAACCATCCGCCCTGAAATGTCACTAAACAAACATTACTTTTATCTCACTGGGTCCAGTGCACACCTGATAAAACAAGTGTTCACGACAGATGACGAACACTTCCAACAAGAACCCTTAACAATACCCTTCCTGGCCAACAGAGACACCCAAAAATTTTAAGAACTTGGAAAAAAGAAGCTATCTTATAATCAACCGTAGTACACCTTCTTTTGTCTGAACATTACCTGTCTATTATCTACAGTTCAAGTGTATTACATTTTGTTTACATTCAATATTTGTTTAACACTTCTCTTGTCTATTATCGAATAAGGTACCACTGGCAACGGTAAATCACACTTTAAAACTTCATATCTGTGTATTATTCTATGTGATGTGGCTTGCACTGTTAACACAGCATGTTCCAAAGTAAAGCTGTTGTCACGCACACACGTAAGCACATCTGCGCAGGCTTCTCCTTCCTCAAAACTAAACCATGCACAATATGATATTATGTATAATGTTGGCCTAAATACAAGTAAGCTTCAGGCAATAACTTAAAGACCTTGTTTTCCTTATTCATCAAAATTAGGCCATTTTACCCAACTTTTGGAAAACAATGACAGGAAAGTCATTCAACTATAATAAGGCTATCAAAAGAAATTTATGAGTAAAAGCTCTCTTCATTGTTACTGAAAACTCAGTATGACCGACGACCGATGGCTAAAATTATATCACATGTACCATGGTGCCTAAGAAATGCTATGCCACTTACATTCTCTTGTTCTCCTTTGCCAGGTTTATGCCATGTTTCGATAACCAATTTCATATCATCTTTCATAAATTCTGGATTCTGTGTAAAGATAAAGGTGGCTGGATCAACAAGGAAATAGATTTGATTTTGTGGCACAGTACATACTCATATGCATATTTTGTACTTTAAAGGAAACAAAGACACATATTAATATGTAATATGAGTAGTGCAAGAATATCAACACACCTTAACCCTCCATTATGTTTCATTATGCACATCACTATGCATCAACCAACAGAAAACACAGAGTTGACATGTGTTGATATCAGCAAATGAAGTAAAAGCCAAAGATCCTGCTTCAATTGCCACATTTTGCGCATAATTTTTTTTTGTTTTTTGTTCAGTTTTGCACAATTTTACACACATTTCTCTTGTCAGTTAGAAATGTGTAGGATTTTTTTTTTTTTGGATGCATACAGTCAACTGAGATGCAAGCATTCTACAATTCTACAATCTTGCACCTTACAGTGTGAACAATGCAGTAGACCAGTGAGCTTCACTTTTTGACCTCAGTGCAGTGACACATATCTTTGTTCATATTACCACTTTTCACCCCCACTAACTACTAAATACATCATGTGATGTATACAAAAGGAAAATGAACAGAGACTGAATGACTAGACTTGACATATATTCTTAAATATGGTACTGACTCCCAGGTGTGCTCCTTCTTGCCCCAACCCCTTTTCTAAAAGTGATACTATAATTGTGGGCGCTTTCACCAGATCTGATTGAGTACTGGTTAAGATCCTGTGCTAGAGATCAAGACTTGAACACTGTAGTGTTCAAGGAGATCAGACATGGATCGGATCCTGATCCCCGCCCATGTCTTGGAGGGGTTAATGCCAATGAAGTTGCACAGGCATTTTTCGACCATACTGAACAATATCAAATTTGGCCAGTCACCTCACAGAAAATCTGGCAACCCTGGGTGGGCATACTCTGGGCAGACCAAAGTACACAAGCAAATGTGCCTGGATTGATGCACTCTATAGTTGGCTTGTATACAAATAATGAATGTTTATGAGTGCGATAGTATGAATTATTTCATGAGTTGAAAGATTTAACGTTCCATTCAACGAGGCGAAGCCGAGTTGAATAGAACGTTAAATCTTTCAACGAATGAAATTATTCATACTATCGCACGAATGAAAAACATTATTTGGTTTATATAACACCTTACAACTACCTAACGTTACCTTTATCTAGTCACTGGTTAAAGTTGTGTTTTGGCGTTTGTCCGTGTAGTAGCTCCATAGTTTGTTGTTTGCTAGCTACGCGTCTGCTACGTACGGTATGCAATGTGCGATCCCCAAAGCTGTGTAGATTTATTGAGTTGCGGCATAGTTTGTACATATGTGCAGTGATTGTGACGTCACAGCCGTGTGTTATACTAGACTATTGCACGACCGTGTGTTATACTAGACTATTGCACGATGGATAACGCACGACCGTGATGATAGTGCCGAATCACCCATGGCATGTGACCACCAATCCTCCAATCAAATGTAGAGAAATTAATAAGGTGTAATATAATACTGTATAATGATCTCATGATAAGATCAGGGAATAAGATCCAGATTTAATTTACAATGTCCCTTTACTACTCACAGTGATGACTGTTCTACAATATGGGTACGCATTCCATGCCTCTTCATGAACTTCTAAATATGCTGCTGGAGCCAGTGCTGCCATCCATCTTGGTAGTTTACTGCAGAAATATGGATGAAAAAGATTTAATATCTCATCTAACAGTAACTGTGGTTGGAAGGGTTTTAGGGAAAGCAAACTTACAGCAGCATTAAAAGGGAAACATTGTGGAATCAAAATTGTGCAGATAGACAAAACCTTTCACAACTATTATTAAATGAATCATTCTCACCACCAAAGTCTGGTAATACTTTATTTCCCCAAAATACAGACATTGCAAGAGTTAGCATTGTTACATCACCTGAACAGTTGAAAGTTTGGGGAACAAAGTCATCATAAGCTATGAAACATTCAATTTCTTTCTTTGTGTACATAATTCATGAACACTGTAACCAGCTACATAAATTTAAATTGCCTATCATAGATACAGTATAGATCTATGAACTGTGATTCTAAAGGATTAAATGAAAATTTCCTGTGCCACAAATGCAATACATGTATTTCCCTGTTAGCAATACTCATGCATGGCATAAATGATATTTTCCACTGAAAAGTGACATATAAAGTATAGTAAGTGTATACATTAAAGTAATTAAGTATGTGAATAACCCCTTGGGACCTTGTGGTCATTCATGGGTGACTTTACAGAAACCCAAATACCTCCTTTACTGTGGTCTCACGTACCCCGCGCTCAGGGTAACACCGTGTTACCCTTAGCGCGAGTAACGTGAGAACACAGGTTTACTCAGTGTCGGTGTCAAAATTTCGATCCACCTCCGAACGGAGGGTTCTGCGGTTTTTAACACCGTGTTTGTGTAATCAACCATAGATCACAGGTACAGAACTGTGTAACCTCCACTTATCATCAGCGATGTACACACTTAACAGACCGGTATTGCAGTAAATAAACTACTGCTAGTTGCTCCATGGCGAAACTCGCTTGAGATTCATTGCTATTTGCCTTGGAGAAGGCCTACTTACTTCTAAATGCAGGTCCATAGCCGGACAAGGTACTGAAAAGGCGAGATAATTTCCAGCCCGGGCAAAATGTTTTAGAGGCCCCTAGAAGTTGTACTAAAATGCACTATAAGGCAATGGTAATGTTTATTTTTCTAGGGGAAGAAAAATTTTCAGAGGGGCTCCGTCAGTGCCCCTCGATCCCCCTGGCTAAGGGCTTGTCTAAAAGATTTTTCGAAAGGAAGTATCAGTGTTTGAGTTTGACTTGCACTTTCGTACAGTATTGGGTAAGACATATTTGTGGCATTTTATGGGAATTTTTCTCATGGTTATTTCCAAATTGCTAGCGAAGGTATATTTAAAATTATAGGCTTCAGCGGAAATCCTTACAACTTGGAAATAAGTATCATGCAGTGGGTGACATCCTTCGAGTTTTGCCTTTCGTTTGATGCTGCGAATTTGAAGAAGTAAACTGAGCCGCAAAACAACTTGAAAGACAGCAAGTTGGACTCGAAGAACTTACCGTAGAATAAGGAATGTAGTTTACGGTATGTAGCATTGATGTTGCAAGCAAGAGCAATGCAAGACCAAGATCAATTTGGATGAAGCTGGGTACATCGACAGTGTTTGAAACGATGAGGGCAAATTTCAGGTATTGCACTTAGGCTAGGCCGTTAAAGCAGCATTCTAGCAGCATAGGCTTGTGCCTTGAGTTGACATGAGTAAGTGCAGCCTTATTTCTACGAGTCAATGGTGTTTTCATTTCCCGTTGTAGCCTGTAAATAATGATTTACTTTCGCTAACAATTTGGAGATAACAAAGAAAAATTCCGCGACACTTTGACTTCCGTCACAAACCCAATCAACTCAACCCGGGGTACATGAGAACACACGCTAAAAATCACGGTGTTAACCTGCGGTTTTGCCTTGGTATAAACACAGGGTAACACCAGGAAACACGGGGTACGTGAGACCATGCCTTTAGACTCAGTATATATACTTAGTAAGACTCAAGGGATGATTTTCCAGAACAAATATGGCACTTCCTTGTCTTGTGTTTACTTTGCCCTGAAGAGTTTACAGTATTTTCCACATGTTCATTCTATAACAGGTTAAAGCATTACTGGACAGAAACATGCCTATTAGCCAGAGGGTGTACTGCACTATACAAAATTCTGCATCACACAAGTTCGTACATGATAAGGACTGCATTAAATGCCATTAACCTCAAAGAGTAGAACAGTTCAACCTTGGACATCTGGATGGGGGGCAAGGGGGGGCACTTTCCCCCTGGAAAATCAAAAACTTGAAAAAAAAAAAGTTGTGAAGAAAAAGGAACATCAACTTTTTTCTTGTATATCACTAGAAAATTTCTAGAACATGAGCTTTCAAAATAGAAAATGATTAGATGCAACTCACAAGGCCTGCAAAGTGCCATTTTCAGCTATCTGGGAGGCATTTCTGCCAAAATTTTCTTGGCGCTTCACGCCAAACTATGGTGGTGCTATGCTTAGTTTGCCTACAGGTTTCGCCTCCCTGGCAAATTCCTGGTTACACCCCTGTAAATGGTGCCAACATTTAGCAATTAAGCTCTTTTCTGGGAGTACAAAGTTCCCCTGATTTGATCAATTTTGTCCCCCCACCAAAACTTCTTCTGCAGATGCCAATGATTATGACCATTAGGCCGACTATATACTGTAGCCTATACATATCAGTGATAAGGCATTTACTGGGTCCTTCCCAAGAAGCATGCAGCACAAGAACCATCTCTGGTTACTGCACTTCAGCCCTGTTAGTCAGGTATGTCAAGTGCAGTATGTGGCACATCAGTACTGATCCACAGCTATGCAGATTGGTACTTAATCCATTTAGTAGTCCTCATGCACAGATGTATCCAAAGCACAGTACCAGCAATACTGTACGTGACATATCCCTACAGATCAAATTAATAGATTAGCAACAATGTTTGACTAACTCTGTTAATTAATTACTGACAGTAGAATGGACAGATATACATCAACAGTCCCTCTCATTTGTAACAGAAATGAAACATATGTTCACCAAATACTCAAACAGTACAAAACACAGGGCTGGCATTCTTCCTGTCCCATGAAATCTAAAACTATCCATTACTACAGGTATAAGTGAAACTATTAAACTGCAAGTTTTGCTATGGGGGCCATCCCTAATCTCTAATAGCCCACTTCTCCCCCTTTCAGTTTCACCCTTTTTAACTCTTTGGGGATTAAAAGTAGGATACTGTAATGTGCCAGTACTGATATACGAGGTTACAATATACACACTAATGTCAACAGTGGTGGTGGCTGAACTAATGGGGAGCGGTTGGGCTCTTCTTCCAACGAAAAAAGGTAGAGCTAAGGGAATTTTAAGCCTGCCCCACCCCCCCCCCCCCCCCCCCCCCCCCGCTAAAAATATCTGTGATGTACTGTAACTCCAAAACTTGCATTCGGCTTATCTTTCTGCAACCTTGCACAGCCTGAGAAGTGTCACTGTTGGCAATCTGAAAGTCAATCTAAGCTCCATATTTCCCCACTAATAGTGGAGACTCACCTACCAAATGTCACTGTACCATTCTGAGAGCTTTCTGTTCAGCCCTGGTTCAGCCCTTCTACCCCCTCCCCCTCTTATTCTTTTGGTTCCACTGTACCTGAAGGAAATGTCTAAATTAACAGAACTTAAAAGACACATGTTTCAATAACATATTAAAATTAGCTACTGTAAGCCATCAAATAAATGCATCATAAATACCAGCTATCCCAGTTACAATCATCATAACTTCAAAATCCTGTTTTAGAAAAGTATGATACCTAGAACCTCACCTTTTGAGATGGTATATTTTGTATGTGTATTGCCCACTTCCATATTGCTCATGATTGGTAAATGGATGATTCTTTAAAACCTCCACACCATCTCCACCACCAGTTTCATTTTTGCTGGCTTGTGCAACAGAGTAAAGTTGAGCCACTTGAAACTGTGGGAAACAATAAAGGATTATTAAATATGCGAAAAAGGTAAAAGATAAGGATATGGCTATTATCCCACTCCTTAGTTCTTCTGGTACTGCACTTGTACAGTATTGTAAAAGTCATACAGTCCATTAGGGTGGTAGCTATCAATTTTAGTAGTGGGTTCCAAGTACAGTTGGGTCCAACCAGAGTGTGCCTAGTGAAACATGTATTTTTTGAAAAACTTGTGGTTTATTCATGATTTATTGGCACTATAAACTGGGGGTACTATGTCAACAAAACTGAGAAAATATGGTGCCACAAAAAGTTGATGCTCCTTCAACTTCCTCCAAAACCAGTTGAAAGGAAGCATCAAAATGAATTTTTCAACAACTGAATGAACAATGTATTTCAAACATGTACTGTATGGCTAATGAGTACAGAAGTGGAGAGCATGTCTCCTTGGATACCACAAACAGCAAACATTTGGCATATTTTTAGTATAGAATAGATAATTTTAAATGGCAGGAACCGATTGTAATAAACCATGAAATACCAACACAACTTACCTCCTCCACAGATAAAGGAAGAACTATCCGGCTGGGAAGAGAGAAAAAGTAAACTTGTATTAAAAGAAATAACTGAGCTCACAGTGGCATTCTGGGGTTCGGCCCCTGGCCGGGTCATACCAAAGACTTTTAAAATGCCATTGTGCTTGGTGCTCAGCATAAGCAATGGAGAAGGGAAAACAAGCCAGTGAGCCACAACTGGAAAAAAGGCTGTGGCTGGCCCGACTTACACCAATTGGTTAGAAACTGAGCTGTAAAACCTCATCTAACACAGTGGCATTCTCTGATTTCTAAGTCTTCATATACTCAGCTGCACAATAATTCCATTTTGGGGGATACACTGACTACTAATGGTAGCCTTCACAGGCCTTGAATTTTGAGGCGTGTGCCATTTGCCTCAAATCACTGTGAGGAGTGTGATGTTTTTGCACACCTTTGACAATGGACATTGGTACCAGTACTTTCAATTTAAAAGAAAGTATGAAAAAATGCATACAAGTACATGTAAAATGCTATGTTCAGAAGGCTACAATGGGATGACACAAGCAAATTTCAAAATTCTTTTGATACCACTTACATACCAGGGAAAGCAAATATAAATGGAATCGCTTTGAAAGAACTTAAACATAGCAAGAATATTTTTTTTTTCTATTAATAAAACTAGGGCTGTCAATGATTTTATAATTAAGAACTGGAAATACTTTAATAGCAACACTACATTATATTCCAGTGTTCTATTTCCTGGGTTGGGTGTGAACTGGCAATATCCATGCACAATTGAACATGTACTGTACAGTACAGTACATGTGTACAGGAACATGACCTTGACAACCACGGCCAACAAGTGGCATGAAAAGGAAAAACTTAAAAGTTGACCTACAGTACAAATCACAAATTCCTAGAATGAAACCTCAGCTTAAAACAACAAAGAGAACATAAAATCATAAAGTGATTGTGAGAGTTCTTCATGTACATTTTTTCTAGATGAAAGGTGTATCCACGTACAAACATACACAGTATGTAGTCCTGGCACCCTTGAGTGCAGGTTGCCAGTATGGTATACATACATACTGTACAATGTTATGTGTACATGTATTGACAGGCCAGCCAGACAAAATACTGAAGGGCGAAAAATTTTTCAGGGGGGCAAGATATACTTAAATGCATTAAGGCAATGGTCATTTTGATCTATGGGGGGTCCCCTGCCCCCCCCCCTCTTGGCTACAGGCCTGAGAATTTACCAGTACAAAAAGAGCTACCTGTTATGAGTAACAATTTGGGAACAATACAGTGGGTAATGCAGGATAAACAAAATGCCTAAAACTTATCTGTGGTTTGGGAATCTATAAACTGTACCTCATCTATCACACACTTACAACAATCCTATCTACCACAGAGTAAGTCCCGATACTTAAACATAAACTGACACAGAGGTGGTGCTATAAACTTACTTCCAGGGGTGTGACCTAAGACCTACAGGTAAGACCTTTCTTAACAGGAACCTACAAATACTGGATCAGGGTACTCATCCTGTACTTTACTATACTGTGTAAGCTTTATACTTGAGCTAAAACTGAAAATTGCTTAAATACTATATGTATGCCAAATACAAATTTTGTGTTAAACACTACAGTGCATAGCAGATAGCATTAGTGTTCGACCGATCATCTGTTAGATAATCGGCATCGGGCCGATTATCGCACAATCGGTAAATAATCGGCATCAGTAAAATTTTGTCATTCAACCGATTACCACCACCGATTATTTGAAAACTGGAAACAGGGCTAAAATACACTTCAAAGTTTCTGCAAAAATCTTTATAATTCACCAAAACACGCATTTCTTTAAGTTCCCGCCCAAAATATCAGCACTGATACTCACGTAACTTGCAACATTTTAAGCTCTCCAAATGATAGCAATCATCGTAATTGGTGCCGTAACTCTAGTGCAGCACAGTTCAGGTGCGTGAAAGGGCACACAGTATTATCTACAAGGTGTGCATGCCACGGACTATGCCACAATATGCATACAAATTGTACTACAGGAAGAATTGCTTCGCGCTACGTTTTTTCAAGTTTAAGTGCTAACCACATCATCTGTACACATTTGGTGCACATACGTACTGTAGCAACTTTGGAAACTCGAGGCTTATTATCCTGCATTAATTATGCCACTTCCCACATTCCTTTCCGCGTTAAGTTTTTCATTACCTATGACCCGCACATGCACACACGTAATTGCCGTACAGTTCTTGCGAAGTTGAAGTTCACCTACGAAGTACACCAGTACAGTGTGTAATACATAATGCAAGCTAAGTGCATTGCCCGCGCTTTTTACTTAGCACGTTGGTCATGTACTCTGTGCTCCTAACTGATGAACGAAGGGAAACGGGCCCGTGTTAAATTCACTCTGGAACAGCAACAGTTTTTCGATTACGGGAATTTATCGGGAATTAGTTTTACATTTCATTTGGAGATTCTTTTACATAAGACGTAAGTGTTGGGCAAGAGCTTTAAAAAGGGTTTAAAAAATATATATCCATATCGTTATGGAACCATGAGATGAGTAAATCAAGTAAATTGAGTGGAATGTTTAGTGGCCCTTAAGTGCCAAGGTAGATAGTTTTGCTTAAAACTGGGGTGGATAGGCTACTATATAGCACTACGCCAGTCCAGTACAGACCTTTACACGGAATCTTTCGACATGATCGGTGTATTGAACTACTGTAGGCAGAGCCGTATGTAAGCCGACAGACTCTTTGGTTAACGTTAAGCCTGTGACATCGTACGAAAGCATGTATTTATGGTTGATTTTTATCTCAGTATTTCGAGAGAAAATTCTTCAAAAAACAATATTCCATTCGTGGAACGTGGGGTACTGTTCTTAATCGTTCATCTCCAGTGTGAAGGTTATGTTATGGTGTGTGAACAAAGTTAGAAATATGCGACTTCCTATACATGTAAATAATCGGTGATCGGTAATCGGCATCGGCCCGATTGTGTAATTGAATAATCGGTAATCGGTGATTACCGGTTATGGCATAAATTGGTCGAACACTAGATAGCATACTGTAACCCCCTATCACCATGAACATTATTTACAGTATTAACTAGATTGTTCTCCAAACTTTTCAATCATGTACAGTGGTCACATTTTTTTAACTGCATGTTATCGTCCAATTAATATGCACAGTAGACGACATAATATTTTACTTGATACTGTTACTCACTGGTTATAAACCAAAAGGTTAAAATGTTGTGAAACACAATGAGAGATACTAACAAGGTAAACATTGAAGAGGTTTCACAAAATAGCTGATTGATGTGTCAAAATAGTGTTGGTTTCTTTGACTGAGTTATTCAAATTGACTCTGTTACTCATCAATCAATACGAACAATAGAACTCATGACAATGTAAATACATAATGCACAATATACAGTAAATTACAGTGGCAGCAGTAGGAAGTACCTCTATTATCATACAGTAGTTAAGCACTAGACATACAGAGTAGACTCTCTACAAAATTTTGTAAGATTAAACTAGAATAACGATGAACCTTGAACAGGCATAGGAGTACTGCTCTATGAGACATCTGGTCACCCTGCTGTGAATAATCTTGGTATGGTGTGTGTGTGGGCTAATAAAATGTAGTTTAATATAGCAGTAACTAAACATTCCTGTGAAAAATTTAGCATTCATACATACAATAATTATACTGGGAACTGATGTCACTGTAGAAACTAATTACAGTACTATAGCAAATCACATGTGATGAGTCAATGTTTTACTACCCACAATGTATACTGTGCTGTATAACATGACAAGGAACCTACTGTACATTAGTGCTGATAGTTGTAACCGATTAATCGTCAGTAGTTGCGATTACACTTTGGGAGTCCAATTAATCGCTTTCTAAACCTTTCGATTTCTTGATTACAAGTACTTAGCACCATATCATACTCAAAAAAAAAAAAAAAATAAAATAAACATGGCAACAATTTGTCAGAAATACCTGTATATTTGTTTATTAGCTGTTTTGTAATGTTAAGGCCAGCCAACCTTCCACGAAACCACAGAGGAAATGAACACAGTGTATATATATACCATTACAGAAGATTTTCTGATGTGTTTTGCAATGTACCGTGACAGTGTACTGATGTCATACTTATTCTCGATTAATCGCTGTAATCACGAGAAGAAGAGCTCAATTAATCGATTACAAAGCAAACGCTCGACTATCAGCATTACTGTACATAGTTGCTCAAAAATACCCACTGCAGTTGGCTTAGTACTAGCCTAGGGTACCTAGGCCTAGTTCTCATGTACACTTTGTGCCCTGCACTGAGCCTAGGCTATTCATGTTTTAAGTTTTTTCCGCATATTACCCTGAGAGTAACATGTTCCTGCGTGCATTGCTGCAGTGATTGTTGCTACTGTACATACGCATATGCATGTGTATGGATGTAACCATAGCTATGGAGTATGTCACAATTGAACAGCTGTGTGCTATTTAGCATACAACAGTGTGAATGTACTGGTAACAAGATTTAGCAACTTGATTAAATCTTTAAAATACAACACAGGATCGCTTGTACAAATAAAAAATTTTGGACATTTTTTGGACACTATGTGCAAGGATTCTTAGAAAAAAGGGTCTTAAACTAAATGATCTGTAGAGATCAATTAGCTAGGAGTATGTGTCAATTTGAGAAAGATCGTAACCAGTCAAAATTTTTGATAATGCAGTAGCACAATTTTGCAAATGGCGTATAATGCTGACCTAGAATGGGAAACCCAAAGAAACCCAACTACTAGGTCAAGCGGACAGCAGACTAGCTCAGTACACAGTCTAATCTGACTGATCATTGTCTGGAAGTTGTAAGTTTGTCTTTGGTCTGTCAAGATATTAGGGTTTTCAGAAAGTGAAACCTGTGCAAGGGAGTTGATGGACCAAGTTTAATTACAAATTCAATTACAAAATTAATTACAATAATGACAGAGGTGAACAGTTTTTCACCTTACTACCAGTATGCCCCTGGCCAGTTCTCCAAAGCTAGTTCACCCCCAAGTGTTGTGACCAGTTTACCCCAAAAACTCTACCACTACGGGTTCACCCCAAGTGTCATCCAGTTCACCCCCACATATAGAAAACTGGACTACGTTGTTCATTATCTAAACTTGAAAAATGCACTGAAGATTGATTTAGAGGCTGAAATAAATACTGTACTCAAGGCTTGAAATAAGAATCAAAAACATCACAGCTAAATGGCTATCACTTTTTGCCCATTTTAGAGGGCACCCTAGCCATTGCTGAGGGCAAAAGAGCCACAAATTAAACAGATATGGGCACCCACAGCCAATTCTAATTCCAACTCAGACTCTTGTCATGTGGAAATTTTGTGTTTGAAAGATTGGCAAAGAATAGAAGTTTAAACCACATCTAAACACTTGATTAATTTACAAAGTCCTGTTACAGTCTTACAGGCCCCAATAAGTTTCTTTCACCCTCCTGGAAGCATCCCCAACCACTTTCTTACAAGTGCCTTGAAACAAAACTCTGCTAGATTTGGTCCATCACTGCAGATCTATGCTCAAACAAGTCTTCCAATGTTTCTGAGCATGCCCTTCACCCAGTTGGTAATCTCCCCAAATCACTTGATGTGTGAGTTCAGTTGGCACAAAGCAAATTTCATTCACATAGCTACACAGAGAAAGTGGCTTAATCCATCACCCTTGAAGTGACTATTACACAAATCTAATTTCTTGCGAAAAAGTTTGCATATTTTCCATTTTCCTCGCACAAAGTTTCTATCATGTAGTCTCATAAGGGATCCAAACCCAGTCAAAGGTGTCTCAGTTTCCTTTTCAGGAGCCCCAAGAAATTTCCACAGTGCCAGCTTTGCGAGACACCCAAACGTATTACCGCAAGATCACTAGATGTGAGTTGGAACAAGGACGATGTTTATAAGCACCAGTAACAAGTACCAAAATGACCACTAGATGACCATTGACAGTTAATTTCCCAACACACTTAATGAAGCAGTTAATTAATACTTGTATCACAACAATTACAGTAACACTCAAGACCGAGGCTGGAAAAAATGTTTATTTTCCAGGAAGGGAGTCAAATTGTCCACAATCCCTTCCATGTTTTCATGTACAAAAAAGGTAAATTTTCCTCCAACTGCCAAAATTTCCCTCCAAGTACACAAATTTCCCAGGAAGGAGCCTCCCAACTTTTTCCACCCATGCCCAAGACTGTCACTGCATGAATCAGTTGGAAAAAAAAAAACATTTTTCAATTTCTAAAATGACCTCAGAATGACCTCTTGATGACCTTTGACTCCAATTACCTGACCACTACAGATAACCCATTATCAAAAAATTATTGAGTTCAAGTTTTATTAAAATCTGCCAAAGCATGTGCTCATGGGGTAAGCCTTGTTTTTTGATACTGCTGTCATAACACTATTATATATGGCCAATTAACTACAAACTTAATACCAGAAATTTAGACTAGCAGCAATGTAATAATATCATTCATTAGACTTTTTGTCCATAATTCAATGTCAAAGAACATACAGCCTAAGACAAAAAAATCCAAGAATTACTATTCAAAGATTTTATAGGCTCTTTAGCACTAGGAGTACTAGCAGACCTTGAGTACAGTAGATGAACTGCAGAGACACATTGGTTAAGTTTTAACCACATAGTGTCATGTGTACTAGACATTATTCAATGGCAAAAGTGCCAAGCCCCTCAGGAGAAAGTTGCCTGGTACAAGACCTTTGCACTGATGCTTACAAAAATATTTCAGATTGTCATCTGAGATTCTTTTGCACATGTCAGGTCCATGTTTTGACCATATTTTTGACCACTTACATTATTTTGGATCTTACGACGATCAATCCTGCAACTGGGTGACTGACGTACAGGAAACAGTGCAGACTGTCATGCACAAAGCAAAGGGGGAGAAAATTCCGAAACTAAAGAATGCACGTCTGAAAAATCCAGACATCTGATAACCCTGGCCTGGACAAATGGCACTGACTTAAACAACTAACCGAAGCTTCCTGCACAGTGTGACTAAACAGTGACAGAGCTTATCTTTCTTATGGCCATAACGCTACTGTAGCCAGGGTGCATTCCATGTAAAGAGAGGCCGAAGTTACCCCAACGTGTCAGCTTTCAAACCCCAACAAAACACAGACCATGTGATTTATACTATACAATATCTGTACAATGATTATTCATTATACTTGGAACAAAGTTACCCACATTCTTTCCTATTTGGCAGGAAATAATCATATCTTGTAAGGGACTCAATGTGAATAAACAGGGAACATACCACGACAGAAAGTATAATAGCTGCGGTTTTGACTTTGAGCTAGTTTGCAGTACAAAATATATAGGCTAGCCTAAGCCTAACGTTAGTCAATATGTGAGTTGCTAGTCTCTTACATGCAAACTGACAAGATCTGGGACAAGATCCCACAAAATGCACATGGGTTAACTAGCTAAATGATGGGTCCCAGCCTAGGCTAGAACTAAAATGGGGGAGACAAGTATAGCCTTGGCCTAAGCCTGTAGGCCTAGGGCCTAGCGGGTACTGTTACTTTCCGCCCCCGGTAGTTTCTGCCCCTTAAATTTCTGGGGCGGAAAATAACATTCAGAATCAAAGATTAACTTACAATTTTATCTACATCTATTTTCATTTCTGGGACCAAAAAACGATGAAATCGTGGGACTTTTTCAGAAATCACGTAGGCTAGAGAAGAATGGATTGTAGCCTATATGAGTACGTAAGATCTACCAAGCCTTAGCCTATATAGTGCTGCAGTTGTATCTGTATTAGAACTTATTCACACCACTGTACGTACATGTCCATATGCATGCACAGCACCGTATACATTGACATACGCGTATACGTACTGTATTCGCGCACACACTGCAATGCACTAAGTGCTAGCGAGTCTAAACAAAAGTCAGCATAAGTATGTAGGCCTACTGTGCAAAAAACATCAATGCATATGGAGAGACATTCAATGATAAGGAAATTTAGTTTTAGTTTGTCAAGCCCGCTCAACTAGCGCAGGTATTCCATTCTATGCCGTTACTTTCCGCCCCTCGAACCGGTGTTTTCCACCCCTAAAAACCAGGGGCGGAAAATAACTGAATTTGGGCCTAGCCTATGCATAATTAGGCCTAAAGGCACTGGCTGAAAAATTGGGGAAGCTGGAAGGCTCCTTCCCAGGAAACTTGGGCATTTGGAGGGAAATTTTGGGCAATTGGCAAGAACTTTCCCTATTTTGTAGGCCTTGGCCTAAGTTACATCAAAATACTGAAACAACTGCTGAAAATTTTACTCCCTTCCCAGAAACCTCTCGCACTGTGATAAAGATACTAAGACTGCAGCGTACTTTGCTCTTGTTCGACCCATTCTCGATTATTGCAGTATGGTATGGGACCCCTATACCCAATCCGAAAAGAATTCTATAGAAAATGTCCAGAGGCATGCTGCCAGATTCATCTTTAACAACTACAGTCGCCAATCAATTGTTTCTGAGATGATTAAAGATCTTAAATGGGACGGCTTGAAACTCGACGATTTAGGGCTCGTCTTGTTGTTATATAGGCCGTTAAAGAAACGCATGGACTACTTCCAAGTAATGTAAGGAATCATCTTATTGACCCTTCAAATCTTAATCGACGGACTACCCGTCGTACTAGTGGTAGGTATCTATACCATCACCCCTCCACAAACAAGCTTTGCTATCAGAAATCTCTCTATCCAAGAACTATCCCTAGCTGGAACCTATTACCGGAACAGGTTCGCTGTGCCCTTCAGTGGACAGCTTTAAAAACCAGCTCTTAGCCCTTGATCAAAATCGTTGTAGCTAGTTTACTTTATTCATCCGACTCCCTTAGCCCTACTTCAACAGCACGGGATAGCCTTGTCTGGCGTTTGTGCTGCATTTGAAAGAAGAAGAAAAATAAACATTTTTCCAGCCCTGATTAAAGGGGTAGGCCTAGGCGGTATCCAGTCAAAACGTCCCCAGACCAAAACGTCCCCGCATTTTCGCTACCAAAACGTCCCCGTACTATTATATATGGGAAGTCAAAACATCCCCGCTTTTTACCAAAACGTCCCCGTACTATTATATATGGGAAGTCAAAACGTCCCCGCCATAGAGACTGAACATGATTTTAGGAATCCAAATTAAAACTATCAGTTGGAAACTTGAAGAAAACTTGAGACATGTTAAAAAAATTGAGTGTATGAGGATCGATTACGATAAAGTTAGGCAGGCCTAGGCCTACGATAACGTTAGAACTTACTAACATTAGAACTGAGAACTGAGATGCTATCCGACTAACGTTAGGCCTAGGCTAGGCCTAACTGTTAGTTTTACAACAGACGAACGTAGGCCTAGAATGATTACCACTTTGGAATTTAACATAAATGGTTAAATTTTCCAGAAAATTTCCATTTCATTCCAATAACTGTACTTTAAAAAATTATTTGAACTTCAGAGTAGGCATACTGTAAGGGAAGATAAAGGCTACCAAATCCGGGGACGGTTTTGCACGGGGACGTTTTGACCAATAGCGGGGACGTTTTGGTACGGGGACGTTTTGGTCAGGGGACGTTTTGACTAGTAAGCGGCCTAGGCTAGGCTAGGTATAAAAACCGATGTGAAAAGCAAATCACTAAACACTGGCAGCAGGACTTGAAACGTCAGGGTTTTACAGAGACTTTGACCTACGCTAAACACAGCGGTTCATTTTTAACGCCCGATTTTGCTAACCTTACAGGGTTTCCATTAGGCTACCAATCTCAAGAGTCACGAAACTCTCAACTTTCTTTTTCAAGCGTCCCCCAAAAATTTCGAGGGTTTCCAAAATTTTCCAAGAGTCCTGTATTTGTACCATAACCTCTAACATATATCTTCTTCATTTATTGCATTCTTTTTCACATTGAACTGATGTAAAATCAATCAACGCTCGTCCCTTTTCTCTGACCACATTTTTTCCATGCGAAGAAAGCAAAACGAATTCGCGGTCAAAAACCGTACTATGTTTGGTATAGGACCGTAATGTACGTGAACACCGATACCTTAGGCCAGGTTGGAGTGAAATGAACGGCGAAGCCGGCAAAAACGCCCATACATAAGGCTACGCACGAGATCTGTAGAGAAGTTGACGGACGTACCTACGTCCGCATATACGTACGTGGGTATGACCTTAGGGTATGGTTCAGGAGAGTAGAGCATGCTTTCGATCGCTGCTTGTACTGCTAAAATTGCTGTTATTAGTCATATTTTGCATTAATAACGGTGGGTGCTTTTTATACAAAACATGCATGTTTATTCCTATGATATGAATTGTGCTTTTTACATTATTTGTGAAATTACGATACCTGAAACGTGAGCTAGCTGTGGAAAAAAGTTTGATACACTCGAACTCATGCTTGAACGGAACAGTACAAGCTTCATTGTTTTATGCACAGTATCAAATATATATACGTATAGATATATATCACATCATGCATTCCGTACTGCTGTATTAAACTATAACGTGTTAGACCTACACTCTACAACCATACGTAATGCACGATAGGATAGTGTGAAATAGCCAAGTAATTGCATTGAAATACTGTGTGCTTCAGTTTCCGTTTTACCGTTCATTTTTTAGAAACTTAGGCTATGATTAAGGTTTAAGTTGAGAAGAAATACAACAGGGTAGGGGTACAGTAGCATTATTTTTACTCTTCTTACTTCTAAACCCGTAAGTAGCGGACCTACAGAGGTTTTGCAGTGTTCGTGGCTTTAGCCCGACAGGCAATTTTAATCATGAATTTTGGAAGCCCTAACATTTGAATAGCAAGCTGCGAGCCTCGGGCTACCGGCGCACAGAATTTTCGAGCAATTACTGTGCATGTGCAGTGTCACTCTTCACTTGAACTTCAAGTAACACGTGGCTAGCCTAATGTATGGGTGTTTGCATACATTACTTCCCTACAGTATTTTGACAGCGCGGTACGTTTGTATACCGTGCTCGTCACTGCACAGCATCCATATGAGGTGTTAATGTTTTGCGTGCATGACGGACCTACATTATATTGCTTCCAGTAGTATGTCGGCATAAACCGAAAAAATTCACTGTAAAATATGCAGGCTTGAAGCTTCAAAGAAACTTTGACTGCAAGTGTGCGGTATGTTGTAGCACGTTTGGGGTATTTTTCGCCAAGGAATTTTGCAACATTTAGAGCTACAATTTTTGTGCATATAAGGCTGAACATCATGCGTCCACGAGACGCACTGGATTTTCTTCCAAGCGTCTAGGCAGCTTGTCGTGCGTCTGAGACCCGGGAGCCCGGGTTAACGAAAACCCTGCGTTAACTGTTATTGTTAACTTTGTCACATTCAGTTAGGCTAGCATAAGCGTAAGTAATAAAGTAAGGTCAGGATCTCGGCCTAGCCTAAATCGATATCGATTGCACTCTCATCTAGCCTATCTATGATTTACAGAAACGGCAGCGTCGGTTGGCAAATATATACTCACAATTCTTTTATAATTCCCATTACAGTAACTTCATAAAATTTCTGCTTCAAAGACCGATAACAGTGCCTGCCAAGTTAAGAATTTGTCACCCGGCTTCCTTGCGTTTGTATTCTATAACTAGACTGTCCTGATGCATATGCGCTTATACTAAATTAACTTGTATGTGTGAATTAACGTGGTCCTATAGTACAATGTGTGAAGCACAGTGTGGTACTTGGGCCATGCATGAATCCAACATGGTACGGATATACTAATAGTAATTGTGCACAAGTAGCAAGAAGGCTACACTGCAGTTAGTTTGTTCGCCGGTGTTATCACAGAATGACGTCATTGAGATAGTGGGTGAACAATACGCGCAAACGCGTGAAAGGGCATTGTCAAATGTCAAAGGCGTGTGTAAGATTACGTCATATCCCCGCCTGTGGAAAAAGGAAAGGTACGGTATTGTAACGGTTCTTAGAAATTCTGACTCCATGGTAACGATGCAGCATCGCCCGTACAAGCATCGCTTGGCATGTAAAGTTGTGGACTTCAAACCTGATTCTTGAGACTGCATAGTAAATTTGTACTTATCTTCCGTTCAGATAAAATGAGGGCGCATTCATCAAAGTTGCCTCATGATCCGCTCCCGATACGACATCTTTATTAAAGGAGGTTATAAGTTTACCTCTGTCTGCCGGAAAGGAGAATTTAGGAGAGAATAACTATTCGCCAGAGTAATTCCGTGTATTGCTGTCCATAAATGACTATCAAACATCATGGAGCGTAAAACGTGCATAATTGCCCACGAAGAGCGCTGAAACCTTCATTTGTGATTCTCCCGTGATAAAAATTGCACTCACAGGCTCTGCACTAAAACACTAAAAGGGTAAGAGCAGTCCCCCCAAATTCTAATACTCTAGTAGTCTATCCTATTCCATGAATGGCTGTTGAGAATCATGTGACAATATTTTCTCACTGAATGGTGAAATTTATGGGGCATAACTCATTGCTTTACCTTGGATATGCAATATTTAACTCCTAAAATATAAAGAAAAGTACATGGAAGAGAAATAAGGAGATATTAGTGAGAATTAGCTGTTGTGTACTTTCAATTTTCCTTCAAATATGTCTTCCACAAAGTAGGAGAAACCAGTCGCGTAGCCAGCTTTCCCGGTCGGGGGTGTGGTGGGGGACAAGGACAATTTTCTTCCTGATTTTGACATTTCGTCCCGGACATCACGGAGCCCCAGATTCGGGATCGCAGAGTGTTGGCGTATTCGGGAAAGGCCTGGTGCCGGGACTGGCAACCATAAGTGTATTTATTTTTCTTCCCCTTTTCTATTCCCAATTCTTTTTTCCCTTTCTTCTCTCTCATTTTCCTCCTTCCCTCCTCCTTCATTTTCCCTTTTCTCCTTCCCCTTCCCAATTTTCCCTCTCACTTTTTACGGGGGGATTCTGCCCCCTGCCACCACTAGCTACTCCACTGGCGGAAACACGAGAAAGAGCTCGCCTTTTTCAATTCCCTGCAAGCAGGGAGTTGTCATTTAGAAGGAGATAAAACGGCAGCTCTCCCCTTTGTCCGCGCCCAGTCGCCGCCAAGGTCACTGGCTTGCTTTGTATAGCACTTGAAGATACAATGGGTTTTAGAGCTATTGTTAGTATTTAACAAAAGGTTCATGTCGTCTGCTACGTTGAAAAGACATGTCAACAAATTTTATCTGTATGCTATGGCATTGCCAGTCGCTTTCCTTAAAAATTAATTTGCAAATTCCAACGCGATGCAACGCTTATCACAATAGGCTTGTTAAATTTGTGTAACATGTTGATCATGCACTTACCATTCGGAAATTGCGAAAGTTTGCGGAATTAATATAATCCTAAAACAAATTACAGTCTTGCACCTCTCTTTAGTCCTTTACGCATTGTTCCAGTGTGAGACCGTATTGTTATTAGTTAGTCTCTCTATAGACTCCTTAGGAATTACAGTCGTTTTGATTTATTAGACAGTGTTTCTTACTTGACTGTCGGTAAAAACCTTCGGATCAAAGCATTGTTCCTCCTAATCTTATTCATACGGTATATAAGTGGGTGTATAAAAGGTTTACTTGAGTATCATTTACCAATTGAAAAGGATCAGACAAAAGAAGTGGGTACCCTAAGCTCTAATAATCACTCATGAATTGAAACTATGCAAACGATGAGGTGGATCTAATCAGATTACCATAAATTAAAGTTTCCGATGTATCTTCTTCTAAATGACAACTCCCTGGAGTGAGCGAGATGCGCAAAAGTTTGGCACGTTGCTAAGGATCTGTGACAGAAAACAATTAAAATGGGCTAGATTTCACCTTACCCTTGCAGAAATATACACATAAAACGCATTTGGAATTTTACATTCGAAAACCGTTTTGGGCTAAGTGTATTTGAGTCCTTTGCATGCTGCTGCTGCCACTTAATTCATTTGAAAGATACGCTGTTTTTACGTAGAAAGTTTCTATATACTTAGTATCATTTGCTAGTGTTACACTATCATCATGCTAAAACACGTGATGGTCCCTGATTACGATATCATTTTTACTACTTTTAAGTCTTCCCTGTTTCATTTTTCTTCACCCTTTCTTTTCTCTTTGTCTTCTTCTTGTCTCTCTTTTTCTTTCCGTTTTCTTTTCGTTTTTTTGCTTTTCTTCGCCTATTTTCAACCCGGAGGCCCGGACTCCCAACGCCACCCGCCGGATAGGCACCTGGATGGTAACTTGACTTGGGGGCTGATGAGGGCTACTGGAAGGACTGGGGTGGAAGGAGTCAGGAATGAGAAGAAAACCTTTGCATAACACCCGTGTAATGATCGTGTGGATAAAGTCGATGGCAGTTAAGGCAATGAAGCTTACCGGTCGGGTATGATTTTCATCCAACAACACTCTACAGTTTTCCCATCTGTTCTGACCTTTCAAGTGGAAAGTCGTCAATCTGATTTAAATTATTGAGTTGGTCAGCCATCCAAAGTGAAGTTGAGATTTTTAAGACATGGGCATCCTCCAAAATTTGTGGTCGGTTATTGCACTTCATGAAGAAATTATGATTCCATGTACACAACACAAGAATCATAGTGGAAAATGTCGCCGTTAAGGCGCTTTCCCTGAGCACCGCATCATTAGGGGCATAGCTCAGGGGCGAAAGGGAACTTGCTCCTCCTTTTTGCCAGACCATGAAAAGAAATAAAAAAAAAAGAAAAGGAAGCAATCCCAGAGAAATTGCGAAAAAACGTTTAATACACTGGATAACTGATATGTAAAGTGAAACAAAGCATTATATGTCTCAAAAAGGCTGAAATGGTTTTCGGGCAAACTTGGGCGCATCCGTCATGAAAATTGTAAGTGGTTGATAGGGAGCAAGTGTTTCGAAAACATTTGGTACCCTGACTAATATTCTTTCAAGACATGGGTGTCAGATAACCCCCCCCCCCCCATCTCACTTTTGTGACCTACCTGAAATCCTTCAGGAGTCTTTAAAAACACTAGATGTATGTCATTTCATGCACCATGGCTCTTGCACACACAACCGTATATTTTTCGACGCGCTTTGCGCGTGCCTTAGATATAAATGGGTGTCTCTTTATTACCTTTGTCTGTTCGAAAACTTTAAAGACAAACAGTCATCACCCCAAAGTACATTTTGATGTGGGGGTATCAAAATTCTCAGATGGTTCCTGCTCTTTCAAAGTTTGAAAATTCAAATAATGCAGAGTAACTTACATTCCACACAATGCAGAGAGAGTGCTAGGATTACACATTTAACCTTGTATGCTCACCAGGACATGGCCTGAAGCAATAAAATATAGGTTTTTGTCTACATGAGCAGGAGATTTATACAGTTATGGGAGGAGCTACAAGTTGCTTAGTTGGGAGAATTGGAACTGTCTGGGATGTCGAGAATTGCCCATTAATGGAATGCCCTTTTTTAATGTAACTTTTGTTGGATAGCTTGAGTGGAATTATCGTTTCCAAATGTATAGAGGTTATGCACCGACGTCACTGTGTCGCGCGTTTCTCTATTTTTCCATCCAGGCGTACATTGTGCAACAATTGTTACTTGGTGCTATCGTGCGCGCGTATCGGTAACACACTTACTGCGCATGATCAGTTCCATCCAACAAAACGCACTGACGTCACGTGCATAAGCTCTTATGCACGGTTATGCATAAGCTCTTACTCTTTCGGTTATCCACTTTTCACACTAACTTCCAACCTTCTTATCAAGTTGACCAACTTTTAATATGTATATGAAGTTTGCAATCATCATTGGCCAAAATATTCATCATTTCAAAGTATACATGGATGACCAGACGCGGGGTTTTCTCTGAAAATGAAAAGAAAATGTTCCCAAAGGGCATCAAATTTAAGAAGCTATTCCGGAAGAACATTCAGCCCCAGCCTCTGGCTTCGTGTAATCCGAGTTCCCAGGTAAAGTCCCCATCCCCCACACAACTTAAGAGGTTACCGCCTCCTTTGAAAATTACTTTCCTGACATTTTTCTGCGGATGCCCATCGTCATGTGTATTTATGAACTACCCCCAACAACATTTAAAGGCATTGTCTGGTGGCATTTTGTAGGGGTCTTATATGAAAGATAAAAATTTTTTATTACATGTCATCCAAACCCCATATCAAAACTCCATTCCTAACTCAAGATATCTCTTCCTAAAGATTGGTTACTTTTAATAAGAAATACCTCCAAGTTACCTCAAGGTGACAAACGTGATCCAAAGTGGGCAAATTGCCTCATATTCCTTTTGTTGTTCTTTATAATTGGCTACCTTGTCTGTCCCTGAAATTTGATACCGTTGGAATGTTTAGATGTTTTTCCGTGTAGATATAGTGAAAAACTGTTCCATACTAATGGTACAGCAAATAAAGCTATGGAGTATTCAATATAGTGATATCAACATTATAAAGAAATACAAAAGCTACTTCAAATCCATTTGCCCAGATGACATCACAGATTTCCCATCATGCACTAGGGAGACTGAAAAGGTAGTATTTCTTCAAAAATTTGTATCTTCCGAATGCAAGATGCTATTGAGATGAGGTTTTCACTGCCTAACACAGAAAATTCTTCTGCTTTTTTTGAAAGCATCAAATTTGGTCACCAGACCATGCTTTTAATTGAATTTGGAAAATATGCCTACCTCTAAAACCTTGATCGTCCTTACGAAATTTTCGAAACTACACTATTTTTGAACGGTAATAAAAATGAAAAATGAGGAACACAAGTCACTTTGATATCAAGTCTTCAAAACAATAATAAAGCTTGAATAAATGTATAAATGGGGGAATAGATGGCTTAAGAAATCAGCAATCTCACAGACTTCTTTGTCAAGGATAAGTTTGTCATTAAAAAGGAGGACAGTGAAATTACATGTCTAAAACAACTCCTTCTTTCGGCGCGCTCCGCGCACACGTTTAAAATATTTTTTTCATTATTGTTAGAACGTCTTGAATGTTCCATAGTCATGCGCAAATCCTCCATTCTATCGTTCTCACCAATACCCCTCTGCATCATACAATTTACATGTTATTCTGAGTAAGGCTGTTATAAAAGTCAATTTGTGAGTCTTGCGCTTATCCAATGCCATTTGAATATGGCAAATGCTTTATTCTAATGGTGTTAATTCTGTAAATACCTCAGAGCTTCAGGATTTGTTGTCTTCCTGAGCCCCTATCAGGGCGTTGTTCATGAAACCCACCAGGAGCCCTAAGGCGGTCCCCTTGACGTCACGTCCTCGGGGGAGTGCTTAGAAATTTTCCAACCTCCCCCCATCCGTCCTCTGATAAGAGGCCCTACGACGGGCCTTGACCACACCTTCCGATGGCCTATATAGCCGTGCACGCTGGGCGTTAGTCCCAACGTATGTGCACCCCAGGTATAAAGAAAATTCTGATGAGTCTTGGATAATAATTGAGTTGACTTAAATGACACAAATCTTGTTTGGAGATTATGAGAAATTTCTAAAGTTACTGTATATTTGAATTTCTTCAGTTTTTTCATGTAACTATTTTCGTCTTCTTCCTTTTTATTTTGTGTATGTGTGTGTCTGTGTTTTCGGTGTACTCCGATTTCCGTGGGTTTTTATCCGTTTTCCGCAAAACGGTTAACTCCTGCCTGTATAGGCAATAACCATGAGCCAACTGCAACAAACGAAAGAGTCTGTTTATTAAGTGGGGTCTGATGACACCCAACCATAAAGAGTTTCGAAGTGGCCAAAAAACCTAGGTTTGATCGTCCAAAAGCCTTGAGAGGCCAAGATTAGGAAAACCAAAGAAAACCCATTTTAAATACCATGTAACATGCAAAAAAGTTTTATTGCAGTATAGCCATGAGTGTGCCAGACCATGCATGGCAGTAATTGAGGTGGGTAATGCCTTGCCCTTAATTTTTTATCAGGACGTATTTATACTTACATAAGTTATTGCTTAATGGCTCACAATACTTGGTGCCACCGTATAAATGAAGAGATTTTTTATGCTCCAAACTTGTCTATAGAATGTGTTCATGGCTATGAAGCACCACTGTGAAACGTTGTTCTTAGATTTTCACGAGTGAAAGTGAGTCAAAACTGAAAATTTGGAACAATTCACAGTTAGGCAAGTCTTAAACAATTGAGTTATGATCGATGATAAGTACGGGAACAGGGGCTGGTCTTTAAAGAATTATATCCTCAAATTGAAGACCGAAATTTGCTGTACAATTTGCATCGGAATAGTGAGGATTTTGTAATATTGTCGCACGAGAGGTCACTTAAAAAACGCCACAGTGCGGACTATCTCCCACTGTGCATGCGAAAACCTGAAACTACTGTTCAGAGGTTTTGCGCCCACTAATGGATACGAAAATGAATGAGAAACCCCGAGAAAGTCCTGTGATGCATCAAACCTTGTTACTTTGTTTTCTTAGGCCTACAGTATATAGACATATGCCCACAACAACAGTGATCCACTAACGAAGCTGGGAACAAACAGTTTGAACTTATTTCGTATGCATAATGCCTTTATTCTAACAGCACAGACGTCCAGGAATAATTCTGATTTAAATAGTACGATGATCATCTTATCAGAAAGCTATCCATATATTCGATTTCATGCATATGTAGACAGAATGTACAAGAAATTCTTGTTCATGCAATAGCAATATAGAAGATCATATGAGATCACTATGACTTTATCTCATCACTGGCAAAGAACTGCTCTGTCAGTATGTGACGGTTTCTTGTGATGACGTCACTCGATTATTTCCGTTATGATACCCGCTCCATAGGTACGACCACTCTCTTGAAAGGCAAACGTATGATATAAAGCGACTGGTAAGGGCTCGAGAAGGTCCATCTACATGTCGCCAGTGTCACATGTTGGTAAATGAGCATTTACCACGGGCTGAAAAACCTCGGCTTTCTTACATAGACTGTGATATCAGGGGGTCGTTCGCCTTCCTAGTTGATGGACTCAAATCGCCTGTCGGAGCCCTTTTTCGGTTTTTACCGTATTGAAGCATAGGGTATCCACCTACTTCAAAGCAGGGCTGAAGTCAAGTACACTAAGTTCAAGTCCAAGTCCATAAGTTCAAGTCCGAGTCCAAGTCCAAGTCCGAGGGGCCCGAGTCCAAGTCCAAGTCCGAGTCCATGCAATGTTCTCGAGTCCAAGTCCGAGTCTAAGTCCAAAATTGTAAAACAAGTTAAGTACCAGTGGCGGAGGGTCCATATAATCATCGGGTCCTCCCCCTGACGGACTCAAATCGCCTGTCAGCGCCCCCTTTTAAGTTTTTACCGTATTGAGGCATAAGGTATCTACCTATCTCAAAGCGCCCCCACAGACCAATCTTGTCCCCTCTGACCGAATTCCCTTGCTCCGCCACTGTTAAGTACAGTACTTCATAGGGTAGCCTGTAGGCAAAGGGTACAGTAGGCTAGAAGAAAAATCAGTATAACTATAAGGGTAGGCCTACACTGTTATGCATGCATCATAAAGCCCCCCTGCAATATATGACAAAACTTCTGTGGGCACTTAGCCCATCCCTTCCATATGAATCTAAGTGGACAATTAGGTACAGCAGCCAAATACAAATCATATGAGAGTGGAAAATTCACTACTGGATTTTCATTTCCAGTTTGGCCAGGAGTAAATATATAGCCTACTCCACAGAGCTAGTGATAAAGGGGATTGAATTATAAATGTGCACTAAAGTACCATAACACTAAAAGGGAGAATGCAGTCACCCCAATAAAAAATTGCATAGTAGACTATCCTATTTCCTGAATGGCTTTTGAGAATCATGTGACATTATTTTTCTCACTCAATTGTAAAATGTATGAGGAGGAACTGCTTGGTTTACCTTGAATATGCAAGATTTATGACCTAAGATATCATGAAGATATATACTTGGAAGAGAAATAAGAAGAAATTTGTGACATTTAGCTATTGTTTCAAAATAAGTTTGGGGCGACTGCTTTTGACCTTTAA
The DNA here is from genome assembly GCA_029531755.1 of Holothuria leucospilota. Classification (NCBI taxonomy): domain Eukaryota; kingdom Metazoa; phylum Echinodermata; class Holothuroidea; order Aspidochirotida; family Holothuriidae; genus Holothuria; species Holothuria leucospilota. The sequence goes on from CM055964.1 coordinate 28,635,448, forward strand.
GATTATAATATCCTTTAATACAGGTCTAACCCGGGCAACACAATGTAAACTCTAGCCTGTTCAAGAGGAGCTTACAGTAGTAGGCCCTGTTATTGGATTTAATCATGCATTTGCCAGTCTACCTATAAATCTAACGTGTTGCCCCCCCCCCCCCAAGTCACCAAAAATGTTTGCAGTTACCAGCAACCTCACCCCTCCCACCTCATTTCCACAGACAGACAGACAGACAGACAGACAGACAGACAGACAGACAGACAGACAGACAGACAGACAGACAGACAGACATACATACATACACATAAAAAAGTCAGCATTAATACATTTTGTTGAGCCTACCAAAGCATTATCATAGTGTTGTATGCACATGCATGCAATTGCTTATTGATGAGCTTCCATACTGTATCACAGACCAAATTAAATTGGTTGTTAAGATAAGGAACGGAGAAAACGTCCTAAAACTATGATCCTTTCATAGTACAGGTATCAGGGTCCTCTTACTCTCATACCTACAGTATAATAGGCCTATAAACTGAAGGCTACATCAAAGAAAATTAGGCCCCAGTACATGATGAGTGCTGTTGCTTTTGGGAGAATTATGAAGTAAAAAAATATGATGAAAAAAAAAGCTGGACTTGATGGACTCGACTTCGACTCCAAGCCACAGTCCGAGTCCAGAGAGCCTGAGTCCAAGTCAAAGTCCAAGTCCCGACAGCCCGAGTCCAAGTCTAAGTTCGAGTCCAAAGAAAACGGACTTAAGTCGGGACTCGACCTCGAGTCCGGACTCGAGTCCTCCAGCTCTGCTTCAAAGAGTCCCTGCAGGCCATTCTCGCCCCCTCTGGCCGAATTCCCTAGCCCCGCCACTGGGTATGGGCCTATCGAAGCGTTATAGTAATAACTAATCCCCTTAGCTGTAAAGTATAAGGAAATGATATAATATGCCTCACCTATCATTGCATATGTGGAGATGTGTGCAATTTCTGTGTTTGGGTAGGTGGGTGAGTGCAGGCAGACTTTGAGGACTGCCCCTTCCCCCTTTTTACTTGCAAGAAATGCAGCACTTAAGTCTTGAAAGGAGGGGGGATAAGAACAAAAGGAAGAAAGGAAAATTTGAATTTTCTTAATAAACATTTTTAACTGCAGCTTTCTAGAGGTTGGTTGAAGCTGACTGTGAAAAGTACTAAATTTCATCAAAGATGTAATTGGCGACAACAAGGACGGCAGGAATATGAGAAAACACTGAACTAAATGGCTTAGCTATGCTGCATATCTACACTGTATGGACGTGAACGTGACAATATATACGCAGTGTGGAAGCACGGCTTGCCACATTGACCTGTATAGTGATATTTTTTTTAAATAAGGTGCGCAAAGTTCTGTAAACTATATGGATCACAAATTTTGTCATACGGCGTACTAGTATGATACCAGACGCCGCACCCGTAGCCAGAATGGTCACGGGGACGTGTCCACGTGCAGATTATTGTGTCCCTTCACCGATTAAGCAAATCACTTGCTAAAGGTACACTAGCTACAAAAAGTGTGACGCCGTTAAGCACTGCACCCCTAACTATTTTCTATACAAGTTTAAAAGTTATCCAGTTTCAGCTCAAGATTTTTTGACACATACCGGTATCCTTCGTAATGTAGCCACATTCTTTTGCGTACTACGCGCTTTCACCCTCAGTTCCGGCCATATCTTTCTTCAGTGCTATCTCAAACGTTTTCCCTTCAACAGTCAATGTGTTACATTTATGCTTTTCTGAAAGGGCGTGATAATGGAAGAGCTAAGTTTGTAACTTGTGGAGAAGGGGAATTTTCCTCTCCTTGCATTACTTTTGAGAAAATAAAAATGTTTGAAGGAAACCAATCCCGTTGCCGAGAAGGGAGGGGAAGGGCAAGGGGCGGCGCTCCTCCTAGAAAAATCTCGCCCCATCCACCCCCAGAAAATTTGACACTACCATTGCCTTAACACAGTTTAACACATTTCACCCCTCAAAAATATTTCACCCCCTAGCCGGCATCTCCCCCTTCAGTACTCTGCCTAGCTATACGGACATCAAGGAAACTATATTATTCCTCAGCGGAAAAGAAACATGGTTTAACAAGGGCTAAACTTTCTGACAGGGGCAATATCTGTTAGTAAATTGACGTGCACCAAACGACTCCTTGAATGTAGAGTTTACCATGAAAATAATATCTGATATGAGAAAAGTTCGGGGCACTTCTAGTGCAATTATCCCTCTTCACACCCCATACGTGATGAATAACGCAAAATGAGACACTTATTCTGGAAAACTATGTTTGAAACTAAATAAACATCTCGCCATGCTAACGTCCAAAGTTTGAAGTAACATCAGATTTGCCCGTGGACCTCATCATGGTTCCGCTTTCGGGCTCCTAAACACTTAACTGTCCAGTGAGCAACTCAACCGCGCTGCGAATATGATATAATGTCAGTTTAGTGATCAAATTTGGTTCAAACTTGAAAAGAACTTCAACGATTATCTAAATCAGACAGCCATCCATCCATCTAGCCAGTCACGCAGCCAGCTAGTCGGATTGTCGTCCAGTTGGTCAATCGGCCAATCAATCAGTCGGCCAGTCGGTCAAGTCGGTCAGTCGGTCAGTTAATATGTTGGGAAATCTCGTGAAACCTTCATTTCTGTCTTTTTACAGTATTTTGGGTTTTACAAAGAAAACTGATTTCACATGGTGATGCCATCACTACGGTGTTCATCATGGTGTAGTGAGCAGGAACTTTGTCAAAGGAAAGCGAAGGGTACAGAAGGTTAAGAGATGAAAGGTCTTGTGGTATGACCATACTCTATACCTATGTTTCTAAAATAGATATTCTTAAATTTCACCATATTCAGCTGTTGTGGGCCATTTTTGAGGAATTCGTACTCACTGCACCTGCTTTTAATACGGTATCGTTGCCCCCTGATGCCTACAGTCCTTTTCGCACCCAGGAAACACCATTTAATGCATAAAGGTGACTGAGTTCAGCCGGGCCAAATGGGCATCTAGTTACTAGTTACAACATAAAAAATATAGTTTCGTTTACCAGTGTCCTCTTTGGTCTATGGTGCTACAAAAATTTGCTCTTAGCAAATACACTTGCTGGGCAGTGGCAGAAACAGAAATTTTTCAAAAAGAGCCCAGATGGCTTCACCAGTTTTTCGGGGAGGGTTCAAATATGGAAGCGGTATATTTTTCCAGAGACTGGTGGCGAGAGACTTCTGAGGGGTTTCTCCTCAAGCCCGCATTATAATTAATCCCCTGTGACCGTGCATGTTAGCTAACATATCATTTTCTTACACTTTACAACCAATTATCTATGTGTGTTCGATATAAGGTGAAGCAGGGTAATCTGTGATGAACTCAACTGGTCAAGGGACAGGTAAATTTTGAAAACAATTGAAAATTTTGAGTTTGAACTACGAAATACGTAAAATCCAATTCCGGATCCAGAGGGATATTTCATAAGACACTGCTCTTGAAGATGCAACATCTCTATAACTTCCTTATCTGCTGCACGGGTAACTTCATTTCGCGAAGGGCCATGAGGGGGACTCTAAGACTGGGTGGAGGCTCAAAGACGGAAGGGGGCGGTTGAGACCCTTTAGACCTTACATTAAGACATTTTCCGAGGTAAACTTTAGCTGTTCTCAGGAACAGCTAGTGCTGATAATTTGCAAGAACTGAAAATGAAAATTAATAGTCTCCCCAGCCCCACCCGGGCCTGTTTTGTTAACATATTTTTTTCATTAATAAAAAGAGAAGCAAATTTTTATAATTATCTGTATAATTTTCGTGTTCTGTGACAAGGTTATTCCCTCAAAGTACCACTTTATTGTAATATAATGTCGAAATAAGTTAAATAATTTAAAATGTAACGTTAGTCTAAAATTACAAAAATATATGTGGAAACTGACCTCATCCAACTCCAATCATAAGAGAACATTTGCGTGCTGGGATGAAAATTGCTGAAGAATATTTACTCAATTTAAAATGATAAATTGCATAACCACCCGTGATTTTACTCCGTCTATTACCACAGAATAACGGTAATATTTCCGTGTTTGCTTACTGAAGTCACTGCAACTTTTTCAATTGGTGGAAGACTAACTTGACTGAATCAGCACTCTCGTTGCAACGTACTTTGCAAGAAAGTAACTTTCTAGGGTCACATTAATATTATCACTTTAAAAGGAAGCAAAAACAGGCGGTGTGAGTCAGGCGCGTAGCCAGAAATTTGCCGGGGGGGGGGGGGGGAGGGAGGGCGAAGCTGTAGGCAAACTATCTAAGCGTAGCGCCACCATAGTTTGGAGAGAAGCGTACAAGGAAATTTGGCCGAAAATACCTCCCATATCTCTGGAAATGGCACTTCTCAGACCTTGTAAGTTGCATCTAAAATTTGTTTTATTTTGAGTTACTAGTAGTATCATAAAAAATCATTAAAAAAAAATACCAAAATATGCTCAAGGGGGGCGGCTTCCCCCTTCGCCCCCCCCCCTTGGCCGGCTACGAGCCTGGTGTGAGTCATAAGCGTTGGAGGACCAGATTTTTCAATGGAAGCTGAGCTGAGCACCTTTGCCTTAAATTTTAAACATGTTTGCCCCCATATAGCATATATTGTTTTTCTGGACTAGCAAGTTCTCTGCCAAAATGGGGAGGGGAGGGCTGCAGCCCATACCCCTCTTCCCCACCCCTCTTCGTACGTCTGTGATATACTTCGTACAAGAAGGACCTCTCAAATAATTATTCAACTGAAGATTTTCGTGAATATTTCAAGATTTTATATTTCAACATATGAATGAGCTTTGTAGGATCTGGACTATAATGAGATTCATATTTCAACTTCTGTCAAGTATTCTTGTAAGTTTAAACTTAAGGTACACTTTAATGGCCCAACAATGTATCCCCAGACAGTAAAAAAAACACTTATTTCATTTCTAGTCCCTCCTCCCCTTAAAATAACACATTTCTAGCACACCTCCTTAGCCTGAATCGGTCATATTCACACTTTACAATGTGTGCTTAATTGGGAACAGTGGCGTAGCCAGGATTTTTTGAGCGGGGGGGGGGGGCACTGGGTGTCACGAACCTTTTCTAGGGGGCACAATTTCTGAATTCTCTCCTTCTCTATAGGGCTTATATACAGAACTGTGCATTCCAAAATTTTCCACGGGGGCACCTGGGGTGGCACGGCTTTGTCGTGGGGGCACGTGTCCCTCATGCCCCCTCTTAGCTGATTAGGAACACAATTGACTGCACAAGTTATCGTTGACAAACCAGAGGGAAGCTATTGTTTGACTTAATATCAATCAACGTGCATTAACCAGTTACACTTAGAGATATGGGAATATTCCTAAATGTGTTAGGAGTGACTGTGTGCAACAGCTCCTTTAAACGTACCTGGCATCATCATCCACGAATCCACAAGTTCAACGAGTGCACTAGTGGGATATCCTTTATAGAACATTTGGGGTCTGTAGTAACTAAAGAACGGAGTGGAACGACCCCTTCACTTGGTGTCAGAGCATACATCTTTAGTCAATAGAAATAAGAAATCAATTTATTTCAAACTGAATCTAACAGCAAGCTCATGTATCATGGACTGATTCAGGAATTAAAACAATTTCAGGCAACTTAAACCCAGATATTTCGAGAACAACATTCAGTATATTCTAGCGAGTCTGGAAAACTCCGAATCCCCAAATGTTGGCCAATTCTTTCCCGAAAAAATTTTAACGGGGACAAATTGCTCCTCTTCCCCCCACCCACCGACCCACCCACCGACCCACCCACCGACCGGTGTGTTTCAGTCTTAGGCGGTAACCTTGTCCTTAAAAGGTATGGGAGCCTGCAACACAAAACAGTTCTGTACGGAACAGTTTAAGTTGTGAAGATCACCTCTAACGAAACATCCTTTGGGATGCTTGCTGCTTTTTCAATTAAAACAATAGTGTGGAGACTGACTGCGCTTTGCCAGTGTTAAATATTGTGTTTAAATTGCATCAACATGGCGCAAACAAAACGTAGCTTACATCGTAATTACACCAGGGAGTTGTAAAATACATCATGATAAGAAAATGCAGTCACCGTCAGTGGCGTAGCTAGAGGGGGCAGGGGGGCGGTCGCTCCCCACAAAGCTTCTGAAGGCCTCTGTCGGAAATTTCTAGTCTCTGTCGGAAATAAATAAAAACAATTCATTTGAAACACTTACAACACTTTTTATGTTTTTAAGCAGAATTACAAATCGAAATGTTTACTGACAAGGCCTGGAAAGTGTCAAGGCAATCTCGGAGATATTTTAATCTAATTTTTTTCCGTGCGCTACATGCCAGCTGATGGTGGCGCTACGCTTAGATAGTACATCATTACTTCAAGATAATAATCTGTCGGAAATGTTTTGCTTTTGCCCCCCACAAAAGATATCTAGCTACGCCACTGGTCACGGTGTCATCAGTAAACTCGCGCAATATCTTTTCTTTCAAAATAGTCCCCTTTTGCAGGAGTATATACCGTAATGTTGTATCATTTGACAAATGTGAAAAATGTGATAAGGGCCTACTCTACACTCTGAAACCTGTGATGAGGAATTAACATTTTTGAAACAACTTTGTGAACATCATTCAGCACTATCTTTATCAAAAACTCTGTTCAAACCTTTTTTCTTAAAAGTCCTTTAGTTAAGATGAAGGAGGATAAACCCAAGCGTTACCCCGAAAAGGAACTGCGTCCCCTGGATCAGATGAGACATCAACACGACCTACCATGACCCTCGTCTCAGTCGTCAGGGCCTTACATCATAGAACTGTCCTGCGTAGTCTCGTTCTACAAACTTGCTGAAAGAAGAGATTGTAAGAGCGAGAACGGACTTGAACAGCTTCGACCAAGTGCGAGGACTCAGGTTGTACTTTTCCCAAAGTCCCCTCGACTCTCTGGCAAAAAGCCAAGGGACGAAACCTAAAGTTACTCACGAACGAGTTCTGCTCCTCAGGGGAGCTACGAAAAGGACAACAAACTTAATTGACCCTAGGAGGTCGGCCTCCGTAGTCACGGACACTCCTGCGCCAGGATACTACACATGGTCTTAGCCAAAAGGCCGAGAAGCGCCACATCTGCATCTGCTCAATATTGTTTAAAGACAGACTGTCATCACCCCAAAGTATATTTTTAGTGTATGTATATCAAAATTCTCAGTTGGTGACTGCTGTTTGATTGACATCAAAGTTTGAAAATTTGAAAGATGCAGAGTAGCTCACATTCCACACAAGGCAGAGAGAGTACTTTTATTACATTTTATAGCCTTGTGTGCTCACCAGGACATGGCCTTAAGCAATAAAACAGGTTTATTCTTGCACAAGGAAGAGCCTCATACAGTTATGGGAGGAGCTAGAAGATGCATAGTTGGGAGAATTGGAACTGTCTGGGATCATGAAAATTCCCCTTTAAGGTCTGCGTAAGCTTCTCATATTTTTGTGGGGGCGTAAGGGCGTGGTCTAATTTGTGAATCTCTCAAGCTCATTAACAAGACAAGGATTGACTTAAGGAAGTCGGTAAGTTTGAGTTTTTCCCCACATCACATGACAGTGGGTTAAAAGCACAATAAAGTAAATTTCTCTGACAGGGCTGAAGCAGTGGCGTAGCCAGGATTTTTTAGCAGGGGGCACTGGGGGTCACGAACCTTTTCTAGGGGGCACAATTTCTGAATTTTCTCCCCCTCTATAGGGATTATATACAGAACTGTGCATTCCAAAATTTCCACGGGGCACCTGGGGTGGCACGGCTTTGTCGTGGGGGTGCACGTGCCCCTCCCGTAGCTGGGCATGCCCCACTGGGCTGAAGGTCAACCACATAATGAAACTTCTTTAAGGCTTTCTAAAAGTTGCCCCAGACAGCACCAATTCTCCCTACTAAGTTAACTTCAAGCCCCTCCTCCAACTTAAAGGGAAATATTGCGTTTAAAAAGATATCACTGACAAAATAACACCAATGTAATCCCATCGTGGTCTTTTCCCCTCTCCAAACATGAATCACAAATAACTTGCAGCAGATCAACACCAAGCTCACGAAATTTGAACAAAAAGAAGCAACAATTTTCTGATCTGAACCAGCTCATTATCCAACCATAAACCTCACCCACATTGCAACTTTGTATTGCTGAATGTTCAGAGCGGTTACATATTTACACTGACGCAATACGTGTTGACCTTGCTAACCCTGTGCTTCATGCTCACAACTAACTACCACAACAGTTTCCGAACGGCCTGTGCTGTGCAGTACTGAGGGATAATGCAGCCCACCCAGGGAGATGCAGTGCCATCTCCCTGGTCAGTGTTCCACTCTTCCCGAAATTACCCGAAATTCGGGAAATCTGGATGAAATTCGGGAAATTTTCGGGAAGAGGGATAATTTCGGGAAATGTCAGGGAATCTGGAAATGGCGTATGGCTAGACAGGTTGAAAACATGGATCAGCCATCAAAGTAGCATAAAAAAAGCGTTATTGAAAATATCAGGAAATACCAAGCCGATTTCTGGAAATTTTAGATTCCATTTCAGGAAAAATGAATTTAGAGTGTGGAAGCAATGTCCCTGGTTCACCATATACAGTTCACCTCTCACACAGTGAGCACTGTTCACAGTACGTTACAACAAGCGCAACAATGTTGCCGAAGCTCAGCTTTTCCTGTTGACCTAAAAGTCTGCAGTCAATATTTTGGTTGGGGCTGTAACTCATGTTGTTCATACGTACGTTAGAAAACAAAGAGATAAATATAAACTGAATGCAATGAAATGTATTGAACTCCCGAAGTCTTTGGAAGACTAAATCTGGTACACAAAGTTAACTTTATACACTGCACAGATGTTAGTGGCAAATAATGAATGTCAGTGTGCTGCTTTGTAGACCTCATTTGTTTTCCATAATTAGACCCAGATAGTAACTTGTCCAGGGACAAAAGTTCAAATGCGTGTTGCCACTATGATTTGGAAAAACCAGAACTGCTCAATTGCTCAATATAAAGGGATAATTTCTAAATTAAATTCTTTACGCGCCTAATTCTGAGTACTCTTTAGTCCCGTTTTCCCCTACAAAATTATTTTACTGCATAACATTTTTATGACTGGGATCTACCAGGTATAAATCGTCCGGATCGCTTCTAGGACCGGTGAATGTGTCACAATAGGCCGAAGGGTAACTACAGTTCTTAGAGAGCGTTGGGAAAATATGCATACTTATACTAAGTCTAAGGCTATTGAAATATCATCCCCCATGGCTTCCCCTTAACAACTTGGTGGGGCTTTCGGCAACGGAGAACAAGACTGGGGCGGTTCCTGCAGTGTCGACGCCCATGTGACTGCACCGGCTCGTAGCCTGACAAGGTACTGAATGGGGGCGAAATGGCTTCCAGGGGCTAACAATTTTTTAAGGGGGCCAAATGTATACAAATGCCATTAAGCCAATGGCAACTTGAGAACTTGCTAGGGGGCGAACAAATTTCAAAGAGGAATTCTCCCCCTTGGCCCGCTTGACTAGAAACCTGAGCTGTACAATTCCTGCAGGTTCCGAGACTGACGTATGGCACACGCCTTCAAAAAGCACGTTTTCCTTTTCAAACCGAAAATTGTTTTTGGAATGTTAGCACAACCGTCAAGCCTAAAAATATATGAAGCATTGTATTTTCAATCAACGTGCTTTGTTCTTTGTTTAAAAGAAAGGGGTGGGTTCCTCTTTCCTCTTACGACATTTCCTAGACAACATTCACCTTAACTTGAAGTAGTGTACCCCGCGCCGGCATCCCAATTCACGAGTAGCTTCTTTCCTTCATGTGACAATATAAACTAATTTGCTATTACGGAAGGATAAGTCATTTGTTTACCTTTCATACTAAATATTTTTTGTCCAGAAATGTTAAGAAGCCTGAATGTTTGTGAAGGAGATACAAGAAGATTTGAAAGATTAAGGTAATGTTTACAAGTAACTTGAAACTTGAGGCGACTGGATATATTCCCTTTAAACTTTAAGCCAAACTCCTAAAACCATTCAGACATCAGGCTAGTTGAATAGGCTACTTGTTTCTGCCTCAACACAAAAATGTGTATAGGCCTAGCTTATACCACTGTTTCGCACAAGGCCACATATTCGCAAGAACTTGCACAACTTTCAAACGTCCGGTATATTTCTTTTCGAGTAGGCCTAACCATCCAAACAATTTAGCTAGTCTATTATTAAAACGCCTGAATGAGATCAGCGCCATATGTTCACGTAACGCCTCCATAGTAGGCTGTACGGTATATTCCTTATTTATGTCATATCCCTGGTTTGGAAAGCAAAGAGCTGAGCAAACAGTCTGACATAGTGAGTTAGCCCACGAACGGTATTCAAAAATCGATACACTGCACTTTGCGTAACCACTTCCATACGATTAATATAAGCACGAGACGTCCTGTACATTTACATATGTTCAGTATACATTCGTACCTCGTTTCGTTGTACAGTCTCTCAAACGATAACAACTGGGATTCTCGATGTATTCCCGAACATGAAGACTTCGCCAGAATTTGTTTCAAGAAGTGCTGTTTTCAAGCCTTTAATTGCAGAAACGAAAAACAAATTTAACTTTTGTTCAGCACAAATTGAACTATCTATATGAAACATATTATCAAGATTGGTGCAAAACTGAAAGACAAGTAGGGAATTTTACGTTTTCAAACAAAGTCCCCTCCCGAGGTCAAATAGCGGTCAAATTCGAAAAGAGCCGCAGCATACAGATATCACTTTCGCTAACATCTCTACTAAATTTCAGCCAAATCAAACGAAAAATAGCGAAATGCCAGGCACTTAAACGCAAATGTTATGGTGACAGACGTTTGCCGTGCACGACAGCAATAGCTCAGCTGAGCTAAAAATGGTATTTTATACATGGAAGTACTAGCAGCTCCATGATCAGTTGAAGGCTATTTCGTAATGTTTTTCGAGTGGCATGACAGATTCGTAGTTTTCGTGATAGTACCAGTTAAGCACCAAAAATCTCTTTTACATCCTACTCTTTCGAGAGCGAAGCAACCTGCTAAGGACCAAGGGTTTGAATTCGAATTGCAGTAGCCCAATTTGTGGATAGTATACCAGGGAGGTGGTACTACCCTGAAGTATACTTGCTGTAGTTCAATACAGACAATTCTCAGTGATTCGTAAATTAATCCTACGAACATTTTGCACATGACGTAGAAGACGTCTGTTATTGTCTCACGTACGTGATAAAAAGGATTTGATTGGTGGATTTCAAATGGGGTGAAGAAGGTGTGGTTTTGCATGCATAATTGTTTGGGTGAACGAATTTATCAGTTTTCACAAAAAAGGTTAATTACTTGTTAATCAGTGCTCACTAGGTAGAATTTTTTCCCAGTTACCTCTGTTTCCTCGAACGGGACCTGACCGTAAAAAAGAGGATAAAAATGAGGATGTAAAACAGGATAGGTTAAATAAAAAAGTCTTACAAACGCAATATTTCCCCTCTAAAATTCTAAGACAGAGCATGGAGCCACTAGGACAGAGCCACATTGAGCAGCCTGTACTGAGTTTAAATTGTTCGAGGCAAGTTGTATAGCACAGTGTGTGTGTGAGCTTAACTGGGAACACTGCACCCAGGAGCTGTTGTCCGAACAGATAACAACTCCCTGCTGCAACCTGGGAGTTGCTATAATAGCAACTCCCTGCTGCAACGGACTGAACAAGTCATTTTTGACCAACCAAAGTGAAACTGTATTGTTTGAACGAATGTCAATCAAAGTGCATCTATCAACTGTCTTTAGAACTCCGGGGATATTCCTAAATACGTTCAGACAGAGAGTTGCCTGCAGCTCCCTGGTTTGGGGGTGCCATACCCCCTTTAAGAGATACATGTCGTAGATTCTCATATGATCAGTGTAGAACCTATGGCGTCACGAGTTTGGGACATTCCATCTGATTCATGTGTAGTTTTGTCGCCATTATAGTATTTTTTTACATTCTAAATAGTAACTAATACAAAAACTTATAGGGGACAAAATTTAAAATACCAAATAAACTATAAAATGAAATTCCCTCCTAAGTTATGATGAGGTTACACTACCATTTTAAAACAATTACAAAACTGCTCAGTACAGTCGCTTCATACTATCGCATAATTGACGAGTCCACCAAAGCGAGTAGGTGGAAAACATAGAGCAGGATATAGGAACTACATCCTGCTCTATGATGGAAAATGAATTCAATTTTAGTGTAGCTAAGGACACGGAGATGAGGTATCGAAATGAACAATTCTCGCGTGTGACTGGATATATTCAAAGGTATTGTCAGTGTGTTGACGGAAAACAGTCTTATGTGAAACGAAAATTAAAGTGACTGAGGTAAATCACATTATTTTATTCTTGGTTATACGTTGCCTAAATAGCCGAGCTCGCGTGTACTTAAGCAACGGTTTCTACATTTACATTAGACCTTAGGCCTACCCCATTTTTAACCTTATTTTTGGCGACGGCGCTGGTCCTAGACAGGCGCGTGTCCAGGATTTTCAGCAGGGGGGGGGGGGGTCTGAGATACGATTTTTCAAATGAGGCGGGTATTTTGGGTCGAAAACTATAAAAAAAAACTCTAAAAAATCTTAAGGTCGGGGCGAGCGGGGGGGGGGTCTGGACCCCCAGGACCCCCCCCCTTGGACACGCGCCTGCTAGATCAGTTTCGTCTTTCATCTATGAAGACTCGTTGTTGCGGAGTTTTTTACAAACGTGGGGATAATGAGGTTACCCTTTGCCACAACTGCCTCCGGGGCACCCTTGGGCAAGGTGCGCCTGTATTTGCCCAGTTCAGGTCGCCGAAGAGAGCGGACGTGCCTGTCCCAGAGGACTCGTTCGATCTCTTCGGTACTTTGGTTTTTGTTTAATTTTTGTTAGGTGTAAATAGTGTATATACTGTACATACTGTAAATATGGCAAGTGGACCCCGACCCCTCGTGGCCCTTTGGGGTTGTGGCCCTTCGGGGCAGTTACTTGTGGATGATGGTAGTTTGGTGTGGTGTTCTTGGTATTTCGGTTTTTTGGTTGTTAAGTGATGGTAGTCTGGTCTTGTGTTGAGTAGTTGGTAGTTTTTGTTCTGTGTGCGAGGGTGTTGTTGGTGTTCGGTTTTTTGGTTGTTGGCCATATGTTATATCCTTTCGCTGGTCTGGCCGTGCCCGTTTGTTTAGCACGTAAAAAGCACGTTGTTGCTGTTTCGTGGCCATATTGAGATGACTATTTCATCACCGTACAGCCTTACGGAGACCTGCCAACCTCCAAATTTGTAAACCTGGAGATTTTCAGAAAAAACCCTGGAGATTAGTACCTCAAACCTGGAGATTTACAATTTGTTCCGTAGTACCTCTAAACAGATCTTACACTCAGGGGCGGCGCAAGGGTATGTTCTTGGGGGGGGGGGGTGGGGAGAGACAAAGAATGGGGTGAGTGATCGCCGTCCTGGGGTCCCCTCCCCTTTGAGAAATCTTTGGTAATTAAAGGCTTCTTAGATGCAGAATAGTGCGTCTTTTGTATATTTTTCAACTGAAAATGTTGATAAGTTAAAGAATTCTACTTTTGATTGGGTGAAAGAGGGCCGTCCTGGGGAGGGGTCTAAGGGAGGGGTATCCCTCACGCCTTTGAGAAATGTTTGTTAATTTAAGGTTGCTTAGATGCAAAATGGTGCTGTCTTTAGGATATTTATTGTAATATGGCGGGAAAATGTTCATAATTATAGCGAATTCTAATTTTTGGTTAGGTAAAAGAGGGGAGCATGTTGCCTAAGACAAGGGTATGTTGTCAAGAAACCTGAAGCCCCCCTTCTGGCTACTTTAATACTTTCTATTCGGGGAAAGTTTGTACCCAAAAGTACGTGCGTGGAGACCACAGAAACATTCTTGGACTATTACGAAAATTTTCCTTTGCTTTACTGTGCATAATAAAAGGGTATCTAAAAGGCTGACAGACACTGTAATAGGGCCTGTTGGAAGCTCTGGATTAATTATGTGGATCAGATATAGGCCTACCACACCCCTCATCTTCTCTATTTCTTTCTCTTTCGCCTTCTCCTTTCTTCTCTTTCGTTTTCTCCTTTTTTTCTTTTTCCCTCTTCTTTTCCTTCTCTTTTCCCCTTTTCTTGCAAATTATAGGGGGCGGTCGCCCCCTGCCCCCTGTGGCACCGCCCCCGCTTATACTATACAAAATCAAACAAAATAAGGGTTTTCAATAGAATCGTTAATGGTACACTAACTATATGGAAAACTTGAAACTCAGTTACAAATCTGCAACCTTTCAACATCTTTCAATATCATTAATAAAATGTTTCGCTCTGCTCGTATGTCTTTCAGCTCCCTGGTATAATCGAGCTCGGTGAATTTACCTTAAAATGAACTTATCAACTTAGGGAAAGATTGTTCGTAGGATTCTGCAGCTAAAAATGGTACGTTGTGAAGCTCCTGCCCAAATTCCTGTTAAGAGAAATTTTCCGCTTTCTGGTTCTAAACTAAACATTGGCTTGCAATGACCGTGTGTATAGCCTAATATTTGTGATAAAATTTTTTTTCAACGACTCCAACTTAGTTTTTCACAGTGAGTTTTGGAGATTTGACCGTGAGACGACCTCAAAAACCGTGAGACTCACCTGCTCACGTTGAAACCGTGAGAGTTGGCAGGTGTCCTTACGGACTACGCGTTAAGGTAGTCTTACAGTGTGTTCCAATGTATAGTTTTGAGCAAACAGGTCTCGCTATATCAGCTGTATCCATCTCTTCTTTTCAGATTGTGTCGAGGCCTATTGGCAGTAAGATCGTGACGGAAAGTGTCTGTTTTTTCGGCCAGGTTTAAAACAGGGCCACGCACGACAGACCCATGATGTAGCGGTCCAAAGGTCAAACCGTTGGTTACGTTAAATATTTGTGTCCCTCCAGGGGAAGTAGCTCCTTGAGCAGAGGCCATTCGGGGTAACGTTTGGGTTTCGCCCGTCGGCATCCAGCCGAAGTGACTTGAGAGGTGTTGTTTCTGTAGCAGGGTTGGGCTGCCTGCGTACTTTGTAGTACCGCGAAAGGGACACGGTCAGGCGTTCACACGTTCCATGTCGGGTGCAGAACTCCAACACTATATATAAATCAAAAACTCTGTGAAATTTTTTTTCTTAAAAGTCCTTTAGTTCAGATGAAGGAGGATATATCCAAGCATTACCCCGAAAAGGAACTGCGTCCCCTGGATCGGATGAGACAACATGACCTACCGTGACCCTCGTCTCAGCCGTCTGGGCCTTACATCATAGAACTGTCTTGCGTAGTCTTGTTCTACACACTGGCTGATGGAGACTCTATTGTAAGTGCGAGAACGGACTTGAATAGCTTTGACTGAGTGCGAGGACTCAGGCTGTACTTTTCCCAAAGTCCCCTCGACTCTTTGGCTAAAAGCCAGGGGACGAAACCTAACGTTACTCTCGAAGGAGTTCTGCTCCCCAAGGGAACTTCGTCGCCGAAAGGACAACAAACTTCAGTGACCAACCTCTCGACCCTCAGACCTCTACATCATGGGTCTTTCATGCGTGGCCCCATACTCAACTGGCTGAAAAGAACGTATACTACACATGGTCATGGATTTAATTTTAGTGTAACTAAGGACACAGAGCAGTGGCGTAGCCAGGATTTTTTGAGCAGGCGGGCACTGGAGGGTCACGAACTTTTTCTAGGGGGGGCACAATTTCTGAATTATCTCCCTCTCTATAGGGCTTATATACAGAACTGTGTATTCCAAAATTTTCCACAGGGACACCTGGGGTGACACGGCATTGTCGTGGGGGCACGTGCCCCCTCATGCCCTCGTAGCTACGCCACTGACACAGAGGTGAGGTATCCAAATGAACAAT
This sequence comes from Holothuria leucospilota, assembly GCA_029531755.1. Lineage (NCBI taxonomy): Eukaryota > Metazoa > Echinodermata > Holothuroidea > Aspidochirotida > Holothuriidae > Holothuria > Holothuria leucospilota. The sequence goes on from CM055964.1 coordinate 28,651,365, forward strand.
TCTCGCGTTTGACTGGATATATTCAAAGGTATTGCCAGTGTGTTGACGGAAAACAATCTCATGTAAAACGAAAATTAAAGTGACTGAGGTAAATCACATTATTCTTTCTTAGTTATACGTTATCTAAATAACTCGGGTGTAGGCCTACTTAAGCAACCGGTTTCATGATCAATACTCGACCTTAAACGATTTTTAACCCTGTTTTTGACGACGGGGCTGATGATTAGTTTCGTCTTGCATTTATGAAGACTGCACTTGTTGCTACTGCATGGCTGCATGGCCATATTAGGATGAATATCTCATCACCTCACAGTCTAATCGACCCCGTTAAGGTAGTCTGTTACAGTATATTCCAATGTATAGTTTTGAGCAAACAGGTCTTACTGTATCTCTTCTTTTCAGATTGCGTCGAGGCCTATTAGCAGTAAGATCGTGACGGGAAGTGTCTGTTTTTTCGGCCAGGTTTAAAACAGGGCCACGCACGACAAACCAATGATGTAGCGGTCCAAAGGTCAAATCGTTGGTTACGTTAAGTATGTGTGTCCCTTCATGGGAAGTAGCTCCTTATACAAGAGCAGAAGTCATTCGGCTTTCCCCCTTCGGCATCCAGCCGAAGTGACTTTAGAAAAGGTGTTGTTTCTGTTGCAGGGATGAGTTGTCTGCAGAAGATGCTAAACACTCGTGTCTAATTTATAAAGACAGACAGTCATCGCCCCAAAGTATATTTTTAGTGTGGGGGTATCAAAATTCTCAGTTGGTGACTGCTCTTTGATTGACATCAAAGTTTGAAAATTTGAAAGATGCAGAGTAGCTCACATTCCACACAAGGCAGAGAGAGTGCTTTTATTACATTTTTTAGCCTTGTATGCTCACCAGGACATGACCTTAAGCAATAAAACAGGTTAAGTCATACCCAGGTAAGAGCTTCATACAGTTATGGGAGGAGCTAGAAGTTGCAAAGTTGGGAGAATTGGAACTGTCAAGGATCATGAAAATTCCCCTTTAAGCATTCTGTTTCAAAACACGTTTAATTGCTAAACATATAAAGTTTAATCGCTAAGCATGTTTAGAGTTTTAACATGCTTACAAACTGGGAGCAACTTTATTGTCCAATAATTGTTAAACACGTTTTTAGAGTGCTGGTTGAACAAATTATTCATGAGCCGTAAAACAGTAGGGGACTTCTTTCTGTGAGAGCCTTATTTCTTGACAAAATACATGAATATGCTAACTAATTTTGAGTTGCCTATTATTTTGTATCTAACAAATCATGGTTTTGAAAGCATGAAACTTCCTTTACCACAAGTGCAATATTTCTTTGTGACTCTATGCTAGTTATCTGTTAACTACTAGTAGCACGAAAGACGGTTAAATCCTGCTTAGTGTGTTTGTGTGTGTGTGTGAGTGTGTCTGACTTTTTCCAGTAATTACAATTTCCAAAATACACCCTATTTTCACTCTTTATACACCCTATTTTCTTCTATTTTCACCCTAAATTCACTCTTCCCGACCTATCAATATTCTAACTCTAGCTCCCTAAAATGAGAGCTGTTTTGGAATGTATAGACGTACATTTGGAATCCCTCATACACACCACAAGTATCATACCAAGCTCGTGTTTATTCATGAAGTCGGACAGGTGTAAATACCCATCATCTTGTAAAATGGTCACTCAAGTAAATCGGAACAGTGTGGCCATATACTTTCTTAAGGCTTTGCAGTAGTTTACCTTCATAGCAGGTGTCGAATATGTACTCCTCTTTGGCGTACATAACTCTAACTGGTGTTACTGGTATTACGAGTGCAGCCAATATAGGTGCAGGTGTAATACACATCCGCCGGGCGGGCAATGCAGTAGTTGAAGAAGTAATATACTCTTTCAAAGTCCCCTCGACTCCTGCATGGCGAAGAGCCAAGGGGCGAAACCAAACATTACTCACGAAGTTCTTCTCCTTAATGTAGCTACGTCCCCAAGGGACAACAAACCAAACTGACCAACCTCTCGACCCTCAGACCATTATAGGTCTGTCATGCGTGCAGGGGCGGCGCCACGGGGGGGGGGCAGGGCAGGCATTTGCCCCCCTATGGTTTTTCAACCCCCAAAATAAAATCGTCTAAAAAACGTTTTAAGACACATAATTTTGTAGGGGGTGGGGTGAGGTGTTACAGTATGTCACCCATCTATCACAATATTAGTTAAATTGTTCGTTACAAAATACCTGAAACTTGCAATCCCCGCACGGATAACGTTTTCTGTTTTCTCCATTGTTTACGTGAATGCAGGTTAAGTATTACATAAACACTAAGGCCATTATACATAACGCGCAAACAAAACGGGTATAGGAACCGAGAGTAAAGCTAAAACAATATATTAGTATACCCTAAAGCCAAGTTATTGTGAGACCTTACACATATGGTGTCACAGAGCAAAAAGTTTTCCCTCTCTTGGAGAAAAGGTGCGATCATTGCAAGTTACACCAAAAAATACAGACAGCTAATTTGTGCATCAGGGGATACGCCTGATCCATGAATCTCTGACCAAAACCCCAATCCTACCCGTAACTCGGAATATATTTTCGGTCTTTAATGAACCTTCGACCAAGTGAACCCTTCGTCTGTGGGTATTCTCCCCTGTCCAGATTATGTAATGTTTGACAATCTCAAACATTTACTGTCTCTCCATTCCCAGCATGTGACCATTTAAAATTTAGAACGTGAACATATATATTGGGGGTATCACGAGTCAATCACTTAACGAACATTTTGACAATAAAAATATAAAAAACATTTAATAAAATGAATTAAACTTTGAAGTAATATTAGGAAGCGGGGGGCTTATATTAGGAATATTAGGAAGCGGGGAGCTGGGGGTTGGGGGGCTAAAGCCCCAGTCAAAAATCTTCTGCCCCCAATATCCAAGGTCAAAAACCCCTTATTTGTCCCTAGTAAAAACTGTGAAAAATTTGCAGTAATTTTACTTAAAATTTGCCCAAAATGTTGCACCAAATTGCATCTGAGGACCCTCAAATACCCAAAAATTTTCCAAAGGGGAGGGGGACACCCCTTCCCTTACACCCCTCCCCAGGACAGCGATCCGAAACAAGGTTCAGCCCCCAGTCTCGAAAAGTTACCTACGCCTATGCCTTATTGTGCTTTATTTTGGTGTTGTCTCGACTGAGTAATCCATAGAAAACGAATTTTAAGTAGAAGGTGCATGGCCGTACACAACACAATCTTGACTGTATGAAGAAATTTTGAGTCAATCAGAAAGAGAGCAAAGAAAAACAGGGCGATGCCACATGGGGCAGGGGGCAACAGCCTCCTATCATTTGCAAGAACAGGGGAAAGAGAGAAGGAAAAGAACAGGAAAAAAGAAAAGGAGAAAACGAAAGAGATGAAGGGGAAGGGAAGAAGAAAGGAGGAGGGTGGGGTAGGCATATATTTGATCCATATAATTAGTCCAGAGCTTCCAGGAGGCCCTATTCCGGTGTCTGCCAGCCTTTAGATACCTTGTATAATGCATATATACAGCATCGAAAATATTCGTAATAGTTCGTGTTTCTGTCGACTCAACGCACGTATTTTTGAGTAAAAACATACCCATACATAAAAGGGGGTGGCTTCAGGAGGATTGTTGACTACATACCCTTCTCTTAGACAACAAAGGCTACTCTCCTCTTTCACTAAACCAAAACTTAAAATTCGATAAAATTATTAACACTTTTCAGCCATATATGGTCAGCTCAAAAAACACCAAATACATCACCATTTTGCATCTAAGCAATCTTAAATTGATAAAAATTCCTCAAAGGGGAGGGGTGTCCCCTCCCCTTAGACCCCTGCAGAAAAGCATCTTTCCCCAAAGCAACAATTAGAATTCAATAAATTATGAACACTTTCTTACATACATGATCAGTTCAAAAATATACCAAAGATATCACCATTTTGCATCTGAGCAATCTTAAATTAATAAAAAATTTCTCAAAGGGGAGGGGACATCCCTCCCCAGAAAAGCATCTTTCCCAAAACAAAAATTAAAAATACTAAATTATGAACTTTCCACCCATATATGATCAGTTCAAAATATGTGACTACCAAAGACATCATCATTTTGCATCTGAGCAACCTTAAATCAACAAAAAATTTCCCAATGGGGAGGGGGACACCCCCTCCCTTTAGACCCCTCCCCCAGGACGGCGATCACTCATCTCACGCTTTGCCCCCCCCCCCATCGAAATACCCTAGCGCCGCCCCTGCATGCGTAGTCCCATTCTTGACTGGCTGAAAAGAACAGATACTACACATGATCTTAGCCAAAAGGCCGAGTAGCCGGTTTCTTTCTCAATCTTCCGTGCACTACACACACAAAACACTACAATGAAGAAGTAATTAACTTGTTTCTTGCACTGTGAGAGCAATTATAGGCCTACATGTTATCCTAAAGGCGCATGTTACTTTTTGTACAACTTGCATACGCACGCAAGAAAAACTATAGTTTTGCACGTTGGATTGACAATGATTCTACCTACCGAAAACGAGAACGATGTATATGTAATATGTGAAACTATGTGATATATCTTTCTGTCATACTCAACTAGACAATCTGTATATGGTGCAATTTTGGCGACCGTAGTCCTGAATGCGACACATATGGTCTATAGACTTAAACTGACATTCGTTTTCTCGTGATCTGATTGAATCAAATCGACATAGGTAGAAAAAACCCGCCATAAAGCCAATATATTTCTCCTTATTTCATTTCTTCATATGAAAACACTAGGAAACAACAGGTGACAACGGTTGTCCAATGAGAGTAAGAAAAAGTAAAACTTTCATGTATCTGTGTTGTACAATGGTGGAAGCAAATTGCAGAGGGTAATCTTGCCTAAAAAGTTAGAGGGAGACAACCATTTGCTGGAAAATGGCAGCCTAACAATCTCCACAAGTGCCGTAGGTCACCGCTAATACTTCCTCTAATGTCTTACTACATTTGATCCGTTTTGGTGTAAGGTCACTGTAGGTAGCGTACCACTGATTATTGCCCCATTGACTTACTAAATCGTGCTACTTCCCAGCCCCCTAGATCCTTGTAGAAGTTTTCAACCAGGCTGGACATGCCACCCCTCTGGTTAAAGATCACAACGTAGGCTCGTATGTCACTTCCAAATTTCCATAGCATGACCATTGCAATTTTGAGCTAGCAGGGTCTGAATGGTAGCTACATGTTTCCAGCCTGATCTCTACTCAAAGACGGCACTTCACAGAGCGGAGTAATACAATATAAAAATGACACTAAAATTGGACAAAGTGCCTTGAATTTTGCACAGTATGTATTCCAAATCATTGCCTACAAAGCCATATGAAAAATTGACACATTTTATAAGTAACACGGTCAGAAATAAGTTCCCATAAAATTTTAAGGGACTAATTTGTCAGGTGATATTTTTCGGCGTAAGAACATTTGAATTAGTGGTCCGCTACCTGTAGTCACAGCTACGGGCGCCGAAAAGTTCGAGTTACTGAGAAAACGCACACCGATTTCTCTGTACACAAACGCACATCTATACATTCTCTGTACATCGTTCTAACGGATTATGTAAACAGAGAAATCCGAATAAAGAGGGCGTACTTCAAGATCGTTTCATTATAGCCTGAAAGTATTGCATATCCTCAAAGTAAATGGACGAGTCTCGATGTTACGAGAGAACAGAGCCGTCCGCACAAGATTCTACCGTTAATAGACATAAAAATTTGTTAGTTATTTAGATGAGGTTTAACGGCCCAGTTTCCAACCAATTGGTTCAAGTCGAGCCGGCCACGGCCTTTTTTTCCAGTTGTGGCACACTGGCTTGTTTTCCCTTACTCCATTGCTTATGCGGAGCATCAAGCACAACGGCAGAAGGTTCCATTTTTAAAGTCTTTGGTATGTCGGACTTTACCTGGGAATCGAACCCTGGACTCCCGCGTGAGAGGCGGATGCTCTATCACTAGACCAAACACAAATGGAGAATACAGGGAAAAGTGTTTTGGTATTGGTAACTAATGCGAGAACCCCGAGACTCAAAGGCTTATAAAAATATACCTGGTAACGAAAACAAGCGAAATGTCCGGAACAGACCTAGGCTAACCTTTTTGCTCATGAACTCGTTTCGAGAATCATCATACTAACAATGCGGACAGTCTGGTCTTGAGAAATTTGAGTGTATGCGTCATTCTAAAATCTTTGTATTTGATTCTGTGTATTCTTGCCGCTTGTTTTAGGCAATTTTGGACTACAGACGTACTGTAGAGTATATTTATGTTTTAACTAGTGTGTGCATTTATTTTAGCGTCTTTAAAACACAGTTTGAATTCTGACTGCAAAGGCTATCCCCTAAGGCAGACATCTTAAATTACAAATTTCATTCTGTCTGAATATTTCCGAAGCATGTGAAAGACAAATTGGTTTAACGTTTATGCTATCCAGTTTGGATCAGTCACTCAGTTTTGATGACTGCGTTATGCATACCCCTGCAGGTAGTTCAAATTAAGCTAAAAATTGGATGTACATACTTATTGAGGCACAGTTTAATTAATGAATGGTCACATAGAGTCAACTAATTTACAAGGTGAGCAAGACTATGAAATTGACTCGAAAATACCCGTTAAATTAAGTGTTCTTGCAAAATGGTATATACAAAAAGCAGTTTGAACAAGATGCTACGGTACATTGTCAAATTGCCGGTCTCGGAATTGGGAAACCCGGCATCGGAATTGACTCGGAATCGGGGGTACTGGACTCGGAATTGACCCGGAATGGTGGCCATTGGAATCAGAATTGGCCCAGAATCGGGTGAAATGAGCTCGGAAACAGCCCTGCAACGTTTTGTCCAGCTGGTAAATCTTGTTACAAGGCCGTTCACACCACTGTATACTTGAAGGGAGTGTTGTTCAATTGTGACAGTTACATGTTCAAGCTCGGTTTTTACATAGACAAGCATACCGGCAGGCGCGTAGCCAGACATGATACTGAAGGGGGGGGGGGCGGGGAGCGTAAAGCTTCTAGAGGGGGATATGTTTTCAGGGATCGAGGCATATACTAAAATGCATTGCGCCAATGACAATTTTTATGGGTTACTATGTTGGGCCTCAAATAATGGGGCTTATTTCGTGACAGACACAGGTGTGATTCTTTTTACAATGGACGTGTTCAGCTGTTTAGAAACATCGTCATTCCCAAATAGTCCTATTTGGGAGTAGTTCCACGTAAATCTGTAGGTGATATACCCAATCATCAAACCCTGTAATAGACCCCATGGCTAGTTGATACTTATTTGGATGACAACTGTAAGGTCATCACATTCCTCTCCCATTAGCTGTTTAGTGTTTGGCTCATTTCTTCCATTACAATGGTTCCTCTTGACCACTGAGTAATATGGAATCTCCTAGTCCAGGCTGCAGTGTAACTTTTTTGCCAGTCGCATTTTTTCTGCTATATATTTGCTAAAAAATGATATAATCTAGAGTAGATACCAGAGAGTGAGAAAAGTATGCGCTCCATTTTTTCCTGTGTAAGGGGAAGGGCTAGCCAACATCTTCAAAATGGTCGCCATTTTGGTTGATTTAGTCCAAGAAAGGACCTTTCGCTCCAACATTTGGGGTTAAAATCTTTTGGGGATTGATTGTGGTAAAATCAACACAGTGTCCCACAATATACTAAAGGTTCTTCCAAAATATTGACTGGTTTTTTTGAGGTGACGTATGAAATGTGGACCTTTTCGCCGATAAACTGTAATGTGGACCCTTGGGGACATTTTTGAGTACACAATTCTCTCATACTATGTAACCACACGATGCTATCTTTTGTTTATGGATAGCCAGATAGCTAGGTTATACATGGAGAAAATTTACTTTAAGAAATGAATGGTACTTAAAATTCGTAGTTTCTTTGTTTTACGTTGGAAAGTTTGGCATCTGGGATCATTTTTTAGCTCCAATATTTCCTTCAATTGAATATCATGTACAGGTTATGGTTCCTTGCTGTGTGCACATTACAAAATAGGGGCCGGGCTGGGACGCGAACACTGTGACTCGGACTCGAATACGAGTGACTAGGACTCGGCAGGTGAGGACTCGGTTGATTGGGATCGACTTCAGTATTGTCAGGCACAAACATCGCAAGGGGTGATATTCTAAGACGTGAAGCCTACTACTGTTTAGGACAGGCGCGGATCCAAGGGGGGCTTTCCCGGCCTCAGCCCTCCCCTCCTTTTCGCCACATCAACAATAAAAAATACGCAAAAATTAGCAAACTGTTAATGTAGGAGAATATTCAAGGGGGCTTGCAGCCCCCCCCCCCTTTCGAAATGTCTGGATCCGCGCCTGTGGGATACGGTACGTCCGAGACACATAACGTCCCAATGCTGCGTGTGCGACCAGCTTATACATTAAATAGTTGGGCAAAGTAGTACGGAGGCATTTTGCTTTTAGCTAAAGCGCAGGTCACACTAGGGCGATTTCAGATAGGTCTAAAGTCCGATTTTTGTAAGTTTTAATTAAAATCTTCTCCATCCCTGGTCGGAAAGAGCCAAAAATTTGCCACTGTGTAAATATATGATTTGCATAAGAAGACTACGAAAATGAAATGTAAACTAATTATTTCCTGACGTCACATCGGCAAACAGTGTTTATCGGACAAATACCGCTCTGTTGAAGGGTATAAGTTATATTATGAAAGCAGAACAGTTCATCGTAAGACAACTAGGATCAGTTATCGATATAGCGTAACCATCCTTAGAACAAAGTCTGAATAAAAAACTATTGGCTCGATTCAGAAAAAATCGAATCGGATTTCAGACTGAAAATCGATGTAGTGTGACCCGTCGAATAAAGATTCCCCTCGTATGTATCAAAGCTTGGCCTACCAGTAAAAAAAAAACGATTTTTTTTTTTATAAAAACAAACGTTTTAAATTATTCGTTTATTGTAATCTCTAACAATTTCAAAGCGAATTCACAGGTTGGTGGGAAAGCCACAGACATGTTTCTTTTTTTCAAGTGAGATACGATAGACTGATTTTTTCTTTTTTGATGATATAAACAGGACAAAACGTGACGTTTCACTTAAAAAGCCCATAATCTCATCTCGATGGAATAAAGATTCCGTTTATAGAATATCGTGGAGGATTTCTATCTTCGATACCGAGATTTTCTTGCTTTTTGAGCTTACAAATGGTTAAGTGTTAACATTTTCGTAATGCATTCTACGTGCCAGAAGTTTTCACAGTATAAGGCCCGGAAGTATGGCCAACTTATCAGCGTCATGTTCTGTGAATAACGATAATCGCGCATGCACAGGTACTTACTTTAAAGGGAGTTTATTTAACTGGTACCTGGTATGTATGATATTCTGTGCAATGTAAATGAAAGCTGTCTATTAAACTTCCAGTCCCGTGACATCGCGTAATTTTGAGCCCGCTCGATGACATGGGGTTTACAAGCTCATGGACAATAACACACAAATCCAGATATTCTAGTACACCGGTTTTACGATGAAAGTCGGTAATCGGTATGATGATGACGATATACCTTCTGCAATGACATTTCACATCACAGTTTGTTGCGTTAGAGCTAATTAAGATACTAATCCTTGTTCATTCATTTGTGGAGAACTTGTAATAGCTTTGCCTATAGAGCAGCAGATCAAATGATGTACTGTGACACTGAATGCTTTGTTGGTATCTACATTACCAAAATGACATTTTACATCAAGGTACAGGCACGCGTAGGTGTACGAGGCAAGTGCTGGGAAACCTAAATTCCTCTCCACCCCCCACCCATTCGGTCAAAAAATTCCTATTTTCTAGCAAAATAAATGCCATTTTTCCAGCAAACAGTGTCAATGTCCTGCTAATGTGATCAGGCCCATCCCCAAATTGAAGGTAGTTCTCTCCGGTCATGCGGACAAGGATGACACAGTACTCATTTCAAACAGGTTTTGTGGAGGGCTAAAATCTTCAACACATCTGAGAGCAAACGCACACTTTCTCCACATGTATATAGAATCGTCAGATCGTAGAAAGAGGGCATTTCCAACAGAAAACAAATAAGAATCACTCTTATCATATTTGGAAACATATAGCTTTGTTACAAATATTCTACAAATAATGTTTCAGAACATACATATTGCATATTTAAGGTCGAATACGGACTTATTCTGCATAAATTGTACAAGTAAGGTATAAACCGTTACGTGACTTAACTTACACATGACTTCTAAGACGTCAGCAGGTGGGCGACAGGAGCATGTTCCCCAAGTGTTCTTGAAAGCGGAAGGCATATCATATAATTTGTCTTCCCACTTTTTTGGAACCACAAGTAAAATAGTAGGCACATGTTTGATTCCGTAGCTTCCAATATAGCTAATTCAATGAAATCAAACTCGAAAATGGTGGAAACAGCCGTTTAAATGGAGTAAGATCTCGAATCAACATTTCTCCGGGTCCCTTATGCGGGTCCCTAAACCCTAGTTGCTAGGGGTTCACGATTCGCGCTTGAATAAGTCTGAGTCCAGGCCACCACCCTCCCCGGCCAACACCACATACACACACACATACACACTTTTGAGAAACTGTTGACAATAATTCAAACTGGTGTGACAACGTTTAACGAATCTTCAGATGTTGCATGAAATGTACGACAAACCTTTTGTTTTCGTGGCCATGGCTGTACGGGCCGGGGGTGCTGGTGAGGTGGCCGCCCCCCCCCCCCCATGTCAGAAACCTGACTAAATCGGGCAGATATTTTGTCTCAGTCCGGCGCAAAATTGGACAGTTACATTAGGTCTGGAGTCGGGCAAAAATTACCACCCTCCCTGAGAAAAAGAGTCCCGTACGGCCATGTTCGTGACGCCACTGTTGTAAGAACCTGCATTGAAAGGGAGATCTCGTCTCTGAGACGGTACAAAAATGTTCATACCTTTAAAACCATGATTTCAGAGAACAGAATGATAGGTTATTCAAAATTAGGTATCTGAGTAGCCTGGGTAACGTTATTTCGAGAGGAAATTAACTTCTCTGTAGTTCATGAATAACAAAATGTCTTAAATTTTCAACTGATGTACCATTCATATCTCTAGTAATGAGTAATATCTTTTGGAAAGAGAAGCTGCTGTCACAGTTTATTGTTGATTATAAATGATTTAACAACGGTAAAACCCATTTTCTGTCTGTGAAGTGTTGGTGCAATGTAAACGCAATATTTTTCCTTTGAAAGGTTAGTTACATAATACATTACTATACTAAACACAAACATTCATACATAATGTTAAACACGCAATACAGTAATCAGTAAAACATGATACCAAGAATATTGCTTCATTAGAGTAATGACTGACAGACAGTTACATACACATTTAATCTCACAAAAAATACTGATGACTGGGTCACAATTGGCACTTTGAAAGTTCTGGTGGACTAAATGTGGCATAGTACTCAAAAATAGCGGCCCAGAGGAGAGGAATACTGGCATTCACCCCAAACATCTCTTTCATGGTTTCACCAGTCAAAACCATCTGCAGCTACGTGTAACATACCATGGGCGCAAATGTCTTGTGCACCCCCACCCCCAATTTCCCCAAAGCCTCTCCACATGCAAAATGTGCTGCCATTAACCGTCCATAAATTTCTCACTTGCCTACATCAAGCATGGATAAAAAATCTTATAGTGTTGAAGTATTGATGTAGAATTAACATCAACGAAACTCAAACGGTCACATCTACAAATTTTACAACTCTTTACAGTATAAAAGACTATTAAAGAACAAGAACAAGCGAGGAGACCTCTGACATCACAACTCGCGATTGCTATGAGAGCAAAACTTATGTTCGCACAGACTGACATCACCAGGTCCGTAACCAGACTTGGAGAATGGGGGGAGACTAGGCTCGGGACGCTAAGTATAAGTTATTGCACAAGGCCCTGGTTATGCTCAAAGAGTAGGGGGTCAAGCCAAGGAGCGGGGGGGGGGGGGCTGGCTGGCCCCCAAGTCCCCACTTGGTTAGGGGTCTGGACATCAAACTCAGCAGCCTCAAACAACATGCTTGGCAAGAGAGTTCGTATTTAACTGTGACTGTTTTGTGTTTCATATTAATTTCAACTTGTGCCAGCAGAGGTTAGTAGGTTCACTAATTCTGAGGGAGAAGAAGCCAGGGAAAAATGAAATTTCATGTTAATGTACATCACTTGGTGGGAGATGGTCCTTACAAAGGTGAGGTCACGCCCCTTCCAGAACTCCCGGCTACAGGCCTGAGTGGGTATGTACTTTTCATCCAAGGTTCGCACACCTTTGAAACACTGAAATTACAGACTTTATCAAGTCCAAGCTGACAGCCATTTTCAAGAATCACGAATATGTTAGAAGGGTAAAATGTATTTTTTTTAAACATTTAAGCACTGTGGACACAGCATGTTCCGTAAGACGCGATAAGAGTACAGTGAGGTATTAAATTTTCTAGACTCAATGTTTCCAGACCAACCCCCCCCCCCTCCAAATTCAAATCATACAAAAAGCCCCCATTTTCCATTGTATACTACGTGAAAACCTTGCTAATGGGAAGAAGAAGAAAACTGTGAAACGAAAAATAACTTACCAACCTTGAAATTCATGGCATAGTATTATAAGCAGCCATTTTGTCTACGTTACTTTCACACAGCAAAGCATAAAAGCGCATGTTGCGTACAATAAATTAATAAGTGAGGCGCGGCAACACACGCTTGCAGGTACAGAAGTGACCAACCAGAAGTCAGCCAGTGGTGCCAGTGGTGGGACTACGTGCAAAGGGATACCGAACATAACGTAAATCGACCCTCCATGCGTAACTCCAAAACGGCGTCTTAAAAGAAACGCAACGTCACGTAAAATGGGTTTACCTAGTGTAAAATATCCAATAACTTTAGGATTTCGACACTTCGTTTCTGAATAAAGTAGAGCATAGAGTTGTAGGAAAAGAGACTTTCAAATGGAATTTGAGCAAATGATGGCAAGGCCTATTTGGCACACCGACTTTTGCTTCCTTCATACAATAATTTCACTCTTCTAAAATAATTTCTTTTAGTTTTACATAGAATACTCTCATCGTCTTAATTCAAGACTGGTAAAAATATTAACTGAGATGCACTGATCCTGTAACTAAATCGAATTCAACATATTGCTGCATACAGGAGCACGAGATTAAAACTATTGTCGATTTTTACATATAACCCAAATCTTTTAGTTTCTCCAAGTTTGCTGTTCGTCCTGTCATAACCTGCATAAAGTTTTGATCAAATTCTTCTGTGACACATACAAAGCATTCAAGTCCAGGCTTCTCTTGAAGTACCTTGTTCCGAAATGACGGATTGAGGTTACAGAAACATGTTAAATTTTCTAAATGAGTTGCATTTTGAACCAATGACAGCAAGGCATTCTCCAACTGTGCCGACGATGGTGCAGTTACAGTGAACTTTTTCAAGGTTTCACTATACTCTGCCTCAATGTGTGCGATTTCCTCGTGAGCCTCAAATAAAACGTTCAAAGTGAGCTCTGCTAGTGGAATACCTGCTTGAAGTATGCTTGAAATATCTGACCTCGTTGACAAAAAGTTAAAATGCAAATTTACCCTCAGAGCTGGGATATGGTTTACCACACGTTTCCAGAGCTCAGATGAAAGACGCCTGCGTATGCCGCGACCGCCACCAAACGTCAGTGACAAAAGTCGAAGGGCTCTGTAATTAGCTTTTATTAATGATTCAAATACCTCGTCAGACATGGAAGTAAAAGACGCACAAAGTTTCCTCAGTTTGGGGCATGACTGCACAAGAATCTTGACCGATTGTGGGGTGACAGATGTTGAAGGTGTCTGAATGTCAACAGTCTCCAGGTCATTGTGATCCCGAGCAAGTTTTGAAAGCATGCTATCACCGATGGGAAATTTCAGTTCGCTGCAACTAAAATGTTTCAATTTAGAGGTGGACTCTGATGACAACAAGCTATTGAGACTAAGGAGAATCTTTGAAAATAGAGGACTCCAAACAATGTTAGCTCCGCTACAGCGTAAAGAAAAAGATTCTAACTGACATCTGCTTTTAGCGAGCTCCACCATCACAGTGCAGGCATTTTCCATATTAGCATCTAGCTCGGTCACAATGTGGATGTTAACAGCCGTTATGTGATCAATATGTTTTTGAAGCATCTTGGTGTGCGCTTCAAGTCTTTCTGGCCTGGTCAGATCAAAAGAGAACTGCTTCCACAAGACAGGGCTACTGGAACAGAAATACCAGTATTTACATACTAGCATAATTGCCATCCTATCTTCAAAGTTGAGGAATGAAAACGTCTGCAGTAAAACATGTTTAGGTAAACTATTCCAATCAGGCATTCTTCTGACTCCAGTGTCAACCTTTGTCTGTAACCCACTGCTGTTATCATCAAACCAAATTGTTTGAATCAAAGAAAGGCTGATAGGAGATGGTATAGCTTTCTTGGTTGGATTTACTGAAACAAAGAATAATGGTAGCTGAGGGTCATTTGTGAAGAGAAGAGTGTTTCCACTTTCAACAGTGCGATTTTTCCACTTCTATGATTTACCTAGATTGCAGGACATAACTGTTACTTCAATTGAGACAAATGACTCGTATGCAATTTAATGCAAATATATTCAAAAATTCATTTCTTTATATTGTAATTTATCTGCCACACTCATCTGTGCTGCACTCTACCATGCCATAAAAAAGCCCATGTCCATCCAGCATTCTTGGGCCTTGAATTAAGCATAAGGTGGGGTAATACAATCACTTGGAGCTGGGGTGGGGCCAGGGGCTATAAAATGCCTTATTTTTAGCATTTAAAAGAGGCTGACTTAAGTGTAATACTTATAATCAAGACATTGACATACTGCATTTGTGCTGTGCAGTACATATTGATGTTTGCAAGGAGCAAGGCCCACTAGATCCAAAGGCCTTTTGTGAGAACTTCAGCTGGACAGAATGTTGTTTGTTCCACCCAAGTATGAAAACTCAGTAACCCTAACCCAATCCAAAAGGAGATGGTCCATCTCTGGGACTAGTCTATGGGAACTTTCAGTTGCCTCCTGTTTATATAAACATATACAGTGCTGTATGTTTTCTTAATGGTTCTTTTTCATAATTGTGTAAACTATGCACAGTAGATGCCTGTTACCAGACAACTCCCCAGGACAATTTTGCTGGAAAATTCTCCCTCTTGTCTCCCCTCCCCCTCCCCCTTCTGTTCAATTCCACCCTGGTCAATTTCCACACAGACAATGAATTCCAACCCAACTTCACCCACCATGAAGTTTGAATTGTCCTGTGTGGAAATTGTACAACAGAAAATTGTCTGCCAAGGAATCATCTCTTTGGGAATTGTTGAGAAAGGGGGAGGGTGGAGTGGGTATTTCTGGGAACCCTAGATGCCCGTGCCTTTTTATATTGTACATGACTGTAATATATTCATCCATGGTTAACTTAAATTGTACAGTAAGTTGTGAGAAAAATTAAAATTATTGTGCATCCCTCTGAGCCCCTGAGAAATGTTTTCCCAGCAATTTCAGGCACACAGGACTGATCCTCATGGAATGGAACAAACAATAGAAGTGAACCCTCCAGTATAAAAAAAACTACCTTTCCCATTATTAGGTATTTCCCCTTTAGACATTTTCACATTGCTCACATATCTCTAAAAAATTATATTCATGCATACCTTTGACCTTTCTTATTTTGTGTTTTTCTTTGAGGAGTAAACTGGCATAAGGTTTCAGGGTAATGGAAGGGATTTCTCCACTCGCCTTGTTCTTCAGTTTCTGTACAGTGACTTACAGTATAGTACATGTAAAATGGTGCTATCTTTGGCAAGGTTTTAAACTTAAATGAAAATTTTTCGATTCAAGAATCTGAATCCCTACAGTTGTTTTGGGCAAATTCTGGGTGAGGGGGTAGAAACCCATTTTTTTGCATTGAGGGAGTGGTAGCAACCCTAAGAAGCTTTATAGCAAAAATACCCAAGCCCATAGCCCTGAATACAAAGCAATAGTGCACACTTAGTTTGTTATGGAATCTTTCATACAGTATGATGACAAAATAACTAGCCTAAGCCTTGCTGGTGTCACCCTCAAGAATTACAGTCATCTCTTTGTACAGTGCCACTTTATTTGTTTTTCTATCTTGTGTATAAACTGCAGTATTAAAATTTTACTTGGTATTTTGGGATAAAACCATGTCACCCATATCTGATCTCCCTCCCCCCCCCTCTCTTTCAAATCATTAAGTTACATAGAACTCTTTGAAGGATCCATGCATACAATCTTTCACACCAAACAAAAGCTCTGCACTTTCAAAATGGCAAATCTGGCGTACTACCTGGCTACACCATAAGTACAGTACTGTACTGTGTATACTGTAGTGTGAAGATGTAATTTGATGACAAGGTTTACAGTTCGCCTTTTAAGTAAACTTAGTTGGGAGATTTTTTACTCTTTGGCCTTTGGGTGAGATTTGTTGCTCAATATTATAAAGAATCTCATAACCATATGGGCATTGCCATGGTAACACTTGTCACATTTTAGAGGTTTTGTGTCTTCTTTTTGTACCTTATTTTTCTGCCTATAAACTTTCATTAATAAGTCTCTTTAAGGTAGTTAAACAGTGTCCAGGCCTACACATGCAATAAGTAAAAAATGTAACACCGTAAACAGCTTCATGTGATGTTGTTACAGGAAAGAGTCAGTAACTCACGTTACATTTCTTAAACTCCCCAAACCGGGAATTGTAATTTGTTCAAAAAGTGTCCTCATACTAAATGAGCTCTGGGGAAGGTTATATATAAAAGTTGTACCCTACCAACTAGTACAACTGTAGCTTACCAAGAAATCCCAAACTGACTGACTTAACTGCATGCAAATGGTCTTAGACTCGGTACTGAACAGTAACTCATGTTACAGTACAGTAACTCATGTTACCATATGTCCACTCACAAAAGTTCACTGAAAGAAAGTTGCCAACACAACTAAATGTAATGAATTCTTATGCACTATGTTGTAAAACAGTATTACAACATTTCTGGCAACCTAAAAAAGTTCAAACTACAGCTGCAGGATCACTACAGTATCTCTTCAAGTTAAAGGTTTAGCAGAAATCCCTTCAAAAAGGCAAAATACCACTAAGGCAATGTTTCAAAATGCAAACAGTGTAAAGTGACTGTAATAATTCCTTGTTCTTAAAATGTCTGTTGATTACTTGTTACTGTGAAAACATTTATAATAGTTTTGTTCATAAGTGATAATAAACTACTTTTTTGCCATTTCTCAAAACTTTGTAGAAAACTTGAAGTGACCATTCAGTGTTCGATTTAAGGAATTACGGTAGCAATGGTTGTCCAAAGGACTACTACATTGTAAAATTTGGTTGTCCTACTCAAAATAAGGTAGCCCAAGTGTAACCATTTTCGGAAGTTCGCAACCATGGAATTGATAACACCCCATTATGACCAGCCTTCCAAAGTGGCTTTCACTTTTAGACAACCCTCCCCCCCCCCAAAAAAAACAATAACAGATATCTACTGTATAAGAGTAGTGCTGTCTCGTGGCATGCATTAATTAGTGTACATTGTGGACATAGTTAATGTTATGATGTTCGCATTGCGGGTAAATAAATTAAACATCTCTATATTGAAAGCACTGGTGTTGCAACATCAGCAATATGAATTTGTAGCTTGCACGAAGAATTTAGCTTGTCTGTGTACAGTGCAGGCCTAGTGGCCTACTAGTGGAGTTCGTACGGGGCACATATTTTGGCTTGATAGTGTTATGCACATTTCGATAAAGTGACTGTGTGGGAAGTTGTGGTGAACGTGCGTAATTACCGTACTTTGTTGCAAATGTTTTGATGCAATTTTTAAAGTTCCTTGCTTGCGCAAAATTTTCATCGAGCTGCTAAATGTAAACATCACATCACTTTCCTCCAAAAATTTGGTTGTCCCGACGGATAACCTTACACACCTGTTTTTGCAAAATCTGGTAGTCCTGCAGAATTTCTGGTTGTCTCGGGCGACAGGACTACCCTTAAAATCGAACACTGCCATTGCATTTAAACCCAATAATGTGGCAGATTCCACTTTTGTGTTGTTTGTCACATAGGGCCTATACCCTATACAGTACTACAACCCTAAACTCTGATTTCCCTTCTTGACCAGTTAATGTACAGTAGTGTCCTTGCTTTTGGCTGTGCCCCTTTCCAAGCTTATTGTGAGCCCTGCAATTACTACACCCCTGTATGTCAGGTTGGTCCAGCAAATTGTGAAACACTGTGGGTCCAGGACTATTTGTGTACGTACATTATCTCACCATCTTAGCTGATGACAAAAGCTGCAATCTCATCATTCTCTCCCATCCAGGCAGTGCACACTGCTTAAATCCCCTTTTCTGATTTTGCATGCTCAAATGTTGAAATGTTGTGGTCAAACATAGAAGTAAGAATTTTTCTGATAAATTTTACTTTGGTGCAGTTCAGTCAAATGCTGCAAAATTTGCCCAACCATATGGAGCTGCTGCAAATGTCAGTGCATTGGTGACATCTGCTCGTTCACCTGACTCAACACATGCCATTTGACAGCACCATGGTCCTTGGGAGGGAATGCTTATAGAGATTTGTTTGTGCCACCTACAGTACAGGACATGATGTGCTGAAGAGGAAGTTCCACATGATTTTAAGATTGCCAATTAATTCATTTGGAAGATCTGAGCTTCTGCACAAATTGTGCTCATCAAGATACGTACAGTAATTATGCATGCATTATGGGTATAATATGAGATTTAAATCCAGTGTTGTTAAAAATATACATAGTCCAATATTGTTGAAATATTCAATTCATGTGATGATTAAATACCATAGGTACAGCACATATAGTGGTCCTGTACAGACACTTTGCATGGTTACTACTGTGTGTGGTAACTCACGTTAGGCCAAGGGGAATGAAAGTCACAGAATACCGTACGGGTGATTTCAGAAAACAAATGAAGCTTTTTTCATTTTTCATTATTTTGTAACACTGACCAGTTAATTTCAGCAAAATGACTGACTATGTCATGGTACATACACAATTCACTTACTGAAATGACGTACATGGCTGAGAAGGGTTTTGAGCTGTGTCTTTATGAGGCGTATACGATGACAAGTTGACAACAGGTGAAGTTTTTATTTTCAGAAAACGTTTTAATTGCAAATCCTGATGAAATTCAAAGTAAAATGATTTGGCAGATTTTTTTTTTTAAATAATGATTATTTTTCAATTATTTTTCAAATAATGAAAATTTCTGTTGGCATGTTTCAGCGCATGTGGGTAGTGGACGGTATTCTATGACTTTCATTCCCTCAGCCTTACAGTACATGGTAACTCACGTAGTGACGTTACAAATTTTATTACCTAACCTACTTGGCATAGATTGGTGCACAAAACTTCTTTGCTTTTCACAGTTAGGATGATGAGCAGAACCGAAAAATCAGTTACTGTACCCTGTATGGGATTTTTATCATTCTCCTATTTGATGTAGGGGAGGGCAGTCTATGGGGAAAAAGTCATCATTTCAGTAACTCATGGTACTGTACATCAACTAGTAACTTAGTGTTGGAAATAAAGCACTAAAACATTACTTATAAATGTTTATTCAGAAAAAGTTGCTGTGATATTTTAAGATAGTTAAATATGCAAGCAATAAACAATTCAGTAAATTAGAGCTCTTCAATCTTCTAGGGGGCCAAGGACCAGAAAATCAATAAAATGTTTACAAAATTGGCATTACAATGTAATTCCAACTCATATGCCAATATCTCAAAAAAGTTGAATATTTTAGAAGGTATCATAATGGATTCACAACCTTGGATATGTGTACGACAAAATCTTATCACTGACAAACTGGTGCTGCAACATTTATTTTTCATCCCCATGTCAACTTTTTCATGGAAATGCCCATATTTATTCTACTTGGGCCGACTCCATTTACATGAGCTAACTTGGACTGTTGGACATATTGTACCTTATTTTACATCATTTTAGTGCCATTCTGTAAAACTGATATAATGCTGTAGTGCTGCCCTGTGTGTTAGGCCTATAAATTGCTGAACAAATTACAGTAGGGCCCCATGAATTTCAGTGAGGAAAGGTTTTCACCCCCTTAGGTCACTTAGGCCTACTAAGACTTAGCCCTCACTAACTTGTGACGGCTTCGTCTCCTCATGTCGCAAAACCAGTTCACACATTTTAGACATGGTAAAAGAAGAAAGAGTGAAATGTGCAAAGTTCTGAAATCCTTACCTTACATACAAATTACACCAGCAAATCTGCAGATATAAACAAGAATCTGAAGTGATGGAAATGATGATGGGCTACTGATCGAATTACTTGAAACATCAACACAGTCCCAAACTGCGCTTCAATGCTGAGATACAGTCTACAGTAATACCCCGAAAGAAACTATTCGGTAGCAACTTAATAAGTTACTTCCCCCTTTTCTTCAGTGTTCTGTCAGTCGGTGATAATCAGGAAATGGACCACATCAGACGGAGGCACCTATTGGATTATATGTGTTAAACTAATGTTATGTTACTGGGTTGACGCATAGGAGGAAATTAATTTTAGAAAAGGTCAAACAATCCTCTCCTGAGTAAATTGTGATAAGTACAGTAGCGGGCTATGTTTTTTCTCTTCTTTAATGGACATTTGCATGGGAAGTCCATCAAAGTGGCCTTTGAATTGGGAGGGCCTAAGAAATTCATCTTTAATTGCTAATTATATAGTTAATGATATTTGACCTTGTAGGAAGACGAAGGAAAAATTTCTTTCCCAAAATATCTGTTCTACGAAACCTGATCGTATTTGCCGACATCAGTTCAACTGAAACGAATCAATTTCCCTGGCATTCCTTGCAAGGTCACCTAATTTTAGTTGACAATGATAACCACTTCGTGCAATGATACTCACAATGAATATTACATGCATCGAGGAATTAACAAGCCCTATGTACAGTATCAAAGATGTGTGTTATGTACGAACATAAATATATTTAGACTTAATCATTACAAAGCTCTTTCTTCACATAACTTCCCTGAACTCCACCAGGCTCCGCAGTCCACCAATTTTAGGCTCTAAATTTAGGCTAGGCTGTAGGCCTACTGAGTCTTCTACTGTAAGTTTTCAAGCCTGCGCCGCTTCTTTCAGTAAATACCAAGCCCCCTCCAGATATGCCAACAGAACCGTAGCGACAAGTTTGTTGTTTGCTGTTTTTATTTATTTATTTTTTTTGTTTCAGAGAACTATACTCAGGTGTGACTAATTCAATTGGAGATAAAATTAATGATTATCGTCCCGGCATGAAAGACGCAGAGAATTAACGATTGGTCGCTTCTCTGCCTTTTGGCTAAGATCATGTGTAGTAGGCCTATCTGTTATTTTCAGCCAGTCAAGAGAGGGAATACACATAACAGACCCTTTATGTAGAGTTCTGAAAGTCGAAAGGTTCACAGTTAAGTTTGTTGCCCTTTCGGGGACGTATAGCTCCTTTGGGAAGCAGAATTCCCTCGGAAGTAATTAACGTTTGGTCACATCTCCCCCAACTAGCTCTTCGCCAGAGAGTCGAAAGGGTTTTAGAAAACTTGAAGTTTAAGATAGCGATTTCTGTAATCTATAGGAGTTTGGGATAGCAAATTTTCTAACCTCAGCCCCAGACAAGATGAGAACAACATGAGAATGGGGTCTATTAAAGCAATAGATAAGGTCAAAATCAAATAGAGGCTGACATTACATAATCTGCGCCATCTTCCTATGAGCTGAAGGTGCATATGCTGCTTTTTCAAAATGTTTTACAATAATTATCTTTAGTTGGAATTATTTTTTTTAATTTTATGTTTTGCAGACACACACTTAACATAATTTGTCATATTCTTTTTGCACTAAAATTATTACTGTTATTCGTGCTCGACACCCGGCCGAAGGAGGGATTTGCCGTCTCGAAGAAGATTCAGAGAACTTAAGTTAATGTAATTTACAGACTCTTCGCGGGTGCATCGGGCCCTTGTTGTAACTGAGCAATAAAAAATGAGATGAGCTGTCAGCTATATATAAGCAGTCGCCCCAAACTTACTTTGACACGTGAACTAAATGTTACAAATCAGGCTCCTCTTACTTCTGTTGTGTCTTTTATAATGTTTCAGAACATAAAGGTGGCCTTTTCAAGGAAAATAAAGGTGTCATTATACATAGTCCTAAATTTAAAAATTCAGTTACGCAAATATTGTCACATTCATGAATTAGGCCCGGGGATCGATCCTGGACTAAGCGGTATGAAACAACTGTCTACCAGACATGGGCGTCGGGGGGGGGGGGGGCAAGGGGGCACTTGCCCCCTGGCAAATCAAAAACTTGAAAAAACGAAGAAAAAATAAAGAAAAAAAGAAGAAAATATAACATCAACATTTCTTAACAGTTCACTCAGTGTGAATTTCTACTCCCAAAACAGGAATTGAATAAAAATATTCAACATTCAGGCCCCAGCAGTCCCTCGATCCCCCGAGCATATTTTTGGTATTTTTTAAAGTTTTATTTACCATATTGCTAGTGTTTCCCCTTTTTATATGGGGTAAATAGGCCTTAATTGAAAGTGCCATTTCTAGCGATCTGGAAAGCATTTTGGGCCAAAATTTTCTTGCTCTCCACGCCATCCCATTGTGGCGCGGAGCGCTGAGGGTCTGTCTATGGGCTTCGCCCCCCCCCCCCCCCCCGACAAATTCCTGGGTAAGCCTTTGTCAACACTGTGTGAAAAGTAGCATGTAAACTCTTTTCTGGGAGTAAAATATTTCCCATGAAAAAAGTTGGGTCCCCTAAAAATTTTCCCTCCCCCTGATTTTTTTCTGCGGACGCCCATGCTACCAGATATGTATCAACAATGATGTATTTGCCGGATTAAAGGGATTTAAGAAGGTATGGTTGCATCTTTTCCAACTGCCAAAAGTTGAAGTGCACGGCTTCACCAGGCTTTACCCATAGACTGATGCCCCTAGCCTGTTGCCTGATGAGCCTACATGCATGCATGCAAAACAATGTCTGAGTATAAAAATTGTTCAAGACCTACTTTCATGTACTTGCTGATGGCAAGGTATCTCAAAAACTTCAGTTCCAACCGACCAAAAAGGACCTAATTTACACTCTTTCCTTGAATTTGTGAGTTAAAATGTTTGCAAACCATCATCTCTTTGAGCGACAAACTGTCAAAACCTTTCAAAACATATTCCAAGATAAATAAGGATCTATAGTGCATTGTCCTCGTCGCTGGGTTCTAAACACGAGGAATATCAATTGCCCGTGAACTCTCATTACGAGGTCCTGTCATAACTGACACACTCATGTTTACATAAAGAAGACGAAAGTCCCTAATGGAAGATGGAGCCCACGCGCCTGTCAAGGCGTTACTCAGTTCTAACTCGTGTTCGATGATTTTAAAGGCTCCTATAGTGATCCAACAAACCCGAGGTCATTTTAACACGGACTACTGCGTTTTTGCAAAGCTCGTATGTGTGCAGAGTGTTGTCACGAGGAGAATCCTATTGTCCTCTATTGTATACTTCTGATTCAATAAAGAACCTTAACGTCTTCAACTTGTTGGCAAGAAGGCTTAAGCATGGAACTGGCTATACAACTCAAGCGGGAGCTGAGATTACCGTAGTATTAAAGTAACAGATGGGCAGTATCGACATTTTGCAGCGCAGTCTATCCCTGAGGCTTCTCATCCCTTTTGACAAGCTACAGTAAGATAGTACAAAAGTCCGAACTTAAGTGCATGGAAGCAAAGCGTTTTCTCATGGCATATGGATCAGAGAGACAAGGGGACTTTTGAAAAAGTACATATGGATCAGTGAGAAGACTCGGAGCTGGGAGCTTCACGGAATTACATGCATTAAACACTCAGGTTGATATACATGGGTTAACACGCAATTTATAAACAGGAAGTTACACGGGATTCAAAAGCCTGAATGTACCTTGAAGACAGTAGACCCGGTGAAGGCATGTGAGGGGAAGGATCTTGTAACAGGTAAGGGAACAAACGTTTTTATTTTACAGACTAGTTAGACAAACCAAATACAAAACCATTTCCTGCAAGTATAAAAGGGAGATATACAATACTCGGTTTCTGACCCAGCTTTATGTTACTTTCAAGTGCTGCATGGAACTCGTAATATTTTAAAGGGGATATGCCATCCCCCAAACATATTTAGGAATAGCTCTAGAGTTCTAAACGCAGTTGATAACTGCACTTTGATTGACATTCATTCACAAGTACAGTTTCACTCTGGTTGGTTAACAATAACTTGTACAGTCAGTTGTGTTCCCAATAAAGCTCATGCAGTACTGCGTTTGATAGTACAGTATTGCCTCGTTAAATTGAAAGGGAGAATGCAGTCACCCCCCCCCCCCAAAAAAAAGAATTGTATAGCAGACTATCCTATTTCCTGAATGACTCTTGAGAATCATGTGACAGTATTTTTCTCACTCAATTGTAAAATTTACAAGGAGCAACTGCTTGATTTACCTTGAATATGCAATATTGATGTTCTAAAATATCATGAAAGATACTTGGAAGAGAAATAAGAAGAAATTTGTGACATTTAGCTATTGTTTCAAAATAAGTTTTGGGCCACTGCTTCTGACCTTTAAACTCAGTACAGGCTACTGTGGCTTTACCTTGGATGTGTACTAGACAGGTTTGGTTTAAATTGGAGGAGGGGCTTTAAATTTAGCAGGGAGAATTTTTACTGTCTGGAGTAAGATTAGAAAGCCTTTAAAGTTTAAACGTACGTGCACACTCATGACATGGCAATTAGCATTCTTGTTCGGTTTCCCAGGATGGGTAGGTTTAAATCTCAAGCCCCTTCCCCCATAACCTATGTATAACTGGAAACATTGCTGTATTCTGGGATAGATCAAAGGGAATAGGAAGTCCCCACACTTACTTTAACACATCAACTAATTGTTACAAATCTCCTCTTATTTCACTTTAAAGTATCATTCATATGTTTCAAAGCATAAATTATGGCATACTCAAGTAAAACTAATGGGTTAGTGTGCATGAATTAACAAGTCAGTTGCAAAACTGTTGTCACATGATTTGATACAGCCAGTCATGAATTAGTGGTACAAGGGTATACTAAATTGGTGACTGCATTTTCCCTTTAAGGTAGACCGTTGCAATGATTAAAAGCTGACTACTTTTTTTTTTAGCTTTTTTGTAATATACCGTTTATTGCCATTTCTCAAATTGTTATTGCTGCAGTAGAAAATTCCAGTCGACCCCTATTAAAGTTGGGTGTGAACTGACATTACCAGGTATGAACTGGCAATTAACCATTAACTTGCTAGACCCAACAAAGTCAACGAGTAGCTACAAGTAACTCAGGGCTATGAAATTAACAGGTTCCTGACTGTACATTGATACCGTAGCCGTTGGTGACTTTTTTCAAGTACTCTTAATATTCAAACTTGTTCAGACTTGTTCAACAGGTTTCAATAGGATATTTTTCACTGGTGGTTTAGGTAATTTATAGTGTTTATACTTGAAATGTTCCAATTAGAGTTAAGGTTAAGTAATGTAAAGGTCCCCGCAAACATAAGGAAGTTCGGTTTATGTAGTAATATCTCTCAGTCTCCATATATTGTATATGCAGTCCATGTGCATCAATTAAGAGTATTTTTTTCGTGTAGGAATTAAAGATGAGAGTTAGAACATAAACTTCCAAACAATGTATACTTACCTTTGGAACTCATGAATAAAAATTCAGAAACCATTACTGTATAGTTTTTACAGAACATGAGTGTAGGTTACACTGCATTATGTGTGACTCAAGCTTGAGAATTTACCAAATGTACATGCTGCGTAATACGGAGTCCCTAAGGGGACATGCAAAAAAAAAATCATTTCGTTTAAACGAAATATTATTTCGTTTCAACGAAATATTATTTCGTTTATTCGAAATATTATTTCGTTTAAACGAAAACGATATAATATTTCGAATAAACCAATAACATTTCGAATAAACGAAATAATATTTCGTTTAAATGAAATATTTCCAATAAACGAAATAAATTCTTTTCTTGCATGTTCCCTTAGGGGCTCCGTAGCGTAACGATAAGTATTTAATAATTTTTTTGTCAAATTATGGAAGAAATGAACATGAAACCGCAGCTTTGATCAAGTTTGAATTCAAGTTAGCTTTAACACCTTACTTAATAGATCCACGTTCCATAGGCCTTGCTGCAAATGCCAAGGTGAATCTGCCTATAAAACTAGATCTCAGAGGGAGTAACACTTGTTATGATAATTTTAAAATTTATAACTATTTCAAAATTCAACTGAGACTCAACGGATGCTAAAGGACCTTGTATGGCATGTCTGGTATACCCGAGATTTAATGGTCAGGAAAACCATGGTCGGATGAGTATATAATGAATAATCCTTTTGGGTTTCCCCGTAAATTTCGGTTGTTTGTTCATACTTTTCAGTTAATGTGATTGCAAGCAGAATAGCAAATTCATCAAAAATACTGTACGTCCATATATAAGTGTAACAATGAATGTATTTAGGGTAAATACTTCCATGGGATAACACTTAAGGTGGCGCTCCCCTAATTATTACTGCATTGTCTGACTAAATTTGGTCCGTTCCGTGGCCCCTGGACCCTTTGAAAGTTTTCCACGGGTACAAACTACCACTTACATGAAAGATAACAAGTAGGCCTTCCACACTGTTTACAAATTTGGGTATAAACGTTGTTGATATTTTGAGCAGAAGAGATCTTGTATAATAGGGTGGTGGTCCCTTCCTTTTCACTTTATTCAAAATTCGTTCTTCTGTTGCAAAAGGATGTAATGCACAAAATGACTGAAATACCATTCACTCATTTATTCATTCATTGTCTTTATTTTCGTACAATGTATACTTCAATTTATTTGTTAAAACATGCACGTCACACATAGAGCACATCCCTTCAGCAACATGGTCTATAGACATATATACTATGTATACTGTGCACCCCAAAATTGTTTGAGGGTGTTGTAATTTTTGGGTTAGCATCGCCCGCGGGGAATTGCCTACAATCAGTAGCATGCTACCTTCACAGAATGTATAGCCTTCGTCAGGGGACGACAAGCTATGAAAAAACTCCTGCTTGTTTCAAGTTCACATTGGGTAAGAAATGTGATAAATTTAACAGCTAATATTCCGAGAATCGCATGTATATATAGATCCTTATTTTATGTATTGAAATGAACTTTACATTGAAAAATTCTCAAGCTCGTACCCAGACAAGGCAATGAATGGGTGGGAGGATAACTTCCTGAGCGCGACGTATCTTCCAGTAACATGTATTAAAATGCATTAAGGCATTGGTAATTTCAATTCTCAAAATATACTCTCGGTGGGCAATTTCCCTGCCCTCTTGACAACGGGCTTGGCCATTCTTTTGAAGGCACCCCTTCTCTTCATTAATGGCTCTCTAATTTTACCCACTTAACAATTCTCCCTACTAAGTTTACTTCTAGCCCCTCCTCCAGTTTACACAAAACACTTGTCTACACCTCGAAGACAAATCCACAGTATAGTTTGCACTTAGTTTCAATTGCTCGAGGTCACATCACCAGGCCCGTAGTCAAGGGGACCAAGGGGGGCGAATTTTTCGCCCCCCTAGAAGATTAAAAATTAGCGTTGCCGTAATGCATTTTAGTATGTCTCGCCCCCTCTGGAAAATTTTTCGCCCCCCGAAGCTTTTTCGCCCCCTTCAGCACCTCGTCTGGCTACGGGCCTACACATGACACAATCGTATGTGAGCTTCATCGGGAACACAACGACTGTACAAGTTATCGTATACTAACTAGAGTGGAGCTATATTGTTTGAATGAAAGTCAAAGCTAGTGCAGCCATCAACTGTATTTAGAACTATAAGGCTATTCTACCAACTCCCTGGTTTTTTTTTGGGGGGGGGTTGCTATATCCCCCTTTAAGTAACCTTACAAAAATCCTTTCTTCTGTTCTATACCATGGTCACAAATGGGGTAAACCTTACACCAAGCAATTATCTCTTTCACAAGTAACAAGGGATAAAAATGAAAAAAAGAAGTTTATGGGGAGGGGAGGGGGAGGGAGTTCCTTGTAGGGTTCAAGTCTGAAGAGTAGGCACTTTGAAGACAACTGCGCGATTCTATACGGATCGGCTTAGCAAAAAATGGACTTAGAACCTTACATACATCGACATACTATATCAAACGACCGAGCCACGGGTGTTGTGGGAAGGGACGGATTGGGTCCTCAAATCTTTCTTAGTCCTTCCACCTTCTTTTAGGCACTGACGCTAGCTTTTATTGTGAGGTTTTGCTTACTTTATGTTCTTTTCTCTTTATACCAGTATCCGTTATTTAGATTTCCTAAACCTCTCCATATGAAATGACAGACGATGGCCAAAATCCTTCGTAAGAAGAAAAAGAGTATAAAGGTTGAGATGAACGAAGAATTGCCGTTTTTTCAAGTCCTTTACATGGGACGAATGGAGACTGAGGCAAGACTGGATCGTGACTGCGTCCGGAATATTGTCCAACAACTTGTAGATAAGACACGTAATGAACCCCTGAAACCAGTGCGAATCACCATAACAACTAGGGGATTATGGGTACAAGAAGGACCTCAATTTAACCCACCTGGGAGAGAAACCTTCATTCCCATACATAATATCAGTTACGGAGCTGCGGACCAAAAGTACACAAAAGTCTTCACATTTGTAACAAACTTTCAAGAAGGAGGCGAGGCTCAGAAAAAAGGGCCCACTCCATTTTATAGCTACGTTTTTCGCTGTGAAACTCAGGCCATGGCCCGGGGTATGGTCGTGTACCTTCTGCGGGCCTTCAAGGCGGCATATGTCACGTGGCACAAAGACATAAAAAGGATTGAATTCCAAAAGAAATTGACGGATGGACCAGCTGGTCTCAGGGAAGTCGACAGAGCCTGTTCTGACTCCAACGTCAGATCTGAGGAAGGTAGCGATCAGCATACCGTTGACTCGGGCTGTTCTACGGATGATGAGGTTGAACCAGACGGCGACACTTCTAAAATGGTAACGCTGTCGAATTATTTGGAAAGATGGGTGCGTCAGCAGGGTACTAAACGAATGAACAAAGCAACTGATACGGATGAATTGAATTACATTTTGAACAAAGAGGAGAGAGACGCTAGCTTTCGTACAAGGGCAGATAAGTACTCCAGACCTGATCTTCTGAATTGTGACGTAGATTTGCAAAGAGAAATGAGTGATCCTGATGTTCAAAATGTATTTCACAGGATGATGAAAATGAATATTACCGGTACCAAGTAAAATCAAAGGCGTATGAGTCAGGGGGTGGGGCTTGCACTGTAAAAATAAACGTCTTCATTTTTTAACACATTATGGCGTTTAAGAATTAGAAACCGAACAACAAAATGGATAAGCACAGTAAATGACTGAACGAATACTACCACATGATAAAGATAATGAGGTCAATTAAAGTGCACGCCACAAACACGTTTATATGTTTGATATATATGCTAATATTTCTTTATTAAAAACAACTTGAATCATAAAATAAACGCATAAACTTGTTTACGAGATGGCGTTAAAGTGGCGTCAATGTGTTAAAGTTGGCGTTTTAGACGTTTAATTTGCTTATGTATTTTATTGTTTTTTCGGTTACATAAACGCCAAGACACGTTTATTATCTGTTACAAAAAAGTGTTAATCATTTTTCACAGTGTGGGGTCTGCAACCTCGGAGTGAATTGTAAAGTTTGGGGAAAATGTCGGGCTATTTTCTCGGGTAGTCCAAGTTTTTCGTGATCGAAAATAGCATCGCCACCATCCCCATACCCCCAGAAAAATAGGCCTATCCGGTACTCCTGTGTGATAGAATAAACATTGTTGGAAGTTACAGTCGGGCAAACAGCATTGAGTACTGGAAAGCATTAAAAGCTGTTGTAAAATGCTTGTAGACAATTAATGAGCATGACAAAATGAAGTTTGAAAGGATCGGCTTCAGTTATTGCTAGGGAGAATGTTTGGACTTTCAAACGTTGTTATAAAATTTACAAAGTCAGATAGTATTGTAGGCCAACATATGACAGCATCATAGGCGTGGATCATGGGGGAACGGGGGACGCGTCCGCCTCACTTTTTGGAAGGGGGGCATCTCTAAAAAGTCCCCCCACACTTTTCAATAATATAACAAGATTACGAATTGACACTACATTTTAAAAGCTAAATTGTGCCCAAATATGGCACCATTTGCCATAAAGGCACCTTCCAATTTCCTTTTTTTCAAAGGGAAGGGGGGCACCCCCTCCCCCAGGACGGGGATTCGCAAATGGTGAAAAGTCCCCCACCTTTGGAGATGGATCCACACCGTTGGACAGCATCACGTCAGAGCTACCACAGTGACAAAAGTATGGAGCCGTGTGAGCAAAAAATCGAAGGGATTCACCAACAATTATGATTTTATTTCTGTTTTATGTATTTTTCTAGTACTATGAGAAGTCGGTATAGGCCTACAGTACTCCAGTACGTTTCTGTAAACGGTAATAATGTATTATCATGCAGCACGATGCCAAGACAACGTGTATATCTGAGTGTCGACTAGCATGCAAACTCTTTGTTTTGTACTGATTTGTCCACATAACTGTTCAAACATTTCAGGGGCTTTTTTTTCTACCGTACTTTCGGATGCTACAGTGGGATGTACCACCCATGAAGGATCAAAGAGTTATGAAGGGTCCTTGCAGATCCATAGAAAGGCTACTCGAAAATTACCCTTTTATGTTTTTTCTTCATTTGGAGGAGTTTAATCCCCTCAGATAATCTTTCTCCTGACAAGTATTTATTTCGAATTGTGTACTCCCATTTCATCCCTCTTTTCACGACAGTTATCTCTCTAAGTTGTGGAATTCTTTGAAAATATTAAACTGAAACTTGAGGGTTTTATGACACACTTAAACCGATATTTTAACGTCTTTTATCTCCATATTTTAATGCAAAAGTATGCTATTCGTAATCAACATTGTAATTTTTTATTTTACAAATTCAATTTGTCCTAATTAAATATGACATTACATTGGTTTGATTATATCACTGAAACTTTTAAAAAGTATTGACCTCCCGAAATGTGGGACAATCTTCCAATAAAACGACTGATATCGCGACTATATCATGTATCATGTATGATTTCAGTTTGACTGCCAACATCTTTATCTAAAATAACCTTTCATGTCTTGATCCGTACTCTCTAAATGTAAAAGAGTGAAAATGTACCAAAAAGATTGACTGCAGTGACCACTCTCTGTTTCGAGTGGAATCCCACTCTCCTCGGAGTGGCATTTTCACTCCTTTAGAGTTAAAAACCACTCCCAGCAGAGAAGAATTTCGGTCGATTTCCACTCGAAAATAGAGTGGTCACTGTAGGCAATCGCCGAAGAGTGAATTTTACTCTTTTATATTAAAGGCAATAGGCAGTCCCCCTAAATTTTGCTTTGAAAAATTAGCAAGGTCTTGGAAATCTCCTCATATTGCATTAGAAGCACCTCTAAAGATGTTTTGAACATACCTATCACAAACAATAGGTAAAGAAAAGAGAAATTCTCCTTGAATTTCACAATTCACTAAAATATTGTCACATGATCAAAATAGGCAATTCAAGACCTAGAGTGACGGGGCATACTAACTCTGATTGGGGTGACTGCATTTTCCCTTTAAGAGAGTGCTAATTTATCCTTCCCTTCGTACCTGTAAAGCCGGGAAGAGTTCGATATATCAACACCCTGCTTTGTACTGCAGAATGCGTAGCGGCTCTGTATTGCTTCAGCCACACTGGGATGTAGTCCCGTTGGTACCTGTTTCTTCGTTGGGCTGTGTTGAAGGATAAACTTCATCCGCTCCTGGGATTACATGCTTGCTGGAAGTAGTTGCTTTCTTTTTCCTGGTTTAGGTTTATTTTTGTGATTCATGGAGAGACCGTGCAATCAGCTGCGCTGACCATATATAGAATTCTGTGACGCGAAAGTCTGGGGCTGTAGACTGCAGTTGCCCCGATCTGAAAAAGCAGTTAATGTTCGGGGGAGGGGGATTGCATATTTTTAATCCAACATTTGCGTCTGCCGCTAGTGAAGTCATAGCCTTGAAAACATAAACGTATTAACGGTGTTAAAACAGAGTTGAACTTCAACCCCACAATTGTATTATCTAATTGCGGTACATCATGTTACTAACCCGTAGCAAAAGGCCATTGCAAGTGCAATGAATGGGTTCTGATGAAAGCATTCTGTTGAGATGTTTGTGTCAGTCATTTCCGTCGTCGAGCTAACTACTTCACCTAAACTGTACACCCATAGGCTAAACTAGTCACAGGCGATCATTAGGGGGGATAATTTGTAATTAACTGGGGACGTAATCACAAGGTGAGGGGGGATACTGACCCAGATGTCTCCATGGTTACGTTTCCGAAATACCACCGCCAGTTTATAAATCAGTCCATAACATCGGTTTGGGCTCATGAATGGAGCTACTATACTGTACATGGTTAGAACGTTGTACTTTTAATGTAGCCTACCGCAGAAATAGCTCGATTTCATGCCTCACTACATTGCTTACTTCAGTCGTGTATTGTTTTCATACATGTGGTTGTAAAATTAACGATCAACCACTCCGTCATAATGTGGTTGATTCTAGCACTTAAGGTTTCTCGTAAAAATGTTGTGAGCTTTCTGGTTCCTCGAACGTCCTCTCTTACATTGCTCCAAACTAACCCAAAGGCGGATCCGGGGGGCCAGTGGCGTAACTAGAGGGGGCAGGGGGCTGTCGCCCCCCACAAAGCCTCCGAAGGCCTCTGTCGGAAATTTCTAGTCTCTGTAGGGAATAAATAAAAACAATTCATTTGAAACACTTACAACACTTCTTATGTAGAATTACACATCGAAATGGTTACTGACAAGGCCTGGAAGTGTCATTTAAGGCAATCTCGGAGATATTTTAATCTAATTTTTTCGGCGCGCTACACGCCAGATGATGGTGGCGCTACACTTAGATAGCACATCTTTACTTCAAGATAATAATCTGTCGGAAATGTTTTGCTTTTGCCTCCCCCCCCCCACAAAAAATATCTAGCTACGCCACTGGGGGAAACTAGGGGCAGTTGCCCCATGACCAGTCTGGCCCCCAAATAGTAGAAAAATGCGCCCTCCTTCGTCTTACGAAATTAAGTAAAACTACCACTTGCTGGTGCCCCCTTTTCAAACTGCCCCCCATGATCTAGAGGCTGGATCCGCCCTTGAACTCACCTAGGCTCATGTCACTGAGCCCCGGCACTGTCACTTCTGAGAATTTAGCGCCCTTCTGACGACTTCTATTTACCCCGTCTGCTCAACCCCTGTCCAAGTGTTTGATGGTTCTTTTCATGATGCAGCCAATCGACGGCTCCGATTTATACTCGGGCTACAAGGAAACGGTGTATATGCATGATACTTAAACGTAGTCTTACTTTCGTACACGAATAGTAGGCCTTTATGCAGTTATGTCTAAGTATGTATTTGACTATTGTATGCTTGAGTCTATTGTCTGCCCATGTATAAATGGGCAGTAATTATGAATCTTAAAGACGTCTTCAACAGGGCGAAAGAATGCTTTCCCCCACCTATGGTTCTCACTTGGCGTTGTGCAGGCCCGTAGCCAGAAGGGGTGCTGAAGTGGGGCGAAAAAGCTTCTAGGGGGGCGAAAAATTTTCCAGAGGGGGCGAAACATACTAAAATGCATTACGGCAATAGTAATTTTTGATCTTGTAGGGGGCTAAAAAATTCCCAAGGGGGGGATTCGTCCCCCTTGCCCCTCCCCTTGACTACGGGCCTGGAGTTGTGGGAAGTGTGAACTTGGAATTCACCCCTGGAAATTTCAGAGTTTATGTGCCCAGCAAAGTGTTCAGTCCCTTCCAACCAAATTACTGAGGGTTTTGTTACGCATACCAAGTCCGTAAAAATTCCATTAAATTTTCGGTACGGTATATCAAACCGTATC
Organism: Holothuria leucospilota; assembly: GCA_029531755.1. Classification (NCBI taxonomy): domain Eukaryota; kingdom Metazoa; phylum Echinodermata; class Holothuroidea; order Aspidochirotida; family Holothuriidae; genus Holothuria; species Holothuria leucospilota. The sequence goes on from CM055964.1 coordinate 28,685,509, forward strand.
AGGCAACACAAAAATTGCAACACAAGTAGCTACACAGGGTTCGGAAAGCGGTTACTGGCGTAGCGGCAGTTCCGTTTCATTATGTATATGATGACTTCGATTAAAAGTCTTCAACCAATACTACCATACAACAATGAAAAAAGAAAACTGGAAAGCAAGTATATCGATTAATGACGCCGTTGCCTTAAGCAAGAGAGACTGGATGTAACATGCGAGCATTGATTTCTCGTTTAATTGCTCTGGGTGATTGGACCTTGTTTGTATTTGATTAAAAGGGAACGTGTAAATACGTAAAGCTCATTTAGTGAGACCTGCCTTCTTAATTAAGTGTTCTGTCATTCTCTCTCCTTCATAAACACAAACGTATATTTATAGTTTCTTTGGTTTAACAATAAATAACTTATTTGTTTGTATTAATGCATGGCGGGCGCGGATCCAGACATTTCGAAAAGGGGGGGGGGGGGCTGAATATTCTCCTAGATTAACATTATGCTAATTTTTGCGTAGTTGTTATTGTTGATGTGGCGAAAAGGGGGGGATGAGGCCGGGGAAGCCCCCCCCCCCCACTTGGATCCGCGCCTGACTTGGATCATTCTGAACTGCAGGAAGAGGTACGCATGCAGAGAGAAATAAGAATAATATTGAAACAAAAAAACCCAAATGGTACACTAAAATGACTCTTGAGTGAACCGTATCTACCCTTTAAACACTGAGTGCATGTTGAAGGTAATAGTTTCCGATAGCAGCCCATTGACTGTAGAAGTATACATTATGTGTGTAGTTTATTCATACTAAGTTAGTATGATTGAAAACATAGTGATATGTGATGTTAGGCTGCTAACAGTACATATAACATATATTATTTAATAAGAACCTTCTAACACGTCTCCTTGCTGTTAATGAACGTGGAAAGTTTCATGTGCGGAATCATATTGATCGGAACTAGCTTTGGCAGTCGTAATGAGTATCCACAGAGTGCTACTTAATTAACTATTGTACTGTATCTGTATGTACTCAGGGCCGTAGCGACCGGGGTGTGGGGGGTGTCACCCCCAATATTTGGTCGCCCGTCGGCAAATGTTCGGTCTGTCGGCAAAAAGAGGAGAGGGAAAGGAAAAGAAGAGGAAAAGAGGAGAGGTGGAAAAGAAGAGAGAAGAAGGGAAAGGAAAGGGGAAGGAAGTAAAGGGAAGACGGAGAATGAAAGAAAAAAGAGAAAGAGAGAACGGTAGCGCGTGTCCAGTCTGTTATCGGCTATTTCGATTTTCGGCTCTTCATCTAATTGGCCCATTCAAGTTGAAGGTCCGTTGGCAAATTGATTATGCATGTGACGGCCGTATGCGGCCGTATCAACGGCCGTCGGTGTAATTGGACGAGTGACTTAGTCCGTCGGCAACTCGGGGAAAGAAAGGGAATTAAAGGCTTCCGTATAGGCGCACTATTTCGGGTCATATCACATTCTTGAAAAACCACTTTATGCACACTATTCCTCACTTTTATCGTCACCATGGGAGCAGCACCCGATTACCCATGGAGAGGGTATCCTTAGTCCGTTTTCTAAACCCTGACCTTCACTTCAAACAAATTTTGCAAACTCCCGAGGATCCGGTTTACAGACAAACATCCTGGGAAAAATAATGCGTGCAGCGCGTGTCTTCCCTTCACTGCAGTATCAGGCTTTTAACTTTTGAACAACAAAATGAAGCAGATACAGAATCCATTGTGGAGTTCAAAGCATATGTAAACGCTTGTGTTAAGATTCTGAACACCTTTTCTCCCTTTTTGAACGTCGGACGCCTATTTGAACTCCTGACGCGTCAAGTGTTCAAATGCTGAACACATAGTGTTCCAATTCTACCCGGTTGTAAATTTTGAGGTTCCTCATAAGGGCAGAAGTCCACTCAAATACTGCACCATTTGCGATCTAGACACCTTTCAAATTCCAAAAATTTCCAAAAGGGGAGGGGGGCAACCTCCTTAAGCCACAGATCAGTAAATGTCGCATTGAGAAAACGGCGGGCTTCTGGATCCCAATCGCTTAATACTATAGCTGCCTGACGAGAGGAATAGCCTAAATACATTAAAATTATTGGGGATCTTTGCATTTGATGATGTATTATGAACCAAAATAGAACCATCCTGAGACTTCACTCAGAGATATGCTTAAACCTCAGAGCTCCCTGGGGCTTCGTCCCCTGGGCCCTCCGCGGGGCTTTGCCCCCTGGACCCAACCAGGGTCCTAAGGCGGGCCCCTGGACCCCACCCGCTAAAGCTCATTTTCGCGCTACGCATTACCAGATCTGTCGGCCAAAAATAATCTCTACACCCCAAAGATAACACCTTCGCTACGCCCCTGTATGTACTGTGTACTTAGTGCAATTTTCACGAGTCATCAATACCTAGACTGGGTAGATGGGGTTACAAGCCCATACAAAGGGTACGTACTGCCTATAGGCACTTTTGGCTGAATGAAGGATTATTATAGCCAATTGCGAATAACCATTTTCGGACGCCGTGGGGAGGGGAAGGGGGAAGGGCAATATATATTGAGCCCTCGAAACCTCGCACAGTATTAATCTATATGACCAGTGGTCAAGTGCAGGCCTAATCTTGTTCAAGACTCTAGTTCAAGTTTCCGTCCACCATATCGACTGTGAAGAATACGTACCAGTGCGCCCTCTACAAATCTACTAACAGTGGCGTAACTACTGGGGGGGGGGCTTGGGGGCGCGATCCCCCTCACAAAATCGCCGAGACTCTAAGAGCCCCCACTGGTGATCTGGGCAAAAAAATTCACCCACTTTGAATAATTTTGAATAGATTCGGATTGATTGTGACAAACTAAATGTGTAAAGTTTACCTTTTTCCCCAAAAATTTCACATCTTGATGGCTGCTATCAAGCCTTGAAAGTGCCGTTTCCGGCGATCTGGCATGTATTAAAAACTCAAATTTTCTTGCGGAAGGCTCCAAGCCAACCTATGGTGGCACTCCGCTTAGATGGTAACCGGCATTCAAACTTGCGATCCTCGGACCCCAAGTCCGGCCAGCTGAGCTAATCCGTCCTCACGGATATGTGTTTGAGAATAAAATAAAATCAAAGTTTACGATTTTTTCACAAAAATTTCACATCTTGATGGGCTGCTACCAAGCCCGCCTGGCAAGTACCATTTCCGGCGATCTGGGATGTATTAAAACCTCAAATTTTCTTGGAACACTCCGCGCTTACCTATGGTGGAGCTCCGCTTAGATAGTAAACGCAGTGGAGTACACGGGGGAAAGGCCATTGGACCATGCCCCCCTCACTGATGTCGATTTTTTCAAGCCTGGCAAGTGCCATTTCCAGCGATCTGGGATGTATTAAAATCTCAAATTTTCTTGGTACGCTCAGCGCGCACAGGTTAGCGCTCGCTTAGATAGTAAACGGGAGCCCCCACAAAAATCTCCAGCCCCCCCAGAGCCCCCCAAACAAAAAATCCTGGCTACGCCACTGTCTACTACTGAACTCTCTGAACTAGAGTTCTGGACATAACGTTTGAGTGGCTTACAGTTCAGTTGACATACGCCCTCACTTTGTGCGATCGGAAGATAAAAGATAGGTGGAAAGTAACTAACGTCTATAGTGTATTCACAATAAAATATGACATTTATGAGATAAAAGAAATGCTGTCGTCCACAACACTATAATAATCTCTTGTTACTTGTTATTTTTGACGAATGGAGACCACTTGCAAAGGGGTGTTTGGGAGGAGGGTATATGACGTAAACGAGAACAACTTAGCATCGAGGTAAGTCCCGTCCCCAATATTTACCCTTTCTTATGTTTTATACGTGCCTTGCGTGAATAACATGCCACATAGGCATTTTTTCCAACTGAGAATATTATATCGTGTTTGCGCAAAAATAGTTCATGATCATTAGTCCACAGGTAGAAATACAAACATGATTTGGAAACTGAACAGAGCCTGACTTACATGTCATATATATACTTTAATGTAAAACTTATTTTGTGAGAGCTTCATCTTAATTTTACACCTGTCCTCCCCGTAGTCTGCATAGCTCACTGTGTGATCTCTCCATAAGCCAGTGAGATGCCAACTTAGCCAACATAATTAATTGCTCAGAATGTATGGATAGTTCCTTCTCCGCAGGGTGCCTACACAGACTGACTGCACCGCGAAGTGATAGACATAGAAATGTTTAAACAGGATGCGGAACCCGTTACGTTGTCATCAGTTCATTCTTCAATAAAGGAAGCTTGCACCTGCTGAAAAATTTTGGAGAGATCAAGAACCCACGAAATCCGTATGTAGTGTGTAAAGCAATGGAAGACGTTTTACAAATAGGACAAACTTCTCCCTGATAGAACACAGAGGCTTATCATAGCCAACACTTTAACCAGGATCGGTGCCAAATTAGGGATGGGCGGAAATATTCGCGTCGGGGAAGGCTGCCCTCCGTCGGGGAAACTTTCTCAATTCGCAAGGAAGCATTCATTATTAAATCCCTACTAAGACCAGTCGTACCAACGATTTCCTTGATTTTGCTTTTAATGAGAGAAGATTCTTCAATAAAAACCCAAGTTCACCAAATTTCCGCAACAAAACCTAAAATTTTTCAAAATTTCTATCACGAGATCTCAAATTTTTCATATTTTTCAATAGAAACCCAAAATTTTGGTTCCCGTCGCTAGCCGAAAGTCTCGCGTCGGACATCCTTTCGGCATTCTGTCGCCTTTGTCTGGGCTTTAAGTTGCTCTCCCCCCCCCTTCTCCGTTGGAGCTAGGTCCCCAAATCGGGACAAATCTTGGCACTTCCCCTGACTGTAACAATCTAGCGGGACAAGAGAACAGACAACTGTGCGGTAAGATCTGGAAGGGCGCCACCGATGTAGTCAGGATGCCATCAAAACACTGTTTACTGCAGCCTTACTAATCACCATCGGTGACGGCTGGGGACGGAGGGGAACCTAGCCTTAACATAAATGCCTACCCTAACCTTTATTCCTGGCTGTCTTTATGGGTCTCTTCCTGTCCCCGAAGGTCAATCTCCGTCGATTCCTGGCGATCTTTAGGAGGACAAGCCATAAGCGTTGGAAGCTGTTCTCGACTGGAGGGTGGGGGAGGGAGTTGAACGTTGTTTCGGACCGTTTTCTTGGGGAGGGGGTGTCCCTTTTCCCTTTGGAAAATTTTTTAATATTTGGGGGTCCTTAGATGCAACTTCCTGCAATATTTGAGCAAATTTTAAGGGAAATTACTGCAAGTTTTTGACATATTTTACAGAGGAAACAAATAAGGAGTTTTTGTCCTTGAATTGAGGAAACAAAGAAAAGTAAAGAAAGTCACCACCCGAATAAAAATGTCCTCTTCTGATTTAGTACATCCGGCTGTTGAAAATTAAAAAGGTGTGACAGAAATTGCCCTTTAAAGGCAATAGGCAGTCGCTCCAAAATTTTCTTTGAAAAATCAGCAAATTCTTGCAAATCTCGTCTTATTGCTTTAAAAGCACCTCTGAAGATGTTTTGAACATAACTATTACAAACATCAGGTAAAGCAAGGAGAAATTCTCCTTGAATTTCACAATTTACCAACAAAAATATTGTCACATGATCAGAATGGGCCAATCATGAACTAGAGTGACAGGATACACTCACTCTGATTGGGGTGACTGCATACTGCCTTTAAGCTGTGGGTACACTTTAAGAACGTCTTTTTAAAATTTGAAAAGACTTTGAGCAATCTAGGCACAAACCGGGATCTTGTCAAATATTTCACTTGATTTTGCTGAAACTATCACCAAAGTGTTTCCTTTGTAATCTGAATGAAGTAAACTTGAACCAAAACTATAGTGGGATCACGGGAGTATCCAGGGAAATGTTAAGAGCTCCTCCGAGTTGAAGAAAAAAGAACGAAAGTTGCTACATTCTCTCATAGGTCGTTACACTCGGTGTTGTCTAAATTACTAAGTTACCCCACCTCGATTAAATAAAAAAATCCTTCATATGCGGGTGGAAATAGTGGGCAAGATTCTAGTTCTTGCCCCGATTCAGTGTCTATAGATCGAAAAATTAGGGCGTTCTTCTCCACCGACTATAGTTCTGACCTGAAATAGCAGAATTGAACATTGGACAGAAGTTCTGCTCGTCCTTGTTAGTATATGACGACATTAAGAATACCGGGTACCCGGAAGGGAACGGGGTTTTTACACAAAACGAAAGCCTTTTAAGGGAAAATATTGCTTTAGTGCGAGGGAAAATGTTTCAGACAGTTTTCATATGATCATTTCCCAACGGTATTCATATCGTGATTAATAGATATAAAAGAAAAGGAATCCAAAATAAGACATGGGTACCTTTTTTTTTGAGAAAAAGCTTTCTTACGAGAAGAATGCTTTTCTGCCTATGAATAATTTGTTCTTCCAAAGTTTCCAGTTTTCAAATGATGCAACATTCATCATTCCTTCAACGCAGTACTTTTGGGGAAAGGAGGCTATTGTCAAAAAGAATTGGTAAGCCTGAATGGTTTAATAGTGATGGAGGAAATTTTCTATGATTTGCTCCATGTCTATGCACTCAAAACACAATATCAGGGCCGGATTTAAGCATGGGCCAGCGGGGCACGTGCCCAGGGGCCCCCATAAAAAGGGGCCCTCACAAAATTACATTATTGTATTTTTTGGGTAGAGTATTCAAGACTGAATCCAGAGGTAGCCTCCTTTTGTGACTTGTGCCACTGTATAGTCTTGTGACTGAGTGGAGAATTATAGTCGAAAGGGGTCCCCACATAATTTTGTGCCCAGGGCCCTCCCTCAAAGGTAAATCCGGCCCTGCACAATATGCTTACTTAATATTAGATGGTTTTCAAAGAAATTTATTCAATCGATCAAATTGCAAAGCCATAACCGAAGAACAGTGAACACTTCTGCAGGAACATTGTGCATGAATGGCTATGTTGGGATCATTAATTAACATCTGACAATAATGCGAACGATAAAATGAACACAATAGAAAATGATTTAGTACTTCTATCCTTCTACTTTAATTACCATTTTTTAATTAAACTTAAAATTAGCCCATCCATGTTTTATTACATAGTGTTAAATAACGCAACTATTTGCTACAATGAAGGTTTACATAAGGATTAACACCAAATCTTATTTTATGTTTTAAAAATCCAGACAGAATAGAACAGAGTTTCTGAAATTATTTGGACTGCTAGACACTTTACAATAATTGTTGCAGTCAGAACTTAGCTGTGCAAATATTCCGCTCTTCGTTTACGTACTCGCTCGGGCCGCAGAGAGCCCGCAGGCAGCCACTTGGAAACTAGCTAGGATACGGAGGATAGGTGACTAATTTCAGAAGACCAGAGGTGCTTACAGAGTCTTTTTCAAACTTGATACCTCCGAGAATTCGGCAACGTAGTAGTAAGGTAGGTAGTAGTGGCAGCAACACCCACTTGGAACCCTCACACGGTCCCAACGAACCCGACATCGGTCTCGTACCAAAGCCGTCTCATACTTATACTTTTGAACGCATTTTCCGCAACATTTTGAAGAATTGCCATTCCTGATCGGAGGAAACAGAGGAAAAGTATTTCAGCATTCATTTGATCCGGAACAGAAAAGTTAATAGACCTGCATGCTTTGAAATGATTATGGAATTGCAGAAAACATGATACATGCCGATCATTTCACCGACAAGTTTCGTACAAATTACTCCCATAAGCCAGGTCTGAAGTACACAATCCAGGAATTATGCCGCCCCAACAGATCAATTCCGCGAATGCTCTTTCACGGATACATTTGCTTTGAGCTACTGTTTTCTCTTCTTTCTACAATAAAACGTTACCCCCATTCAATCTTTTCAATCTAAGTTTAAGGGATGTTGACTTCAAATATATAATTTCCTTAAAAACAAATCTTCTTTAACCCGAAATTGTTGTCAAAAATCACGATTTCAACTTTCTCGAAAACCAGTACTAATGCAAACTACATACAGTCTCTGCCGTTACTTTAGTACTTAAACTTCAACACTTCCCGGCATGCTTTGTATTTCTTAACTCCGTTACTAGTTACAATACGGTCTTCCCCCTGGATCAACATCCTTTCTGTGTTTTTCTTCTTATCCTTCTCTCAGTTCCACTGTCTTCTCAATTATCCCTCTTTCTATTCACAATTTCACATCTTGTTTTCCTCGGGCGAGAAACAAATTTAATGGTCACGACCTATGATCACCCTGATATCAGACTGAACTTTAAAAGAGGAGCAATTTTTAACATTTAAGTATACATGCAAATAGTAAAGCAACGTATGATAAAGCAATAGGTTGGTAACAAGTTACAACAGGTAACACCATCATACTCTTGTTCTTATTAGAGATATGGTTCGGTGTTGTTTATAGAGGGCGTCATTTTCAAAAGAGTACACGACTACTTGTCCTGGAATAATATCCCTGAGCGAAAAAAAAAAAAAACGTACAAATTTTTGCATATAATTTTTTAAAATTGATCTCACTAGTAATTTAGTTTGATGGAATCAACATCGTGATGCTTATTTTTAAATTATTTATATTATGAAAGATGTAAAGTGTAATTTTTGAGAAAAGATTAATCAATTTATGCATTTGAAGTTTTCTAAACTTAACATTCATCAAATGCTAAGGAAGAAAAAGGAAATACAAGGTCTGATTTGGCTCTGTTTAAGTGTTTTGGACTATCTTAAAATCTAAAATGTCAGTATCTATATAGTCAGAGAAAATATTCGTTTGTCGTTTATAGAATCTTTTCCACCTTTTCGTAAGGTTTAGTATGATAGCTCTCTTCAGTCTTTCAAGAACTAGTCGGTAGAAACCAACGAACAGTTCGACGACACTTCGTAACTTCGAGTTAGTGGGGGTTTCGTTTTGTCCCTTTTTCCACCATTAGCAATCTCCATTGGGAGACTGGATCACAAATTTACAGAGGTGTCTTGGTATACTTACCGACATTTGATCTGCTGGAATCTGTCAGGAAAAAGAACAGTTACTGGCCTGCCACCGACAGTGATTGCTGGCGTCAAACTGTCATAGATCACAGTGGTAGGGCAAGGATTTCGATGGTAGTAGTAACTAAACGGTCGAAAATCCGCTCTAAATCCAATCAAAACGAGGACACACAAATAATTCAGGATAAATACCTAGAGTAGCTACATAATTTCCAATCATTCTGTGTAAAGCCAATGAAAGATTCAAAGGCGCACATACACGTAAGTCAGTAAGTGTACGGGAGTGTGTGGGGATAGGTTTTAACATCAAACTGAGCTGAACGCCACCATCAGTTGGTGCGTAGCGTACGAAGAACTTTTTTGCCAATATGTTTTCATAATCTCAGAAATGACACTTTCCATGCAGTGCAAGATGCAGTTAAATTTAATTAATAGCTTTAGCCAGCTGCACGCTGCGTAACTTTGCGTGACCCACCTTAATTCGACTGCAGTGACCTAGTTTCCAAGAGTTGGGGGAAACTTTCATTTACACGATTGACACTGCATACTACACGACTCGTTTACGTGAGGTTGCAAAATAGGTTTAGACAACCATCTCTTATCTTCTTGTACAATAGTTGATATCTGATTGGTCAAATTGCTTCATCCTTGCGACTGTTTAAGGTCCTGGGCAGGACCTTAAACTGCATCCGGTTGTGGAGTTTGTTTAAACGTGGGAGTAATGAGGTTACCCTTTGCCACAACTGCCTCCGGGGCACTCTTGGGTAAGGTGCACCTGTATTTGCCTTGGTGCTTTTTAAGTGCTGTTGCCTTCGGGCGTGGTGTTGCCTTCGGGCGTGGTGTTGCCTTCGGGCGTTATGTTGCCTTCGGGCGTAGTGTTGCCTTGAGTGTGTGGTGGATTTGGGTGTGTGGTCTTTGTGGGACTTTGTTTTGGGGTTCTTTGTGGTGGTTGGGCTGGAGTGTTGTTTTGGGGTTGGCTGCAGTGGCAGTACTAAATCTCAGTAGTAACAAAGACTCTTTTGTTCCTTGTTGCATGGTATGTGTAGTCTGTTTGACATTGTGTTCGTGATCCGTCAGGGTTTTTCTTTGGGTTTGGGATTATCCTTTAGTTTGTCAGTGCCTGTTTCTACGTACTTAAAAAGCTCTACTGTTGCAGGCTCAAGTCGTGAAAGGTAAACACGTTTCGCAACAACCCCCTCTATAATTATTTAGAAAACGACTGAAAATTTGGGAACATTGAGTGAAACCAGGGAGGTGATACCTCCCTGCTCCTTCTTATCACCTCCCTGGTGATACACCGTTTGACATTTACGCACCCTTATGAAAGCCAAAATGAGGCCACAACGACTGGAGCAACCGGAGTACACCTCGAACCCTGACCGCCCTTCAGTTGCGCCCAGTTGAAAAATCCTGAGTACCTCACTGTTTGACGTTGAATTCACAAACTGCCGAATAAGCATGTTGGAAAATTCGGTACTTCCGGTCGGGTCACAAGGTCAAGTATACCATGACGACGTGTTAAGCTCTGCATGCTCAGTGCATCTCTGTAACACCCGCGCTGGGACACATGTTAGCGTGTTACACTTCACCTTTGACCATTCCCATCATGCAGCTGCGTGGAAACATTTCCCAATACGTCTATTTTAGAACATTCACATCCTTTGAAGTTTCCAACCTACAGTGATCAATTGCCAGGGACGGATCCAGGATTTTACGTAAATAAAAGAAAGGGGGAGGGGGCCTTAAGGCAAAATTCGAACCTACGAACGTCGCATGTACTTAACCTAGATCGGGTAGGGGGTAGGTCTTTAGGGAAAGTTTGAAATTAAACTATGTAGAATGGTAATTCCTAGCATCTGGCAATAAGACAAAATTAATACACAAGCAACCATAATTTTGTTCAAGGTACAAGAGCGACCACTGCAATTTTGGAATATCATCACAAGGCTTATGATTACATACCGGTAACGTGGTCATGACACGGTGGGGGGGGGGGGGGCAAACCTTTTTAATTCAAACACTATCAATGTACTTTTTAATTGACATTTGGCAATCAAGATAAGTACATAAGCTAACATTATTTGCGTGCATCACGGATTCTATGCAGTGTGACCACTCTAATTTCGAAATAGGCCTGTGAGCAGGCTAAGATGGTGAGATGGTCAAGACACGGAGGATCTGGGAAAATTGTTTGAAATCGAACACTGTTATATGCGATTTCCTGCTTTCTGAGAATGGATATATTGAGCTTGCACCATAGGTCAAAGGTCAAATTCAGTGGACGCGCTACTGAGTTGTTCTGGAGGACACTTCGCCACGCACCACATTGCTTTAGTACATGACTTAGCGTCCACGTGTGTTTATTTAAAGGTGATCAGTCGTCTTGAAATATTCTTTGTGACGTCAGCCTTTTCTTGACATGTTTCTGCAGTCGTCACTGTTCAAGGATACACCGTACAAGCATGGTATAGCTAATCGGTAAGCAAGAAGAGACGGCTTGTAGCTGTATACCTACTAGCTATACCGATGTCATCATAGCTACTTGTACGGTGTATCCTTGAACAGTGACGACTGCAGAAACATGTCAAGAAAAGGCTGACGTCACAAAGAATATTTCAAGACGACTGATCACCTTTAAGCCCCAAAACGTACAGTAGTTGCGTTGCACGCGTAAAACCTGCCCATAAGCAGTAAATTTACAATACAAAAAAGTATCTTCCGTAGAGTACGATTATTATGCAAAGAAACCAGTGCTGTAATTAAAGCTATTAGGCAAGCATATATATCAGGCAAATTGCCGAGAAAGGAGGATGGACGTTCTTCCCTACAAAACTTCGACGTAAGCACACTGTTAGATTGATTTGCTGGCATTATTTAGTAAGGCACACCGGGTGGGAAGTACAGGGGGTAGGTTGTAACGCTATTTTTTGACGTCATCATGAAAAGGATTAATTAAAAGGAAAGTTTGCATACGTAGCAGGCTGTACGGGATATTCCTAATTGTTCATTCGTATCCCTGGGAAGCCTCACAGAGGAGCTGAGCAAACAGAGTCCGCTCCCCGGGGTAAAGGGAAGTGGGAGTAATTAACGTAAACTGTTTTCGACCAGGGTGACGAACTCTCTTACTTATTTACCAAATATTTCTCTACTGTCAAGAGTAGACATAACTAACCCTTGTCAAGCTTTCTATTTGAAAGGGATGTATTTCAGGCACATAGTGTAAGTACCGTAAGTAAACTGATATGGTCTGCAGTCCTGTTTGCACTGGACACATCAAGTGCGGGCCAAACTGTATGTTAACATTATGTACGTTTCACAGCTGTGTGCTATTGGAGTGTAGAGTACTCGGATACAGTGTGTTCCCACATTTAGAGCTTTTTGAAAGAGAATATTTGGTGAAAATGGTTTGGTTGAAGCTTTTTTTCCATTATTAAGTGTTTTACCTATTTTCGGACATCAAAATTCTACTACTTTGCTTCAGCCGAATTCGATGTTTCTGAGATATAAAAGACTAGTGTTACACATACCCTAATCGGCCCTTACAATGGGGTTGATTGTAAACTCGCATTTACAAATTTGTTCAAAGTTTTTGTCTGTGATCTTTTGAAATTCTGTCTTGATAACATTTCATATAAAATTTTTATGTTTAGATAAGTACAGATGTCGAAAAAATAGAAATCCGAAAAAAGTGTGGCAACTAACTCCGGTCTCCTTTACCTATTCAAAGAAACATTTGGTACGAAATTGAGCATTATAATTCAGCGTAACCAGGCAGAAATTTCCAAACAGGCTAACTATTAATGAACATGCATATCCTTTTAAAGTAGGCAAGACAAGGGGTCTGAGCTTTCTTCAGGAATATTTTCAGATCCAGGACTGTAAGATGCAATTTCCTGGCATCTGCCAACCAAATAATGACACAAAAACATTGCAGCGCGACATTGGGATCGTCTCAAAAAGGAAATTTGCTGCCGAAAGGGGGAGGGGTGGGGAGCTGAGCCCCCCTCCGGATCTGCTCCTATTCCTCCTTCAGTATTGTAGTTGGCCCCCATTCTTTAGACTCACCCGATGTCACATGTACTTAAAGTTTATTTCGTACACGTCTTGTAGCATTTTACAGTAAATACTGATATAGGCCTAGATCAAATGTTGATTTCCCACAGGGATTCTTATGGATAAGTTTATCCCTATAGTTTCATATTTCCTAAGGGATATATGGATCATTGTATCCCAGCTATAGTTTTATACTATGCTTACCGAAGAAAATCAGCTTTGGCGGGAACTGTCAGTTCTTCCCGTGTACCGGCAGGGTCCTCAGATACAGAACTCTCGGCGATATCATCGTTCCGAAGCAGAACATTTGTGCTCTCGTCTTCCCAGGGAATAGATTGAACACCTTCAACGCTAACAAAAATACAAAAAAGAGGAAATTATCACCTGAAACCTCCAAACTCACAAATGTACGACGTTAGAAATTAGGTTTGCATTAAAAATAATTCAAATCTTTGAGTTTGAGTATGATAAAGAACAACTTAATGATCTAAGCATTCTGAAGACGTTCATTCAATTTCTATGTTCACTTCTCGACTCATGGGTAGCTAAAAGTTCTGTCACACTAGCCAACACTTTATATTTGTGACCGCTGTCTGGATTTCTTTCAACTTAAAATGCAATATTTTACTTCAGAACTTTTATGCATGCGTGTTATGAATATATATTAAACATTGAAAATTTGGTAACTTTACATGCCAGAGTTTCGACTCAAAACTAAAGCAAACCTCAGAAATTCATGAGCAAGACGAAGCATTGAAAATGACGAAAATGGATTACCGTCGTGACTCCCGCCCGGATACCCTGCACCGTGGTCCCTGTGGTGCTACCTGCCCCAACCCAAGGACAACGCTACAAGATAAGAGGACGAGGAGGGACTTCATCTGTTGGATCAGAAAGAGAGAAATAGAACGAAAAGTTAGAACATTTCTGCTGTGCTGCCCATGCCATATACTTCTTTACAGGGTGATTGACATAGTCAATCATCAATTGTTGCTGGATATTCTTGAAAGATGCTTCGGTGTTTGTGATGTTGCCAAAAATGGATATCGTCATATTTGACCGACAGACAATTCAATGTTTGTATTAACAAATTGCTTTCTGTGCCACTTAAACTTGATTTCTCAGTACGGTACACTCTAAAAAATTATTGCCTAACCTGGACAAAAATTTACCCAACCGTTGGTTCCGTATGCCACCTAACCGGAATTGGGTAAAATATTGCCCAACTTAGTTGGTTAAGGGTTTTACTCATTAGTTGGGCAATTTTTTTGCCCAACCATTTGCCCAACTAATTAACCAAACATTTTGTCCAACCAATTGGGCAAAAATTTTGCCCAACTTTTAGGTAAAATATTTAACCAACCAAGTTGGGTAATTTATTACCCAATTTCGGTTAGGAGGCATACGGAACCAAAGGTTGGGTGAAACAAGTCACACAACGGGGTTAGAACATCTCAGAGAAGTTACGTTATACAAGTTTTAAAAGCTACCGGCATTGCTAATGCTAGCCACTGAGCTTTTTAAGTACGCAGAAACAGGCACTGACAAACTAAATTAGGATAATCCCAAACCCAGAGAAAAACCCCTACGGATCACGAACACAATGTCAAACAGACCACACATACCATGCAACAAGGAACAAAAGAGTCTCCGTCTTTTTTTTCCAAAAGTCCCCTGACTCTCTGGCGAAGAGCCAGGGGCGAAAACCAAGCAATACTCCCGAAGGAGTTCTGCTCCCCGAAGGAGTAACAACGTCCCCAAGGGACAAACTTTGACTTAACTGACACCACCCGACAGTGGTCCCGTTCTAGACTGGCTGAATAGAACAGGTCCCACTTTGAACAGCTTTTTTTTTTTCAAAAGTCCCCTGACTCTCTGGCGAAGAGCCAGGGGCGAAAACCAAGCAATACTCCCGAAGGAGTTCTGCTCCCCGAAGGAGTAACAACGTCCCCAAGGGACAAACTTTGACTTAACTGACACCACCCGACAGTGGTCCCGTTCTAGACTGGCTGAATAGAACAAGTCCCACTTTGAACAGCTTTTTTTCCAAAAGTCCCCTGACTCTCTGGCGAAGAGCCAGGGGCGAAAACCAAGCAATACTCCCGAAGGAGTTCTGCTCCCCGAAGGAGTAACAACGTCCCCAAGGGACAAACTTTGACTTAACTGACACCACCCGACAGTGGTCCCGTTCTAGACTGGCTGAATAGAACAGGTCCCACCTGGGGGCTCTGCCGTCGTGATCAGGGATACTCCTGTGCCGGGTAACTCCGTTACTACTGAGATTCAGTACTGCCACCGCAGCCAACCCTTCCCCCCCTTTTTTTTGCAACACCACGCCCGAAGGCAACTTTACGCCCGAAGGCAACACCACGCCCGAGGCAACTTTACGCCCGAAGGCGACCCCACGCCCGAAGGCAACTTCACGCCCCAAGGCGACTTCACGCCCGAAGGCGACCCCACGCCCGAAGGCAACACCACGCCCGAAGGCGACCCCACGCCCGAAGGCAACAACACGTAAAAAGCACAGGGCAAATTACAGGTGCACCTTGCCCAAGGGTGCCCCGGAGGCAGTTGTGGCAAAGGGTAACCTCATTATCCCCACGCTTAAGCAAGCTCCACAACCGGATGCAGTTTTAAGTCCTACTCAGGCCAACCTTTTTTTCCAAAAGTCCCCTGACTCTCTGGCGAAGAGCCAGGGGCGAAAACCAAACAATACTCCCGAAGGAGTTCTGCTCCCCGAAGGAGTAACAACGTCCCCAAGGGACAAACTTTGACTTAAACCATCCACACACCACCTGACAGTGGTATGTTCATTACAACTGAATAGAACCACACACCACCTGACAACCCAATAACCCACAAACCAACCCCCCCCCCCGGCCACCCTAAACCAATATTACTATATACCGCCAACGAAAGACAACACGGGGTCCCACAACCCTTCCCACTTTTAAAAGTAGCAGGATTTTCATCAGAAATTCATATAGATATGAATGTTATGGTCTGGTTATTATATATATTCAGTGAGACTTGTTTGTTATTATTAACGATTAAAAATACGATTTTCTTCACGATATTTCATTTCTCCTTTTTTATGTTGTATTGTACAACTGAGAAACATAATTTTCTGTAAGAATTCACCATTGCCAGCTTCAATTTATATCAATTAGACCTGCAATAAAGGATAAACACAAATTTCCTTTGAAAAATTCGGAATGTTCCATTCAAAGGATAGGTATATAAACATTTCACAGCATTTTAAACATGCACTTTTCTCACATTGTTGTAGCAAAATGTTAATTGTGAATGTAAAAATCTAGAAATAGGTGTTATTAAAAGAATTAATTGGTGGCATGTTGAACCAGTGTTGGGTAAAGAAATTCACTTAAACCATTTCACCAATAGTTGGTCAATAGGTTTTTCGGTTCTTTTGCCCAACATTGTATACAAGTGTACGTAGGTACGTACGTACCGTCCGTATACTGCAGTACAGTATAGTACCTTTTCATTAATTGTGTACGTACGTATGGCGCGCAAATCAGTTCACTTTAACCAACCTGGGTAATATTGCAAGAGAGATGGACTTTACCCAACCTGAAGGTTAACCAACCCACTTGGTTAATCTGTTTTACCACTTTGTTGGTTACCAAACTGCCCAGGTTGGGCACTTTGAATTTTAACGAACCCTTTTTAACCAACTTTTTTTAGAGTGTAGGTAGTATTAATGGACCAGTGTATTTTACTTGTTACTCTATAGTACAATGATAACTTGTGTCAATGATGACCAATCACTCATCGGTTATGCCGATGACGACAGCATTTATACCAGTTTCAAAGCAGGTGACGTTTCTTCTGAAGCAGAGATTATTGGCAATCTCTCTTCTACGTTAGGAAAGGTTAAAAACTGCATGTAGTGTAATCGTCTTAAAATGAATGACAAAAAATCTGAATTTATTATTTCTGGTAGCAAGACCGAATTCCCAAAATGTATTACTAACGTTCTTAGTATTGGTGGTATTCCCGTCATAGGTCTGACAAAATTAAACTACTTGGTGTGTTTCTGGATGAGTCCCTTAATCTAAAGTATCACATATCTATGAAAGCACGGGCGGACGCCCTTGCTATGTCTAACTTTAAGAAGATCCGTCAATATCTTGACAGATCAAGTTGTCTCAAACTTGCTAACGCTACGATTTTTCGCATATGGTTTATTGTAATAGCCTGTTCTTTAATCTTCCAGACTCTACGTTACATCCTCTTCAAAGAATTCAGAACCTTACTTCTAAATTTATTCTTGGTCTTTTCAAATTTGACAGTACCTCTGGCTTTGGAAGAGCTACATATCCTGCCTGTCAAAGCTCGTATTGAGTGCATGATTCTCCTTGTGTTTAAATGTCTTCAAAATTTAGCTCCAACTTATTTGACGGTGTTGCTTGAATTCAAACAGGGGGTAGCTAGGATGAAATTTTTAGGGGGGGGCTATGTTACAAATGGGGGGCAGCACCGCCGAGGGTCAGGCTTGTCAAGACAATCTAAGCGGAGCGCCACCATTAGTTGGCGCGGAGCGTGCAAGAAAATTTTTGGCTTTACAGACCCTCCAGATGGCCGGAAACGGCACTTCCCACGTTTTTTAAGTTGCTTGTACCCAGCCTTGAAATTCGAATCTCATGTCTGTCATTTCTCAAATAATGGGAAAAATCAATTCATGAAAAATGGTAATACACAAGGTCGCACATACACTTTTTTGCTAGGGGCAAAAAGTGGGCATTACTGATCTGTAGCCTGGGGGAGGGACTAAAGGGATCGGGTGTCTCGATCCCTTCCCCTTGGCGAAAATTTGTAATTTCAAGAGGGCGCATAGGTAGCAAATGGTGCAATATTTGAGGGATTTCAGCTTTAAAAGGAAAACGAAAAGTAGTTGTGACTACGTGCGACAAAAGTCATTTTTGAGAGCGTGGTGGATATGATGTGAAGCATGACGTCAGCCATTGAACTCCGTTGTGGGGGAGGGTTTAAGAGAGGGAGGGAGTGTTATTGGTTATAAAACGTTTTTATGACTAAACTGACACGGTTCAAAAACGTTTTTAAGCCATTGATGATTGTAGCCACCTATAGCAACAACAGTAACATTGTAGCTACAGTATATTCATAATCGCGCGTATCGTGAGAATTTTAGAAAAGTAGGCTTGGGATACATCCTAATAGAGCTGTAAATGATTGGTGATGTATACAGATGAAAATATTGATCTGCCTATTTGAAATTGTTCATGTTCTACCATTACAATCACAGCTATGTCTTATATTTTTACTGCGTTTTCTCTGTATATTCTCAAAGTTGGAAACGGTGCACTTTGAAAATTTCTGGGGGTAATTGCCCGCCCCGCTGTGTACGGCCGTGGATATCATAAGAGCTGAGATAATACAAGAATCATACTGAAAAATGCATCCCTTTTCATTTATTCTGCCTGAAATTCTCCCATATTCACCTTCTAGTATATCTCTGTAGTTTTTCCATCACCCTATCCATAGGCTACATGTCCACTACTCAATTACATATCCCTAGATCATACCATTAGTCTCCAACCTAGGGTTACCATATTTATTTTCTAGCAAGGAGGACATAGATCACTGTCCTGATGTAGGGGTCTAAAGGTATCCCCTTCCCTTTGGAATTTTTTCCTGTTTTCAATGTTGTCTAGATGCAAAATGGTGCTGTATTTGTTCACGGATTCAAGTCATCAGTACAGTATATATTACTTGGTCAGACCTATAATACCACCAGTAAATCTTTCAAACTATTTAACCCGCAAAGCAGAAGTACGGATCTGGTGGGAAACACATGAAATCCGGACCTGGTTGGCAATTTTACAAATCCTCCCGGACGCTAGTTTTTTTTTCGTAGGATAGCGAGGGGAAAATCGATTTTTCAAAAAATTTTAAATTTGTTTCAAAATCATGGTTAGGGTTAGAATTAAGGTTAAGGTTACACGGATGGGGGTTATTTGGCCTGTTCTTTCATAATCCGGTGTCAGAATTACAAAACAAGGGTCGGAAAGCTGCTATTTTGGATTTAGGGGTGTGACCTCTTTCCAAGAAGCTGATTGGTCCGTATGAATAGAATTCCCCTCGCTATCCTACGAAAAAAAAACTCGCCTCCCGGACGCCAGTGCGAACTAGTAAAAAGAGGACTTGTCGAAAACAATCGTTCTACAGTGCACTTGTTATAGGCAAGGAGAGAGACACGACATACTTGTTTAGGACAGAAGAACTATTGGAACGTAGTACCTTACCGTACGGCGTATTTTGTATATGATACCGTGTAGGAATGGTCGTGTACGTAGAATGATCTTCAGTGTATACCATGGTGTCCATGTTTTCAGTAAATCAACCAGCCATCCGAAAGACAGAAAGAGTCTAAACCTGACAATGTCAAATTTGAATTAGTCGTGGGACGTTCGTTTCAACGTCCAAGTGAATTGTATGGGAATTAAACGACAGTGCAGATTATATACCTATTTAATGAAAGTAGGTATTTTAAAGTTATAAGTTGATTTCATACGTGCGCAAAATGTGTTTTTCACACATTTATTTTTCTTAATTCTTACACATTTTATTTATTTATTTATTTATTTATTTATTTATTTATTTATTTATTTATTTATTTATTTATTTATTTATTTATTTATTTATTTATATATTTATTTATTTATTTATTTATTTATTTATTTATTTATTTATTTATTTATTTATTTATTTATTTATTTATTTATTTATTTATTTATTTATTTATTTATTTATTTATTTATTTATTTATTTATTTATTTATTTATTTATTTATTTATTTATTTATTTATTTATTTATTTATTTATTTATTTATTTATTTATTTATTTATTTATTTATTTATTTATTTATTTATTTATTTATTTATTTATTTATTTATTTGATTCGGTTCGAGCCTGCTATGTCTTGCTGAATGAACGTGCCTAATTTTGGCTCTAGATAATTCTGCTTTTGGCGTATATTCTTCCCTACTTTGAAGGGCTTTGTCAACGTTTTTGTACTTTTTTTGCTGCCTGACTTTCATTATGGCTGATGCAAGACCGAGGGGTAGACCTCCTGGCAGCAAAAACAAGAAAAAAGATGAGCTTCCTCTCTCACAGCCTTCGGTAACGCCCTTTCAGCTTAGGCCTTCTAGGAGCCTAACACAGTTACCTGCCTTGGAGTACGAGAGTTCGGAGGGTGACGTGGCAGTGAGTACAGGCCTACAAAGTTTGGACTTAGCCATTCAAAATATCACTACTGAGTTACAAAACATTCGTTCAGAATTCGCCAAATCAATTGAGGAGCACGCCAAGTTAATCTCTTCCTTGCAAGAAAAAAATGTAAAATTGGCAAAGAAAGTGGATGAGTTGAAAAAGAGACAGAAAGACCAGGAACAATTATTGAATAAACAAGAAAGGCATTCAAGACGAAATAATTTTCGAATTGTAGGGATCAAGCAAGAGAAAGATGAGGACTGCCTCAAGATTGCCTCAGGTATCTTATGTAAGATGGGTTTTCCCGACCCAAAATTGGAAAGAGCCCATCGTGATGGTCGGGCAGTGGAAGGGAGAGATCGCCACATATTAGTGAAATTGTCTTTCTTTCAAGATAAAGTTAAAGTAATGAAGAATGCACGGCGGCTTCTAGAAGGGGAAAACTTTTATATAACTGATGATCTAACGAAAAAAGATTTGAGCGAAAAGAGAAGATGGCGAGACCAAGTTAGTGATCTTTACCGTCAGGGGACTAGATTGCATTTTTCTGGAGGTTACTGGAGGGACTCTACTGGCAAACCTTTTAACTTTCATCATGAGTAATCAGCGTCGCCTTCTTTCAACCTCAACCTTATCTATTTGGTGACTGTCAAAACCCCTTTTTCTTAGTGGAAGAACTTACTTTTTACACATATACGTTATGCCATGGTAGGACATAGCACGACGTTGAATCTTTCACAGACGCTGTCTTTTTTCATCGGGAAAGTCAATTTGTTTTTGTGTATGACTATGTGGATGTTATCCTCTTTGTCCTTTTCTTGTGGATTGATGTTTTTATTTGTTACTATACCTCCTGGGAACTCGAGCTATGTTAACACTGTATTTCGTGCTTCAAATAGCTTTCGTATTCTTAGCAATGTCTGTGGCCGTTATTGTTTTTATGTCAAACTTGTAAGATGGCATCCTCCGTAAGCTTTGCCTGTTATAATGCGAGAGGCCTCAGACAACCTAAGAAGCGCCGTCGGTTATTTGCGTTTTTACATCGTAGACAGTTTGATATATGTCTCCTTCAAGAAAGCCATAGCTGTCTTCAAGATGAGAACTTCTGGCG
Organism: Holothuria leucospilota; assembly: GCA_029531755.1. NCBI lineage: Eukaryota > Metazoa > Echinodermata > Holothuroidea > Aspidochirotida > Holothuriidae > Holothuria > Holothuria leucospilota. The sequence continues at coordinate 28,706,907 of CM055964.1, forward strand.
TCATGAATGGGGAGGTAAAATTATTTTTTGTCATGGTACAAGAGACAGTTGTGGGGTTTGTGTACTAATTAAGCCCTCCCTACATGTTGTTTTACATAAGATGTTTATTCACAACCATGGTAGATACATTATTTTAGACCTTGAAATTAATACTAAAGTCTTCACAATTGTATGTGTTTATGGGCCAAATACCGATACTCCTGCTTTTTTCACAGAAATCAGTTACAATTTGTCCAACTTCCTTGGGGACACGGTTGTTATTGGAGGGGATTTTAATTTCGTATTTTCCTTACAATTAGACAAAATGGGTGGCCAAGCAAGAACAAATTTTAAAGCTAGGGACGAATGTTTGACTTTAATGTCAGTACACAATTTAATTGATATTTGGAGAGAGAAAAATCCTTTTGCAAAGAGTTATACATGGGCCTCTAACATTACACCAGGGATTCATTGCAGACTTGACTTTTTTCTTATATCTAATCATTTGAAAAATTCTGTTCGATCTACTGCTTTCTCACCTGGCATCCAGTCGGATCATTCCTTTTGTATTTTAACTATTTCCACTCAATCTATGGAAAGGGGGCCAGGTATTTGGAAATTTAACAATTCTTTGTTAGAAGACCCTAATTACGTTTTTCTCGTTAGTAACCAGTTAGGAAATGATTTAAACCTTGTAAATGTTGGCAATGCAGGGGTTGCTTGGGATTTTATTAAATACAAAATTCGTCGTTTTTCTATGAACTATTCAAAGTCTAAAGCCAAAGAGAGACGGTTTAGAGAGGAACAACTTTTACATACAATTTCTTACCTTGAACAGAAATTTTTCGTAGACCCTTCTCCTGAGTTGTCTGCTAGGCTGAAAGAAGCCCAGAACGAGCTGCTACATTATTACGATTTTAAGTTGCAAGGGACAATTATTAGATCTAGAGCCAGATGGGTGGAAGATGGCGAAAAAACACCAAGTATTTTTTGAGTTTAGAGAAAAGAAATAAGCAATATAATACTATTAATGGCATTGTAGGTAGCGATGGTCGTGTTATTGAGGACCATCACAGGATCCTCAGTGAAATCATGCAGTTTTATTCCAATCTCTATCAGTCTCGTACTTCTACACCCGGCCCCTTTTTCAATGGTCTTCCTGACCGTGGTGCCATCGATCTTGATTTAGAAATTTGCGAAGGTGAACTTTCGTTAGCTGAGTGCACAAAAGCATTATTTTCTATGCCTAATGACAAATCACCGGGCACCGATGGCTTATCTGTTAACTTTTATAAAAAAAATTTGGCACTTAATCGGCCCTTATGTTGTGGAATCTTTAAATCTTGCTTTTTACACTGGCTCTCTTTCTACTGAACAGTCACGAGGGGTTTTTTCACTTATTCTTAAGCCTGGCAAAGATTCAGACAAATTACATAATTATCGTCCTATTTGCTTACTTAATACTGATTATAAAATTGCAGCGAAAGCCTTAGCTACTAGATTGAAATGAGTAATACCTTCTCTTATTGGACCTACGCAAACGGGTTTTGTTAAAGGTCGTTTTATCGGGGAGAATATAAGGTGTATTTTGGACTTGATTAATTATACTTCTGACGGTGATATTCCTGGTTTTATGTTTTTTATCGACTTTGAAAAAGCGTTCGATATGATTGAATGGAATTTTATTCAAGAATCTCTTAGGTATTTTAAAATTGGTGATGATTTTAGGAAGTGGGTCTCTATCCTTTACAATAATAGTAACGCATGTGTGGTCAATAATGGCTACTCAACGGGGTATTTTCATATAGGAAGGGGCGTCAGACAAGGCTGCCCGTTAAGTCCTTATCTATTTATTTTGTGTGCAGAAGTTCTGGCCCTTAGGGTTCTATATACTCGTGATATAAGAGGGATTCGTGTTGATGCTTATGAATATAAAATTTTACAATATGCCGACGACACAGTTTTTGTTTTGGATAATTGTATAGATTCTTTGCAAAAGATATTTGATATTCTTAATGAATTGAAAATTGCTTCTGGATTGTCAATTAACTTCACTAAGTCAGTACTTTTTCCGCTCGGTCCCCTCGTACGGAATTATCCTTTTTTATCCTACAACGGAATTTCTGTAAGTATTGGACCCATTAGTTACTTGGGAGTGTCTTTTACTAATAATAGAAAGGACTTATTTGAACTCAATTATCCTCCGAAATTATCTAGGCTAAAAAACTCTCTTCGTTCCTGGTCGGTGAGAGATATGACCCCAATAGGCCGTAACATAATTACAAAGTCCTTTGGTCTTTCTTAACTCGTGTTTTTGTTCCTTGTTTTACCTAGCCCACCACTCACTTTTATTAAAGAGGTTGAAAAGGCTATCTACAATTTTATTTGGTGTGACCGGACGGAAAAAGTCAAACGCACCACAATGATCAATTTCTGTGAGGGTGGTCTTAAGGTTACACATATTGAGAGTTTTTGCAAATCTTTAAAATGTTCATGGGTTCGTCGATATCTTAACGATTATGAAAGCCCGTGGAAAATTTTTTTCACTAGGGCTCTTAAGCCTTACGGCTCTGATTTATTTTTTTGTTGTAATTGCCATAACGTGATACTAGATTGCCTAATGACAATTTATTTCCCAAGTCATAGAAGCCTGGTGTGAAGTTTCATACACAACTCCTATAGGAGACTTTGGGAACCAGATTATCTGGAACAACTCGCATATAAAAGTTAATGGCAAAGTAATTTTTTATAAAAAGCTTTACGAACAGGGTATATTAAGAGTAATGGACCTTTTCGACAACCATTATAAGCCACTTGATTTTTATAACTTTACTCAAACTTACAATCGCCTAGATATCTCATTTATTCATTACTGGGGACTAATTAAAGCTATCCCTAGTCATTGGAGAAATGCTTTAAATAATGCTGAAGTCAGTCCCCGGGCAAATGTTACTAACTTGTTACAGAAGGTGATGAATTGTGTGTCAGTGTCTCGTTTTGTTTACCCTATTCTTGTAAAGAATGTTTCTGCTCCTGCCACTTCCTTAAAGAAGTGGAACAATGATTACTTTTACGATGATGACAATTGGCGAAGCATTTTTAGTATGCCGTTTAAAAGTACACTGTTAGCACAAATTAGTCAAACATTGTCTGATACGCCTAACCCAAGTTAGTCAAAGGCGTTTGACTAATTTTGTACCAATTGACTAGATTTCTGACCAATTTTCAACCTCTTTGACCAATTTTTTACCAATAATTATTGGTCCATCATTGTGCAATTAGTCAAATATCATTAGAAATTGGTCAAAATGAGTGACTAAAATGGGTTAGGCGTATCAGACAATGTTTGACTAATTTGTGTTTACAGTGTATTACCGAGCCCAGATTACAGTATTTTCAGTTTAAGTTTCTACATAGAATTGTGTATACAAACAAGTTTCTATTTTCTTTAAACATTGTGGCTTCTCCATTTTGCTCGTTTTGTGACTCAAATGAGGAAACAATTGATCATTTATTTTGGGATTGCAGTTTTGTTTCAAGTTTTATTTTAGATGTTGAAAAAAGGCTCTTAAACAAGCAGTTTTTCTTTTCTAAAGAGGATATTTTCTTTGGTTTTCAAGGAAAAGACTATAGTCCTTTTAACTTTGTGATATTACATCTTAAGTATTTCATTTATTGTTGTTCAAGGAAAAATGAGAAACTGGATGTAGAAGCATTTTGTTATAAGTTTAATTTTGCACTGAAGGTAGAAAGCTATAAAAAGAAGCGTAAAATTTACAATGATGTATTGAAGATATTAAAAAAAACAGTGATTGATACGTTGTGTTGAATGCAGTGATTGATGTAAATATTGTAATCATATAAGAAATGAAAGATTACTCAATAAACAGGAGGAAAAAAATATTTATTTATTTATTTATTTATTTATTCATTCATTCATTCATTTATTTATTTATTTATTTATTTATTCATTTATTCATTTATTCATTTATTCATTCATTCATTCATTCATTCATTCATTCATTCATTCATTCATTCATTCATTCATTCATTCGGTTTTTCTTAATTCTTACACATTTTATTAGGACGCAAAAAATCGGGGGGGGGGCTGACGAATATCTAGGGGGCCTAAGCCCCCCAGCCCCAGCCCCACCCCCAGCTACGCCACTGAATTCAAAACCTCCTATTATTCTAATATTCTACTAGATCCTCGGAGGACTTGCTTTTCAAAGCTCCTTTTACTTAGTCCCAAATCCTTTGCTGATCGTTCTTTTAGCGCCCGTTTTTGCGTCGCTTGCCCTATGCTTTGGAATGCCCTACCGATCGATATTAGGCGGTCTTCGACCATCCTATCTTTTAAGGGTGCTTTAAAAACTTATCTTTTCAACAGATTGTTTTCTTGACTCTCGAGTATTTTCAGTTCTAAATTAGACAATAAAAAACCTGATGCAGAGATTTTTCACAAAAAATTTAAGTTTCTTACAAATGTGGAGCTCTATATATTGAGTAAGAACCAGAACGACATGAAAATTTTTAAGATACAAGGAAACCTTCCTATAGGAAATTTTAAGTGTGTTATGTTTATGATGAGTCAGCAGTGAATGCTGTTATGTTATGACTAAGCTTTTGTTCCAGATGTTATTGATATTTTGGTAAATTTCATGCTGTACTGTAACTCGGTTGTGCTAAAAGTAGTAAATCCACATTGAAATGATTGTGTTTAATTTTATCAGTGACTCCACTGTTCAGCTACAACAAAATGTACACAAGACGGTTTTGTATACAAACAATTAACACAAAAGTGCTGCTGGGAAAATATTGGTTATTGAAGTGTAAATATGTACTTATCTTACTATTTTGTAAATACTTGTATATTATATCGTCAATCTAAAATTGAAAGGATTAATTATTGAGACAAAATGTGAAAAGCAAATCATGTATATGTTTATAGTTCATCAAGAACGAATTTGTATATATCAAATGACAGTATCTTATGAGAACAAAAGATAATTGAATAAAAGAGATGGCAAAAAAAAAAAAAATATTTATTTATTTATTTATTGATTGATTGATTGATTGATTGATTGATTGATTCATTCATTCATTCATTCATTCATTCATTCATCTAACAGAATGCGACTGGACTCGCATTTATAGTACCCCCTGGCTTTCTGCTTCAGAAGCCAGACTGCAGTATTTCCAATTTAGGTTTATACATAGGGTTCTTCCAACCAATAAATTGCTTTCTCTAATGGGGAAGGCTGATTCAGCATATTGCACTTGGTGTGAGACAGAGGAAGAAACGCTGGAGCATATTTTCTGGAACTGTAGACACATCACACATTTTATCAAAGAGGTAGAAATTATGCTATTTAAAGATCATTCGGTTTTCTCAAAGCAAAGTTTCTTTTTTACGTATGAAAATGCTAAACATCCCTATAACTTCTTGGCACTACATATGAAGCACTATATTTTTAAATGCAAATTGATTAAAAGTATACCAGATGTGAATGCGTTCTTTTCTATATTTAAATTTAAAGGAAAAGTAGAACAATATAAAAAATTAAAAAATAAGAAGATTGTACATATTGACGACATCAGGAAAGCGTTTGCCTCTTGTCAAAGTTTATTTGCAGATTAGTTAAGCCAAAAGGCATTACTTTGGCATTGTGTATTGTATATTATATTCTCATGTTTTCTCTACTGGGACATCACAATGTTATTGTTTGTATATTATGTCATTTCATTTCTACTGTATTATATCACCTTGAACATAGAAAAGAAGAAAAGATGATTACAATAAAAGGAGACAAAAAAAATATTTATTTATTTATTTATTTATTTATTTATTCATTCATTCATTCATTTCTTTCTTTCTTTCTTTCTTTCTTCCTTCCTTCCTTCCTTCGTTCGTTCGTTCGTTCGTTCGTTCGTTCGTTCGTTCGTTCGTTCGTTCGTACGTACGTAACGAACTTGAAATTCAAAAAAACAAATTGTAAAATATCTTGCAAGTGTAAAATCAAATAGCCCAAGAAATAGTATAGGAACGTTATTGCAAAATTACTTTGCAAGATTATTTTAAATGAGATTATAAAACGCATTAGGATAAATATTTTTAAAATTAGCCCCGCACAGAGGGTAATCATCTCGTTTCGTATGATGTATTTATTTTGGAAGTACGCCACTACTCAGCTCCTTTAAATTATAGGCCACTCTCAAGTACTGCTTTTAGCACTTAGCAGTACATCCACCTCACACTCTACTTGCACGCACTACGAGTTCCGCAGTCTTACATGTACTACACTGCAGCGCTGGATTTCCTACAGCAGTGGGCCTGGTTTCTCCACACTTACCAGCAAATATGAAGACGGCATAATCTTGCAGAGAGTACAACAGGTGCCGTATCATTGCAGATATCATTATATTACAATTAGCGCTTTCATTTTACTACAATAATCACTTTGGCCTTATTTCATCTACACACGTACGTTCACTTGAATTGTTTAGCGCCACAAGGTGCACTGGAATAACAATTAAGTCATCGCGTGTGTATAGGCTTCACGTACACCATCCTAACAAGTAACTAACTGTAGGCTTTACTCGTCAACCACATAGGCTAGCTTATTAGCTTATCTGGACCTAGGCCTGGCCTTGCAGCGTCACAGATTGCAGTAATCTCAGGTAGGCAATTCACTTCAACGGTTGCAGCATTTACAACTGCCACGGTCAGCTTATTTAGGTGCAGCCTGGCAGTGCAACCGCGGGCAATGCATCACCGGCAGCATTTCACTTCTGCCAGAGCAGCAAACTTACGGCGGTCAGTTAGGCAGAGCCGAACTCACATTCGATTGCCTCTACACAACAGCCTTCTTCAACTTAGGGACCGATGTTACCAGGGTTGGCTGATTCACTAGCCCCCGCATTCATGGTCGGTCTTGGTGTAGACTTAGGTGTAGGTAATTACGTAATAACTAACCAACGGCAGTAGCCTATAGGCTATAGCTTTCTACCTTCAGCTTCAACACAAATCCCAGCACATGTGCATATCATCCTAGCCACAGCTGCATGCTAACCGGTTTATGGTTTGCTTATCTTTACATATCTGCCAAGGGACAAGACGGGCACAACACCATGGGGGATATTGAGCACTGGGATTGGAGATCCAACCACTATCAGTTATAACCTACTGGCTACACCTTCTCTATTAAAGTAAAATAATTATTTAAATTCTCCAAAAACCTACCGGTATGTATAAACGTCACGCCGACGTCACGTTTGAGCACAAACAATGAAGATACATGACTTTTGTACACATACTGTACCCACAAAGTAGCCTTTGAACGTGCTCGCAGTTAGGTGCGTATCCGACGGGTACAAAATTACTTCATGTAAGTTGCAGTGATACACACTTACCAAAGCCGCGGCCAGGGACACTTTTCTGTTTTGTGACGTCATATGCATAATATCTATAGAGGTGTTTCACGTGACGTCGGCGCTTGCGATTGCCTCGCTCCCTGACACAGCATATGTGACAGCAAGACTGCTTACCGTACCAGCGCCCAGAAGAAATGTAATACCACAGTATTAGCTTAAGGGGCAAAATTTCCTACAGCAAGAGAGATGCGTAACGCAATGACCTCAGCGAGCCTCCTTTAGAGAAATCAATTTATTTCAGAAACATGCACAAGAGTTAACAAATATCGCGTGTTTTTTCGAACCAGACTACATGCAGTTTGTCCTCGGGTGTGGCAAGGTTTTGCGGACACTCTTCTCCATTTCTCTATCACGACTTGAATGCCACAACGTGCAGGAATATTACATGGTGTGCTTCAAACAACCACTCAATTTTTTGGTACGGTAAAGGTGGATCTAAAGGACGGTTTATCTTCCAATTTTTCACGCTCTATGAAGATATAAGAACCATATATGGTCCTCCCTTGCTCTTCCGCCAATCACGGACAAAGCTTAGAGTTGAACAATGTTCAACTTTCATAGCTTTATAGTGCCATACTGAAGTATGAATCAGCCTTAAGGCTATGTTCTTTGGTGACATTTCTATGCAATTCCTGTGCATTGTTCTCGTTGCGTAACTTGCGTTATCAGATATAGTTACTACCAGTGGCGTGTCCAGGATTTCGGAGGTGGGGGGGGGGCACAATCTGTGATTCCCCCGACTGACATGGAGGGGTGTCACAAGTGCACCGAAGGTGCACCACGAGCGCGAAGCGCGAGTTTGCACGCGTGGGGTCCAAGGGCCCGCGCTAGGGCCCCTGGCGGGGTCCAGGGGGCGAAGCCCCCGGAAGCTCCTGCAATGGTAATAAGACCGCCGTCAATTGGTTCTAGAGGCCTTATTGATCAGGTTTCGTTTGTTTCAGATTTTGTGAAATTCGATGTCAATGACGGAGAGTTCAAGTTATCCTCTATGCGTTGTAAGCAGCAGTATGCTACAGTATGTTTCACATAGCTTACATTGACAGGGTAAGATCACAAGGACTGCAAGATCACGAGGCCAGTCAAGAAGGCTGCTTGAGATGATCGCAAAAGTTAACAGCACTGTTTCATCCTTAAACCTGTACAGTTTTACCATTTCAGATGGTTAAAGTGACTAGCGCGAAGCATCCTGTCTGATTATTTACTGAAGAACGATTGGAAGAGCTCTATCCTTTGGTAAACAACCATATAATGAAAAAATTCTTTCCTAATTTCATTCTGTGGGCTACTTCTAAGTTTCGAAGGGTGGCTAGACGGGCGGAGGCAGCGACTTGAAGCCCTGACAGCTCCGATGCCGTCAAGGGGATGGTGAGGAGGGATCTGAAGAAAATCTGTGTACTCAACCATGCCATTGTTGGGCATATATGTGCATATACTAGAGGATTTCGGCGCTGATTTAATTTTCGGCCCAGAATGTAAAGTGTGAAATTGCAAAGCGCGAGAAGCGAGCGAAAATTTTTGGGGTTATCCTACACTAAAAAGAATCGGTACTTATTAAAAGCCAATTAAGGTCAATTGTCCTGGCAGTTGGTCCCTATCGGGCATAACTTACATTGTACTTTTCTCCTCGTGTACCGCACTACAGACCCAAGAGAACATTGACTAAATGAGGTGATATGAGGTGAAATTTCCAATATTTACCAGGCTAAATTCGTGTATTCAACTTCTTCAGTTACTTGAAAAGGTGGAAATGGTTTGAACTATATTTAGCTGTAAGTAACAGAACTGAGAAAGAGTGAGCAAAGCGTACCGAAAATCTTGGGTTTCATTGCAAAAACGACCCTTTGAAAGCCAAAATAAGAAAAACCGATCGTAAATGCATGGCGACAGAATTTTCCGACAGAGGGCTATGCCATGCCAACGACCCCAAGCTTCGACAGCCCCTCTGTCGAAGAGGTGGTGACATGGGGATATGGCTCACTATCCCATGCCATTTCAGGGCATATTTTGCTTAATATCACTTAATTCTTCATGAGTTGAGTTGCGTACTTTATATATAGTGGTCTTTGGAATCTAAAAACTTGAATTTGCAAAGGGGGCGAAAATTTTTGGCAGGTTTACACAAAAAGATATGTGATCATTATGAACATAAAGAAAAAAAAAAGAAACACTGTAGGTTCTAGACCATATCGAGGATAACATACATTTTATCGAAACACCTGGAGTACACCCTATGAAATTGGTCCGAGTCGCTCGCAAACTGACCATACCGCATGACACAATGACAAGAGAATAGGAAATAGGCTTAGCGCCATTGGATGGACTTTTCGACCTCCACATAAACAGTGTGCTCTGCCTACATGTTTCGTGGTAAGTTTGGCAGGACCTGTGCTATCTAGCAATGTGGAATGGAACTGCTGAAGATCCTGGAGTGACTGTACAGCGCGCGTAGCGCGCCGAAAATTTTGGGTTCTTATTAGAGAAATTGTCCTCTCTCAGGCGCCAACAGGGACTGCATACTCTATCGTATCGATTAAGACTCCCCGATGCGGGCCATCCCTTTTGAGTGTTCAGTGTGTCTCTTCAATATTTTTCTCTTCCCCTCAACCCTTAAATCCCCCGACTAAGGGATTTTCCCCCGACTGACTTCGGAAGTGGGGGGGGGGGGGCCAGTGCCCCCCCCGGCCCCCCTTTGAACACGCTACTGGTTACTACATTTGTAAGAAAAAGATCTTGTATTAAAAAATTTGGTAAAACTGTATTAAATGCACTGGAAGATCTAAAAAATACACTTTAGTTACCGTGGTATCTTTTTGGTTAAGTCCTGAAACGATATTATGTACGGGAGTAAGGATGGAATCTGTACATGAGACACCCTTTTCATAGGCAAGTTGATTTTTATCACCTTTTAGAACGATAGGCTGCATTAAATGTGGAAGTAACAACTTTTGCATGCGGCAATTGAAACCAATACTTGAAATGTCAATAGGTCTAAAATCACTGACAGATGTAGGGTAAGAGGTTTTAGGCACGGGAGATGTTTTAGAATGTTTAGGGTATTACTTTCCACGGATGAATTTTAAGACATCATTATAGAGCAATTTCTTAGACGTAGCCTCTACTATATTCTTAATACAAATTTGAGATACTCAAAGTGAGTTGTATTTGAGGTAAACCTACTCCAATAATTAACTAAAATATTGATCATTAATGTCAGATGAAGACGTTATCGTTTCTATAACGGCAGACTTTTACTGATATGAAAGGGATGGCCTATCATAAAATAATGCAGCAAAACTTTTGAGCTGAAATAGGCATATATTGTATTTACATAATCAGAGGGAACGAAATATAGAAAACACCAATCTATAGTTTCATCCAGTGATTTCAATACAGCAGCGTAGGAAGATGTTTGACATTGGGGGGGGGGGGGCAGACCAGATGTGACTTCTCGACCTTGAATCCCCTTCCCACACTAAAACACATTTGCTCAATGTGATTCTTCCGATTTTAATTTGAGCAAAATAAAAATATTCAAAGCAAAAGGAAACCCCTACAACACCATGCATGAGTGATTTTTTGTTTAGGAGGTTCTGGAGGACTGGAGATTTTGTGGGGGTGACTACCGTTTGCTATCTAAGCGGAGCGCCACCATTGGTTGGCGCGGAGCGTACCAAGAAAATTTTAGATTTGAATACGTCCTAGATCGCCGGAAATGGCACTTGTCAGGCGTGAGAGCAGCCATCAAGATGTGCAATTTTTGTGAAAAAATGTAAAGCTTGATTTGATTTTTTTAATAAAACACATTTCTGTGAGGACAGATTAGTTGAGCTGGCCTGGACTTGGGGTCCGAGGATTGGAAGTTTGAACCCCATTTGCTATCTAAGCAAAGCGCCACCATAGGTTTGCGTGGACGGAGCGTACCGAGAAAATCTGAGATTTTACCCCGATTTGGCTTATTTGAAGAAACGTCTGCAAAATGCATCCGTTCTCTTCAAATCCCAAACAAGCACTGATCTTGGCTATGCAATCTTGCAATCTCATGGAATTCCGTAATGAATGGAATAGGCGAGGTAGAATCTGAGATTTTAATACATCCCAAATCACCGGAAGTGGCGCTTGCCAGGATTTTTGAAGCCATCGAGATGCGTCCTTGTGCAAATTTTGTAAAGTTTGATTTGAATTTAACACTTAAAGTCTGTTACAATCTATCCGACTCCGACGGCCCCAATACCGTCGAGTATTGCTGAGGTGGGATTTGATGAAAGCCTGTGTACTAGCCTCCATTTCATTCGGGTCATATATTGCATAAAATTTGTATATACTAGAGAAGCTAAGTTCCGAGTTGATTAAATGTTTTTTCCGGAATCTAACCTGTAAAACTGCAAAGCGCGCGAAGCGCGCGAAAATTTTTCGGGTCTTTTTTCACCAAAAACATAGGCTTATGTAATTATTAAAAACAATAAGAAAGAAAGGTTGTGGGGGTTCTAGACCGTATAGGAGATAATATGCATTGTATCGAAACTGCATTGACTATCCGATGAAATAGTCAAATATTGCTCGGTGAGTCCTTCACCAACTGGCCGTACCGCATGACACACAAGAGAACAGTAGCTAGGCTTTGCAATATGGGATGAAATTCACAATCTCTACATAAACTGTGTACTTTTCCTACGTTTTATGGTAAGGGGGAAAGGACTTGCGCTATCTAGTGATGTAGAATGAAACTATTGAAGAAACCAGAATATCTCTCCTGCGCGCGTAGCGCGCCGAAATTTTTAGGTTTTTATTAGAGAAATTGTCCTCTTAAGAGCAAAAATGGGTAAAACGAAACTGTAAACTGTCGCAATTATTGGGGGGGGGGAGCAAAATGACATTTGGCCCCCCTCAAAACATTGGGGGGGGGGGGCGTGGTCCCTTGGCCCCCCGGTTCCTACGCCACTGTTTCAATACCTGTAAATTGCGATGTAAAGCTATGTGTTCATTTAAAAATGTCCCTACTGGGTACTTACCACCTCACCACGCTTACATATATGCATTGCTTTAACAGAAACAAATCTTTAAAAAATTGAAACTTCGATTAGTCTGATTTCTTTCGGGAATGAATAAATTACTTTCATCTCGTTTTACATACATATAAAGTGCGCAAACTCATCAATATAATTTTGCTTACAGTAATACCTTACCATGCAAGATATGTTGAAATAATGACCGAGACTTTTGATTTTATCTGATGACTTTTTCATACGTGAATAGATTCCCGAACACAACTAGATGGAATTCTACCCCACTATTTTACTAAAACTAAATTAAAACTGTGCTCCTAAGATTCAAATTACAAAAAACTTGGGTCGACAGTAGATTTACATCCTGAAAAGACAATATTGTGTCGGAAATGAATGAATTACATTCATCCGTTTTACATATGAAAATACTGGAACTCAACCAACGAAATTTTGCTTATAGTAATATCTTACCATACTAAAACTAGAAGAAACATGACCAAGAATTTTGTTGATATGATCTGATGGCACTCACAGACATGCAATATAAGCTTTCAACGGTTATTTTTATTACTATTTTAATTTATGCAAATTCCAAATTTTTCAATGAGCTACTGGGTGTGTGGCCTATTAAAAAAGATGGATCTCCCAATTAAAATTTTCTTAAAAGACAAAAGGATATTTTTGAATGACCGTATTGTCTGGGAGTAAGTAATAATGGTTAAGAACCATTATCAGTTTTAACTATAAAGGCTATGAGAACTGGGTGCAACATCACGAAATTGGAGTACTGTATACCAGACACTCGCTATTGAGATAAGTCAACGATTTATTTATGCGGTAAAAAATTAAAAACATCTATTTTTTAAGTTTCAATCTCATTTGGGGGCACGAGGGTCTCTTTTTACAGGGAGAGGATTCCTGCAGTTTATAGAAACTGAAATATGGTGTTGCAACGGTTCCTAAAGAAAAACAACAGGGATCCTAAGAGAAATATTGAAAGCCAAAAGATGATTATTATTATTATTTTTTTTTTTTTTGCATATAATGCCGGTTTTCAAACATGTTCTCCAATATTACATGAGGGCGTTTTATTCATTTATGTAATTGTAATGTTAGCTTTGCTTGGTCATCGACTATAAATTTACTATACGTAAATGAAATTTACCTTGGGGATCCTTGACTCAAAATCGAATGTCAAAGAACGACGAAAACTTACCATCTTTATTGAACTTCAAGCAAAATTTGCAGTTGAATTGTTGAGTACATCGAATGATCTTCAAAGAAGAAAACTCTTCAGCAGACTGAAGTCAAAGGGAATCATCTTTTTATATATAATGAATTATGTACGTACGTAGTTGCCCGTGCAGCCCACCTCACATTAATTTTATTCACCAGGTTTACCAACTTTTACCTCAGCACAGCTTAAGTTGTGGAATGCTACGCAGGCCTTAGTATAGGGTCGCGAAACCTTCATGGGTTGTATCGTATTACTTAAATTTCTTTCTTTACGGAGAGAACATAAAGAGATATAAATAATCAATTTTTCTTATGTATAAGAGTTTTCTCTCATATCTCGTTACAAAATCCAAATTCATAATTTTCAGACAAGAGTCACAAGTTCAGAACACAAAAACAAGTCCCTGGTTCAGGTAATGTCAATATCCTACGACCTGGGTTCTTAAATGGCGGCTCGCGGGGAACATCCGGCCCCTTCCCCTATGAGAAATTTTTGTAGGTTTAAGGTTGCTTAGATGCAAAATGGTGCTATCTTTAGGATATTTTGGAGCATGATCATATATGGCTAGAAAATATCCATAATTAAGTGAATTCTAATTTTTTCCTACTGGCTGGATGTTTTTTCCAACCGAGTAGCGGCGCGTAAATTGCACCTTCTTTTTATGCGCCCTGAGTTTGTTTACAGCAGTGGGGATCCTTCCTTTTTCACTACATAAAAGTGCCGTTTTGGAAGAGGGTTCTAACAGGAGTCCCCTTTGAGAAATTTTTGTTAAATTAAGGTTGGTTAAATGCAAAATGGTGCTGTCTTTGGGATATTTTTGGAACTGATCACATATGGCTGGAAAATGTCCATAATTTAGTGAATTCTAATTTTTGGTTAGGTGAAAGCAGAAAGTATGTTGTCTAAGAGACAAATCTCCTAAAGCCCCTATGCTACAAAAGTTTACTGGAACGTTTGTGCTTATAATGTTCATTAAAGATACAACGTGGATTGTGAGGATTGCTCGTAAAGCGCGCCGAAGTTTAAGGTATACTTCAATGCCAAAATGAAAAACTTGCATGCAGGCTCAGCCGGGGTGGTGCTTTGGTTTGCCGACATGGGGGACAAGCGCCCTGACTGGGGGCCAGCTGCTCTACGCCCCGACAGATGCAATGGATTGCCGAACTCGAAATATAAGGGCGCGCGGGGTTGTATTGAAAAAGATTTCACATTTTTGTTTTAATTAAGGAAAGTTGAAAAAGTTTGGATTTTTATTAAAGAATCTGCCCTACTTAAAAGCAAAACCATGAAATTTGTTGGGGTGACTGCATGGTTGTGGTCGGGGATTACATTCTTTATCTTACCTATTAAGGCTCCCCTACGAAACTGAAAAATCTTTTTTCTTACAAAACATGTTTGCCACGATGGCGAGACGGAAGATAGAATCTTCTAAAAGTTAGGAAAAAGAGGAAACAACTTCGCAACGATGCATTCTCGTGTTTCTCTAGAATCACGCCTACACAGAAGAACGATATTTGTGGAAACGTTGAATAAATCTAGTGTGTTTGAAACGAAGGGCGCTACCACTAGATAGAACAACAGATGAAAGTGCGCGTAGCGCGCTTAAAAGTTTTGAAGTTATAGAAAGAATCATTACAGAACTTACTGGCTACGGGCCTGATGAATAGCCATTTGGAATATTTTCTGGGCAAATCTACGTCTTCACCAATATTACGGTAGTCTATATAATTTTGCGCAATTTTGGGGACAAGGGAAAACTTAGGGGCCTAAAGCCCCCAGCCCCCGTAGAACCGCGCCTGGTGTAATTACCTTAATAATGGTCATGAGACGGAGTGCAAATCGTGACGCATGCGCTAGAAGCGAGCCCAAATTTTTCATTAAACAAGATTTCCATGACAAAACCTACATTCAGAATCTACATCGAGATACTTTCAGTTGCCCAACAAACCAACATGCCACTCAAAAAGCTGAGTCTTTTACCTGATAATTCGGAAACAGTTTTAAACTTCTGTTGCTGTGCTTCTCTGTTAATGTTAATGTATTTAAGAATTTGAGAAAATTCTGATAGTTGAAGAAACATTTGTTATAGAAAATGATTACAATAAATCCATCACATACATACATACATACATACATACATACATACATACATACATACATACATACATACAACACACATACATACACGCATGCATACATACACACATACATACATACATACATACATACATACATACATACATACATACATACATACATACATACATACATACATACATACATACATACATACATACATACATACATACATACATACATACATACATACATACATACATACATACATACATACATACATACATACATGCATGCATGCATGCATGCATGCATACATACATACATACATACATACATACATACATACATACATACATACATACATACCGTGACAAAGGACAGTTTTGATTCGATTTTACGTGAGGAAAGTAACGTTTGGTATTATTCTCACTTGATCTAGTTGGAAAATATATATAGATAAAGTTGAGATATGCTCAAACGGAAAAAATGTGCTAGACTGAGATATCAGGAATTCCAACTTGTATTACAGATTTTCCGACTATCGTCGTTCTTACGAACTTTTGGTGGTGAGACACCTTACACCCCCCCCCCCCCCGTCGCGATCGACGGCCCTGCTTTCGGATAAAAAGAAATTGACGAATAGGCACTCAGAAAATCAAAGTAGAGGGGAGAACTAGTGTTAAGGTGACCTGCTTCTACTTCCCAATGTTTGTTCTTTTCATTTTTTCTACCCAAAATCGTCCGAAACTACCAACTGTTCCCTCGCTCTGCACGCTTTCCCATTTAAGTTCAATCTAGAAGTTAAAATAAGTCTTCAATCAAAACTATGGGCAGTTTTTCCGACATAGGATGGCCAGATCAGTGAGGGTTAGGTAAAGGTTACCTAACCAAGTTGCACGGGCTTACGGATTTTAGGGGACGTATGCCTCTTGGTAAAAGAAAATATAGGCATGAAACGTTACCTCTTATTGCCTTACTTTAAACAGGGAGCTGTCCTCCAGCTCCCTGCTTTAAGTGTGTTTTTTCTAGATCGTGAGATCTTGAAATGAACGAATATTTAGATACATCTTACAAGGCTTGGTAAAAGCCATTTCCAACGATCTGGGAGTTATTTTAGCTACTGCATTCTTGGCACGCTACCTGCCATCCGATGGTGACGCTCCGAGTGTCATGATTTAAGTCTCTCGTCCCCACCCAGACATTCATTTCAAGGTGAATGTTCACCACCGAATCTGGCATGAGTTTATTATCTGCTCTACATGTCCTAGGATTTTCGTTATGGCAGAAAATAATGGTCAGATTGTGATACTTGTGATGGCATGTGTTACATGTGTACACGCATGATAAACGCACTCAAGTTATTATGCATTCATGTTGCTCCTTTCATCAAAGCCCTCTTTCCTCCCCTCAAAAAAGTTATATTTTATTCGAAATACAAAAGCGATGTTTTTGGCCTTGGTCTAAGTTCATTGCACGGGACATAAAGGTTGAGGTGTAGTTCGGCTTTTCCGCTGATGTATATCAAGTTTCTAAACGTACCTGTACAACTGGCTAAAATGTCATTCTCTCAAGGTTCCAGCCTTGTTATTGAAAACCAACATTTCGAGACAAGGCCTCGGATAAATATCGCAAAGTTTGTCTTTGAAATGCAAAAAGTGCATGACACATAGGAACGAAAGAGAGGAGGGGTGACATTACCCTTGTGATCTCCAGGCTCAGGAGCCGTCGCCTATCAATCTTCACAAGACTGACTGGTGTCACAGGGACAAACATTGCTAGAGTTTCTATCTTTCCTTGAACAGTTCAAATTATCGGATAGTGCTATAATGGTCGAACTTTAAGGGAAACATTAAGTTTGAAGTGGAAAGAATTTTCATAATTTTGAAGCCATTCTATAGAATAAACTTGCTTTGCCCAAGTCAGTCATGAGCGTTTGAAGAACAACAAGAGTAGGTACTTAAAGTAGGGAGCTATTTTAAGAAGCAATCGTGAGGTAAAGTACAGTAAAAAATAACTGAAATGATATTATTGCTACTTTATATTTTATTTTAGCAATATCAGTGCTCAAAACTTACATTTTACCAAATGTTTTATGTGCTGTTCCTGTATGGTAGGCCTACCATTTCGCACTAGCGAAGGATCAGTGACCACTAAGCGTCTCTTTGAACAGGGAGCTGCCATTGACTTTGAGTTACTGTGCGAAAAATGTTAGCCTAGCTTTTAACACCCTCACCAACCAGGTTGACAATACAGCCATGGGAGACTTTTTAAAGTCGACAACGAAAAATACCCACGCCAAAAGGAGTTGAAGTCACTTTACAACAAAGTATAGGTATCATTGAAGAAATACGACAATTACACCAAAAATTAAAACATTCGTTCTTAATAACGATGCCATTTTCAGGGTGTTGTTCCACGATAACTTACTTTAATGCTAATATGAATTTTTTGTCTTTTACTTGTACATACATCCAATTACGTTCCATCTCACTTTTTTAAGTGTAAACTTTTTCACATTCGGTTTACAAATATCTGCTTACATACACTCAAAACTGTCCTAGCCAAATTTGAATAGAATCTAATCAATAGGGGCAGGAACCGGAATCTTGTCAAATCTTTGCCTAGATTCGGCTAAAAAATGAAACGAATAGTTTCATTTTTGAACCATTTCTAGTCAATTTTGAAACAAATCTTGTCAAATATTTGACAAGATTCCGGTTCGTGCCCCAATTGACTAGATGTTTTTAGAGTGAATATTCACTCTGAGTTGTTACAAACTTGAAACGTAAGACACCTACTAGATAATTGAACAAGCCTATCTACAGCCAAGTCTTTTGGTGGGGTTACTTTGAACAAGCCTATCTACAGCCAAGCCTTTTGGTGGGGTTACTTTGAACAAGCCTTCCTACCGCAAATTCTTTTGGTGGGGTTACTTTGAGCAAGTCTACCTACAGCCAAGTCTTTTTGTGGGGCTACTTTGAACAAGCCTATCTACAGCCAAGACTTTTGGTGGGGTTACTTTGAACAAACCTATCTACAGCCAAGTCTTTTGGTTGGGTAACCTTGAACAAGCCTATCTACGGCAAGTCTTTTGCTGGGGTTACTTTGAACAAGCCTATCAACAGCCAAGTCTTTTGGTGGGGTTACTTTGAACAAGCCTATCTACGGCAAGTCTTTTGGTGGGGTTACTTTGAACAAGCCTTCCTACAGCCAAGTCTTTTGGTGGGGTTACTTTGAACAAGCCTATCTACAGCCAAGTCTTTTGGTGGGGTTACTTTGAACAAGCCTATCTACAGCCAAGTCTTTTGGTTGGGGTTACTTTGAACAAGTCTATATACAGCCAAGTCTTTTGTTGGGGTTACTTTGAACAAGTCTTTTGGTGGGGTTACTTTGAGCAAGCCTTCCTACAGCCAAGTCTTTTGGTTGGGTTACTTTGAACAAGCCTATCTACAGCCAAGTCTTTTGGTGGGGTTACTTTGAACAAGCCTATATACAGCCAAGTCTTTTGGTGGGGTTACTTTGAACAAGCCTATCTACAGCCAAGTCTTTTGGTGGGGTTACTTTGAACAAGCCTATCTACAGCCAAGTCTTTTGGTTGGGTTACTTTGAACAAGCCTATCTACAGCCAAGTCTTTTGATGGGTTACTTTGAACAAGCCTATCAACAGCCAAGTCTTTTGTTGGGGTACTTTGAGCAAGTCTTCCTACAGCCAAGTCTTTTGGTGGGGTTACTTTGAACTAGCTTATCTACAGCCAAGTCTTTTGTTGCGGTTACTTTGAACAAGCCTATCAACAGCCAAGTCTTTTGTTGGGGTTACTTTGAACAAGCCTATCTACGGCAAGTCTTTTGGTGGGGTTACTTTGAACAAGCCTTCCTACAGCCAAGTCTTTTGGTGGGATTACTTTGAACAATCCTATCTACAGCCAAGTCTTTTGGTTGGGTTACTTTGAACAAGTCTATATACAGCCAAGTCTTTTGTTGGGGTTACTTTGAACAAGTCTTTTGGTGGGGTTACTTTGAGCAAGCCTTCCTACAGCCAAGTCTTTTGGTTGGGTTACTTTGAACAAGCCTATCTACAGCCAAGTCTTTTGGTGGGGTTACTTTGAACAAGCCTATATACAGCCAAGTCTTTTGGTTGGGTTACTTTGAACAAGCCTATCTACAGCCAAGTCTTTTGGTTGGGGTTACTTTGAACAAGCCTATCTACAGCCAAGTCTTTTGGTTGGGTTAATTTGAACAAGCCTATCTACAGCCAAGTCTTTTGATGGGGTTACTTTGAACAAGCCTATCAACAGCCAAGTCTTTTGTTGGGGTACTTTGAGCAAGTCTTCCTACAGCCAAGTCTTTTGGTGGGGTTACTTTGAACAAGCTTATCTACAGCCAAGTCTTTTGTTGGGGTTACTTTGAACAAGCCTATCTACAGCCAAGTCTTTTGTTGGGGTTACTTTGAACAAGTCTTTTGGTGAGGTTAGTTTGAACAAGTCTATCAACAGCCAAGTCTTTTGGTGGGGTTACTTTGAGCAAGCCTATATACAGCCAAGTCTTTTGGTGGGGTTACTTTGAACAAGTCTATATACAGCCAAGTCTTTGTTGGGGTTACTTTGAACAAGTCTACCTACAGTCAAGTCTTTTGGTGGGGTTACTTTGAACAAGTCTATCTACAGCCAAGTCTTTTGGTTGGGTTACTTTGAACAAGCCTATATACAGTCAAGTCTTTTGGTGGGGTTACTTTGAACAAGCCTATCAACAGCCAAGTCTTTTGGTTGGGTTACTTTGAACAAGCCTATCAACAGCCAAGTCTTTTGGTTGGGTTACTTTGAACAAGCCTATCTACAGCCAAGTCTTTTGGTGGGGTTACTTTGAACAAGCCTATATACAGCCAAGTCTTTTGGTTGGGTTACTTTGAACAAGCCTATCTACAGCCAAGTCTTTTGGTTGGGGTTACTTTGAACAAGCCTATCAACAGCCAAGTCTTTTGTTGGGGTACTTTGAGCAAGTCTTCCTACAGCCAAGTCTTTTGGTGGGGTTACTTTGAACAAGCTTATCTACAGCCAAGTCTTTTGTTGGGGTTACTTTGAACAAGCCTATCTACAGCCAAGTCTTTTGTTGGGGTTACTTTGAACAAGTCTTTTGGTGAGGTTAGTTTGAACAAGTCTATCAACAGCCAAGTCTTTTGGTGGGGTTACTTTGAGCAAGCCTATATACAGCCAAGTCTTTTGGTGGGGTTACTTTGAACAAGTCTATATACAGCCAAGTCTTTGTTGGGGTTACTTTGAACAAGTCTACCTACAGTCAAGTCTTTTGGTGGGGTTACTTTGAACAAGTCTATCTACAGCCAAGTCTTTTGGTTGGGTTACTTTGAACAAGCCTATATACAGTCAAGTCTTTTGGTGGGGTTACTTTGAACAAGCCTATCAACAGCCAAGTCTTTTGGTTGGGTTACTTTGAACAAGCCTATCAACAGCCAAGTCTTTTGGTGGGGTTACTTTGAGCAAGTCTTCCTACAGCCAAGTCTTTTGGTGGGGTTACTTTGAACAAGCCTATCAACAGCCAAGTTTTTTGTTGGGGTTACTTTGAACAAGCCTATCTACAGCCAAGTCTTTTGGTTGGGTTACTTTGAACAAGCCAATCAACAGCCAAGTCTTTTGGTGGGGTTACTTTGAACAAGCCTTCCTACAGCCAAGTCTTTTGGTTGGGTTACTTTGAACAAGCATATCTACAGCCAAGTTTTTTGTTGGGGTTACTTTGAACAAGCCTATCTACAGCCAAGTCTTTTGGTTGGGTTACTTTGAACAAGCCTTCCTACAGCCAAGCCTTTTGGTGGGGTTACTTTGAACAAGCCTTCCTACAGCCAAGTCTTTTGGTTGGGTTACTTTGAAAATGTCTATCTACAGCCAAGTCTTTTGGTGGGGTTACTTTGAACAAGCCTTCCTCTAGCCAAGTCTTTTGGTTGGGTTACTTTGAACAAGCTTATCTACAGCCAAGTCTTTTGTTGGGGTTACTTTGAACAAGCCTTTCTACAGCCAAGTCTTTTGGTTGGGTTAATTTGAACAAGCCTATATTCAGCCAAGTCTTTTGGTGGGGTTACTTTGAACAAGCCTTCCTACAGTCAAGTCTTTTGGTGGGGTTACTTTGAACAAGTCTATCTACAGCCAAGTCTTTTGGTTGGGTTACTTTGAACAAGCATATCTACAGCCAAGTCTTTTGGTGGGGTTACTTTGAACAAGCCTTCCTACAGCCAAGTCTTTTGGTGGGGTTACTTTGAACAAGCCTTCCCACAGCCAAGTCTTTTGGTGGGGTTACTTTGAACAAGCCTTCCTACAGCCAAGTCTTTTGGTGGGGTTACTTTGAACAAGCCTTCCTACAGCCAAGTCTTTTGGTTGGGTTACTTTGAACAAGCCTATCTACAGCCAAGTCTTTTGGTTGGGTTAATTTGAACAAGCCTATATTCAGCCAAGTCTTTTGGTGGGGTTACTTTGAACAAGTCTATCTACAGCCAAGTCTTTTGGTTGGGTTAATTTGAACAAGTCTATATTCAGCCAAGTCTTTTGGTGGGGTTACTTTGAACAAACCTATATACAGCCAAGTCTTTTGGTGGGGATACTTTGAACAAGTCTATCAACAGCCAAGTCTTTTGTTGGGGTTACTTTGAACAAGTCTACCTACAGTCAAGTCTTTTGTTGGGGTTACTTTGAACAAGTCTATATACAGTCAAGTCTTTTGGTGGGGTTACTTTGAACAATCCTATCATCAGCCAAGTCTTTTGGTGGGGTTACTTTGAACGTTTCGTTGATGACTTGTTTCATCATCACTAATATAGGAAGTGGCTTTCTAGTTGGATTTGAATCTTCCGTACGATTTGTAAGGTACAGATGTAAAGTGGCCAGCTACAAATTTACCTCTCATCAGTTAACCTTCTCTATTAGCTCCTGGGCGAACTTTTTAAGGTTACGTTAACAACTACTTTGAACTATCAGCGTATCCGAAGAAGTCTCCTCTTACTTCTCCCCTCTTGTACCTGTCATGATGATTTATAGCACATATTATGTACCGGAATACCAGAGACAAACCTCAGTAGGTATCAAGTACACATGTAAAAATCCATGAATAAATCGTAAATAACACGTCACGTGAGTAAAATATCCATTTGTGATATACAGTGCCCGTGTATGTGAATTGAAATTCGGATACCTTCGTGTTTCTTGAAAGTTGTGGACACGTTCTTCGTGACTACGTACACTCACAGAAATACACTTCAAAGTTGAAAATAAGAACTTAAAAACTTCTTAGTAAACATTTTTAACAAAATTACTGTAAAAAACACATATGTTGGGCAATGAAGTAAAATTACACATAAATAATGTAGACAATATCCTTTTTTGACTAAGGCAAATTTTACCTTGATTACGTGTAAAATTTTACTTAAAAGTTCCGGAGTTCTTATTTTACTTAAATGTGCTGAGACGGTAAAATGGTGAAACTAGTCTTTCCCCGGATAAAACTTCCCTTGAAGCCCGACGTAGAGTGAGAATGTCGGGTTACCCGGAAAGAAAGGGTATATCGAATAACATACTACTGATAAAGTCAGGTATTTCTCAAAGCAACTCGTTCTATTGATCGAATTAAGAAATATATATGGTAACAGTATAACAACATGAATAGATGAAAAAACATCGAATTCAAGATAGTCGTTCTACGCAGCAAAAAAGTAGGAAGGGAAGCATTAATGATGGAACATGATATAGTGTTGAGTTATGTATGAATTTTGTCCTTAACCTTTCATAAAAGTGAAGACGTGTCCCCTACTCCCCTCCTGTTGACCCCCGTGATTCCAACGTTTGATTCAAGGGCAGTTATAACGTTGATATGACCTGAGTCATTTATTTTACAAGGAAAATTATCCACTTGAAGAATGGTAGCAATGCACACCAAACCACGAACTGGCTGGTAAGATAATTTATATGCAGCGAACTAAAAAAATACCAACACTATAGAATGCAACAATTCACATAAAAAAGTTTGCATAGCTAATTGGTTATCTAAAAAATGTTCAAATTCTGAAGGTGTATAAGACAAGAAACTGTAAAATAGCCTATATTAAAATAAGTGGTAGGTAGTTTTGGTTATCGATCTGCGTATGTTCAGGAAACCAGTTCTTTTGGTCACACGTCTCCAAATTCTTAAAGCGAGCAATTCATGCCCATGTTCTTACAAGATGCTGTATTTGCAGGCTACGCAAACAATGGGTGTACAACGTACATAAAATATGCTATAACGAAGCCACAATTGTTTCTTTTTGAAAAGTCTAATATTAATATAGGAAAGTCGAAGAGTCGATTAATCGTGCAAGTTGTCATAAAGTAGTTATTAACCTCCTTAGGGATCAGCCCAGGTAAAAGTATGGCAAATAATGTTGACAGCTATACATCCTACCGGAACCTTTACACGGTCCCAGTAAACGTGACAATATTTTCAGTCGAATCAAAGCCATCTGATATTTTTACTTCTGGACACATTTTCCGGGATATTTTTGACATCCATTTCCCCTGATGAAAAAGATAAATGGAAAAGGTTTTGGAACAATTATCTTATGCATCCGAGAAGAAATTAAACAGATTTGCTAATAGGCACAGGCGGGATTACGGGGGGGGGGGGCAAGCGGAGGCACTTGCCCCACTTTTTTCCAGGGCTTTAAAACTAAAAATAATAAAAAAAAAAAGAATGAGCAAAGTAAGCGAGACCAGAGAAATTATAAGAGAATTTTCAATAGCCTACTATGATTAAATTTTGTAATGTTTAAAGAAGGAAAATATTAATTTCAAAAACCATACAATTGATCGGAAATTTTTTCTCGGCGCGCTTAGCGCACCTCTAGAGAAAACTGACCAAACAGTTGAAAATTTGTCTGGCACCGCAAAATTTCTTTCCTCCTACCTGCCACACGATTATGACTTGAAGCTCTGACATTAAGGGTCACTGAAATTACTAATGTACGTGATGAAATTCACCATGGTCCTTGCAAACAAAGTCCAAACCCTAGCCTACCCATGTATAGGGAACCGCAATTTTCGAAAAAAAAAAATCGGCGTGCTTCCCATGAGCCTTATATAAATCGATGTCCCATTAGTACTGCTGTACTGCTGTGCCTAGGAAAACTTTGGTAGAATTACCTCGTTCTTACTTCCTGTAGGACAGCTTGACTAAATTACCATTTCCAAATCCCTCGCTAAATCTCTCGCTATTCAATTTCGTCACCAACCACCGCCATCCTCAGCAAATTGACTGACGGTTACTATCTTAAATTTGCGATCATCCTATGAAAACTATTTCATTAGCATTTCAAATTATACCTGGGGAAAGCAGGATTTTCTCAAGAAGTGGTCAAAAATGGCCGCAAAAGCCGTCAAATTTAAAAAAGATTTCGCTGGGAGGACCCTAGGTTCCCATATCCTGCCCTATGGAAAGAACAGGCACCTGGGGAAAGAAGGAAAATTTTGATGAAATAAAAATACTGCATTTAAAACTAAAGAAAAACAATGGGCTACATTGAACAAAGTCTGTGCTCACAGCATCTGAACTGTGCATAGTTTGTGCTGATACACATTTGCAAAAGATATCACTATCATTGTAGAAAACGACACTTGTCATGTCTAGTATGTTGCATCTAAACTATTGTTGGAACGATTATCGGTATTCATCGGTATCGGCCTACATTCCCCATTTTCATGCTGTATTGGTATCGGCAAAATTTACCTTAAATGCCGATATTACTTGACCAATATTTATCGTCCCATATGTCATGAAAATGGTACACTATTTGAGTATTTTTAATACAAGATCCGATATTTTATCTCATCAAGATAAAAGAACACTTCATCGCGGTGCCCCGTTGCCTATGGTTAGTTGCAGAATGCTCATTTCCAAAATATCGGTATCGGATAGGTTTTGGCCGATATTGAGAACTGAAATATCGGTATCGATAATATCGGCTATATTTGCAATATCGACACAAACATCAATCTAAACATTCTTCATTTTACCTCCTCATATTTTTTTTTTTAAAAACACACCAAAGAAATACTTTAATGTAAAAAAGAGGCCAAAATATTTTTGTAATTCGTGCCCTTGCATAGGGTGTAAGGAACCCCCCCCCCCCACTAATTTAGGCTCACGTCAATTGACCTACCCCTCTTTCTCTTTTAAGTTACATTGAACTAACGGCAGAGCAGTTGGTCATGCAAAGGTAGAAGGGTGCATTGTGTTAAACAATTGAATGGTTTTCTGAGACATTAATTGCACTCAAGCTGTCTGTCAGAAAGTAGGCCCTAACTTCGAAGCAACTAACTGAAATAGGTGCGCGCTAAGTCCTCGAAAGGAAAGTTTGGAATTTAACGGGACAAGTATGTATTTTACATGCAAAAATTATCCAGTAGACTGCATAAACATGACGTGAATAAGATCGCCGCAGAGGTTGTGATATGCCCTTATTTTTTATGTTTAAGTTTGCTGCGCAGGCCAGATTGGATACCCTGGGGGCCGGATATAGACTGCGGGCCCCAGACGGTTTCGTGCATGGGCAGTAAAATATACTGTACAGCCTGCTACAAAAAACAAAATCAAAAACCGTAAATAGCGATAGCAACTTACCATTTCATTAGACTTCCATAAAACTTGCATGGCAGTTTTTTCAGCAGATACCAAAACTCTTCGAAATGACTCTCTTATACTCTTAAAAAGTTGGGTAAAATTTTCGAGGCAATGTATAGGTTGGTTGAAGTTTTCACAATGCTGGGCAAAAGATTCGAGAAACTTATTGACCAACAATTGGTAAAATGATTTATGTGAATTCCTATTCCCAACACTGGTTAAACGTACCGCCAATTAATTCTTTTAATAACAGCTATTTCTAATCTTTTACATTCACAGTAAATATTTTGCAAAACATTCACTTACACTGTGAGAATGTTTTGCTAAGACAATTTGAGAAAAGTGCATGTTTAAAATGCTGTGAAATTCTATTGGAATACCAGGTTTATATACCTTTCATCTGAATGGAGCATTCCGATTTTTCAAAGATTTGTGTTTAATGCAGGTCTAATTGAAATAAATTGAAGCTGGCAATGGTGAATTCTTGCAGAAAGTCATGTTTCTCAGTTGTAGAATACAACATAAAGGGGAAATTGAAATATCATGAAGAAAATTGCATTATTAATCGTTAATAATAACAAACAAGTGCGACTGAATACATAACAGCCAAACCAACATATATATGTATATATAAATGTATGTATATATATATATATATATATATACATATATATATACATATATATATACATATATACACACATATATATATATAATATATATATATATATATATATATATATATATATATATATTATATATATATATATATATATATATATATATAATATCTTCCAATCAAATTCTACTACTTTTGAAAGTGGCTAGCAGTAGCAATCTTTTACGATTTGTAGAAGGTAACTTCTCTGAGATATTCCATTGTGGGTTCCGATTAGAAGTTAATTGCCCCAACAATAGGTATAAAGCATTGAAACATTACCCAACTCCTGGCTTAAGTGAAACCTATAATTTAATCAGTAATTGGTAATATTTTGCCCAACTAGCCAGTTGGATAATTTTTAGATTACTACATATTGGGTAAAATAAATTCCCAACAATAGGTAAAGCAATTTCCCAACCTAAATTGGTCAATATTAGCCCAACAGTTGGTCGGACACATATTTCCCCAGTCTTGGTTAAAAGTTGGTCAAAAAATTTGCTTAACATTTTAAGAGTGTAGAGCAGAATGAGGCAATTTTCAATCATGGTTATAAGTGTATAAGTTTTGAGTATATCCCAGAAGGGCTACCTACACGACTGACCTTACTTTTCTTTCCAAAGAAAAAAAAAACAGCTTGTCGACTGCTATGCAGGCTATTCTTGCTGGATCGTAAACTTTTGGGTAAAACCTTCAGGGAGTATATCTCATTACGTTAACTTCCTTCAAAGTTCTTTGCTCTGTAGAGAAAATGTCAACGGATGGATTATAAATTTTCGTATGTATTATAATTACTTTCCAGTATTTTGGTACCCAGGTCATGTAAATTCCAGGTAAATGCCAATTAGTTCACATCAGGACAAACAACTCTTTGGGAAATGATATGACCGGGAGTAGTTATTGGAAGGACATACGAAGCTACAATTTCATGTATGGCTTGCCCGAAAGGTCACACAAACAATCCATCTAAGCGCGTAGCCAGACAAGGTACTAAAGGGGGCGAAAAGCTTCCAGAGGGGCGAAATATTTTTCAGGGGGAGGGGCGAGACATACTAAAATACATTTATGCAATGCTACCTTTTGATCTCTTATGGGAGCTTCGACCCCCCCCCCCACCTTGGCTACGGACTTGAATCCATTATTTACTTCTTTCTTGCAATTTTTATAACAGTTACACTGAATTTGGAAGTTACTTCTACTCGGATTATTCAAGTATTATAACATCTGCATCCCAGATGAGACTTTGCAAAGCCGTTCAAGACATAAAAACTACATTAATGCATCTTTGAGAACTTTGAGAATGACTCACTTCTCTCCAAAAGAATGGAATGTTTGAGCTTTAGCTTTTATCATATGTTAGAATATGATCGGGTTTTTTCCTTAAAAATACAACACTTAGCGTCAGAGAGTGAACCACCTATGCCCCCCCCCCGCCCTTTACTGCACTCTTTTTCTCGGACTTCTAAACTGCTAAACTTTAAACTAAACTTCAAACTTGCGTCCCAGTTTCCATAAATTTTTCAAACAAAGGACAAAGTAAGTTGATTTAAAGTTTAGTACTACAGAAGAGACAACAGTTTATGAGAGGGACAGGATAACAGTTCCTGGGTAAGACAAGGGAGAGGCTTTCTCTGAGACAATATTGTACATGCACATTTGCCTTAAAGGTCAGAAGCAGTCGCCCCAAACTTATTTTGAAGCAATAGCCAAATGGCACAAATTTCTTCTTATTTTGCTTCCAAGTATCTTTCATGATATTTTAGAACATAAATATTTCATATTCAAGGTAAATCAAGCAGTTGCTCCTTGTTAATTTTACAATTGAGAGAGAAAAATACTGTCACATGATTCTCAAGAGCCATTCAGGAAGTAGGATAGTCTACTATGCAATTCTTTTTTGGGGGGACTGCATTCTCCCTTTAAGCTGACTCCTGAAGTTTATGCTGAACTTTAAAGAGGGACTTGCATCACCCCAAGTATGACTTTTACTTGGTGGTAAGCCCCGCTCATAATTGTCTATACTGCTTCTCCTTGTGAAACAGTTCACTGCTCAAGGCCACATCCTGGTGAGCATTAAAGACCCCATGTGTAATCAAAACATTCTCTGTGCATGCTGTGTAATATGAGCTGCTCTGCATCTTTTGAATTTTGTAACTCTGATGTCAATAAAAGAGTAGTCACCAACTGTAAAAGTCATACTTGGGGTGATGCAAATCTGTCTTTAAAAGCAACGCCTTCCTTAATTTGCACAACGTCGTTGGAGCCAATGAAAATACTTGATGCATAAAATGGAAGCACTAAAAGGCAAATTTTGTCATCCTATGTAGTTTAAATGAATTCTCCCAAAGAAGTTACTTCTGCCCCCCTCCCCATAACTTTATTAAGCTCCTCCTTGTGTAGACACAAACCTATTTTATTGATTAAGGCCATGTCCTGGCGAGCATATAAGGCTAAAATGTTATCAGAACACTCCCTCTGCATAGTGTGAAATGTGAGTTGCTTTTCATCTTTTTAATTTTCAAACTGATGTCAACCAAAGAGCAGTCACCAATTGAGAATTTTGATATCACCAACCAAAACTGTACTGTGGGGTAATGAACGTAAAGTCACAATGGGGAGAAGAGCCAAGTTACACCTCCCGTTCACATGTAGTACCCGGGACAGCATTCTCTTCACCTATATGTGACCGCGGGACTGACGAGGTTAATAGATGATCGATTTTTTTTTTATGGGAAAAGAAATTTTAAAGTGATGGCGCCAATTTTATTCAACAAACTACCAGAGTCCTTAAAAAACTGTACATGTGTTAAGACTTTTAAAGTTAATTTGAAAACTCATCTTTTTAGGGAAGTTTTTAACTGTTAAATTTTTTTACTTTTAGCTTAGTATGTTTTCAATTTTCATGTCGTAATTTGGTGCTTAATTTTTGTCGGTATTTTGTCTTCTTACTTCTTTTATCTAATTTCATTAGTGATTATTTGGTTTTTTTTTATGGTATATCATGTCTATTTGTCTTCTCTTTGTAAACCGGTTTGAAATGTCCAATGCCCGTAAAATGGTATGTAAAATAAACTCATTATTATCATTACGAAACCACCGAGTTTCACAGACAAACTCTGGCAATAGCTTTTCTCCGAGAAATGAAAATGTTCCATCACCTAAAAATTTGAAAGTTTTGTTAAACAAATTTATTAATGAGCTGTAAATTAGGGATTTTTGTAGGGTATTCTTTTTCCTTGAAATAAACTTTCCCAGTTATCATCCAGTTTTAAATGGCGCATCAATGTGTGAGTCATGGTTTTCAAGCTATGGAAATTTTCAGCACCACAGATGTAATATTTCGCTTTAAATAGGCTAAGTGTCCGGAGCCTTGTGAGGTGGCCATCTGTTTGAGAAGAAGGATAATATACGGAAAAGCAACGGAACACTAAATGTCATATAGGAGAAGAGGAATTCTTTTAGAAGACAGACTCTGTAGGGTCTGCCTTCAGGCCCAAATGCAAAAGGCGGGGGATGGGCCATCCTACTTGCAAATATTCATGGTCCCCTGAGAATTAGTCCATTACAGCATAGTGAGAGTATCTGAGGTTTTAATGATTTAATTACGTCCTTAGTGGCTTTCTTAAAACCTTGGTAAATTAAGTTGTTCTGTTTATTGATGTATCAGGTTTAAATGTTATTTTGCTTGAGTTTGCAAACAGACTGAAATTAAGAGACACTGAAATGACTGAATGCCAACTTTGCAAAAGGTCATCAGATCATGTCTTTCCTTAAAATTCAAGAACACACCAGGTGTTAACAAGTTTCTTCCGGATGGACTCATATAGTGTCCCAAAGGCTCGAATCTATCTTTAGACAGTTAGACCTATATGATGACAAACAGGAAAGGAAGAGGTTATCTCAATTGGTAACTGAAACTGAAGAGATTTCCAAAACTTGGCTTACTAGATCCTATTACACACTAAAGTGCACCTTAATTCCTTCATTTTGGTGATCATTCTCCTGTTGCTTCCGCTGTCCCATATCTTTTGAATAATCTACTGCACCTCATAAAATTCTCGTCATCTCTCTCCTCTTTTAAGTTGGACCAGAACAGCCACATTTTCATAAATTTATTGAGGCCTTAATCATTGCACTCAAACTCGGTTGTGAACTCTGCCCAAGACTCGAGTCTTCTTTTTACTTGACTTGTAATTGGTCTGAAATGGGCTGCAGCTGACGTGGGCTCGTATTCGAGCCTATACCAGCCAGTCCACAAAACTGAGCTTACTCTCTAAATGCAAAAAAGTGAACTTCACTCTTCGACGATTGCCTACAGTGACCACTCTTTCTTCGAGTGAAAATTTCTCTCTGCTGGGAGTGGTAATTCACTCCAAATGAGTGAATTACCACTCAGGGCAGAGTGGAATTCCACTCGAAACAGAGAGTGGTCACTGTAGGCAATCGTCGAAGAGTGAAATTCACTCTTTTACATTTAGAGAGTAACTATAATGTTACTTCAGGCTACTGCACATTGTTATTGGTGCAAGGTTCAATACATGACAGGTGGGCCAGACGAGTGGCGTAGCTACGGGGAGGGGGCGATCCCCCCACAAAATCGCCCCCAGAGCTCTCCACTGGCGATCTGGGCAAAAAATTCAACCACTTTGAATAATTTTGAATAGATTCGAATTGATTGTGACAAACTCAATGTGTCTGAAAATAAAATACACTCAAAGTTTACATTTTACCACCAAAATTGCACATCTTGATGGCTGCTATCAAGCCTTGCAAGTGTCATTTCCGGAGATCTGGGATGTATTAAATTTTCAAATTTTCTTGGAACGCTCCGCGCCGACCTATGGTGGCGCTCAGCTATAACCGGGATTCAAACTTGCAATCCTCGGACACCAAGTTCGGCCAGCCGAGCTAATCTGTCCTCACGGAAATGTGTTTGAGAATAAAATAAAATCAAAGTTTACGAGTCTTTCACAAAAATTGCACATCTTGATGGGCTGCTATCAAGCCTGGCAAGTGCCATTTCCGGCGATCTGGGATGTATTAAAACCTCAGAGTTTCTTGGAACACTCCGCGCTAACTTATGGTGGCGCTTCGCTTAGATAGTAAACGCAGTGGCGTACACAGAGGGGAGGCCATTGGGCCATGCCCCCCTCACTGATGTCGATTTTTTTATTTTCTAATTCATACGTAAATTTTTTAAAATAAGTTTTACTTCGAAAGGTAGCATATGTGGCACCAGATTGCATGTGTAAGAACACCTAATTTTCAAAGGGGAGGGGGACACCCCCTTTCCTCAGACCCCTCCCCCAGGCTGGAGATCACACAACAAACTGCATGGCCCCCGTAAGAGAAATTCTGGGTACCTCCCTGAGTAAACGGGATTCAAACTTGCAATCCTTGGACCCCAAGTCCGACTAGCTGGGCTAATCCGTCCTCACAGAAATGTGTTTTGAGAATAAAATAAAATCAGACTTTACATTTGTTCACAAAAATTGCACTTCTTGATGACTACTATAAAGCCTGGCAAGCCATTTCCGACTATCTGTATTAAAATCTCAAATTTTTTTGGTACGCTCCGAGCCAACCTATGGTGGCGCTCCGCTTAGATAGTAAAAGGGAGCTCCCCCACAAAAATCTCCAGCCCCCCGAACCCCCAACAAAAAACCTAGCTACGCCACTGGGCCAGATTATCTAATTGACAGAAGACAGGGGGTAAAAGTAACGTTTACTTCGGATACGAATTAATGAAGGGCATGCCTGTTACAGATGCTAGGCTGGTGCAGTGCTATTGGGGAGGATTACAGTAAACAGAGGAGCATCCAGCCCTTACTGCTAGGGGAACTCCCACAGCTCCCGAGGCGCTCGTGTCCAGGGTGCCAACAGTCTGAGTGGATATGGGAGGGGTCCCTTTATCGTGAAAATTTGTTTAGATTTTTCCATGCAAAAGTAACCAGTTTTGTGCGAATATCTTTCTAAAATGACTTTCATTGCGTAGGTTTGCGTGGGATATTGCAAAGGCCGGACGCTCTGTTCGCGCTCAAATCCTGCACTAGTACCGGTACACTGTTGGAAAATTGGGGTGTAAGATTCGGGAATTTCGACTGCCGCACTCTAAATTTTCTGGTAAAGACCAATTCGCAGATTCCTGTAAGATAACAATCCGATGTTCAGGTCTGTAAAATGAAAATTCCTACCACCGAAATCATAAAAAAGCGCGCATACAACGCGACTGTGTTTTCCTTTTTAGTCATGTTGGGTCAATTTAACCTCATTGGATGGTACGAGTGGTCTGGGCATAGCTGATGGAGGCCTGCAATTTATTACGGGAGTACTTGGGGTAAGGTGGTCAGGATATTTTTTCGAATGATTGATCTTTTAATTTCTTGCACCAAAAATGGTCCCAAACTACCAAAATTTTCGCCTGCTTGGCGCGCTTCCCATGTTTAAGTTCACTTTAGAATGTTACAATAAACAACTTAATTATCCAAAGCTAACTGTGTAATCAAAACGATGGGCAGTTTGTCCGACGTAGGGTGGCTAGATCAGCTAGGTTTGGGTAGGGGAAAGTCTGTCAGACCAAGTTTCATGGGCTTACAAATTATGAGGTATATGTGCTTCTTGGTAGAAGGAAAATAGGCCAAAAAGTTGCCTCTCATTTGCGTTTCTTATTTGAAGTGTTTTTTCTCTCTAGATTATGAGATCTCGAATTGAACGATTACTTAGATACATCTTAAAAGGCTTGGTGGAAGCCGCTTCCAAAAATCTATAAGATATTTTTAACAACTGCATTCTTGGCACGCTACACATACCAACAGATGGTGACCCTCCGGTCAGCAAGTGTCATGATGAAGTTCCCCGTCCCCACCCAAACACATTCTTTTCAAGGGGGATATTCACCGCTGAATCTAGAATGAGTTCATAATCTGCTCTGCATGGCCCAGGATTTTTGTTATAGCCCAAAGTAATGGTCAAATTGTGATACTCATCTGTTCAGTGCGCTTCAAATGGAATTAAGGGATAATTATAGGTTTCAGCCAAACAATGTTTCAGTAATACATGAGAGCTTCTGGGGCTTCGCCCCGTTGTTCCACAGGAGTGTTGTCCTGGACCACTCTGGGGGCTCTTCAAAGGACCCCTAGACACCACACTCTTAAGTGGGAGCTAGGCTTCGCGTTCCCGTGGCGGCGTTAAGACATGTCAAAATGGGACTTCCCCTCACAGACAAACTGTTTGTGGCCCGCGAGATTTTCATGATAAAAAATGTGGCCCGCCAACGGAAATAATTAAGAACCCCTGATATAGAGTATGACGTCAAGCATTTTACTACATTTATCGTATTGTTTACTAATTTTAAACGAAAATCTAGGCGAAGAGCCTCCAGCAATGGGGAATAGGCGGTAGGGAGAGTATAGGTGCAGGAAGGTGATATTAGACCTCCCTGATAGGTATAGCAAAAGGGGCGAAGGACTAACGAGCGCGTTTCAGAATGCTTTTTCGTGGTAAGTGTATCAAAAATCACCATCTATACAGATAACGGCTGCGCGTGAAACGCCCCGTAAAAAATGAAAAATGTATAAACGGCAAATACGTCTGCCACATAATGCTACAAATTAAATTGAAAGATCCCATATTGGTGCAAGACCCCTGTAGATGTTTGGCGATGTATCTCTGTTTTTCGGAAAGTGTTTGATCAGAATAGTTCCATTTATAATTACCTTAATAATGGTCATGAGATGGAGTGCAAACCGTGACGCATACGCGCAAAGCGCGTCGAAACATTTTCATTACATAAGATTGCCATGACAAAACCTGCATTCAGATTGCTCAACAAACCCACATGTCAGTCAAAAAGCCCGTCTTTTACCTGGTAATTCGTAAACATCTTTCAACTTTTGCTGCTGTTCAGGCGCGGTTGTAGAGACATTTTTAGGGGGGGGGGGCTATGCTGCCATTGACCCTGGTGAAACCGGATAAAGAGATTCTGATATAGGGGGCTCCGGTAACGCAAAGGTGGGTACTGAAGAAGATTATGTCTGTAACTAGTGGTGTCAACAGATGATGGCAGTTTGCGGGAAGCACAGGGGATGATATCTCAAGCCGTACCCGGATCATCACTTAAAGAAATCGGGCCTACGTATGAACGTGCGCCCTAAGTGCGCGAAGTTCCCCTTTAATTTCCTGCCTGCAGCTCCCCTTCTCTTGAAATGCAGAGACGTGGAATATGTGGAAAGTCTCACAAGCGAACGGACCATGGCTATGGCTATGGCTATGATGGTGCTTCCTTAGCTCCGCAAGCGTACATGAAGAGTTGAGTGCTTTTCGGACAATGAGGGAACAGGCTGCTATGGGCTACCATGTATAGGCCTCGGGGATGATTCAGTATAAGATTACACCTTGTTTATGCTAGAAAAGTTCACTGGTACTTTTGTGCTAATAATGTTCATAAGTGATAAGAAAAAATGTCCACCTCCCACCGGGACCGATCAAAAGGGGAAATTGAGGCCCACATCACAAGGGTTACTGACGATTGTATCCTCCACGAATCAGTTGACGGGCTGAATAAGCTAGTCGGGAACATCCAGAGGCAGTTCAGTAACGCACCTAGATATGCCGCTGCTACCATTTCGTCAAGCGCGTCATTTCCGTTCCCTTATCCTTTTTATTTTCCCTCTCTTTCTTCCTTCTCTTCTTTCTTTTTCTCTTTTCCTCCTCACCTCTCCTTACTTCCCTTCTTTCCTCTTCCTTTATTATTCTTTCTTTTCTCTCTCATGTTTTCTCCTCCCCTCCTACCCGAGGGGCACGTGCCCCCAGTGCCCCCCTGGATACGCGCCTGGACCTGGAGTTTTGTTGCCAGAATTAGTTGAATGAATATTTAATCAACGTAAACGCGTTGTTCTAGTTTGAATTAAGACATTATACTGGGATCGGTCTACAATTGTCCCTGTAAGTTAATTAGGGGTATGTCTTATATTACCTTTGTTTGTTTAATCTTCTTATCATGTCAGTTATATAGTTCTGATATAACCCGAGGGATGTACTTAGGGAGTAAGAATTACCTATGTCCTAATGATACCACAACACTACGGTATAAACTGCACACTAGCTAACAAGTTACTAACGGATTGTTTATTTCTTTAACAAAAATAACACACTACATCAGTATTTTTGCATAGCTTAAATTTATCTCAAAAGATGATCAAAATTTTTAAAAAAAAATGTGCAAAGAGAAGAGTAAAAAAAGTTTTAAACAATTTATTCTTTATCAGGGGATTTGGTCTAATCTGTAGCTGTTGAGTAAAGCAATTCTTTTGAAGGGCTTGCAAAGTTCACCTACATCATAAACACACCTAAACTATTTCTGAGTCATTTTTGGGTGGTCTCGTTGATCTTGGACAGATGGTTGGTGGTCTGGTCTTCAATTGGTCTCACGTGTTCTGTCCGTTTTAGACAAAAAACCAACACCATTTGTGTGGTCTGGTTTCCTCCACTGCAGAACTGACTCTGGATTGGCCTCATGTGGAATGTCTAGGAAGATTCGTCGGTCTTGGGATGTTTATAGTTGGTCTAAACAGCAAAACTGACCACCTCCACTCTTTTAGTTACATATCTCCAAACTTTTCAAGAGAAAAACCAGCATTTTATTTTCCTTATATAATAGCCTATCACTTAATCCAAATAATGGTTGCTGGCAACATAAGCCTCAATTCAAATCTTTCAGTACTTTTGAACAATTAGACTAAATGGATGATACTAAAGAAAGCAAAAGAACAAGTTTCACTAAGTTGTAAAAAACCTCGACAATGATCAGGCTAAAAAGAAGTACGGTAGGTAATGGTGGCAACAGCACCCACTTGGGACCTTCACACGGTCCCAACGAACCCGACAACGGTCTCGTACTAACGCCATCTCAAACTTGTACTTCTGGACGCATTTTCCGGGACATTTGTGACATGAAACATTCCTGACGAAACAAGACAGAAGTAAAGTACTTTAGAATTCAATTTCTCTGGAAGAAAATTTAACAGGAGTCAAATGTAGGTAAACTTTTGGCGCGAGTAAAATGTTATGAGGAGTGGCGTACAAATACCGTCTTCGAAGGTGGTGTCAGCCGATGTTGAGACCAATAAGCTTTCTTGAGACCGAGTGTCAACAGCGTAGCAACAAGTTCTGAGACGTGGGTGCCGAAAAGGCAGAGAAAGGAGAGCACTCTAATTTGTTAAATAAATGACTAAAGCCGAATGCTGAATACCGTTCAACTCTGGGCTATGTCCATGATTTGCCCGGAAGAGCAAGGGGTGACCACGGGGGCGGATCCAGGATTTTGAGAAAGGGGGAGGAGGGCGCACACATCGTCGGGATGACCGACGAGCAAAAAGAAAGAAAGAAAGAAAAGGTCTTCAAAATTTTGATGACCTTTTTTTTTTGCTTTTTCGCATCTGGGAAGCATATTTTTCATATCTTATTTGCTCATTTTTTCATATGGCTGGTGAAAAAAATCATTGGTCATCGAAAAAAGGGGGCGTGCGCCTGGTACGCCCCTTTCTGGATCCGCGCCTGGACCAAGTATATGGTTCTTATTGTGTTGGAGAGCGAAATCTAGAAGTGTAAAGCGGTCTTAAATCTGGTGAACAGCGCCTAACTCGCCTTGACCTTAGAGCCCCTGACGGGGTCAAGGAGCAAAGCTGCAATGGGGGCCAGGCTCAAAAACCTCTCAAGCCCAGAGCTGCTTGCAAAATTGTGAGCATTAGAATGAACCATTCAACTATTATGATGGTATTGCTTGCGTTCTAAAGAGACTAGAAAAATCACTATCTGATAATTCCTTTAAAATTGCCATTCTTTAACATACTAGGCCAAGTCGGTTACTGGGACAAATTGCGGCCCATCGATTATGCGTATGATTCATGAGTGAGAAGGATGAACGATGTCAGAGATTGAATGTACTCTTGAAAAGTAATGTCATTCAATCAGACCAACATGCAGCTGTAAAGTAAGGCGAGTCTTACAAGTAAACAACAGTGGAGGCGTGCTAAGAGCGTCGAAAGTAGCACTTTTTAGAAATTTTAGTGAATGCTTTACTTCATTTTTCTGAGCATTTTTTTTCAAATATTTTTACACAGGCCAATAGACCTTCTGATTTTGACGTCACAGAACAGAAATTGTGCCCCTTGCATCCCCTGGTAGAGGTAGGCGCGTGGTCATGGCAACACAAACAGCTGATTTATAGTACCCGGCGGTCGGATACGCAAGTAAGTCTACGTCGTGCGTGCAGTATGCTTCAAAGTTTACCCTGTAAAATGACGTAGCGTGACGTCAGTGCGTGAGGTCTATTAACAGACTTTCAGTCTGCTGATCCAGGTGATCGTTCCTGGTTGGGTAAAGTTAGTGGTTAAATGGGTCTCAGGAACATTAATTGTACTCAAGCATCTAACTGGACGAGGAGATGACACTGACTATTAACACTACTATAAAAAGTAGCATCTTCTAACACGCTTTACCAATGTTTAACTTCAGTTTACATTTGCATTTGACCGGTCGATTTGATGACGCAATGGACTTTCAGGTAGGGAGGATGTATGATATTAGTTATTGCATTTGAAACAGTAATGCCACTGCAGCTTCCATGTTCTACCATTGGTCAATCATGTTACATGGCGAAAGTTAAACATTGAAATTCCCATTTTAAAATTGCAGGTCTCCTTTCCTTTTCTGTATCTATGGAGACCGACTTGGAATCGATTTGAGACCAATTTCTGGTTTTAACGGGGGGGGAGGGGCGACACCACCTCACCCCCTATGTACTCTTCTGCTCATGATTACAACCACAAGTATTTTGTATATGGTTGCCGGCACATTATTTTCTTGAGTGAGTTAAACGCTTATGGCATAAGCACTACAAATTCCTGAGATTACCATCAGGGCGTGGACACTATAACTGCTTAATATGAACGAATGATACAAAACTATGTAAGAAATTTCGGGGGCGCCCTGTAACTTCGAGTCAGTGGTACTCATACAACTGATCGGAACTTGACACTATCGTAATAATCATGATGGAAAGAACTGTTGAATGTAAACAAAAATCCAGGACAGAAAGTAAAAGGAAAAATTTGCTGCCAAATGTTCTAGTTTAATTACTTTAGTTGTTATAAAAGTGTAGTCACTGGTAACCAAATTTGAAGTAAATTGTTCAGTACTCATAGTTAGTCGTATCGTCTTTCATTTAATCTGAAAGTGCAAATAATTAGATAAAACCTAAATGATTCTTAAGTGACTACATGAAGTTATTCTAGAGTCATCTCGAAGCACTTACCAATAGTGCTGGATCGAAAAAAATTTATATCATAAATTATTTCATAAATTTGATACGATATGATACATTAAGGACACAGGCTTTGCAAGGACTCTATATCCGCATCAACAAGGAGACATTGTAAAAAACTGAGTATAACAAACCATTTTGAAATCGTCAACAGAAAGGATAGTTAGCATCATGACCAAATTTAACATCCATTTTTTTTCGAAATTTGTTGAGTCTTCTTCCAAAAGTACTAGCAATTAAGTAAGCTCCCATACCTATCACTGGAAGGCTATTCCATGAATCAGCCACCACATTTTTGAGGGCAAAATTTTTAAAAATCTGCCTGAAGATGTTGTTTCACAAGTTTACAAGAATGAGACTCTTGAGGTATCTATTTATGCAATAAAATTCATTATATTGGAAGAACCCTTTCTGTCATAAATGCCATGAACGATTGAAAAAATTTCAGTCATACTCCCCCTACACACACACACACTCCTAGCCTTCCAGTGAGCTTCCATAGCTAGGATTTTTTGTTTGAGGGGACTCTGGAGTTGCTGGAGATTTTTGTGGGGGGATCCCGTTTACTATCTAAGCGGAGCGCCACCATGGGTTGGCGCGGAGCGTAACAAGTAAACCTGAGATTTTATTACATCCCAGAACGCCGGAAATGGTTCTTTCCAGGCTTGATAGCAGTCATAAGATGTTCAGTTTTGGTGAAAAATGTAAGGTTTGATTTCGCTTTTATTCTTAAACACATAAAGTTTGTCACAATCTATCCGAATTTATTCAAAATTATTCAGAGTGGGTGAATTTTTTGGCCCAGATCACCAGTGGGGGAGCTTGGGGGTGCGCAACGGTTTTGTGGGGGTCGCGCCCCTCAAGCTCCCCCTCCGTAGCTACGCCACTGCAGCCTTCCATATCTTAGAGTTGGCAGATTTACTTTTGAAGCTTCTCATGGTAAGATAATCCCTTCAAAGATGGAGTAAGTCTTGTAGCTCCTCTTTGTTCATTCTAAAATAACAAAATATCCCGTTTTAAGTGGAGTTTCCAAACACTAGCAGAATACTTCAGTTGTATTTTGACCAAAGCTTGAAACAGCTAGGTATTTGAAGTACTCCTTATTTTATACTAACCGTCTTCTTATGACACCCATAAATGGTACTCCATATCGGTATCCTCCGAAATTCCTCATTTTCGTTTTTCATCGGTCTCGTTATCAAATTTACTTGAGAAGCCTATACTACCCAGCCGATATTTCTCATCATATACAAAATGAAAATGTTACATTATTTTAATACGTTTGACCGAAATTCCTCATATTGTACGTCAGGAAAATGACACACAACTTAGTGATAGTGCTCAATGGCCCATGGTTTTGTGAAAATAGTAAGATATTTTCTCAAATATCGATAACAGCCGATACTGGGCATTGGAATATCGCTATCGGTAATATTGGTAGGACACTATACTTACCGACACTTAATCTGCTGAAAATTATCAGGAAAAAGGACGGTTACTCTTCTGCCCCCAACATTAATTGCTGACGTCAAACGTTCATAGGTCGCCGTGGTATAGCAAGGGTTTTGATGATAGTAGAAATTAAAAGGGTGAAACCTCCCTCTACAAGACAACAAAGATAAAAAAAATCATATACACTGCTCGATAAACGAACTGTTTTCACCAGTCCGGGAGATTCTCCCGTTTGAGGGAAAATCAAAATTCCCCCAAGGAAAACTTATACAACATATGGTACAGGCTTGCCAGCCTAACAAAAACAAGGTTAAGCGAGAATAAAAACCACTCAAAAACTCCAAAAAGGCGTGGTGAACCACCGATTAGGACGTGGCTTTCCTGTAACTATGACAATAACCTTCCGAGTATATATATATACATTTAATTTCATTACATTAGACCGACAATTTTTGCAAGGGGGTTCCAAAACCCATTCGCCACTGACAATATACAAAAAAGAACGCGTGGGACTGTCGGTAAAATAGACAAAATGGCGGCGCCCATGGCCAAGTTTTCTCCCCATCGGGAGAAAAGTAGATTCCCCGGAATGGGGAAATTCCCGAACTGTTCACCGGGGTGAAAATCTGCACCAGATTATACCCATCAGGTACTCGACCGTAATTTCCTAACCTCCAACTTCAGTGCATTGCGCACCTGTACACGATCTTAGTTGTAAGCTGTAAGAAGTATACCTATATAGAGCAGCCCTCTCGTGCCTACATGTGTAGTGTATGGTAACGTGCAAGGTATGGTAATAACTTGAATTGATAGTGCAGCCCTAATAACTGCACCCTACGTGCTATAATTTATAGCCCTTGCATGGGTGTTGTTTTGCCCAGCATTTTAAGAAGTGCTACACAAATTTCCTGGCACAGTTGTGGTCATATTGCCGTAGGTGTCAGCGAATTACCTATTTTGTATCATAATTGTTAAGTTATTAGTGTTTTACCCGCCCATGCGATGAAATCTTCAAATCATCTTCAAACCATGAGTATGACCCAATACTTTTTCTTAAGTCCCCTCGACTCTCTGGCAAAAAGCCAAAAGGGGTAAACTAAACATACTCCCAGAGGAGTTCTGTTCCCCGGCCAAGGGAGCTACGTCCCCGATAAGACAACAAAGTTAACTGACCAACCTCTCGACCCTGAGACCACTACATCAAGGGTCTATTTTCAACAGGCTGAAATAACAGATGCTTTTCTTCCAGTTTTATTGACAGGCTTGTACAAAAAAAGTACAAAACAATTTAGGGAATACAGCTCATTCAAAAAAGCAGAAAATAGAAGGAAGATAAGGGACGGAATGACTGAAACACTACTAGTAAAACTAAATGAAATGCGTAAACGACTAATAACAAAGCTTGAAGCGTAGGTTACGAAAGTTACAAGTAAGCTAATCCCTAAGTAATCAGGTTACCAGAATAAATCACTTGAGACTATTGAAAATTTTCGATGTGATGTAGAACAATTGAAATCAAATTTGCGAAAATAACAGATACTACACATGATTTTAGCCTATAGAAGGGTATGACCCACGATGAGAGGGTTTATTGTCTTGAAGCGTTTGTCTTTCTACTTGATCATGAAGGTCTTGGAATATGTATTTCGTCAGTATACTTTGCTCGGAGAATAAAAACACTCTTTTTGGAATAAAAACCATAAAAATATCATACTGTTGGTGAAAATCATTACCAAGCACGGCGAACACTTAGCTGCCAAATTCTTAACAAAATCAAGCAAAGCGTGCATCATTTGGTCACTATTAACCTTTTTAAAAAATAAATGAGTGAATAAAATGGTTCCGCCCACTTTACTGAAATAGTCCGTTATTTCAAACAGCAGAAATTAGCACCATACAAGTGCTAAAACAACACAGTTGCCATCAGCATCATGAAAGTGCTTTGCAAATTAGCACCATACATGTGCAAATTTAACACTTTTGGTGCTGATTTGAAATAGCATCCATCTACACTTTATTGTTAGAGTGTAGGGGATTTATTGAGGGATGCGGAGGGGCTGTATTGAAGAGCCTTGTATATAGTAGGCAAATACTCAACACCTGAACACTCAGCAACTGTAAGAATAAGAGTTGTAAAGTGTTTTTGCCACCGGACATTTTCTCTTGTGCTTATACTTCAATATAATTGTAGTAGCAAGAAAAGCTTACTTACACCCAGAATTTGGCGAAAGGGTGTGGGTTCATTCGCATAGTCCTTACACTAGACCAGTGAATGTATGTTTATGGCAGCCTGAGACAGTGGCAAATCCAGGTTATTTTGATAGGAGGTGGCGGTTCCTTAAGGGGGATACCTCAGCCTCACCATGGCTGGAACTTGCATGCATAGACAAGTATTTATAGGAACAGTTTTGGGAGCACTGTTTTCCGTTCCGATGTCTCTTTGTTCCCACTTCTCTACATTCCGACAAGCCTATGTACATTGAGTTCAGTGTTAGGGCAAGTAGGGTTGGGTTAGGATGGGAGTATAAGGGTTACGTGTGTTGCCCACCATGCGTGGATGTCCAGTTTTGGTATTTTAAACGCTCTAGATGGCTAGACATCTTACTTTGAACACAAATTTGTCAAAACAGTTCCCCACCTGACATTCGCAGTCGCTACAAGAGGTAGATACGACATTGACTAGTATGACGGGGCCCAAGGGTGGAGCAGTCTAGGTGTGGCCCAAGTGGTGAAGCTCCGCCGTCCGCAAACTTTTGCTGTATCAGATCGTTTGAACGCAAAAAATCGATTCCAAGTTTGCTGTTCTTAAGGAAGTTTCATTTCACTTCGGATTTTGTAAAACTCGATGGTAGTGATAAGTACAGGTCAATTGAATAAAAAACCAGTACAGGCTAAACGAACTTCGCTGAACACATTAATGCACGGACCTTTGTTTGTAAGACTAGCTTTCTCGTGATAGGTGTATATTGGGGGCTGACTGATTTACACACTAATTAGTTACTTTCAACCAGAGCTGTAACTCCCGAGTTTTAACACGAGTTCGTTTTTTAACTGGACTCGAAATTGGCCGTAAATGTGAAGTCCCAGAGTCGGAATCAGCCCGGAATAGGCTGCAGTTGAACTTGGACTCGGAGCCGATTCCAGTCTAGTTCAAAAAAACAAAGTTACATAAATTTTACTTAAGTCTACATTCTTATTGGTGCACAATTTAATACATGAATGGCCACACACAGTCAACTAAATTACAGATAAGATGAGACTATGAAATTGACTTCTAAAATATGACGTTTTGATCAAATTTACTTGACAAAGCAGTAGAAGAGCATCTGCATGGTATGCTACATTTTCCGTCGGACTCGGAATTGGGGACACCGGTCTCGAAATTTGCCTGGAATGTTAGCGAATGGAATCGGAATTGGTTCGAAATTGGGTTAACCAGGCTAAGGTACAGCCCTCCTTTCAAGCGGCCGCATATTTTCTCAGACTGACAATTTGAGGAAGTGTTATTGCCCTAGAACAGCAGCCTTGATACGTCTTCGCTTTTTGTTGGGAATAGGGTATTCTAATTTACATTGATTAAGTTATTACTCCTCATCGACAGAATCACCCATTACAGTGAAAGTCGTATTTTACCTGTATTCATATCAGCGAATGGATTAAATGCCTTACAGGGTGTATCCAGAATGTTCTCAAAGCGATGGTTCCTTAAAAGGTAGATGATGAGTACCAAACCGACCTCAGCCTCACTAGAGATGGGGCGGAGAGAGTCTTGGCCCAGACTGCATAAAGTTTAGGGCACTTTTCTATTCTGTTTATGCTCCCTGTCACGGACAGTGATAACTAGACCAAAATGAGGGCGTACTGTATAAATTGAGGTCAAGGTAAAGTTATGCGCTGTATTTGGACATCGCCTGGGGAATGC
Organism: Holothuria leucospilota; assembly: GCA_029531755.1. Classification (NCBI taxonomy): domain Eukaryota; kingdom Metazoa; phylum Echinodermata; class Holothuroidea; order Aspidochirotida; family Holothuriidae; genus Holothuria; species Holothuria leucospilota. Next base: position 28,751,640 of record CM055964.1, read on the forward strand.
TATGATCTCACTTTAAGACTTAGGCTGAGGTTAGAAAAGTTAGCATTCCAAACGCCCTACATTGCAGGAAATAGAATTTTTAAACATACATATATAGTTCTGCGTCTTCAGTGACTAGGACGCGAGTATGGCAAAAATGTGGTATCACAAGCAGTACGGATTGCAGAAAATTAGAAGATCGCCCTCACAAAAACATTTTTCCATGCAGTTTTGTTTCTACCAGACGAAGGTCGTCGTTCTAGGACAAATTTTTAAATTTCAAATGGTGAAAATTGCAGAAAATAGCATTCTTAAGCACAATTTGTTACTAGAGCAGTTTAGCATTTAGCCTAGCCTGCTTGGAGCGGCATTATTATTGGGGAAATTTATCGTCACGTATACGTTTTAGATAGCAGGAGATTTTTCTCTTCACTGAAAGATTTGTCAATGCAGTTCTGAGTTTATTGCAGATGTCACCCAGCCCCTGTGAAACTCATCCAAGGCCGTTACGTTCATTTCTATCGATCTGTGGAATGGCATCATTGCGGATCCATTTAGCTGCTCTTCGCACATTGTATAGTCTCCCAGTTTCGTCCTCAACCTTTGCCTTGGATTGTTATTGAAGCTATTTTAAACTTGAAGCTGAAAATTCCCACCCAATCCCCACCAATAATTATACATTAAACATATTTTAAACGGGGGAGGGGGCAAACCTACATACTTTAACTTTAGAGCACACTGAAACGAGTCTTTAGCCCCTTAGCAAGCTGAAGGCAGGCCGCCATAGGAGTCACGGTGTACGGTAGCGTGCCGCTGTTTTTTACTCTAAAAAAGTTGGGTAAAAATTTCCCTAACACTAGGCACGTATGTGAAATTGCTCAAAGTGTGCCCAATTATTGTCGATTAATGGGTTTAACGAGATGTTGGATACCCAGTTTAGTGATATCCACACTCTCGGTTAATCCATTAATCGCCAATTGTTGGGCAAACTTTACCCAATTTCAGTATCTTAACATACGTGTCCAGCGTTGGTGAATTTTTTACCCAACCTTTTCAGAGTGTACAAATCAACGGAAGACTTACCTGACAAAATCTGCTGTTGCGTTAACTGTCATTTCCTCCCGGGTACCTGCCGGATCCTCAGATACAGAACTCTCGATGAAGTCATCGTTCTTAAGCAAAGTCTCTGTATTAAGGTCCTCCCAGGAGATGGATTGCACGTTGTTAAACTCCTCACTGGGCAAAGAAACAAAACAAATTTAGATGACCTGGCCATACATTAAAAGTCTGAAAGTATTAAAGGCATATTTAGAAGACATTTTTGGTCTTATATTTTTGAAAAATTTAAACTAAGCTTTCTGAGACTGATAAAATTTTCATTCATTTTCCAGATTCTTGCTTTTTCGAAAAAGTCACTGCTCAAATTACTCAGTTTTTACCAAAGTAAATTTAAAACAAACCGGTGTGGGTAATGATATAAATCACAGATGTAAGAGGCAAGGCTGAGTGCGGCAACCCCCTGAGCTCAAAAATGTTAATTTCAGGGCAAAAATGTTTCGCTTTTCAAGGCAAAATTCATATCATGATTGTTTCCCAGTGAGGGAAAATTTCAAGGTAAACATCTTCCACCCCTTGTGAAACGCTTTCCATACACCTCTGCTTAACAGTTACATCTAAGTTTACGCGGGCACTCACATGAAAATGTAAATTTTACATACCCTTCGGGAGATCTAGCAACCCCCCAACTAATCCAACTTCAAAAAATATGTCACAAGGAAATACAGAACATTGGCTATTAATGTAAAGTATTACATTACACTCTCTGATTTCAAGTAGGCCTATAGGCCTAGGGCTGTTCTCGACTGGGGGACTGAACGTTTCGGACCGCCGTCCTAGGGGCGGGGTCTAAGGGGGTCCCCAGCTCCTTTGGAAAACTTGTGAATATTTGAGGGTCCTGAAATGCAATTTGGTGTAATATTTTAGCAAGTTTTAAGGTAAATTACTGCAAATTTTGACATTTTTTACAAAGCAAAAAAATTAGGGTTTTCGTTCTTGAGTTGTGGGGGAAGAAGCATACTTCCGTCCACTCCATTTTTGAATGGGGGTTTTTAGCCCCCCGTCAGCCCCCGCGTCCTACGCCCTTGAATAAGCTTACATATATACAAACTTTATGCACTGACGTCATTACCTACACCATAATCACGATCTTAAACGATTATGCTGCTCTACTGGCTGCATAAAAGTGCGTACATGAATGCGTATCCACCGAGCAGGCGCACTTTGGTTTTTATGACCCTTTGACGCATGTGCATATGGTCTATATAATTATCTAATTGATTTCGAAATCTCTAACTACTTACTTAGATACTCTGCACGTTAGTGCAGAGTGACGTCCCTGCAGGAGTGGTGCCCTGGCTATTGTTCGAAGTGGCGACCTTTGCCCAAGAATCAAGCCACAGGATAAAAGGACGAGGAAAAATTTCATCTGTGAAAGCCAAAAGAAACTGATAAAAGGAGGGCGTTCATCCGCGTATGCAGGCCTTTTGAAACGGGGGCTTTGACTCCAATTTTGAAGAGCGCCGGGTGTAGCGACCTATGAGAGATTGTAGTAACTTTCTTTTCTTATTCTCCACCAGAGGGTCTTGCGCCCCACCGCGGGGTCCTCCTGGATACACATATGGCGTTGACTTTATCTCTACATGTAACATAACATAAAACTGAGTAAATGCACGAGAAAACCAACTTCAGTTCAGACTAATGCATGCAGAAACAAATATCCCGTGTGCTGTGGTGTGACAGTGTGAAGAGGCGGTGTGAGCGCGGTAAATATTTTGCGAATACCCTACTCTAGTCCACCAGAAGCGGGTCCAGGGTTTTACAAAAGGAAAGGCACACTTTGTGATGGAAATCTCGAACCTGTGAGCTCCAAAGGCGCGAAGCGTTGACGGGGTAGACGTCCAAGCTGGGACAGGGGTAGCTTGAGGAGGGGCTTCAAGGTTTCAAAAACAATAGTCCCGAATCTGGTACGTGTTTGGTCACTATATAAATAACATTTCACCAATCAAGACCCTGTATTTGTTTGACGTCATAGCATACTTTTCACGATGTACAAAGCTGCCGAGCTAGGTCAGGTTATAGCTGAAGCCGAGTTTAGTGCTTATGTGGTGGTCTGTGGGGAAATGCTACTTACAAAGCTGTATAGCTTCCGAAGCAAGGCTCAGATTTTGAGGAATACACAAAAGAATCAGTCCTCATGAAGAGCTTCCGAACCTCCTATAGAAATCTGCTTGGCTACCAGATACGCGACTTGGTCTACTACTACTACTTTGTCTTTTACTATTTATCTATATGAAACCAAAGCATCAAAGAAACGCAACGATACTACAGCGCTCAAAAAATTTTGGGGTAGAAATAATGAAAGGTTACCAGCAGTAAAGGATACTAGCAAAGTGCCCCGAAAACAGCCTTTTTTGCGATCATAAAGTGTCGGCGAAGTGGTCACGAACTACCCTGGGCGTCCGGAGGGGGGGGGGGCAAGCCTGGAAAATCAAAAACTTGAAAAACCGAAGAAAAAATAAAAGAAAAACGAAGAAAATATAACATCAACATTTCTTAACAGTTTATTCAGTGTGAATTTCTACTCTCAATACAGGAATTGAATAAAAATATCAACACTCAGGCCCCAGTGCCCCCCACCCCCCGACTGAGCATATCTTTGGTATTTTTTGAAGTTCATATTTATGATATTGCTAGTGTTTCTCCTTTTTATATGCGGTAAATGGGCCATGGAAGTGCCATTTCCAGCGATCTGGGAGGCATTTGGGGCCAACATTTTCTTGCGCTTCGCGCCAACCCATGGTGGCGCGGAGCGCTGAGACTCTGTCCATGGGCTTCCCCCCCCCGGACAAATTCCTGGCTACGCCTTTTCAACACTGTGTGAAATAGCGTCTAAACTCTTTCTGGGAGTAAAATATTTCCCATGAAAAAAGTTTTGTCCCCCTTAAAAAATTTTGCCCACTGAATTTTTTCTGCGGACGCCCATGCGAACTACCATCCTTTAGGCTTGCAGGTTTAAATTATCAGCCAAAGTAATAGTAAATACAAAGTGCTATTTTACTTTCTTATTGTACAGGGTGATAAGCTTACATTTCACCATTCAAGTTGGGGGAGACACGTGCCCGTCAGTGCCCCCTTTCATCCGTGCCCGTCCATTGCCCATCCCCAACCTGAATGTCACTGTAAGGGAAATTTAACTATATAACTAGATATTAAAGGTAACAATCCCTCCTCAAGATTGCAAAAATGGTAATGAACTGGAAATATTAAATAGTTTTTAAATTATTGATTAATTCAAGTATGGGCTAAGCTGACAGGGTGAAGAAATTTAAATAGAATTGGGTTGGTATACATGAAAGTTTACTGAATTGAAAAAGAAACAGCTCATTGAAGGCATTGTCTACAAAAACTTGTAAATAAAAAGAAACAAAGGTGTAGAAAGGACGTTGTTTCACGTAAATATCCCTGCAAAAAATCTTATTACCTTTAAATGCTTTAGTAATTTGCAAACAAATATTTCATTTAAGTTTGTTTTTTAGCCTAAAGCTTAGTAAGGGGGCAAGAGCAGATGTACTAAACAGCTTAAACGCGAAATGATTGAAAGAAAACTCACCATCTTCATTCGAATTCAGACAAAACTTCCACCAGGACTGAATCGGTTCACCAAAACGGCTGAAGAAAACTTTACAGCAGACTGAAGTCAAAGTTACAGAATCATCGTCTTTTATATACATGGCTAGAACATTCATCTGAACAGCTACCCACAAAGCCGACCTTATTTTGTCTCATTTAATAGCTTCACAGTCTTTACACTTACACATCGTGTAGACATCTACGCAGGTTCTTCGTGCGTGTTGGTGAAGATTTGGAAAATATCCTGGGGTATATCTCATTACTTTAATTTACTTTTAAAAATTTCTTCCTGCGGAGACAATGTCAACGGATGGATTACATTACATATTTTCTGATAAATTGTTTGTATTCTCTAATATCTTGGTATTCAGTTCAAGTATATTAGTTCCAAGTAAAAGTCATTGAACCAGATCAGGGAAAACCCCTCTCTGAGCAAGACCTCGGACTGTTGGAAAGTGTACCCATGGAAGTACTACCTGGCGGAGGTACTACTTCCGTAGTATTTCCACGATTACACCCAGATGTCCCGGTGTGCTTACACTGACTTCTGTAATTTATGCTTAAAGTTTTAAAAGTTGCCCCCCCCCCCCCACCTTGTGCACAATCTTTGAAATTAAGGAAAATAATTCTGTGGAAGTACTAAGCATTTAGCACACGAGCCCTTACAGTTGTCGTGGGGATAAGATCAAGTCAAACCTCCCCTCCGCAGTATGTGTCCTGTTTACCCCTCCGTGACCTTGAACTGAACAGTTTTGGAAGAAGCACCGTGATTGGTTCCTCCGAATTTTGATAGGTTTTTTATTATTACATTTCCATACATGAGTTTATTTCTATACATGACAACATAAATACAGTAACATGTAATACAACATCAAATAAAGTGTAGCAAAAAGAAGAAAGAACAATTTACAATCGTTAAACAAAAACATGAAATGGAAAAGGGGATGGAAGAAGTTAAGAATAACTTATATGAATCTCTCCCCCAGAACAATTATAAAAATGATCAAATTTCAGGGCAACATATCCCCATCAAAGTAACTCAAATACAAATTGCAGTGCTAGCGATACTAATCGTAAAATCAAAACCTTATCAATGAATTCTCAATGAATTTCAAGTATAATTTGAAAACACGTTCACCTTTTTAGTTCCTAAGGTCAGTATTAAGATAATTCCAAATTTTACACCACAAACCGAAACACTCATAGCTTTTAACGTTGTTCGGACAGAAATTTGATAAAAATCGTCTTTTTTGACGATACGTAAGTTACTTTGTTTTTCAGTCTCTGAGTGTTTGGAGCTAATGTACCATTTATAGCTTTTAACAATAAGAAGGCTGTCTTTAAATTTCACAAGATCATCGAGCTTTAAAATATTCATGTCGATAAAAAATTCGTTAGTGCGGTCATTAAATTTAGCTTTATAAACCAATCTGATAGCTTTCTTTTGCATTACAAAGACTGAGTGAATATTGCTTTTTATACGTATTTCCCCACACTTCTAAACAATAGCTGATGAAAGGGAAAACTAAAGAGTTATAAAGGATCTTCATTGAGCTGGTAGTCAATAATTCTCTTAAATTATACATAATAGCAAGACTTTTAGCTTCTTTAGCCATGATAGTAAAACATTAAGTTTTATTCGTGTTGTATGATTAAAGAAGAGTCCAAATTATATCATCAGGGATAAAGATGTTATAATGGTGTGTGTGTGGGGGGGGGTATAGTGGTGTGTAGGGGTGGCTGGGAATATTTTTGGAAAAATATTTGAAGAATATAGCTTTATTCAGAAGGTAACAATAATCTGTGAGTAGATCATTATCTTCCAAACAAGAATACTTCGAAGGTTCTTGATGTCACAACAAAATGAGCTTAATCATGGAGCTATTACGGGATAGCCCCATGGCCAAATGGGATTGGTCAAAAGTAAAAAGAGCCTAAAATATTTAGAAGTATAACCTTTTAAGTATAATTTCAAGCATGAGCAATAGTCGGGTACTTTGTGAAGTGCATATGATATGAAAGACACGAAGTTGTAGAATTGGGAAGGGATTAAGGTAATTTTAAAATATTTCGGGAGCCTGTGAATGCAAGGGTCGACTTTTCCCACCGTATCTGAGCAACTCTCAGTAGGAAGCTGGAAGACAATTGAAGGGTGTGTTTTTGTCCTCTTCCACCTCAACACCTAAATGGTCAAATTGTGGTAAAATTTTAACGCCGTGATAGGCCAACTGTTTAACTTACATATTACGTATAATGGGTAGAATGTAAACACTGTGAACTTCAAAAAGGCCCTAGAAGGCAAAAATACTCTGGATGAGAGATGGTAACCTTTGGTGTATAATATCATGGAAAGTGTAAGGACATGAAAAGTTTTCCTTTACCTTATTCTGAGTCTTAAAGGGAATAAGCAGTCACCAAAAAAATTATTTTGAAACATACTCTTAATCTAACAAAGCTCTTGTTTCTTTAAATCCTATTTATTTTGGTGTTTCAGAACATAAATTTATTCGCCATGAATTTAACAATTCCGTACCAAAGTGGTTATCATGTGATTATAAAGAGGCACTAATAAATGAGGGTACCGAGGTATATTGATTCAACCTGGGGCGACTTACCCTTCACCTTCAACTTGTAGGAACTCCTCGTTTCTCCTGTGAGTACCTAACTTGGTTCCCTAAAACATCCAATTTATACGGTTCAGCCTAACCAAAGAATCCGCCTGATGGGGTGGGGTGGGCTAAAGGCTTTTCGGCTAAGTTACGTTTCTTTCATTTGATTTTTTTTTCAGAATCTTCAGCAACAAATCCCTTTTGAGCAACTGCATTTATCCATGAAAATAATGCCCCACACCCAAATTTATCTTTAATATTAAAGATGACCTATATATTAGCATTCAGTTGAATCTTCCACTCTTTATCCTGTTATCGGTTCTCGAGATGTTGAAAGCTGAAGTTTTCATATTTTTTGCACTTGGAAGATACAGGCGAGATGCCATGCTTCCCACTTAAGTGGAAGCACATAGCCAAAAATTGCTCTTAAGGTTATGAAGGTTTCAAATTGAGATGAACAACGTTCCACAAAAACAACTTTAAAAACTTAAGTTCGATATGATATTTAAAGGAAATTACGTCTTTTCTTCTAGGAATCACAAATAACCGACAAACAGGGGATTTTGGGGTGTAAGCTAGTCGTGGTTAATTGCGCAGTCAACTGGAAAGGTTATGTAGAGGGCCACTGTTCCGCTGCATGTATTTTATTTCAACAAGTGACACTGAAACCTTCTTCCGGACAGTGCCAATTTTACAAAGATTGTGAGTTAGTTAGATGAGGTTTAACGTCCCAGTTTTCAACCAATTGGTTCAAGTCGAGACGACCACGGCCTTTTTTCCAGTTGTGGCTTACTGGCTTGTTTTCCCTACTCCAATGCTTATGCTGAGCACCAAGCACAAAGGCAGTCATTTAAAAAGAGTTATGTATGTCTTTGATAAAACAAATACCAACAGGGAGGAAAAAGGCTATGCTAAGTTTACAAAATAAAACTTCAAAAACATTGTACGTCTTTTCTTCTAGGAATCACAAATAGCCGACAAATAGGGGATTTTGGGGTGTAAGCTTGTCTTGGTTAATTGCGCAGTCCACTGGGAAGGTTATGTAGAGGGCAATTGTTCCGCTGCATGTATTTTATTTCAACAAGTGACACTGACACCTTCCGGACGGAGGGTGCCAGTTTTACAAAGGGTCATGTATCTCTTTGATAAAACAAATAAAAGACAACAGAGAGGGAAAGGGCTATGTTTAGTTTACAAAAAAAACTTCAAAAAACATTTTCAGAAATTGGCTTCATTATTTCAACAAGTTAAGTGGATGGGTTTGCAACACCATTACCACTTAAGCACCCCTGGTTTCCTTTGAAAGAAACCTCCCTCAGGGCCAAAGTTAAGACGGGGGGTATTCATGTGTGATTGTGAATGGTGTAAATTGTGTGTGTGTGTCCTACCCATAGAAACTATAGGAGAACGATGACACAGTGCATCTTTGCGTGTTTAACCAGTGAAGCAAGTATTAAGGGCGCGTCCGCTGTACAGCAAAAAGATAGATGATTCGTGTGTCTGCCTACGTATATGCATTCAACTTCAGAAGTTAAATGTCATTTCATCCGTTTTTCGAAAGATTAGGAGTAATTTCACAACAGAGATAAGGATTTTGTTATACACTCCCAACTTTAAAACTTGTTATTGCTCAGCCAATAACCGGGGCAGAAGCAACGACGTAATCCTCTGTATTACACTGTTGCTTTCTTGACGTGCAGAAGATCATTTAAGTGGCTTCAGTCCAGATCACCTGCCATAATTCTCCCTTAATTTAATTTCTATGGCCCCACCTCATTGAAGCAATAATGACTGTGAGAAGGAGGCCTTATTTCAGAGAAAATAATAACTGTATAGGTACAATTAGAAAGAATTCAATGGGAAAATGCAGTCACCATATACAGGCCCGGGAATCATATTTTATGATTGGCTTTATTTAATCATGTGAAAATTTTTTGTTACAGAGTTGTTTAATTCATGCAGAATAACCCCTTACCTACCTTAAATACCCCATGTTTATGTTTGCAAGCATCATTTAAGATATTTGAAAGTAAAATAAGAGGAAATTTGAAAGTAAAATAAGAGGAAATTTGAAAGATTTAGTCGATGTTCATCCACAAAAATTTGGGGAGATTGCAAATTCCCGTTAAATGTTCTGAACATTTCAACAGTTTCAAAATTCCACTTTTTCCCCCTTTTCCTCCCCCTCCTGCCTACACTGGCACACACTAGGATGACTGACTGCGCCTGGTGTCATGGTGATCGGAGCCTGAAGGGGGGAGGTAAGTTAAATGGAGCTTCAGGGGTGGCGAGGAAATGAATCTCATGAGGGGTGGCCGGTCGCGAGTTTTTTTTTTTTTCGTAGGATGAAAATGGAAGAATCATGCCAATGGACGAATCAGCTTCTTGGAAAATGGCCACGCCCCTAATTCCAAAATAACAGCGTTTCGACTAATTTTCTGTAATTCTGACGCCGGATTATGAAAGAACAGGTCAAATTTTCCTTGGTCACGCACACCTAATCTTAATCCTAACCCCAACCATGATTTTGAAACAAATTTAAAAATTTTTGAAAAACCGATTTTTCCATTTTCATCCTACGAAAAAAAGACTAGCTGGCCGGTCGTTGGCCTTTTTCAGCCACAATAAGAAGGCGTTGTTTGGCTATAACATTGTCCTCTTAACACCGTAGTTCCTCTTCTTGTGACAAAGCAATTTGAGGGGTTAGAAATATGAAGGTTAACTTTTGACGTCAATAGACCTTTGCGATTATTCATGAAAATCTAGTTAAGAAACAAAAGAAAAAAATCAAGTCGTAATTGTCCTGATCGTGTGCTATTTTTGTTGTGACATCCTTGGCGACGGGAAATCGCTACATGCGACAAAAAGGTGTGTGTTTTTGGTACAATGGAAATACATCAGATTGTAACCAAGTGATGGCCAACCCTGGTAAAGCCCACGCAGCAGGTTGTGCAAGTCTATGATCACGTGAGATAAGAGTGGGATAAATTGGTTTGTGAAACCAGGTATGCCCATATGTGAGTGAACTACGACTCAGTATTCCGCAGTGTACTACTTTTTGACAAGGGAAATGGCCTGCACTCATACTCTCAGATTCTCACTAACATAACAAAATTATGCCCTATGTCATAACTTTTTGTTTATTTAATGGATAACTAACAGCATGGTACTGTTTTTCTAACAGCATCTCTTGCAAACCTGCAATATTTTGCAGGTTGGGCCCGGAACAATTGCATATTCCTATAAATTTAGACTTATAGTTAAAATAGCTTATATTTCTCTTTTATCCATACGACCATAGGCTAACGAGCTAGGACTCGGCTGGGGGATGTTGTTCCCCTCCCTCAGAATTTGGCCAACATCTATTTCTCTGGCAGATTTTTTGGAAAAAATAGGCAATTTTCTCGGGCAGTAAACGTTTTCCTCGGGCAAACACAACTCAGCCCCCAGGAAAAATATCCTGCACTCCCTATGCATCTAACTACATGTTGGCTTTCTTTCCTAAGCACTGTCTTTGTTGCGAGAACCTAACACTACACTGAGGACCGTATGAAGGCATGTAATATAAGTAGTTTTCAAAATTTCGATAATGCAAGGAATTTTCGGGTGCATTCAAAATAAACCGTGCTCACTGAGCTTTCAAAGTGTGGAAATAGTCCTACACCTGTTTTTGGCAGATTTTAAGACATTTTGAGACCAAAAGGACGGTGTATTTGCTATTCAAGATACGAAAACAATATACTTCTCTTCCATTAGGCAAGGGGTGGAGGTGGGGATTCGGACATCTTCTATAACTGAATAAACTAATTTTGGCATATGTTTGGATACTATGGTGTAAGTTGCTCATCTCTAGATTTTCAGGATCATGTGCGCATGTGCCGTCGAGATTACTATACCTTGTTAAAATTTCCTTGCCTTCTTAGCAGGTGAACGTCGAATGCGCCTCTGTGCAGCCTATGGGCCTGCAGGAGTAATACACGTCCCCCGGCGGACGGTTGCCATGCTATGTTTTACTGGTCAATAAGTGCATCAGGGTGACCTAAACACGACAGTAGTTTTGGCTTGATGAAAGAGACAGCGTAACAGAGGTGGCGACAGGATTTCGCCGACAGGGGGGCCAAGCTCCCCGACGGGGGGGGGGGCAGCAACCCAAAGTCTCAACGAAGGAAATAAAGTGCCGAAACGATGTTTGAAGGAAAATTTTAACGCGCGAAGCGCGCCAAAAATTTTGGGCCCTTTAGGAGAAAATTTGAAAAAATTGCCGGCACTTTCCATGGAAAATTTGAAAAAATGGGGCTTTGAAGAAGAAAATTGGAAAATTTGGGGTTTTTATTGAAGAATTTGCCCTAATTTAGACCAAAATTAAGTAAATCGTCGGGGCGACTGGGCGTTGCCGGGGGCTACATATTTTATCGTATACATAACAGCTCCCCGACGAAACCGAAAATTTTCCCCGACGGGGGGGGGGGCCAGCCTTCCCCGACGGGTGGGGGGCATGGCCCCTGCCCCCCCGCTGGCGCCACCCTTGCAGCGTAAACATATATAATTCATCTATCTATGCAATATACAGCTCCAGGTGTAACTTTATTGGTCGTTGTAAATAAATCAGGCACACGGCTATCGGGAGCCGGGGGCAGACCTGGAAAACGGTACGTTATGCACTGACGTCGGGAGTTGTTCTACGTAGACCCCACTGTGGACAATAGTGTCACAAGGGTTGTTTGCAGGGGGGTCAAGTGACTCGACCTCCTCCCCCAGAACCCGGGGTCCGGACTACCTGTCTGCTCGATCATCCCCTGTGGGAACTCAGCACACTCTTATTTAAGGTCCAGATGGCGGTGTTGTTCTTACAACAATAGAACATGACCACATCATACCGCTCAATTTAATTTAAGTGCCGTCACGAATTAACATTTTACCGGAAGCGGAGGGGCGCGAAAAGTAAGTACACAAGCTTTTATTTTCCTTTTCCTTCCCTTTCCATATTCTCTTGTTCTTTGTTTTCCTATCTTTTTCTCTATATTTTCCTTTTTTCATCTGCCTTCATTTTGCGCCCCGGGCCCATGTAGGGAGGGGCGTCTGCCTCTCCCTGCCCCCTTTATTATGCCACTGATTATGCAGACACTTGATATTTTTGAAGGCTCCCAAAAGTCTTCCAATTCGAAGGCCTCCGAAATTTTCGTAAGCCCTATATAGAGGGATTTCATGTGATGTCACGCGCGTTGGATTCCCAGGCACTGAAGGGCAAAACACACACGCCGTAAGCGATTTTACAACTCACGCGCACCGCATAACCATAGATGCTACTGTGACACAATGGACGCTTGCCCTTCAAAACATAAAAGACACGCAATCCTGCCCTTCAAAATTGCGTCTAGTTGGTTAAAGTCACGTGACTGAAATCCCTCTATAGGCGAGGTACTTGTTGGATAGTCCAGTTGCTCTGCTGGTGCTTACCGGAAAACAAGACCATTTACCCCATGATACACCACTTTCCATCCCCCATCACCAAATTGACCAGCTGTTCATCTGAGTTACCATAAGGCAATTGAATGTGCATCCGATGTCCTTCAGAAGGTCAGTCATCATCCCAAAGTATATTTTTAGTGTGGGGGTATCAAAATTTTCAGTTGGTGACTGCTCTTTAATTGACATCAAAGTTTGAAAATTTGAAAGATGCAGAGTAGCTCACATTCCACACAAGGCAGAGAGAGTGCTTTTATTACATTTTATAGCCTTGTATGCTCACCAGGACATGGCCTTAAGCAATAAAACAGGTTTATTCCTGCACACTGAGGAGCTTCATACAGTTATGGGAGGAGCTAGAAGTTGCATAGTTGGGAGAACTGGAACTCTCTGGGATCATGAAAATTCCCCTTTAAAACTGCATGATTTTAATGCCCGAAATCTTTTTTTACACACCTTAGAGCTTTTGTGATTGCCCCTGGTCCCTATAGAGGTCCTGAGGCGGCAACTGATCCCACGCCGTAGCCGTTGACTTGTCACAACCTCCTAAATATTAAAATACATCTCTCCCTATTCTCAGGCCCTATATTAGCAAGTCTTCATTGGGCCTGTTCTAATGCTTCCAGCTTAAGTTTGGCTACATTTTCTGTTCAATGTTTTGCGTAGTAGTGCCATTTTGCACCATAGCCACTTTACATTACCTGACATTCCTCAAACGGAAAGGAACACACTCCCACTCAGAACACCCTACACCTAAGAAGGTATTTCTTCACGGCGCGACGAACAAAGGACACACCCCGGCCGCCAACTACCTCTAGGAATGCCACTGACCTACAAACTTAGACAGAATTATCTGGAACACCGAATCCCCGCCGACACCACTCTACAAAGCTGTTTTGAAGGCCCATGCATGGATGCTTTCAAATAAGCGCGCCCTTTGTTTTCTCAATATTAAAGGGTGGGTGGAGGGGAAAAACTTTCTGAAAACATCTTACAGAACCGACAAATCTCCAACCAATTTTTTCCAGGATTTTAGTATAGCCTCTAACTAACTTGACTGAGTCAATGCACCACTCTTTATGTAGCTTTGGGACGGATGCCATGACAGCCATAACGCCCTTCTACTTCTCAAAATTGAGGAAGAGGTGTAAGAAAAGCACATCCTGAAAATATCTTACAAACCCGAAAATGCGCCTCTAATTTTGTCCAGGGTTATAGGTAAAGTCTCTAACGTATATGTCCTAATTTACCCCCCTTTTGCCGAAATCTGCACTCTTCCAGAATGAACGAGGAGCATGGAGACAGACTCTTTGTTAAAACATCTGTCAGTATGCAACATATGGCGTACTTATTTAAGATACATTTCCTCTCATCAATGATCACTTCTCGGCCTGTTCACTAATAATTATGTGTAGCATCTGTTCTTTTCAGCCAGCCTGCAGCCGGCTTGTAGCCAAAAGGGCCGGGGTTGGCGCCCCTAAAATTTATTCCTTGCTCCCTAAAAAGTTGAAATTACTATTGCCTTAACGCATTTAGCATATCTCGCCCCTGAAGAAAATATGCCCCCGGAACTTATCTTACCCCACTTCAGTACCTTTTCTGGCTACCGGCCTGGCCTACATGTAGAGTCACCCAGTGGCGTAGCTACGGGGGGGGGCATGAGGTGGCACGTGCCCCCCACGACATAGCCGTGCCACTCCAGGTGGCGCCGTGGAATTTTTTGGAATGCACAGTTCTGTATGTAAGCCCTACAGAGAGGGAGAGAATTCAGAAATTGTGGACCCCCTAGGAAAAGTTCGTGATCCCCCAGTTCCCCCTGCTCGAAAAATCCTGGCTACGCCACTGGAGTTACCATGGCAGATGTAAGGGGAACTAGGAGAAAGACGGAGCAACTGGGGTTAAAAATTAAATGAGGAAGTGACCCCATCATGAGCATGCAGGTATTTCAGCCAGGCGGTTGGTGGCAGTTATTTTTACTAACACTGTTTAGAAACGTTTGGATTCTTTTGTTCTTGCGCTTTGCGACGACATAGCATTAAGGGGTTACAATTAAAAGGGTGAGCCATTGACGTCAATGGAGCCTTGCGATTATTCATGAAGTTTTGAAAACTGGAAAACAAATAATACTCGAAAGCTTGAAACTGTTGATTCATCCCAAAGGATTGATTTAATAAGGTCATTGTAATGATATTCTGATCTTACGGTTGATTCTTGGTACACGGTTCGACACAATGAAAAAACACTCGAGCGTGAAATCTGTGGGGTTGGCGTCTGTCAGTTCATTGCAAATATAGGATGCCAAAGTTAGCCTGCGCAGCGGGCAGTACGTAAAAAATGAGCAAACTATTTATTTTTATCTGTGAAGTATAAATAATATAAAATAAAATAAAAGATAAGCCACGTGTTAAACTTTTTTCGGATTATTGTAATTAACTATCTTTGTGTTAAACTTTTTTTCGGATTATTGTAATTAACTATCTTTGTCAACTTCTAGTGAAAAAAATTTTAAGCGAGACTGAGGAATACTATAGAATTTGGGAACAATGGTCAAGACTAATTGTTATAAGCAGTTGTGCAGTATGTACATTTCAAGTAGCCAATCTAAGACTGTATATGCATGTACATGGACTATTCGTGGGTACTACAACCAGGCTGGCGAAAATGCTCTAAAAATTCGGTGTTATTCAGATCCGTTACAAAGGGGATTCAAGGGGGTGGACGATCCCTCCCCCCACAGAGAGTTTAGCTCAAGCCTACTCTTGGTCATCGGCTAGAATCTGAGCATTTTTGATCAGCTTTGTCAGACACTGTCAATTGCAATTTTCCCTTAGACAATACCCCGCGGAGCGGACTCCTTTTTTTTTGCTACTGTATTTTAACAACTTTCACAATGTAAACAATGTAACATTGTACATTACAAAATGAAAGATACATAACATGATTCTGTTTCTTCAGCTCCTCACACTCCCCATGAATGAACAAGGAATATGCCGTATAGCCTGCTACGTAAGCAATATGACTTAACAACAGAGAACAGAAAAATGGCCTCAAGACCCGAAAATTTCACTCCCACAGAAACGAACTAAAATTTCATCAGCTTCTGTTCGGCCAATAGAAAAGAAGTAATACCAGACTGGTGTGAGTAATCCTTGCTGAAATGAAAGATGGAGGTGAACATTATCTACAAGAGGTCGGGGAAGAGAAAGTCAAGTTAGCATTTGCAAAACACAGTCTAGGCACGTCCACTGATGTGGTTTCACTGGGACTTCATAATTAAATTACAACTACTAAAAGAATGTTATTTCATTTATCACCATTCTAACAGGACTAGACCAATAATATTTAGGCGACGATGCTTTCAGACCTTAGAAATATAATTAAAGAAAATAGAAAAGGGACAAGTTTGGCGACAAACGATTGAAATTCTTCTGCAATTACTTGGTCGTCATGTAGGTGTTTTCATTGGTGACAAACATTTGAAAGTGGTGTTGTTGATTTCTGCCCACTGGATGATATGTCAATGTGCAGCATTTTTTTTCACTTTGTACAAGTGATTGAAAACCATATGATATCTATGTAAGTGAGTCAGACGGTGGGATGAGAGCTGCAGTGCACACTGAAGACATATTAATGAACGTTAACCCGATGTTTAGTTGTTAGAGCTGAGTCCACAAAAGGAATCATCTTGTTTTCAAACACATTAAGATTTTCCAGTTTCGCATATACTTAACTAAATTATTTATACAGGATTATGATGGAATATGGCACAGTTCATCCCCAGCGTCCTAAAGAAAGTGAGAAATTAGATCTTTAAGGGGCATTCTGTGCATTGAATTAACATATGTACAACAGCGCTTCAAAAATATTTACCTCAATTATTTTATTCCTACACGATTTTAAGCCCCTGGGAACGACTCTGAAATGGCGGTCGTTATTTTGAGTTCACTGTTAAAAGCTCACTTACGTATTACCATTATTATTCTTGTTACAATCAGCCTTATATGCCGAGGACGAAGCAAGAAGGCATATCCCATTTTTGATGACCCGATCAGGATCTGAACCCCTGCATTGTGGCTTGAAAGCGGATGTCTTACCACTAGACCAGGCAGTCGCACCATTGCATTATTTACAATCCTACCAACAAACTTGGAAATAGCTTTAATTCTCCAGAACATTATTTACTAACAGAGTTTTGAATTTTGTATCATTTGAAACTGTAATGTGTGGGTGAACAAGATTTATTTCTGATCTAAAGGAGATAAATTTTGCTCTTTGGAAGTCGTCCTGTTTAAGAATATGAAGTACCCTATGCCACCTTAATTTTAAAATGCCGTTTTCTCTATACCTATAAATCATGATTTTAATGGTATGAGCTTATTCTGTATCACAAACCTAAGAAGCTTCTTGCATGACAGTGTTTTAAAGTGGCTTTAAAGGGGAATTCTAGCCATCTCAGACAGTTCCAATTCTCCCAACTAAGCAACTTGTAGCTCCTCCCATGTGTACTCTCTTAACCCTTAAGAGTGAAAAGTCACTCTTTTAGAGTGAAATGAGGGACCAGTCTAAATTTGGATTGAAAGATTTCAATCCAATAAGAGTCGTTCTCACTCTTTCAGAGTGGATATTTAGTCTTAATTTTAGATCCGTCCCTAATTTTACCCTTTTGGATTTAGAGAGTAACTGTATAAATCTTCTCCTTGTGCAGACACAAACCAATTTTATTGCTTCAGGCCATGCCCTTGTGAGCATACAAGGTTATAATGTGTAATCCTAGCACTCTCTCTGCATTGTGTGGAATGAAAGTTACTCTGAATCATTTGAATTTTCAAAGTTTGCTGTCAATCAAAGAGAGGAAACCAACTGAGAATTTTGATACCCCTACGCCAAAAATGTACTTTGGGTTGATGACTACCTGTCTTTAATGTTCCATACCGTTTAAATATAGCCTACACTGTCTATGATTAAAGGGAAGCAACTTTTTACCTCAACACCTATGACCTTACCGCTGGGAAAATATCAATACATTTCTAATTGCCCTTTAGTTCTGTCTACGCTCTGTTTCGTCATGTAGTACATGTTTTATTGTATACCAGGAAGCTGTAACAGATGGAGAAACACCGACCATATCTGTCAGACAATATGTGCTTGGGAATAATTTAATCGTTTGCAGGTACATAAATCTGATTGACTTGTTTCTCAGTTCTTTTAGTTTAGCTACTCTTGACTTTCCTCCTTGATGATGATCCCCTTCTTTCAAAGACCAGTAATCCTGAAACAACGACCACTCTCAAGATAATGCTTTGAAGATAATTGCGCAGCCGTAAATGTGAAACATTTTCACCGTTTTATTTTAAAACGACTATACATACACTCTTAAGTTGTTTATTTCCATTATTATTCTAATTTCTCCATTGAGTAAGGAATATAATGTAATGAATGTAAGTTTTGATGATGCCAATTCAAACGATTCCGGATTGTTCTTGAAGTAGCGAAAATGTATGTTCAAAAGTATCATGAAGATACAATGTACCCTTTTACAAAGTGGTACCTTGCGGCACAAGATGAAATAAATGTCACTCTCCGTGACGACTGCCAATGGGTGAAATCATCCTGTAAGCTCTCTCAGATGCAGCAGACTGCAAAAACAATTGTCTTCACTCCCAAATTTCTCTAAGGTTTAGAGGAATTTGGTCAACCAGACAATGCGAAGCTTACAGGTCAAAATCAGTCGCCCCAGACTTATTTTGAAGCAATAGCTAAATGTCACAAATTTCTCCTTATTTCTCTTCCAAGTATCTTTCCTAATATTTTAGGACATAAATATTGCATATTCAAGGTAAACCAAGCAGTTTCGCCTTGTAAATTTTACAATTGAGTGAGAAAAATACTGTCACATGATTCTAAAGGGCCATTCAGGAAATAGGATAGTCTACTATACAATTCTTTATTGGGGTGACTGTATTCTCCCTTTAAGGGTCGGCAATACACCTAGTTCCAAAGGAGGAACAAGCGTTGTTCCTCCATCTCTTACAGCTCCCTGTGTACATTAAAATGCCGACTTAAAGAGAAATAAAAACACTGTCGAGTTTACCAAAGAAGGGCGCACAACCCTCTCTCTTGACCGTTTAGTTTATTGAAGGGAATAAGCATTCTCCCCAAATTCACTTTGAAACGTCAGCTAAATTCAACAAATCTCTCCTTATTTCCCTTATGAGGTTTTTTTTTTATGATATTCTAAACTGAAACATGGAAAGCTTAGGGTAAATTAGGGAGTTATCTACATGGACATGGGAGGCGATCACGGGGGGACATGTTCCCGACAATATTTTTAGTGGGGGACATAATATCAAATGTCCCCAAATATTTAAAGGTATACAGAAAAAATAAATGTTGTAACACACATTATTGATGTGAATAATCGTGATATTAGCCTATTCATGGCAGCCGGGGAGAAATTCAGATCAGAAATGTGTGATCTGTGTCCTCTAGCATGCACCAATCGCTTGGCTCCCAGGGGCTTAGCCCCTGGACCCCAACAGGGGACCTGTGGTGGTCTCCTGTACCAGTGGTGAATTAGGGGCATCTTTGGGCCATGGTCCCCTTCACTGATGCTGATTTCTTTCTTTAGTTCCTGAAAATACGTAATTTTTTAACACGAATTTTACTTCAAAAGGTGGCATATGTGGCAACAGATTGCATGTAAGGACTCCTAATTTTTCACTTCTCAAAGGGGAGGGGGACACCCCATTGGGCCATGGTCCCTATCAGTGATGCCGATTTTTTGTTTTAGTTCCTAAAAATACGTAAAGCTTTTAACACAAATTTTACCTCAAAAGGTAGCATATGTGGCACCAGCGACGTAGCCAGGAATTTGCAAGGGGGGGGGGAGCACATTTGTGACTAATATAGGGGAGGGGTTTTCCCTCCCCTTTGAGAAATTTTTGAACAATCGAAGGTTCTTAGATGCAATCTGGTGCAATGTTTTGCCAGTTTCATCATTATCATATATCATATCATCAGCAGATTTTTTCCTGTTTGAATTTAGAACATGTTAAAAAAATTCAAACTGAAAAAAAAATCTGCTCTGCTTGGTAATATGATATCACATGATAATGATGAAACTGGCAAAACATTGCACCTTTTACATGTTCTTTTGTCTTTGAAATTCCCTGACTATATATAAGGAAGACTAATGTTAGCATCTGGACAACTTGGGGCAACCCATGTTTACAAAGTACTTAGCACCAACCACAATAGAGTAGATTTGGGAAGAAGGTAATTTGATAAGAGAATACACTTGCCGAGCTCCTTCAAAGTGGGATGGAGTTGGACCTGATCGTTACTGATTCGAATTGTCAGACATCTGTCCTAAAGAATACTGTTCTCTCTAAATGTAAAAGAGTGAATTTTACTCTTCGACGATTGCCTACAGTGACCACTCTTTCTTCGAGTGAAAATGTCACTCTGCTGGGAGTGGTAATTCACTCCAAATGAGTGAATTGCCACTCCGGGCAGAGTGGAATTCCACTCGAAACAGAGAGTGGTCACTGTAGGCAATCGTCGAAGAGTGAAATTCGCCCTTTTACATTTAGAGAGTTATCGCAGTGTGATAGTAGTATAACAATCATTCAGAGGAAGTGGGTATCACGTACGACTGCTATACGCACGCGCACTAGCTTAGCTTCATAAACAACGAATCATAAACGAACATGTGTGTTATGATCCTTTCTAGTTAGGGTGACGCATTATGTAAAGTAGCTCAGTCAGGAGGCCTGCATGAATGTTACTACGATTATGATGGAGTTAACAGAGCTGACGAGAATTTAAGAACAAAGGAGCACTGACAAAATACCCTGCAAAAACATCACAGTTTTAACATTTTTTCGACACTGAGACTGCTCCCTTTGCTCCCCCTCTGGCTACGTCCCTGTGTGGCACCAGACTGCATGTAAGGACACCTAATTTTTCAAAAATTTTCAGAGGGAAGGGGACACCCCAATCTGTCATGGCCTCACTGATGCATATTTTTTTAGTTCCTAAAAATACGTGTAAAGTTTTTAACACAAATTTTACTTCAAAAGGTAGCATATGTGGTACCAGATTGCATGTAAGGACATTTAATTTTTCAAAAATTTTCAGTGGGGAGGGGAACCTCCCCTTTGATCCCTCCCCCAGGCCGGCGATCACACAATATACTGCATGGTCTCCGTGAGAGACATCCTGGCTACGCCACTACCCTGTACCCCTGGCTGGAGGCTCGATGTGTTCACCCACCCAAGTGTCCCCCCAATAATTTTAACAGATCGCCGCCCCTGTACATGGAATAAAATTTCAGTAACAAAAATATTGTCACATGATTAAAATGAGCCATTCTTAAATTAGGGTAACTGGGTACACTTATTTTAACTGGGGTGACTGTATAATTTCCCTTTAAAACGAGAATCTGCTGGAGGACACGTCCACCTAGTAATGATATTCCTTTTTACAGCGTTCTTTTAGAAAACACCGTTTCCCCTCCTGAAAATTGATCTAGGTTACTCTCCTAGTTTTACGGTTCAGGTGAAACAGTTATCTTGAAGAGACTATTAAAACAAATTGCAAATGAATTTCAGAGCTCCTTGTATTGGCAATGACCATATAAGTGCCCGTAGCCAGCTTTACATTTTTAGGGGGGCAAGTGTTGCGATTGAGGGGGCTTAAAATTTTCTCCTAATTTCCGGTGTACTATCTAAGCGGAGCGGCACCATCGGTTGTCGCGTAGCGTACAGCGAATTTTTCCGCCAAAATATAGCTCACAGATTGCAGGAAATGGCACTTAATTCCAAACCTTGTAAATTGCATGTAAATAGTCTTTATTGAGGAGCTATATTAAACTAAAAACTGACAAACTTCACCAATATAGAGTGTCTAAATTTCACCAGAAGCATAATGGAGTAGATTCCACCAGATTAATTATTATGCATTTTCAATTTTCATCTGGTGGGCAGAAATATTTTTTGGTGGGGCATTGCCCCGAAATGTCCCCCCCCCCCCCTTGGCTACGGGTCCGGGCCATAGTAGGATGTAGGTTTGTAACATGATAAACCTTCCCAAGACAATAGAATGGAGGTGTGTGAAAATAACTAAATAGTGCAAGCAAAACAGCATGGAGTTCTTCTTGGGCTTTGTGCCAAGGGCGTAGGAAGCGAGGGGGTGCTTGGGGGCTTAGCCCCCAGTCAAAAATGTGGGGGCTGAAGTATGCTTCCGCCCCCAAGATCCAAGGGCAAAAAACTCTTATTTGTTACTTCTGTAAGAAATGTCAAAAAATTTGCAGTAATTTTCCTTAAAGTTTGTTCAAAATGTTGCACCAAATTGCATCTGAGGACCCTCAAATACCCCAAATATATTCCAGAGGAGACGGGGACACCCCTCCCCTTAGACCCCTCCCCCAGGACGGCGATCCGAAACAAGGTTCAGCCCCCCAGTCTCGAAAAGCTTCCTACGCCCACGTTTTGTGCTGTAAGATCATGCGCATAATCTGCTGTCGTTTTCATGTCTTATTACGTCATTAGTCAGCACAATGGGGGCTTTAATTGCTAGTCGCAAAATGGAGGCTTACTTCCCCTGTAATGTAACTACGTCCCGGAACCGCATAAGCTTTGAAGACGTACAAAAATTACACAAATCGCTTGAAGTTTTCGGGGAATGCCCTCTGTTCCGATATCTCCATATACAGAAAGTCTACATGAATGTCAGTGTTAGGATAAGGGTAAGGATAGGGTTAATTAATATATGTAAGGGTGAGAATATTAAGGTCACTGGTTTCGGAACATAGTGACGTCGGAACATATATGTTCCGACGTCACTATGTTCCGAAACCAGTGACCGCAATACTGTCACCCTAACAAAGAGGTGTAACCAATTTTTTTCAACCTCTGCAAAATACTGTATATGTTCGTAATTTTGGACTTGCGGTTTCTTTAAAAGGAATACTTAGCAGGTGATCGACATCCTTGGTTACCTTTCAAAATTCCGTATACGTCAATATAAGTTGTAGTTAAGTGAATTTGCAGTTACTGATGAAAAACAACTAAATTCCCATTTGAGAAAGGGAACTCCAGGGACGCCAGTACCACCGGATTATGTTCATGATGCATAACAAATACAAATTCCGGTTTTTGTTGTGTACGGGAGGTTATTTTTTAAACCATGGACATGCAAACGGCTCCCTGCTGAAACACGTTTGCTTGCGCCCTTTCTATTATGACGCACGGATTCATCGACCGGTTAACGCATAGTCCCTGTAGTGCATTGCAAGAAACTGTGTTGACCGCTGTAATACTCACATTGACTTCTTCCTAAGTTAGTTAGTTAGTTAGTTAGTTAGTTAGTTAGTTAGTTAGTTAGTTAGTCAGTCAGTTAGTTAGATGAGGTTTTACGGCTCAGTTTCTAACCAATTGGTTTAAGTCGGGCCGGCCACGGCTTTTTTTCCACTTGTGGCTCACTGGCTTGTTTTCCCTACTCCATTGCTTATGCTGAACACCAAGCACTATGGCAGTAGGTTCCATTTTTAAAGTCTTTGGTATGACCTCTGCCTAGGACGCAACTATTCACATAATGTGCACTTATATACATTACGTTGTTTAATGTTGTTACTTAGTAATTGTACCATTGTATATACCTGAGAGCTCGATCGTTTATATTGCATACAAATCCAAAACCTTGTGATACTAACTAAAATGCTAAAGGACCCCATGCAGATCCGGGCGATTCTCGGACAACACCCGGACAATTTCCCCCTCACAATATTCAATGCACAATTCCCACCCCAGACAAATGCCACCTGGACAATATTCAACCACGAAAACTACCCCTCAGACAAGTCCAAGCACCCCCTACCCTCACCCCAACTCCTTCGGAAAACTTGGAATTATCTTGGATTTGCCAATGGACCACCGTCCGGTGGTAATTCACCGGGATGAGACTGTTGAAGGGTGAATTGTCCATAGGGAGAAAGTCGTCGGGCCACCGATCTGGTGGCAGGAAGCCATCTTCTCACAAAATGCTTTGAAAGAAGTGCTGTTAAGTCATTTGCAAGATCAACTTAGTATTCTGTTTCGAAAAAAGGCACTCCATAGGGCATGATCCCGAAGTCAAGATAAGTACAAACTGATGGGGAAAGGGGTAGAGTGCCTGCCCTTGACCGAAATCGAATCGAAAAATAAGAAGGCAAGGGAGGGCAAAGGGGAGAAAATGGAGAACAGGGAGAAGAAAAAAGGAAAAATGCAGAGAAAAGACAAAACGAAAGAAAAGTGCTAATGCAGTTAAGTCTCGTATTCACACAGTTGCCCAGTCCAAGCCAAGTTTACAGGTCTTGGGAATTTGGGAAGTATAAACCCAAAGAGCCGAAATGAAAATAGTGACGGCACCCACACACTAGGCGAAAAAGAAAGTGTCCACACCGGTTGCAAATTATCGTAGATACGAATATGCACACTTGCAGATACTTTCTGGCTTATCTGGAGTGGGATTAAGATATCATCTTCTGTAGTGCCCCTAATTATCAAACCTGGCGGCGCTATATGGGACTACAACTGAAAAGTTGCTGATGCTGCAACTGAATGGGACATAATCATAGCCATCTTATTATCTGTGATTCAAGTTTTAAGAGTCACCAAATCGCACAATTTTCATCTTAAATTTTCAAAAAGTCAATGCAAGGAAGGAGACACCCCCCAGAATACTCTCACTATCACCATTGGGGGTTCCTCGTGCCTTCGGCACTCAGTGGACCCCCTCCCTTTTTAATCATGCATCCTCCCCTATCTCATTCCTTCCTATTTCTTTAGTCTCTCATGAGAATAAATGGCAATCAGAAAGGTCTAACAGGTCTTTACTTCACACACCTTGCTGATCTCCATAGTCAACTTCACGGGGCAAACACTTCAGGGGGACACGTGATCAAGTTTCTCACGCTCATACACGTGCGGGACTACTTCCAATGTGTAGGTGTGGGAGGAGGGGGGAGTTTGAGGGCACTTTTTCAAAAACGTTAAATGTATGTTTGGCGAAAAGCATACAGCAAATTTTCTGCCCGAAGGAGAGAGCGGGGTTACATTACTCCTACCCTGCCTACTACACTTATGCTCACCAGGTCCGTAGCCAAAGAAGGTACTAAAGGGGAGGGATAACTTTCAGGAGGGCGAAATATCTTTTGGGGACGAGATATACTAAAAAACACTAAAGCAACGGTAATTTTCCTGGGGGAGAGAAGTTGTTCCAGGTGGACGCCCCCGCCCCCAGCTTAAGCTGTTCTCTGTCAACAACTCACGAGCACGCATTACATTGCAGTGGTATAGATCAGTTACTGGAGTATACTATAGCAGGCTTACAGCACAAGAGAAACGGTCTGACAACTTTGAAAAATGGGGCTCTAAAAACAAAACAACAACCACGCGTGTAGCGCTGAATGAGTATGGAGAGAAGTGTGACCTTGTCGTTTATCGGTAAAAAGAGTCTAGGTTAGGCCTTTAGCCAAGGGCGCCAGGTGTGACGACCCTAGAAAAGCTTTTTCTACTCAGCTACTCACAAATATACTAGTTCGAAACATTCTCATTTCTGTATATCAGCACTGAATGTTTACAGCACAGGCCGGTGCAGCTATTTAATTGCAGTATGCATGATGACGGAAGCTGGTGGGGTGGGCAGGGCCCAGGCGCCTTCCTCGTCCAACGTCACATTGTCACATTGTCGTTCGGAAAGATTATGCCGCTGATGGTTGTTTTGTCTTTTTTAAAGTTGGGCGTGTCGGCAGGCCTTGTGGTTAGTTCAATTTGCCAAATTATGTCGCCTCCACTGGATACTACTATAGTAGTTTTAATTAACTATGACAACACTGAACACCAGTCAGCCAGTCAGGCAAATAGCGCAGAAATTCTCGAATGTGCGCACAGGGCAGTTTACTACGGGTGGATTCAACTAGGATTATTCTCTGCAGCCTAAATCGTTTCAGAAATCGATTTTGCCAAATGCATGGAAAGTGGGTTGATACTATAGGCCTTCCCTAAAGTGAAGTAGGCTTACCGTTATAGAAAGATCTCTGAAAAATACACAAAGTGGAGGGCATAATCACGGCTTCTTGATAAACATTGGAGTATGGCTTAATTGAGGTAACACCTCCATCATAGCATAGAAATGTGGATAATCTCCGTATATAACCAGTGGCGTAGCCAAACACTAGATTTAGGGCTTAGAGTGGGACAGCGTTACATATGCAGGGCAACACTTAAAGAGAAAGATAGTTTTGAACACGTATACTATAGAACTACTTTGCTATTTCATGTGGGGGTGTGGTGTGCAGGGGGAAACTTGCCTGCAATGAGCAGGGACAGGTGAATCTCTGCCCCCTCTGTTGATAACTCTACAGTCATTCAACTGTTGACCATTACAGCAGACAGGATGTGGGGGGAAAATACACAAACTCGTATGCTTCAATGCATGGGAAGTTACGTTGTCATTGTTTTGGTTCTGCTTTTCTTTTTTGTCTAAAAGGAAGCCAACAAAGATAGACTACGAGTCCCATGCCATAGCTTTGCTAGTGCTTCTGTCATTCCTTTGGTAACCATAGCTACACCAAGCCCTTTCTGCGTCAGCAAGAGGCGTGGAAATTTTCTATTAATAGTTAAGAGGTTATAATTTTGGTGGTTTTTTTTTAGAGTGGCAGGATTTTGCGCAATGTCATGTGGCAATTTCACAATGTGATAAAGTAACCATATAATCCACTTGCCAGACGTCTGGTGTCTTTAGACCATTTCTGCTGTACAGCAAAGTCCACGAGCACGAAAGAGACCATT
This sequence comes from Holothuria leucospilota, assembly GCA_029531755.1. Taxonomy (NCBI): domain Eukaryota; kingdom Metazoa; phylum Echinodermata; class Holothuroidea; order Aspidochirotida; family Holothuriidae; genus Holothuria; species Holothuria leucospilota. Next base: position 28,778,215 of record CM055964.1, read on the forward strand.
TTGCAGGCTATCATGGAATCGCTTGGTCATTGTTCCTGAAAACTTTATCCCAGACTGATTTTTCCTTCTATATTTGGAAACAGAGGGACAGATAACGTTGACGTAGATAAAGTTGACGTAATGAGCTCACCCACTACACATCTCTTGGAACAAGGGCCTGGCACGTCGGTTTGGACGTGGCCCATCCTGTTTGGATGTTTGCCAAACCAAGAAATCAAGGATCGCTATTGGCTGAAATTTACATGTCTACTTACTTTAGAATTGTTTTCATTTGAAAACATTTGCTACCAAAACCAATAAAAGTGGTGGAAAACCACCCTCCGCTAGCAGAATCGAGATAAACCTACTTCATCAAAGAGACTGTTGAAGATTCCGTCTGAAGAAAACTTATAGGTAAGATTTTATTTCAATAAGATGATAAACCTCGTTTAAAAGCTTAAGTTTAACAAAATCTTTATATACGAAATAGGTCTGATCTTTGCAATTTTAATATTACAACCGTTAACCCTTCACTTCTATCTAACCGCTCCTTTCCAAACCCACTCCATGTGTGTGTGTGTTTTTTTGATGTTGTTATCATTATTAAAGCGTTTCAAGGCTATACCGATAGTTACTGTACAATTTATCCATACATTTGATTGATCGTTTCAGTTACAGCATTGAGAAAAGGCTGGAAAGCTCTATTTTTCGAATTAAAGAACTACACCGAAATTTGTACTGTATAGTAGGGAATTTAATATGGAACATTACAACCAAATTGCATGTCTTTAAATTTGGTCAGAACTTATCGGTACCTTTCTCAAAGGACAAAATGCTTGTAGTATTATCAACCTCTTCTTGCAAACTATTCCAATCAACTACAGCTCTCATGTCCGTACACAGCAGGCTGGGGCAGCTGGGGTTATCCCCTCCCCCGAACAAAACACAAAAGAAAACTTTTACATCGTTTTTGAAATCTTTGGCGATAGAAAATGCCGACAGGTTGATTAACTGCAACGAGTAAGGATTAAAACGTGCCATTTCTGTCAATGTGGGAATTATTTGTGGCAACGTTTTCTCTTAGTACACTAAACGACATTGATGATGGCGCTCTGCGTAGCCTGTTTTCCACCTGTCGAAAATTTCTGCGTACGACCACCACAGATCTCTTTTTAAGGAAGTTTTTCCACATCGAGTCAACACAGTCGCTTGTGCAATTTACAGAATGCCCCTCATTATATCTCGTATTATTATAATACCGAGGTTAAAAAATCATGTGTAACATTGTAATCGTGAAATTCGATTACAGTCTTAAAAACTTTAAAGACCATTTCATCTCTAAATCTTCTGCAATTCAAGATGGTAATTGTTTAACCTTTCAGTAGTATGATAAATTGCTTGGTCCCGGAAATTACTTGGTAGCCCTTCTTTGCACATTTTTTAGGAAATCAACATCGTATTTCAAGAACGGACTTCACATGAGCTGTACTCTAAATGAGATCAAACTTAAGCTTCAGATAAACTTTTAGATCTCTTCTAAAATGATCTTCCTATCAGGTCCATTATGCGATCTGCTTTGCTTACTTGAGCAGTTATGTTACAAGAATATATTATCAGCAGTGTGGCCGACAATCAGTCTCTTCTGTGGCCACATCCAAACAGTGTGTGTTGCCACTCACTGCAACTCCCCTATCCAAAGCACTCTTTTTAATAACCTTTTAAGCTAAAGGTAATACTTTATAATACATGTCCCATAATTGTGAAGTCAACTAATGCAAACGACTTTACATAAGCTGGAATGAAATCGTCGTAGCAATTTATCTGAACAACAGTGCGAGAATTCGTATCCCTTTATACAGTCACGCTATCGCTATAGTGTTACTAAATGTCATCGGCAATTAAATTCGTCAAGGCCTTCACACAATTCGGCAAATTTATCTTATGCAAAACAAATATTGAGGACCTAAACACTTTCTTGTCGCTTGTGGCACACCACTTGCAAATAGTATGTACTTCTATAACGAATTATTTATCCCAACCTTTGTTGTGAAGTAAAGAATTGTATATTTTTATTAAATTGTGTTCAATAGATCGATTATACACATGAAGTGGTCCATTGAATTGTTGAATTGAATAATGACGAGTAAACTTTGGAGTCAACACTCATAAACGCCAAATGGCGTAATGGACCGAAATATGGGTTGGTGGGCGGGGGGTCAGCAGAGCATTGACAATGTCAAAACAAAGTCAAGTAAAATATGAGACAAGTTTTCCGTTCGTGCTCTTATTGTATAGATAATTTTATAATGAAGTGCCTTCATATTTTGGTCATTTCATCTTCATACTAACACGATAAGTTACTTTGCTTGCCCTTTATAGTTCAGTTCTTAAATGTTTGGCAATTAATTCTAATACTATGTCTTTTAAACTTAAATGAAGACAAACTTATAGGAGAACTTACAAAGCTAGCATTGCTATGTTTGGAAAGTACATCATGGGGCCATATATTTTTCTTTTCCTTTGACTTACAGACAAAACGTGGAAACTTTTTAGAAAAACTGCAATTTTACCAGCAAACCATTCAAAAGAATAGTCCAGATTAAAATTTTTATAAATATTTTAAAAAGGAACTTTGCTTCTTTAGACAAGAGCGACTGAGTTTATTACATTTTCTACCTAAAGTGGACTTGAAACAAGCAAGTGTGACGTCATGACTTCCTTTTGATGGCATTGTTACTGTGTTGCCTTCAAATTTGTGTCTAAATGCTAAAATTTCGAGCATATTATTAATTCATACTATGAATGTATCCTAGGTATTTCAATTTTGTTATTTTTAGATACCCTTAGACAAACTGACCGCAATTAGCAATAAAGGTCGAAAAATAAGGTTGATAACTAAATAAAATACACAATTTGATTTTATTTTTTGTTTGCATCTCCATTTCTTTCTGTCATATTTATTGTTCGATTAAAGTAAATTACATTTTGACAAATTACAGAGGCTTTCAACTCATTCTTACACTCACACAAGTATTCAACAATTTTATCAGTAAAATAAGATACAGAACTAAACAAGGCATTGATAGGAAACAACATTGCGGAAATTGTCAACACGTAGTTACACTGTATTTACGAAGTCAACACGTAGTTACCACATTTCCCGTCACTAAATGAATCCAGCAAGTATGATTTAAACCGGGAATACTGGAATTCGGGTAGCTCCATAACAGTTAAACTATCAAACAAAGAAGGGGTGTGAGCAAAAAAATGTTGATTTTAATCCAAAAATCACACCTGGTTGCTTCACGTTGCCTTTTGAAAGGAAGTTTAGTAGTTCAGTGGCTAATATCTTGAGAACCTAACCTAGGGACTGATTAAAATTTTCGACAGAATGGTAAGGTACAAATCGTTTCTAACACGGCAGAGATAAATATGCTTATCATTCTTTGAAGGGCATAGGCGTACGAGGGTCAATATTCCTGGGGGTCAGGGATAATTTTTGCCCGAATTTAGAATTCTGGACCAAGTTGCCCGAATTTTGATACCGCTGTGTAGGTTGCACAAGGGCATAATTTATTTACTTGCCTGTCTCATTTGCCCGAATGAATCCACTTTTTTTGCCCAAATTGGGAGGGCATATGGCCCCCTGTCCCCCACCTCGTATGCTTGTGTTGAAGGGTGATTAACCGCGTGGTTAAATTACGATGCACTCAGTCTCACACACAAAAAAGTAAATGAATTAAAAAAGTTACTTTAACAAGGTAAGCGTATGGTACTACTTTAACTTGGGAAAGCAGAGGGTCAGCACTTTTGTCCAACGAATTTTTGCATAAAGATGGAATATACTTTGCTCCAAAATAGCCACAGCGTTCAACACCTCCGCCTCAAACGCGCATGGCTAACCAACTTAATCTGGAGGCAAACATGTCACTGCAATATACAGAAAATGAATTAACTATCGAACTTTGCGTTAATTAAGGGGACTCTTTAAGTCAATTTTCAAATTTGTAGTAATGGAATTGTATTAATGTAATTGCAAGGACTGAATAATTGAACCTTTTACAAATCTAAGATTAAATATTTGATCTTTTCAGGCACTGAATAGAAAAGATGGACTACAAAATGGTAAGTCAAAACTTCACTCCTTTTAAGCTAGTACACGAAATGTTGTCAATAACAGTGTCGAACCAGGGATGTCATTTTTAAAAGATGGAGGGCGCCATCGTAAAAAGGCTCTAGAGTACGTTTTACTCATAGAGTAGGATATAAGAAATAGAGTGCTCACTCCCCGAAACAGCTGTGATCACATGGGGACTCGGCCGCCATACAGTTTGTACACACATGCTCGCACACAGCATAGCTTCTTGCCTCCACCTATAATGGTAGACGGGTCCCCATGCAATCACAGCGGATTTACGTACGCGGTATTAGGAGTGTCCACTCTAGTTCCTATATCCTACACTATGGTTTTACTTAACACGTGAACCTAAAGACGTTTAACGGATAAGTTAAGTCTCCCACCAAAGAAAGCGATATTTGTTTAAAGCCCGCGGCTTTTGGTTTCAACGCTATATAATTCCTTCGTCACCTGTTATTGGAGTCTTAGTTCAGGCCATGGGTGTTTATATAATCTTATAGTGAGATAAAATGTTAAAAACGTAACAAACAGAAGCAATCACTGTCTTAAATACTCCATATCGAATCAGCTCTTTTTCATTCCCCGGATGTCACCAAGGCCCTACCCCTGATGGTCCACAGAATAGGCCCGCTGTAAGATCCCTGAAAGGACCTAATTTGTAGCTGATTCGACCTGTACCTGTGCAGTTGACTTTTTACTCAGAATGGTTTCCCTTGTCCAAGAAGCTAATACAGAATGTTACATATCTGTGTAGGAAAATTCTGAATAGGAACATCCGAAGTAATCCTGCAGTTAATACATTACATGCTTGAGCTCGCCAGTATACTCCGCAAACAACTTCCAACCCAAGGGACCACTAGGCTTACTTTCACACACCCCTGAGCTCCTATTGTCTGGGCTGTTAGCCTGGGTTATTACGTACCGTGATCAGTCTGTGCCCATGATTTGAAGCTGGTTCCAGGGGGTAAGTTGCAACCTGAAAGTACTACCTCTCAGGTAGTAGGCCTACATCATGGAACACACTCTACAACAGGTATGGCATACCCCATAACAATTGTAGTCCTGTTACTGATAAAATTAAAATGAAAGCAATCCACAAAACCTTTTAAATCTTTGTGGCAGCACTCTCTCACGACAATATTTTGAGAAGGTCACCGTGAAACGTGAGTTCACAATCTCGAAATTGTCATGATAATCCCACATCTCAAAAATGTTGAACACTGGCTAACACTGAGGTGATGCAGCCCTCATGTTACATCTTTGATAAACGCGAAGATAACAGAGGGCCGAGTGGCTTTGTCTGTTGCGCTTTGTGTGTTGTCTCTTTGAAATTTTTGGACGTTCTAAATTATCATGTGGTTTTTATGTTAAAATGATCATCTCTTTATTTCTTTTCTCAAAGGTAAATATTCTAACACTTCTCCTCGGATGTGCTTGTGTGTCTGCACAACCTGGTGCCCGCCCTCCTGCCGGCCCTCCTACCAGCCGTCCTGCCGGCCCTCCTACCCGCCCTCCTGCCGGCCCTCCTACCCGCCCTCCTGCCGGCCCTCCTACCCGTCCTCCTGCCGGCCCTTCTACCCGCCCTCCTGCCTCAACAGCACCACCAAATGACGATGTATCACCTGTTCCTGTAGTTCTGTCTACCGACATGCTATGCATTCAGAGGTTGGTCATTCTCCAAATGAATTTAGTCTTCTTAGTAATCGAAAACTCTACAATTTAACCATATGAACAACTTTATAACTCAGTCACGGTAGAGTAATTACACGATGTAGTTTTACTGTTTCTTGTTTGCGTACATCCTGATAAACAGAGGATATACGAGAAGGTATAACTCAGCTCAATACAGTGCACCAGGTTAGATTATCCACCTGAGTAGATCATCCCACGGACCATCGATCTATTCAGGAAAAAACATGATGATCAGATGTGTGAGCTATGTCATGATCATGATCAAAGTGAACTTTCTGTAGTGAGTAAACATACTCACACTCCAACACACTTTGGAGAATGCTAATGTACGTATTCATGGTCATGAGGGGGCTCTCGTAGCTATACGGTGTACTTAGGGGGCCAGGGTCAAGATAAGCTCCATGGTGCAAAATGTTATTAGGGGGCTAGATGCGCTGGAATGCGTAAAGACGTCAGTCATGTTTAATTTGCTAAGTAGGCTAAATTTTCAGAGGGCGGGGGCTGATCCTTGACTACGGGCCTGGGTGATGAGTTTGGCTCGTACAGACCAAGGATTTTGGAATGAAAAAATAAATACATGAGCCTAGTCGACCCAGTTTCATTTTGAACTATAATAAACTGACTCCCCTTACTTCAGTCTGGACTTTTTCACAAGGGAAACATCCTAGTACTTCTAATCAGGTGAGCATCTGTCTCTTAAAAGCAGCCACTGCTCCCTGGTATGTCTAAAATTTCTGGGCTGTCCTCATAGGCGTACGGGGGTAAGTATTTCTGGAAGGTCAGGGATAATTTTGCCCGAATTTAGAGTTTTGGATCAAGTTGCCCGCATTTTGATACCGCTGTGTTGGTTGCAAAATGGCATAATTTATTTTTTTGGTTGTCTCATTTGCCCGAACGGATCCACTATTTTTGCCTGAATTGGAAGGACATATGCCCCCTGCCCCCACCTCGTACACTTATGGCTGTCCTGCTGGCGTACCAGCACCACAAGATGGCAAATGTTTCAGAACGTAAATATTGCAAATTAAGGTGCGTAAGGAGTTATCGTGCAAGAATTTTACAATTATGTTCGATAAAAAAGATAAGAATATAAAATCAGTCGGAACGTCATTGTTCGATAAAAACTCTCGTTCAACGCATTCTGTTGAGACAGTTGAGTGTGACGTCAGGCTGTGTGAAGAATGAAGGTTTGCTGTTGTACCAATTTCGAGTTGTGTATTGGTGTGTATTAGAGGTTACCTCCTAATAGACCTTCATGGTGGACCCAAAGGAGTGCTACTAGGATGGAAAATCCTGTCCCCTCCTAAGAAACAGTTGACTGATTAGGACTGCTCTCTGTTCCGACGTCTCTATATTCCGACAAGTCTATATGAAGGTCAATGTTAGGATGAGGTTAGGCTAAGATTAGGTTAGAGTGAGAGATTAGGGTTACGTGTTTCGGAACACAGAGACGTCGTGAACATAGAGGTGTAACCGGCTGATCAGCATCATATGTAATAGAATTGTAGATGTTCGTTCAAGTGCCATGGGTGAGGGGTCTAGGGGGAGGGGTGTCCCCTCCCCTTTGGAAATTTTTTGACTATTTAAAGGGTACTAGATACAAACTGGTGAAACGTTTGACAAATTTTGAATGAATTTCATCCTATTCAATGCCATATTTTGGCATCATGTCATCCAAAGTGGGCGAAACGCGGTTTCCGCCCCACCAATCAGAGTGGGGACGGTCTCCCCTGCCCCTTTTCCTACGCCTATGTAGAGAGTAGGACAGTGAGGGGAAGGGGAAGAAAACACCCTCAAAGCCCTACGGAACAAAGGAAAATATTTCCAGCTAGCAGAATTTATACATTAAACTGTCTTTGTGTTTCCTTGTATGCTGCCAACTTTAATAGCTCAATAGATGAAACGGTCTCCAGGTTGAAGCACTGAATTACACGGAGGATGAAGAGGCATCCATCATAGAGGCAGCTGATTCAGTGGATGGAGGAGTCCCCGACGATGCCGACGTCTTTTCTGATCTTAGAAAGTCTGTAGCCCAAGCCGCTTCAGCGAGAAATAGGTGAGCTATATACCTGATGAAAAAAATCATGACAAAACGCGCATTGTGGCTCTTATTGACAGGAAGGGCAGAAAGGACAGGGGATGTATACACCAAATTTACTTACAATTTACGTACAAACGGTTAGCAGTCATCATTGTACTTTATTTATTCTTAAGATAAGTCTTCTTAATCAATCGGGAAATAATTTGATACAATGACTTGTAAATGATGCTCCATGTTGCATTATGATGTTCTTAAGCAACGATCTGGCATAAATCTATGACAGTTGCACCGAACCAAGCCAAAAAATTCGATTTGTAGCGATTTTTCATAAATTCCTGGGGCCTTTCAGTCTTAATATTTATATTCCTCAATCGACACACTGTGCCGCAACGTTCCTTATTTAAAGGGAGAATGCAGTCACCCCAATAAAGAATTGTATAGTAGACTATCCTATTTCCTGAATGAATCTTGAGAATCATGTGACAGTCTTTTTCTCACTCAATTGTAAAATTTACAAGGAGCAACTGCTTGGTTTACCTTGAATATGCAATATTTATGTCCTAAAATATTATGAAAGAAACTTGGAAGAGAAACAGAAAGAAATTTGTGACATTTAGCTCTTGTTTCAAAATAAGTTTGGGGCGACTGCTTCTGACCTTTAAATTTTTAAGTGTACTGTATGACGGAAGAACATACTGTGGTATATTGTGTTGGCTCCTTACCCGGGTTTCCTTTGTAGGAGTCTCGTATGTATAATAACGTAGATACACCCCTTGCGTTAAGGCCTTTTCTTTGTCGCGTTTAATGTCCCTATGTGTGTTTCATCTCCATAGATAAAAATTACCCCATCCTTAATTTCATGCAGAAAGACAATGATACTCCTAAACATTTATCATGGATGGAAATGTGTACACTTTTGACCAATAGACTAATAAACCTTTTTCAGTCGGAAAATGTATGTTTGAAACTTGGATTCAAAGATTTATTTGCTATACCAGAAAGATGTCTTTAAGTTGAATATTCTGACAATTGAAAAGGGAAAATGTCGTTTGAAAACAAACGAGAAGATTTTACAGCATACAAACACAAATAGCAATGAAATGAAATAATATTATCCTCTATACCTGCACCAATTCCCAGCCTCAATCAAGGACGGCTAAGCTGTCCACTCTAAAAGGACCGAAACATTTCCCGGGCCAAAGCTCATTTTTCTAGGAAATTGTTATAATCCCCCTTTTACATTCACTTAATGTTTCACACCCCAAGCAATTTTGTAATTTGGTTCGAGCCTTTGTACTATATCTGTCACATCAAGTCCTGCGTTTTACACAGTTTCCAAACTGAAGACAATATGTTTCTTGTATCTATAACCAAGATGAACATATGTTATACTTTTTATATAGTTCTGCGGCCGTATACCACGTTGGGTACTTTTGGAGAAATCCGTGCAACCCGATTAGAGAGTTTGTAGAGATTAAACGAGCTGAAACCATCAATGGACGTTGGGTTAGAGTGCTCTTTCCACGAAGATTCTACCAAGTTACGTGCCCGTAAGTTTTTTTTTTAGGATTCCTTCTTAAAGGAAGGGTTTAAGCAAAAAAAAAAAATAATTTTCACATGTAAAAGAGGAACTAAATCTACACAGTTTGGTGAAACTTCCATTCATATTGGACATCCAGTACTCGAGATATCAGCAAATGAAGTTACTCCATATGTGCATGGCCCAAAGTGAGCTTGAGGCAAGCAGGGATTATATCACTTCCTCACATTGATGAGAAATGCTTTGTTTCCTTTGTTTTTTCAGTCTGTTGTGCTGACCTTGAAGTTAACAGGGATAGGACCTTCCCATGGGGAATGTGAAGTTTGAAAAATTCTTATGCCTCTCATGCAATCACATTCCGATAACATGTGATTGTGGAGGGAAAAAAGTAGTTGTACAGTTGTACAGTTTAAAGAAAAACCAAAGGTTGCCATTAATGTGTGGTTATGATGTCATATGTGCTTGCTTCAAGTTAAGTTTGTGTTGAAAATGTGACAACTTTAACTGCTAATATCTTGAGAACCGCACATTGGATTTCAATGCAAATTTTACCAGAATGCTTAGAATCAGTTCCCCTCTTACATATCAAACTTGATTTGAGCTTAGACCCTTCTTTTAATACTGTAGTACGATGTCACATCCCAGGGTAATTCAAATTAACCCCCCAAATGTATATAAGCTAATAGGGTTAGTCGATGACGTAGCACAGATCCTGTGAGATGTATTGTAAGAGTTACAACAGAGTAGATTGTTCCCTCAGGTTTAGCAAGTTACTCTGTGGTCTTCAGCTATGGTCCGATGCAATAAAACTACATTGTGTGCAGTTCTTGAGACAGTTAGGGAGTTGAAGGCGGACCTGAACTTTCTAGACACTATGCGTTGGCGTCACCATCTACTTGACAACCGACCCTGACGTAATGTTAGGGGGCAAATAATGAATGCAATGCACCGTACGTTATTGTTAGTTACGGTCTTGCCACTTAACGAGGGCGCACTTTGATTTCTATGGATCCTTTCATCAAGTGCATTCTGTCTGTATTGATTCATTGTGAATTAAAATGCCTTTAACATCGCGAAAACTGAATATATCGTACTGTATTTTTCTTCAGACCCTACCAGTTCTGCCGATGTTATGGAAAGTGTATTCAAGAGTACTGCTGGCAGTGGGCCTGGGTTACTCGTGGCTGTAGGTATTACTGGGCCCTGATAAAAGTCCCATGTGGCTGTTGTTGTCACAGATACTTCCCATATTATTATCACGACTAAATATTTTAGCCACCACTACATATGCGATGTTAAGTCAGTTAGATGCAAGTGAATTTCCACATTGATAAAGGCTTCAAACTATTTAAGACCATTAAGTCTTCACAATAGTTATAACATGTAACCCAACTTAGTAAAAAGTTTTGTTAATTAGTTTTACTAAATAACACAATGTCGCAAGCTTACTTATTATTTTGATTGCAAATCTATTTTTAATGTACTCCTATATTATGAACTTGTCATGCACGTTGTGGGGACTTTTATTTTTGCTTTTTTGTAACAAACTAAGTACATTGGAATAGGTATGGAGTAAAGTTGCGTTTTTCTTCTATTTTAGTGTCAGTGGAGATGGCAAATCACAGAGTTGGTACCCAACAGATTTCCTTTTAATTAAGGAATAAATCGCATTGGCGGACTTTTATTGGTGAATAAATCGTTAAGACTCCAAATTTGACAAAATAACGGACGAGGCGAAGCCGAGTCAGTGATTTTGCAAATTTGGAGTCGAGACGGTTTATGAGACAATAATAGCCCGAAAAATGTGGATTATTCCGATTCTACCACCGAAAATGTGTAAAAAACTTCCTTTTTATCTGTGTTTACGTTTACTGACCGTATGTTGTGGAATAACAGATCAGTGTTTAACCAATCACAATACAGGATTCTCAATAACGGATGGCTAGAGGTGGTAGAATTGTAATTTTATCCAATATGCTAATGTGTTCATTTTCTCTTTAGAAAGTGGTTGCGTCAATTTACACTATACTTTTTAGTTTGGGGGCTAGCAGCGTTTATGATCAAATTCCTTCGTCTTTATAAAGTTTCGCAAATTAAGAAATAAGAACGGTAGAGTACGTAAGATTTCCGAAAGATCATAAACACTGTTAAGTATAGGTTGGATGCCAAGAAAGGGCCCCCGGTTTCCTCTAGAAATTTTATACCTATAAAGCTTTGGATGATTTAGAGATCAAACCAAAAACAAGGTTAAAACATTTGAGTGGGTTAACTGGAAACGCAATGACATAAATTTGAAATGGAAGCAACAAGATGATCCGTCACATTTAACTAGCTTCATACGCAGTTACTTGTGGAACAAGTTACTGAGACTGTTGAGCGTTACGTCAGGGTGTGCCAATATGGGTCCCTTTTCATTACAATTTCAAGTTGTGACGTCTCATCTAACCACCTTATTATGTTGAAAGATTAAGGAGAAAAAAGACATTATTATCATCAACAAATGTAAAGCCATGGTACCCCTCCTACTTGTTACAAGTCCACTTTGGTCGAAAGTGTGATTAACTTCTGCTGTTATATTAAATGCCGAGCACTAGAGATAGAAATTAAATGAAAGTTTCAGTTCACCAGAATGCTTGGATAAGTTTAACCTTTTGTTGAAGTCCCCAATTTAGTTACTTTACATTATAGTTCCAACCTCACTTACTACGAGTAAATATCTTAAGATCATTTAATTCTCAAACTTTTATTAAGTAATGTTTATATAAAGAAATTATCACTTCATTGCATGGATTTTATTAAAATAAATACGAAAATTTTGAGATAAATGTTTCGGTTGATCTATTCACTTGTTCATATATTAAGTACTAGATTCAGTATGGTGATTTTGGACTTACGAAAAAAAGAGGGGGGCTAAAGGTCCCATTCAAAAGTGTGATGGGGCGGAATTATGCTTCCGTCCCCCTCCCATCCCCACTACATCTTAAGGACGAAAACTCTTTACTGGTTTCCTCTGTAAAAATTATTAAAAATTCGCATTAATTTATCTTAAAATTTGCACAATATGTGGCACTTAATTGCATCTAAGGACCCTCAAATATTCACAAATTCCCAAAGGGGAGGGAGGAACCCTCTCCAAGGGGAGGGAGAACCCTCTCCTTAGACCCTTCCCCTGGACGGCGGTCTGAAATAACGTTCAGCCCCCAGCTGAGAACAGCTTCATACGCCTATGTTATATTGTTTGTTGATTTCTCTAGCTCGATGTTTTGTTAGTGTTCTGTCCATAGACCCCTTTCTAAATAGCAATTACACAGGATTGTGGGATACAGTTTTGGTATGCATCTTTTTTGTCAACAGCATTTTACTATGGCCAAAAAAGCCATGTACCAAAACTCCATCCCATAATCCTTTGTAATTGCTGTTTGGAAAAGGGTCCATACTGTATTTCTGACATCAGTTTGTACGAACGCAATAAATAAATGAAATGAATATGAAAAACCAGCCTAACTCAAACCAAAATGTCGATTAGGTAATAAACTCTGTACAGAACCAAATGGACTGGTTGCGAAATTCATTACTTCCGGTCGGGTCACAAGGTCAAGTGTACCATGACAACGGGCACGTGTTTAGCTCTGCGTGCTCAGCATGCAACACACGCGCTGGGACACTGTAGGCGTGGTATACTTCACCTTTGACCCATTCCCATATTGCATTGCGTGGAAACATTTCCCAACTCGTCTATTGTATGTATCATCGGAAGATAAACAAAAACGAACGGGGAAATGCTTAAAAACCAGTTTGATGACCGCACTACCTAGTGGAGAGAGAAGATTTAACGCCAAAGGGGTGTGTTGATGGCTTAAATTGAGAAGGAACTAGAATTCTGTGTTACAAATGTAGTAAAAAGGATGCTTTAAGTTCTAAGACTGTGATTTTTGTGGTGGGTTCAGTGCGCACCTAGTACACTTTGAAAATAGCCAAACGTTTTTGCTTTATCCATAACTTCCAAAGTTTTTTGAGGGTAACACAAGGCTTTGGACCCCCCCCCCCCCAACAGGAGGGATGGAACCCACCAAGGGTCCAATGGACCGTGGATAAGTCAATGGGGGCAATAATAAGTGGTTCGCTACCTAAAACCTTGTAGAAGTTTTTGCCAGGTATAAGTTTACCCCTCACAAGAAAGCTGACTGGCTGATAAGTTGGCCATTCATGGCAATTTCAATTCACTATACCATGGCCGTGAACATCTTTTGTTTAGCGGAGCTCAGAATTTCCGTATCTTTACCCAGGCCTTTTACTCACTAAAAGCTTGATATACAGCGGCCAGTTTCTGAGCCCATAATTTCTTCAAAGTTGACCCCATTTTGGAACACGTGATACTTCATCTAGTCTTACTTTATACCAAGTTGACAAAAGACCCCATCCTTTTTGATAACATATTGCAAAAGTTGGCCCAATGTCTCCTCTTTCGTGACATTTGTGAAGTAAGTTAGTTAAATGAGGTTTAACGGCCCAGTTTCCAACCAATTGGTTCAAGTCGAGCCGGACACGGCCTTTTTTCCAGTTGGCGAACACATGGACTATATATAAATGGAGGCGTATTACCTTCAGATTGCAGGGAAAATGCAGAGGGAGACTTGGCCAAGTTTAAAGCCCCACTGTCTTCCTTTTGTAAATCAGGTCACCATAAAAAGGAGCATAATAGTCACGTATTGTTGGAAATCTTAATCCATAGTTGCAATGGAAGAAAAGTATTTTGAAATTTTTGGATATTCATTTCAGAGCCGCTTCCCACTAGAAACAAGAGTTGCTTTGGAATGGTAGGAAAGTTCGGTCTCAATTTGTTCTTCGTTCTTCTGATTTTATTGAGACCTTCCCTGTCTAATGCTAATTACATGAAAGATGGAATCGGTTTCATCACCAAATGGGAAAATATTCATAAAACTATTACCATTTGCAACCGAAAAAAGCTGTGGGTTGGGTAGCACTCCCTGATAATGTAGGCTATTATGCCTGATTTGCTTCTAGTGACCTGATTTGGAAGTTAGCAGTAGGACATGATTAATAAACGAAGCCTAATTAAGAAAAGAAAGAGTGGGAGTGCAGAGGAGCCGATAAAAGATAGAACAAAGAAGATAAAAAGACAAAGCAACTGCAACAACTCGACAGTTCCACAACTTTAAAGCCGTAAAAGACTCACTACCAAGTCTCCCGGGGGACTTGAATTCACGTACTAAGCATTCGGAGTCTAGCGCCTTACCACCTGCTCGAGCTACAACGAAATGTTGGAAATCAGTTGGACTGTATCATTACTAGTACTTAAGTGTACAGCTGTATGACATACAACTAGAAGTGCCGGGGGGGGGGGCAGTTGAAGCAAAGATACCTTTTCGTCCGGATCCTGAGCATTAGTACCGTACTTCACATTGCCGGAAACACGTCCAAATGATGTTGTTTGTTTCAATTCTTGAATTTTCTACATTTTTCCTTCTAATTCATGGCCGGTAAATTTTTCGCAGTTTGCCCTATAAGTGACATCAAAAGGGGTGAGTGGGAGCAGGGCCATGTACGGGGAGTACAGAAAGCCGTGGTCCCCCGTCGAAGAATTTTCCAGTTTCTTCGAGAAGATGTAGTCAGGATAGTAGGTACGATAAAATCTGTAATTCCGACGCTAGGGTAGCGCCTGGATTTGCGCGACAGGGGTCCAAACTCCTCTACGTGGGACTGCAGCCTTAAGCCCCGACAAGGGCGACGGCTTGTCGAAAGGTTGTCGAAAGCAAAACTTTCGGCACGCATTTTGGGTATTTAGTGCAATTGGAAAATTAGGAGAATTTAATACAGGATTTGCACTAGTTTAGAGCAAAATATCAAGTAAATTACAGAGGCGACTGGCCGTTGAGGTACTTCATAGTTTGGAAAATTTACCCAACCATGTGGGATCCTTCACCGACGGGGGACATGGCCCCTGCCCCCTCCCCCACCTGGCGTCACCCCAATCCTAACGACGGTCTGTCCCCCCCCCCCCCACTTTTTACTTTTCTTGGTCTCAAGTGCACAAATCCTCCGATACAATCAAAATTTTCGGCGCCCTTCACGCGCTGTAGATTTCTTGCTTTCTTAATTGACTTTTACATGCTACAAGATTCCAGAGTCCATCAAATGGACCAAAATCAAGCAACTGAATCAACAGAGGGCTAATTGCTGCTACATGCACTAGCTGAAGATTAACCAGAAAGCCAAAAGTCTTAGTGATTCCTTGCCAAATTGGGATGTTTTGTTGCACTGACGTTTATCCCTCAAATTTATCTTTCTTGACTACATCATTTTACGATGTTTAAACAATTTGACTTCTGCTGACCTCACATGACCTTTGAACCCCACCGAATGTAACAAAACAGAAAAAGGAAGTGTCTTGAAAGGGATTTGACCTCCAATGGATCTTGCATCTTAAAAGTTCTTGAGAAATTCTGCTTTTTGACCTCTGGTGACCCCAGATCACGATCTTGGGAATTCTTTGGAAATTCTGCTTTTTGACCTTTAGTGACCCCAGATGACAATCTTGGGAATTCCTGGGAAATTTGGCTTTTTGACCTTTAGTGACCACAGATGGGAGCAATCTTGGGAATTCTTGGGAAATTTTGCTTTTTGACCTACGATGACCCCATATGACAATCTTGGGAATTCTCTGGAAATTTGGCTATTTGACCTCTGGTAACCCCAGATGACCTTTGACCTCCACCAAAAAACAAAAGGGTTTTTCCTGGGACCATAAGGCATTCACGTACCAGGTATGAAGTTTATCGAAGCTTCCTACCTGGAGATATCATATTAACAAAGTTTTCAGTGTTTGATCCCGGTGACCCCAAATGACCTTTGACTTCCACCAAAAACAACAAGCTTCTTCCTCTCAACATGAAAAAGTTACATACCACATATGAAAAGTGTCTGTCATTGCTATCTTGAGATATCGTGTTTACAATCCAAAGCTCTCTGTCTTTCTTGAATTATCAATTAATTGGACAATCAACGGACATGAAAGATGAGGGCGAAGTGCCCTGAAAAATAGGGTTATAAGGCATTTCAGTAAGTTACGTTTTTTAGGCACTGCATCTACAGAAGGAGTCAGAAAGCGAGCCCCCTTTGCAACAACCACAATACAAAGTGTACGCACTTTCGAATTTTTACAGTATACACAAATGCTCTCCGACTTCATGACTTGAGTAAGTGGAAACTGGAAATCCAGCCCACACTGTACTGAACCGACTACAACCCGACGGCAAAAACTTAGTCGCGCGGCAGACGTGTCAGTTAAGTGTCTTCCGAATTTTGTTCTGTACCCGACGTTCGGTCCCGATTGCGATCCGACAGTCTACTTCATAACCACATCGAAAATGTCAAACTGATTGATATTCATAGTGTGCAGCTGTCATCGACCAAACTGCGACTTATAACATTCTATGAACTGGCCAACGAACTTAGAAGGGTTTGCGAAATCAGACGAAGTTTGAAGAAAGTCAGTGTGCTCCCTCGCATGTGTGATTGATGAACAGTTGATAGAATACATTCCAAAGGTTTTTATTCCACAGTGTCGGTTACGGTGTCTGTTTCATGGTAGACAATTATATGCATTACCAGAGGTAATATCCGAGAGTGGGGCGGCAAACTCGGGTGGACTGTCAAACGGCGCCCAAGGCGCCGCGGAAGCACGAATCGCTCTCCCTAACGGCGTGGGGTCTAGGGGCCGGGATCAGGGCCCCTGGCGGGGTCCAGGGGCAGAGCCCTGGTGGGGTCCAGGGGACGAACCTCCGGAAGCTCTAGGATATTTAAGAAATTGTAGGCATTAAAATAATGCATTTTAGCTCCAACTTCAAATGACATAAGGTGGGCATTTAACAGACCACAAATATCACAATTTGACTTTTTCTTCAATTATATTCTTACTCCGTATGTGTAAAACAGTCAGCCGAGATCGATAACGCAGAGGACTTGAGGAAGAAGGGGAGAATGGATTATTTTGAGGGTTTTCCGGAACTTTGGAACAATAGCTCTGAGATTGGGAGAGTGGGTGCGCTAGAAACGCGCTGAAAAAATCGCATATTTCCAGACATTTTAGCGACATTAGTGATAGAAGAGCTAATGAGAGGGCTCTTGCCCTACCCCCTTCGCTAAGGGCCTGTTCCTTGTTACGGTACCGGAAATGGCACTTACAACTTGCATCTAAACAATCTTTAAAGATCGGTGGTGATAAAAATTTTGCTTTGAAAATTTCTGGAGAGGGGCTCCCCCCCCCCCCCGCGGCCATTGGGGCATTGGTAGACTCAATGATAATAGGATAATAGAAGAGTGTACGAAGCCATGATAAACAAAATGTTCTTCGGGAAGTAATCCCGAGTCCCGTATTCCGAAACAATATTTTTAAACGGGTGCGCGCGAAGATCGCCGAAGAAGACAACGTTTAAACAGCTTTTGAGACATTTAATTGTAGGCTAAAATTTTTCTTTAGTTTTAAATGCACTATTTTTTATTGCATAGAAATTTCCTTCTTTCCCTAGGTATCTCTTCTTTACATAGAGCAGGATATAGTAACCTATATCCTTTCCACAGAGCAGGATATAGGAACCTATATCCTGCTCTATGGTTCTTTCTTTCATGTTTCATTTTTGTCGATGATCTAGGACAAGTCCCGCTCAACATTTTTAAAAGTGTGAAAAATAAGGAAGAGTCGATTTTGAAGGTTATAGACTATGTGATACTTTATATAGTCGATGAAATGTTTTATGGCTAGTTTTACATGGACATAGCCTAGGGCGTGGGCAGTGGCAGTACTAGGAAAGTAATTTCATTAGAGGCTGCATCTTGGGAAGTTGTGGCTGGCGGCAAAGCCTTTAACCGCGAGCGCCGAAGGCGCGAAACCGGAGACTGGGGACCGAGAAACCTCACCAAATTTTTTTCTTAAATTTGACGGCTTTTGCCGCCATTCTGGACCATTTCTTGAGAAAATCCTGCTCCCCCAGGTGTGATTTGAAATGCTAATGAAATAGTTTTCTTATGATGATCGCAAGTTTAAGATAGTAACCGTCAGTCAATTTGCTGAGGATGGTGGTAGTTGGTGAGGAAAGTGAACAGCGAGAGGTGTAACGAGGGTTTTGGAAATAGTAATTTACTCAGGCTGTCCCTACAGAAAGTAATAACGAGACAATTCCTCCAAACTTTTTCCACGTACAGCAGTACAGAAGTACTGAGACATCTATTTAAATACAGCTCATGCGAAACACGGCGAAAAGTTTTTCCGAGAATTGCGACTGCCTTTACATATGTAGGGTTTGGGACTTTGCTTGCAACGACCACGTGGTGCATTTAATGTCGTACATTAGTACTTTCAGTGACCCTTATTTCAGAGCTTCAAGTTACAATAGTATGGTACGTAGGGGAAAAGAAATTGGTATTAGTCAGTTTTCTCTGGGATGCGCGCGAAGCGCGCCGAGAAAATCTTCCTATCATTTTTATGGTTTTGATAATAATGTTTTCCTTCATTTAACATTGCAAAATTTAGTCATGATAGGCTATTAAAAATTCTCTTAATTTCTCTGGGCTGGCTTCCTTTCGCTCATTTTTTATTATTTAATTTTTAAGCTCAGGAAATAGTGGGGGACGCAAGTGCCCCCTTGGCCCCCTAATCCCGCCTATGTGCATTACGGTACTACTATTTTCCCCGACAGCCTGGAAATCCAGATTCAAAATTTACTGAAAAAGGAGGGTACATCTGGTGTCAGGGAGGCTGAAGATTAAACCTGTAAGAGGGAAAGGCACTGAGAAGTCCTGTATAAGAGGTCGGGGAAAATAAAAAAAAAACAGTTTAAGCTGCGAATTCCTGGTATCTGACAATCAACTTAAGTTCCACAGAAAAAAAAATATTTGTTTTTAGGAAATATATTATCATTATCAGCGTGATCACTGCGATATTGGTGATCATACGTTGTTCAAAATGACCAGGACAGAGGGTCTGGGTCCTCTCACTGGAATAACTTGCCGTAAATTAAACACTGGTGGGTGAAATTTCCTGGCATACCGGTATGCCATCAGCACAAATATGTGGCATTGTAAAGTACTATATTATTTCAAGTGACTACTATGCAATTTTGGGCCACCAAATTGATCAAGTACTATCAAAATAAAGAAAGTGAGGAGAAAAGTTAAGTTTGCTCATCAGATCCGATTCCAATATTCTTGATATTCCTATGCCCATTTCCATTTACTTCTTTATTCATCCCAAGGCATTTCAACTTTCCCTTGGCTATAGTGGCGGGCCGCCCCCCGGGCGGATTCAAACCGGCTTCTACCGCCCTTTTGAGTCAGCTTTGAAACTAGTTGTCAGTTTTGACTTATTAGCCATTAATGACATTGTTTTCCATTAAAACCATTTAACAGTAATATTTTTGAGGCCTTGTAAGCAGAATAGTCAAACGGCAGACATTATCGGTAAGTATGAAGATCATTTCCTGCGGTCTATGAGGTATTTTTGAGAAAAATTTTCTAATTCGCTTCTTAATTTCGACCTACGGTATAGCGCAAAGCTATTTGCTTAGATCAGCGATTAGCTCTTAACTGGATACACGAAAACCGCTAGGAAAATTGCAATATACTTTAGGGTGAACTAAGAAAAAAGGGGAAATTGAAATACTGTTTGAAATGTTTGAAATGACAAGAAAACTGGAATGCAATCTGATGAGCAGACTCGTCTCTTTTTCCAAACGAGTCATTTTGACAGGTAGCCTACTTGATCATAGCTACTTTAGTTGTAGATTATTTCAAAATCGCAGATTAGTTACCTAGAACTGCATAATAATTTACCTGCCATAAAATATTTGCTTTTGTACTTATGTTGATTGCCAGACGCGAGTCAGGAATTTGCATCATTTCAAAATTTTCCTGGGGGATGAGCACGTACCCTGGATCGGCTTTCGAGACTTCTTGCCTCTCACCTTTGCAGTTTTAATCTTCAGCTTCCCTGACACAGAGTGGGCCCCATACATACCTTTTCTGTAAATTCTAAATTCATGCCTTACATATACAGGGGTATACGTTTACGTATACTTAATGGAGTGAATTGTATGTTCGCCGTACATCATACGTACAGTGGTATGTGAAACTATAAGAAAGTGATGGTACGTTTTTAAAGAACTATTAGGGAGAAGGTGAAACAACTGTTACCCACTGATAAGTGGATGGATGTAAAAGAGTTGGCTGAGAACTTACTACTGGCCGGCTAAGCCTTTTACCCCACTCAGAACTGAGTATACCCCGTCATCCGGCTGCTTCATGAATTACTAAGTTTTGATCATGTGACCATATTTTTGTTAGAGATTAATTCCTTGGCATCATACCTTTTTATTGGATTCGGAATTGGCCCGGGATGATGGCCACTGGGATCCGAATTGGTCCCTAATTGGGCTAGCTGGACTCGGTTACAGCCCTGGATTTTAGTAAGGCCTTTGACAAAGTACCTCATAAACGGCTTATTTTAAAGGTCAAAGCAAATGGTATAAGTGGCTCACTGGATTGCGAATTGGCTGGATGACAGGTTGCAAGAGTTAGAGTTAGATGAGGTTGTACGGCTCAGTTTCTATAACCATTGGTTAAAGTCGGACCGGCCACGGTCTTTTTTCCAGTTGTGGTTCCCTGGCTTGTTTCCATTATTACTTATGCTGAGCACCAAACACAATGGCAGGAGGTTGCAAAAGAGTTGTACTGACTTAATGGCCATGATATGTCTGATTGGCTTCCAGTGACTAGCGGCGTGCCGCAGGGCTCGGTGTTAAGTCCTACACTTTTTATAATTTCCATTAATGATCTCGACGTCAATTTAAATAATTTAGTACTGAAGTTTGCAGATGACACTAAGGCTTCTTCTGTTGTCCATTCAATGGATAAAGTGGCCGAGATGCAAGAGGACTTGGATAGGTTGCGGTGCACTGATAGGTTGTAGAAATGGTCTTGTGATTGGCAAATGCTTTTTAATGCACACAGAAGTGTGTCTTCACATTGGTAATTCAGATGCTCAAGGTAGTTATTTTGTAGGTGGTGTTCAAGTTGAAGCCATTGAGTATGAGGAGGATTTAGGTGCATGTGCTTATTGATAATTCATTGACTTCAAGTAGACAGCCTGTGCCAAAGCTGTAAGTTCTGCTAATAGTAAGGTACTTCATATTATAATTAGCAGCAGTGGCTTAGCTAGAGGGGGGGGGCAGGGGGGCGGTTGCCCCCCCACAAAGCCTTTGAAGGCCTCTGTCGGAATTTTCTAGTGTCTGTCGGAAATAAATTAAAAAAGTTCATTTGAAACACTTACAACACTTTTTATGTTTTTAAGCAGAATTAGACATCGAAATGTCAACGTGAAAATCAGAATCCGGTCTCAAATTGCCCGGAAAGCAAAAAAAAAAAAAAAAAAAAAAAAAAAGAGAAAAAAAAAGAAAAAATGTCCCCAGATAATAATCTGTCGGAAATTTTTGCTTTTGCCCCCCACAAAAAATGTCTAGCTACGCCACTGATTAGCAGAACCTACGACTGTAAAAGTAGTAGTGATACTTAGATTGTATAAGCACTTAGTCAGACCACATCTTGAATACTGCTGTCAGGCATGGCGCCCTTATCTCCAGAAAGATATTGATAATATTGAGAAAGTACAATTAACGTGGTGCTACAAAAATAATTCCCGAGAACTCTTAACATAGCCGCTTGAGCGAACTGATCTAGTTTCATTTGAAACTGAGTAGACTTAAAACGGACTTGACCAAAGTTTCAGTAATATTATTAAGGGACTAGATGAAATGTCGCGTCAGTCTTTTTCAATCTCTCAGAAGACAGTAGAAACAGAGGCCACCAGCTAAACTTCCAGAAGCACTACTGTCAACTGGATATTAGGAAGTACTTTTTTAGTCAACGAGATATAACTGAGTGGAACAAGTGCCAGTGTAAGCTATTACCGTGCTAAAACAGTCAATGGATTCAACTGAAGTAAAACTGATCCTATTCTGCTGAAAGAAGGGGGTTCTAGATCTACACAAGCCAAAAACGGCTGTCTGCCCCAGTTTCACCACCCCATCGGCAGTTACTCTCAGGGCCGTCGCGACCGGGAGTGTGAGGGGGGGGTGTCTCACCCCCCTTCAAAGTTCGTCAGAGCGACGATAGTCGGAAAATCTGAAATACCAGTTGGAATTTCTAGCATACTTTTCCGACTGAGCCTACGTCAACTTTGTATATATTTTCCAGCTAGATCAAGTGAGAATAATACCAAACGTTATTTTCCTCACATAAAATCGAATTAAACTGCAGTCCTTTTTTCGCAAATTCTTCTTAAACTATCAAAATTTTCGCGCGCCCCGCGCGCTTCAAACCTTACCTTAGTGTTGTTCTTATTATCAACATCTTCCGATAGCAACTTTCGGAGAAGCACAACAGCAGAAGTTGAAAGCTGTTTACAAATTACCAGGTAAAAGACTGGCTTTTTGAGTAGCATGTTGGTTTGTTGGGCAATTGAAAGTATCTCTATGCAGATTCTGAATGCAGGTTTTGTCATGGAAATCTTATTTAATGAAAATTTCGGCGAGTTTTGCGCCCATGCGTCAAGATTTGCAATCAATCTCATGAACCAGGCACAGTTCTACGGGGGCTAGCCCCCCCCCCCCAATTCTTCCAAGTCCCACAAAATTGGGAAAATTTTATATAGACTAACACTGGTGAAGACATAGATATACTCAGAAAATATTTCAAATGTCTATTTATCAGGCCCGTAGCCAGTAAGTTCTGTAACGATTCTTTCTACAACTTCCAAAAATTTTAGCGTGCTAGGAGCGCTTTCATCTATCGTTCTATCTAGAAGTAACCGCCCCCCCCCTTGTTTCAAACATACTGGATTTATTCAACGTTTCCACAGATATTGTCCTTCCGTGTAGGCATGATTATAGAGAAACACGAAAATGCATCCTTGCGAAGTTCTTTCCTCTTTTTCCTAACTTTTGGAAGATTCTTTCTTCAGCCTCGCCATCGTGGCAAACACATGTTGTAAGAAAAAGATTTTTCAGTTTCGTAGGGGAGCCTTAATGGGTAAGATGAAGAATGTAATCCCCGACGACAACCATGCAGTCGCCCAACAGATTTCATGGTTTTGCCCAGATGCTTCAATAAAAACCCAAACTTTTTCAACTTTCCTTAATGAAAACAAAAATGTGAAATCTTTTTTCAATATAACCCCAAATTTTTCGGGGTGCTTCGCGCGCCTTTAATTTCGAGTTCGGCAACCCATTACATCTGTCGGGACTTCGAGTGGCTGGCCCCCCAGTCAGGGCACTTCCCCCTCCCCCCATGTCAGCAAATCAAAGCACCACCCCTGGCTGAGCCTGCATGCAGGTTCTTCATTTTGGCATTGAAGTATACCCCCAAATTTCGGCGCGCTTCACACGCAACCCTCACAATCCACGTTGTATCCCTTATGAACATTATAAGCACAAATGTGCCAGTCAACTTTTATAGCATAAACTAGGTGTACATTCTGAAACGCTCTTGTTAGTCCTACACCCTTTTTGCTATACCTGTCTGGGAGGTTTACCTTTCTGCCCCTGTACTCTCCCTCCCGCCCATTTCCCATTGTTGGAAGCTGTTCGTCTGGATTTTGGTCCAAAATTAGTAAAAATACGATAGATTTATAGTGTTTAGCTTCATACTCTATAGTATTATTTAATTGTCAGGTAATACGTATTATGTCATTGCCACCATTTTATATAATTGATCCAGAGCTTCCATGCAGGAGGCCCTATACAGGTATATGCCAGCCTTATATGCCCGAACAGAAGGCAGTAAAGTAGTCAAAAGGGGGGGGGGGCTTCAGGAGGTTTGTTGACAACGTATTCTTCTCTTAGACAACATAATCTCTGCTTTCACCTAACCAAATGTTAGAATTCACTGAATTATGGATATTTTCTAGCCATAAATGATCAGTTCCAAAAGTATCCCAAAGATAGCATCATTTTGCATCTAAGCAACCTTACCTTAACAAAAATTTCTCAAAGGGCTCAAAGGGGAGGGGACACCCCTCCCCTTAGACCCCCCAGGACGGCACCTTGGTAGTGACAAAGGAAGGATCCCCACTGCTTTATGCAAACGCAGGGCATAAAACCGAAGGTGCAATTTACGGTTCGCCACTCATTTGGAAAGAAAAATCCAGCCAGTCGGAAAAATTAGAATTCACTTAATTTACGGACATAGCCATATATGATCAGCTCCAAAAATACCCAAAAGATAGCACCATTTTGCATCTAAGCAACCTTGAATTAGCAAAAATTTCTCAAAAGGGGAGGAAGAACCCCTCTCCTTAGACCCCTCCCCCAGGACGGCATTTTTATGTAGTGACAAAGGAAGGATTCCCACTGCTGTATATAAACGCAAGGCGCATAAAAAATGGTGCAATTTACGAGCCACCATTCAGTTGGAAAAAACATCCAGTTGGAATTGGGGACCTTCACACCCCCAAACATATGACCCCAGCTACGGCCCTGATTACTCTCGGTGAGTTCCGGTGACTTACGGTGAACAGTTACGGTGGGTTATGGGGGATTTCACGTGACGTCACGTGAGTGGCCGGGAAGTTCCCCACCAGGCACTGAAGGACAAAACACACGCAGTAAGTGTATTCACAACACACCAGTAGCGTAGCTACGGGGGGAGGGGCAGGAAGCGATCTTCTCCTCGCTCAGAAAATGAAAAATTCGGAAATTTACTATAAAGCATGCAGTCCCTGACGGCGACTAGTCGCACCGACAGTTTACCTGTTTTTTGCTCTCAAGAGGACAATTTCTCTAATATCAACCCAAAATTTTCGGCGCGCTACGCTCGCTGTTTAGTCACTCCAGTTTCTTCATTAGTTCCATTGCTGGCATAGCTAGATAGCACAAGCCCTAGGCCTGCCCACCTTACCAAGTAACATGTAGGCAGAGTACACCATTTATGTAGACGTCGTAAATTTAATCCCATATCGCAAAGCCTATTTGCTGTTCTCAGGGCTGGAGGACTCGAGTCCGGACTCGACCTCAAGTCCTGACTTAAGTCCGCTTTCTTTGGACTCGGACTCTGACTTGGACTCGCGCTCTCTGGACTCGGACTTTGGCTTGGACTTGAAGTCGAGTCCATCAAGTCCAGCCTTTTTCTTCATCCTATTATTTTTAATTTCACAATTCTCCCAGAAGAAATGGTATGGTTTTCTTTAATGTAGTAGGTCCACTGTACTGTAGGTTATGGGTACTTGTACCGTGAAAAGATGTTAGTTTTAGGAGAATCTCTCAGTTCTTTATCAGCACCTTTAAAACCACTTAATTAATTTGGTTTGTGATACAGTATTTAGTGGCGGCATCAGCAATAAATTGCATGCATGTGCATACCGTTATGATAATACATTGGTAGGCTTGGAAAACTGGATTGTTGCTGACTCTTTTATGTGTGTAAGTGTGTATACGTGTCTGTCTTTTTGTGGAAGGTGAGGCTGCTGGTAACTGGTAGCATGTCTTTAGTGTTCTCCAAGAGGGGTTTTAGGGGGTGTTCCGCCCTGAGTGGAAATTGCCGCTCCTTAAATAGCGACCCCTATAAATCCCGCCCCACCAAGCTCTGCCTCGGAAAAAAGTTGACAATAGGCTACTGCTTTTTTAATGCATGCCGATCGGTACATATTCTTAAACAAAAGAAGTCATAAATTCGTAAAATTTTACCTATGTGTACTAAGTAGGATCTGTCAAAAAGACAGCTAGTCAGCGGAGTACCTCACTTAAGCACATGACATGATTAACCATCGCCTACGCTTTTTGCATGTACGTAGCCACCACCTCTCTCGAAAATCTGCGGAGAACACTGGTTTTTGTATTTTTTTTTTGGGGGGGGGGGGCGTAGATTAGATGGATCAAATTTAGCAAAGGCGTGATTGGGTCCAATAGCAGGGACTACAGCAAGCTCCTCTTAAACGGGCAACTATTTTAGACTTATATACATTGTGTTACCTGGGTTAGGTCTATGAAGGATATCATAAGCTGCAGTGTTTATGGTACTGCAGTTGTGAACAATGTATGTAATTGATCAGTTTCTTACTATAATTTCATTCAGTTTGCTTTGAGGATTTTCTAATTTGTTTGGTCAGTTTGTCGTAGCATATTGAGCTAAGTGCTAGCTTTCAAAGCCAAGTACGGGAAAATACTGTACTTAACTTGTTTTCACAATTTTGGACTTGGACTTGGACTCGCCGAGAACACTGGACTCGGACTTGGACTTGGACTCGAGCCCTCGGGATTGGACTTGCACTCGGACTTGACCTCATGGACTCGGACTCGGACTTGGATTCGAGCTTGGTGGACTTGACTACAGCTCTGGCTGATTTGTTGCAAGTGTGTGTCATGATACTGTACGACCAGTTGGTGAGAGACTCACGGAGCAAAGTTTGGCTATTTCATCGGGTATTCCAGGTGGTTCTATACTGTAAAACAGGGCTGTCACCTCTCACGCATTCAGCGTGTGGATCACGCAATCTCACGCTCTCACTATGATGAAGCATCAGTTCCTCAGGAAATGTCTCAGTATGGTGTAAAAAATTCCACTTACAACGCAAACGATGCGTCCGGTGTCGGTAAAACGCCATCTATCACACTACCTGATTTCCTTCTCTTCCAGCTGATCATAGTCTGTAGTAAGCTGACAGTAGAGTACATTATACAGTAATACATGCCAGTAGGCCTCAGAGTTTCCAATTTTTCGAAGGCCTATTTATAACTGAACGTGAACAAAAAGTCTCCTTAAAATTTGCCAGGAACATGAAACCTCTGGAAACTGACAATTCTGGGCATGCAGTAATGAGGCACGGTAAGTGTCATTTGCTGCAATCTAGGGTATTTTGGGCAAAAAGTCCCCCTGGAGGGACGCCGCTCCGAGCGAACCGGATGGCCTCGCTTCCGCGTCAGTAGTCTCCTAGCGAATCTCACTCTCACTAAAAGTCTACATCCCTGTATGATACAGTGTAGGCTATGTCATCCCCGATACGGTCTACAACCCTAAGTTACATTTTTTTTTCTTTTTGTTCTTAATAATTACATATGTTTTCTTTTTTTGGGTAAGCCTACCAAAAAGTTTGCGCGCTTCGCGTGCTCGGAAAACTTAGGTGCTTGCCCCCCCCCCCCGGAAAAAGTCTGGCTACGCCACTGCAACACACGCGTGCGGCATAATTATAGATACTACTGTGACACAATGGAAGCTTGCCCTTCAAAACCAAAGAGACGCGCGATCACGTAATATCGTCGGTGAAACCCCTCAACTAGGGCAAATTCTTCAATAAAACCCCCAAATTTCCCAATTTTCCTCACTAGAAGCTGAACCCACATTTTTAATTTTTTTTCAATAATAGTCGAGAAACCTGTCGCCCTTATAGGGGTTTCTGGTTGCAGTACTCCTCGTAACCTTGACTCTAAGTTAACCGCCTATTTTTTATTTTTCGTGATTTCTGTGGATATAGGAACTAGAGGCTCACTCCCCGAAACAGCTGTGATCGCATGGAGACTCGTCCGTATGGCAAGACGTTTTACTTTTTATTCGATATTTGATGATATCAACAATTAATTGGTGATATCAGCAATTAATTGTTGATATCAGTAAATAATTGCTGATATCATCAAATAATTGTTGATATCACCAATTCATTTGCTGATATCAGCAATTATTTGCTGATATCACCAATTCATTTGATGATATCATTAATTCATTTGCTGATATCAACAAATCAATTGTTGATATCATCAAATGAATTGGTGATATCGGCAATTAATTACTGATATTAGTAAATAATTGCTGATATCAGCAAAATAATGCAATTATTTGATGATATCAGCAAATATTGCTGTTATCATCAAATGATTTGCTGATATCACCAATTAATTGTTGATATCATCAAATATCGAATAAAAGTAAAACGGCGTGCCATACTATGGGCCGCCATACGGTTTGTACTAGACACCGTGACATGGTCGCCTGGCACACAGCTGGTCCTACTCATTACAGCCCGGTTCACCCGGCTAGCCCTGCTATCCATGTACGTACAAATCAACCGCCGTCACGGTAGTAAGTTCAATTGTTTAGCAAACGCATTAACAGCAAATTAGTACGTAAATCACACGTATAGTAATATTGAACAAATTTGCCCCCCACCCCCCCCAAAAAAAGCCAATTACTGTATATGCTAAGTTAGGCTATGTTGTCAGACATGGCCGGGAGGGGGGGGGCAAGACTTTTAATTGATCAGATCAGCATGCAGGCCGGGCGGATAACCACTTTGAGGGGTCAAAGTAGGATTGTCGCTGGCCTGGGGGAGGGGTGATCCTCCCCTTTGAAAAGTTTTGGTCTTTTTCAAGGAGCCTAGTAGATGCAAAATGGGGCGAGATTTTCGACCTTTGACGGACAGAAGTAGTCTTGAAGGTTTAAATATTATTTTCTTCAAGTTTTTTTCAAGTTTTTGATTTTCCAGGGGGGCAAGCTTGCCCCCCTAGCTTGCCCCAATCTCGGACGCCCATGTTGTCAGAGCTAATGAAATTACGGATGTACCTCTAGATCTAGTTGATTCCGCCGGCCGCGGGAAAGAAAAGTGGCCAAGTGGGCGCCGAATAATTCCCTCCACTTTCAGAAGTAGGGAACATGCCCCCGTCCCTTGACCGTTGATGCCCATTCGAGCTGAGGCAGTCACACTCCAGGCAGGCCTATGCAGGCCCTGCCAACTTGAACTTTTCATCAACTTTGCCAAAACACTGAACATGATCTTTGAAATTTATGATTGATAAAAATTAATATTGTCAATGCAGACTCATTGACTCATTCTATGATTACTTTTGTTCAAAAAATATAAATAAAATCATACTTTTGCCTTCAAAATACAACATTGAAAAGGTACCTTGCGGCCACCAAGTTCTTTAGGCAGTCAAGTTTATCGTTCATCATTACGTACATTTGCGATGCTTCTGTAATGTACACTCCATGTATAGCCGGGCTAAGTTTAGGTAGCTCCGGGCGAGCCGGGCGAAAATTAGTAGGACCCATGCTATAGCTTCTTGCCTCCACCTATAATGGTAGACCATGCAATCACAGCGATTTACGTGCGACTGTACTTTCTGTAGCCTACTCTATGTATACGGCTCTGGACTCAATTTCTGAAAATCGCCCTCATTCATGATGGGGGAAAAACTTCGCGCTCAGTCACGCCACTGTCTCCAGTATACTTCCACTTTGAAGGACTTCGATAAAAATTGTAGTAAGTGAAAAAGCTTTGAACACTGAAAAACAACATTATTTTGAACTGAAATTGCGCAAAACGTAGGATTGATAATTGAAAAACGTGAGATTGTCGAATTATTAAAATTTAAGTGACAGCACTATTAGCTCATAGACGTACGTATTACCACATTAATTGCAGGAAAATGTTGTTCTCAATGGAAGTACTGGATGTCGCGCCGTCAGGCTTGCCAACGAACGGGGCTATCATCATGGCAGCAGACGCGAATGTGCAATTTTGCAAAATCTGCAAAACAGGCCGTGGTATCAAAGCGTCCTCTGACAGTTTTAAGGATTTTAAGGTTAAAAATAACATCTGTTCATTTCTTCAGGGTTGGTGTTGGCAGCACGATCATGTAGGCTAACGTTAGGCCTAACGTTAGCCTAAGTTATACCTAACAGTTAGGCCCTAGCCTAGGCTAAGTTAGGCCAGTATAATACACAGGCGCCCCTTAACATTGTATAGTATACCATATACTATGTAGTATATATAGACGGAAAGGTATGTCACAAATCTCCTAGCTCGAACAAACAACTTACGTTTCCGGCACAATAACTGCACTTTTCTCGCCAACTTTAGCGAATATTTTAGGAGTAGGCCTATTGTATTATATAGTGTGGAAGTGCTGAATGCTCTCTATCAGCAGCTACCATCCTCATACTGTTACTCCA
This sequence comes from Holothuria leucospilota, assembly GCA_029531755.1. Lineage (NCBI taxonomy): Eukaryota > Metazoa > Echinodermata > Holothuroidea > Aspidochirotida > Holothuriidae > Holothuria > Holothuria leucospilota. Next base: position 28,808,614 of record CM055964.1, read on the forward strand.
TCGAAATTTCATCCTTCAGACAATGCCAAGTGAAATTATTCGGGAAAAAGAGCTGCCTTGAGGTACCTTATGATCAAAAGTCTCGACACAGACAAATTTGGCGAGAAAAGTGCAGTAATTGTGCCAGAAACGTAAGTTGTTTGTTCGAGCTAGGAGATTTGTGACATACCTTTCCGTCTATATAATACATAGTATATGGTATACTGTACAATGTTAAGGGGCGTCTGTGGGCCAGTAGGGCCTAGGCTAGGCCTACTGAAAGCTTCTTTTCTTTCTTAGTTGTCAGTTTTTGTTGTCTGTTGCTTTGTTTTGGTGACTTTTCCTCTGTGTTTCTTTTTCCGTCGTCTCTTGTCAGGTATTTGTTGTTGTTGTTGTTACTGTCCTAACACATTGTCTGTGTCAGTGTTTGTGTGAGCCTAACCTTACCTGTTCATTTGTGTTTTGTCGTAGGCCATTGTGTAAAGCCTAACCGTTATATTTAGGCTTTTACTCTGCAAGTCTAAGGTTAGGGGCCTTAGTTAGCTTCTAAGTTAATATTCTAACGTTAACTTTAGGCCTATAGCCCAACGTTAGGCTAGCTACAGTATCACCTAGTTAACTTACTAGAGGGTCTAGGCTAGTTTTCTTTATATTATTAGGCCTAGGTCTAGCCATTACTTGAGGCTTTAGCTTATAGGGGTTAGCTACTGTAGCTCTTACTTTCCTTCATAGCTAACTTTTTAGATTTATTGTATTGTTGCCTGTTCCCGTACTGTACCTTTTTGTTGATTACCTATGGCTGAAGACCAACTTATTTGTTGTGATGATTGTGGTATGTGGGCTGAGTTTGTTAATTTGGGCCTAAATTGCACATTTGAAGAAGTATCTAGAGATACCTTTGTTTTTGTTTGTCAGAAGTGTAACCGCCTAAAAGAACTTGAAGGACTTTTGGCTGCTGCTGACAGCTCAAACGGGTGGGTTTCAGTACAGAAAGGTGGAAAGCCTGTTGAAATTGTTGAGGGGTATCCAGCTGTTGAGACGTCAAATTTTTTTTCGGGATTATCAGTGGAGGATATTGTTCAGGAGGTTGTAGAGGAATCAAAGGAGAGGGACTTTGGTATTTCTGGTGGTCTGTGGGAGGGTGAAAAGGCTAAGGGTAAGGTACTGTTTGTTGGGGACTCCATTACTCGGTATACTGATAGGGAATTTTGTAAGAGGGACCGAAGGAACAGGGTAAGGATTTGTCTCCCGGGTGCTAGAATTGAGGACATCTCGGCCAGAGTTGGCAAAATTGTTGGGGACGAGGAAGTTGTAGCTGTGCAAGTGGGCACTAATAATCTCAGTCGGGACAATCAAATTTCACTTAGATCAAAGTATAAGGAACTGATTTGTAGGCTAAAGTCGACACGTTCGAAAGGGGTTGTTTGTGGTATTCTCCCTCGGTTTGATAGGAAGGTCTCTTGGGGCAAAATTTTGGGATTTAATAAGTGTTTGAAAAACGAGTGTGCTCTTGAGGGTTTTCTCTTTGTTGATACCTGGGCTGGTTTTGTAAATAGGAGGGATCTTTTTGCTAAAGATGGGTTGCACTTGTCGAGCATAGGGGCTAATGAGCTGGGTAGGCTGGTTTCTAGGGCTGTTGATTCGCAGGTGTCAAACTAGAGTCAGGGGTGAGGTCAGCCAAGAATGGGGGGGTTTCTGAGTTTTATTGTGCTCAAAGTGATTGTGTTAGTAACAAGGGGAAACATGTAAATAGGGCAGTTTGTGGAATGAAGGTCATGTTTGCCAATGTTCGCAGCCTTTTCAATAAGTTCAGTGAGTTCCTTGCTCATATTTCCATAGACAATCCAGACATAGTTGGGGTTACTGAAACTTGGCTCCATAGTGATATCAGCAACTCTGAAATTCAGGTTCCTGGGTACAAAATTTTCAGGCAGGATAGGGCTGATACTGTCTGTGGTAGGGGTGGTGGGGTTTTACTGTATGTTAAAGATAGCATAAATTGTGCTGATGTCACCAACAAGTTTTCTTCAGGATTTTCTAACTGCTTGTGGTGTGAAATTAGTTTTGGCAGTGAGTCTTGCACTCCTTTAGTTGTTGGTATTATTTATCGTTCACCAAATTCTTGTGCTGATAATAATCAGAGTTTGTTCGAAAGTTTTAGGATAGTTTCTTCGAAAAGGGCAGTTGTGTTTGGGGATTTCAACTTTCCTGATATTGATTGGCATTCATGTACTAGTGGGTCACATGGGAGGGATTTTCTCGAGGCAGTGTCTGATGGTTTCTTTACCCAGCATGTTCTGTTTCCCACTCGTGAGGACAATTGTCTGGATTTGGTACTAAGTACTGATGAAAACATGGTTAGAAATGTAGCTAGTGGTGGTAAGATAGGATCTAGTGACCATGACCTCATAAGTTTTGAGTTACTTTGTTTCAGCAAACTTCAAGGTAGTGACAAAACTGTTTTAGATTTCAGCAAGGCTGACTTTACTCATGCTAAAGAGCTTCTTACCATAGATTGGGTTGCACGTTTGTCTCACTTAGGTCCTGCTGAAGCATGGAGTGTCTTTCGTAATATAGTTACTGACACTACAAAGTTGTGTATCCCACTAAAGAAAGCTGTGGTTAAAAATAGGCCAATCTGGATGTCTAGAGAGGTACTTAGAGCAGCCAGGAAGAAGCGTAAGTGCTGGCGTCAATATAGGGTCAGTAAGAATTCTGATGACTTTGCGGTCTACAAGAAGCAGGAACTCTTAGTTAAAAATTTGGTTATTGACACTAAAGCTAAGTTTGAAAAGCAATTGGCCAAGGAGGTTAAGGTAAATCCAAAATCTTTTCATGCCTATGTCAGGTCTAAGCAGAAGGTTAAGGAGGAAGTTGGGCCTCTCCAAGGTAATGAAGGCACACTAGTTACTGATCATCAGGATATGGCTAATTTGTTAAATGATTATTTCGTATCTGTTTTTACCAAGGAATCATCTGTTTTGGGGACTTGTAGGGATTCTGATAATTCTTCTTTAGTTAGTGATGTTGTCTTCTCTGAAGAGGTGGTTTGTAATAAGTTGAAGAGTTTAAAAGCTAGTATGGCCCCTGGGCCTGATGGGATCCATCCTGCCATTCTCCATGAATGCTCCGAGATTTTGTCAGTTCCTCCTTGCATTATTTTTCAGAAGTTTCTGGATTCAAACTTTGTACCTGCTGACTGGCGGATTGCTAATGTTACTCCAATTTTCAAAAAAGGGGGATCGGAGCTTGCCTTGCAATTATAGGCCGGTCAGTTTAACCAGTGTTGTGTGCAAAGTTATGGAATCTGTAATCAAGGATTGTTTGCTTAAATATCTTTTAGATAATGGGTTACTCAATCTGTCACAGCATGGTTTTTTACCGAGTAGATCTTGTGTTACTAATTTACTAAGCTTTCTTGAGGATGTTTCCTTATCTCTTGACTGTGGTCACAGTGTTGATGTCATTTACCTTGATTTTTCAAAAGCCTTTGATAAAGTTCCATTAGGTAGACTTATGGTTAAACTGCATAGGTTAGGCATCAAGGGCAGTTGTGCTGACTGGATAAATTCATGGCTCAATGGTAGATCTCAGAGAGTTGTTGTTAATGGTAATTTCTCTTCTTGGAAAGAAGTTACAAGTGGAGTTCCACAGGGTTCTGTTCTTGGCCGCTTCTTTTCTTAATTTTCATCAATGATATTGATAGCTCTCTCACATCTAGTATTAGTAAGTTCGCTGATGATACTAAGCTCTATAGGAAGGTTAGTGATGAGGATGATGCCTCATTACTGCAAAAAGACTTGGATAAGTTATTTTTATGGTCTCAGACTTGGCAAATGTCTTTTAATGCAGATAAGTGCAAAGTCCTTCACTTTGGTCCTAAAAATTTCAGCTATGATTATAACATGAATGGTAGTATTCTGAGTGATGTGACTTTTGAGAAGGATCTGGGTGTAGTTATTACAGGTGATTTAAAGCCATCTAGACAGTGTGCAGCTGCTGCTGCTAGGGCTAATAGGGTGCTTGGATTGATCAAGAGGAATTTCAGTAGTTTTAGTAAAGAAATTGTACTAAATCTGTATAAGCAGTTGGTAAGACCCCACCTCGACTATGCAGCCCAGGCTTGGAGTCCCTTCTATGAAAAGGACAAGCTTCTTTTAGAGCAAGTTCAGAGAAGAGCCACTCGCCTTATACCCGAGGTGAGACACCTACCTTATCATGTTAGACTTAAGTAGGGCCACCGATTTTCCGTGAAAAAAAGAGTCAATTTCCGTTACAGCAATTTCAAATTCCGTGAAAATCCGTGCAAGCAATTTGCCAAATCCGTGACTTTCTGTTTTGCATTGATTAGCGTGTTAGGCCAGTGCAGCCTAACCAGACTAAAATCCATTCACCAGCCTAACGTCTAACGTTACACATATACGTAATGGACAAAAAAACCCAAAACAACCTGACTTACGATTGTTTGAGTGTGGGTCCCTTCTTCTTACATAGTAAAAGATCCCATATAAAATTATATCCAAATGATATGCAGGTACTAAATCCGATAATTATTCCACAATTGAAAGGGTAACTTGTCAGTCAGAACGTTATGATCGTTCGATCATGAACGTAACAACAGAGTAAAACATGAAACTTGAGTAATGTGCGCAACAGTTTGTTATGACGCACTCATGCGTAGTATACCGTACATACAGTACATGATACAGTATAAACAAGAATCAGCTACAGGCAACGGGATCGTGGGAAAACTTTGCAAGACTGAGCAACATTAGACCTACCGAAGGCTATTAAATGCGCAACTCGCACCTGGTCCCACATACAGTAAGCATCGGAGGGGGTGAATTTCAACAGTTTTGTATCAGATTGTAGTCTGTTAGAGCCATCTAGTGTTACATACAGATTTTTAAACTTTTTTTTTTTTCATTTTGCCCTCTTGATTGCAGACTTCTTTAGCATTCTGAGAGATTTTTGAAGTTCCGTGATTTTCCGTGAAAAAATTAAAATTCCGCGATTCCGTGACAATTTCCGTGATCGCGGAAAATCGGTGGCCCTACTTAAGCATCTTGGACTTACCACCCTGGAGTTGAGAAGGATTAGGGGGGACATGCTTCAGGTGTACAAATTTCTCTCTGAAAGGAATCCTTTGTCCTCTTGCAATTATTTAAAGGTTCAATGTAATTCTCGGGTTCGAGGCCATTGTAAGAAGCTAGTTAAGAATTTTGCAAGGCTCGACATTAGGAAGTTCAGCTTTTCTCATAGAGTTGTTAACGAGTGGAATTGTCTGCCTGAGTGGGTAGTTAACTCCACATCTGTGCACTGCTTTAAGGTCAACATTGACAAGTTCTTCCATAAGTGTGGTAGAATCTAATTGTGCTGGGCTCGTTTGGTGTTGGTTGGTTCTTTGTTTTCAGTTAAGGTTGTATGGACTTCAGGGCATCTTATGGGGCCTTAGCCCTCCTTTGCCCTTTAACCTGTTATGTTATGTTATGTTATGTTATGTTACTGTAGTCCGCAGTCTGCTGACCTAGTATTTGGGAAGCTTTGGGGCTTCCCATACTAGGTCAGCAATATACCCATTGTCAAAATTGGGCTACCGCGACTTCAAAAATTTTGAATGGTCTCGATCTTTCTCAAATTCACGTAGGCCTAGGCTATAGCCTACTCCTACATAATTGACCTCTACGGGACCTTATATGTTTAAGACCCTTCATTCTAAGATTATTAGCACTTAGTGTCCAAAAAAAGACCAAAAATTTTGATTTACACAAACAATCCTGTTTTGTTTTTTAACATTCTATGAAACTGCCAAATCGTGTAACTAGGACGTTCATACTATTGTATGCTAAATAGCACGCACTGCTGTTTAATTGTGACATAGTCCATAGTTATAGTTACGTTCATACACGCGCATACGCATATATAGCAACAATCACTGCAGCAACGCACACAGACGATATTACTCTCACAGTAATATGCGGTCAAAAGTTTGTGTTGCAGTAGCCTAGGCCTAGTTCAGGGAACAGTGTACGTCAGAACTAGCCTAGGCCTAGGTACCCTAGGTTAGGCCTACTGTAGCTACAATCTTCGACAAAAGTACATGGGACCAGTGTTCGCACTAAGGAATTGAAACTGTGCGGGAATTCCCTCTCTAAAAATTTTTTTGTGCTGGATTTTCAAAATCAAGGCGAGACCTTATCCCTCCCATAAATTCTTCTTGAGCGGGATTTCCGTCGCCATCGCAAAACTACTCCCCATGCAAGAGGTACTACTTGCTGTTAACGGCAGTTAATGCATGTCACTAACGTAAGTGCCTCTCTCCAAGTTCAAAGCCTCCTCCGATACAGCTCCAATTCGTCACTGGGTGTTTTCCTTCTGAAGTTGAAGTGGAAAATATGAGTGAACTTCATTGGAGATACACATACGATCAGAAATTAACGAGAGCAATGTACGACGTAAAATGAAGAAAGTACATACTGTACATATTCAATACAATTACACATGTAAGACTCCACAGTGCACTACAGCTCTACAGGTGTGTAACCAAACGTACTGTACACGATGCAACGTTGCGTTTGCAACCCTGGGACTGTGATTGAATTTCAATCCAATCAGATTCGCTCTTATTTATACAACCAGCAGCCAGCGTATAAGAGCTGCACTGTGAATGGCTAGATTACGATGATATTTGTTGCTACCATGATCAGTGTTCAGCTTGGGAGTTGCGATCCACTTGCTTGGGAACGATTCTATATATTGCAATTTATTGTGCGTATTATCATTGCGATTTCTCTGTACAATCACAGCTGCGGAGAAGTGCGCTGGAATTTTGGCTGGATTCAGAACATCAGCTCCCTGCTTATGATTTATTTATGTGCGGGAGCGGAGAAGGTGTGCGGGATTTTCCCGCATTAGATTTAATTATGTGCGGGATTTGAAAGACAAAAGCGGGATTCCCGCAATCCCGGGCCTTAGTGCGAACACTGCATGGGACACCCCGACTGCAAAGTTCAGTTGCTTTGTCAACAATGTTACACATGCTGGCCAGCCCAACATGAGTTTGTTTAGGCCTATATACAGACTTTCCAACCTTTGGGGAAATGTATGCGAGTGACAATCTAAGTGGAGCGCCACCATCGGTTGGCGCGTAGCATACAAGAAAATTTTTGGTTTTACAACCCCTCCAGATGGCCGGAAATGGCATTTCCTGAGTGCTCTAAGCTACATGTACCCAGCCAGGAAATAGGGGTCTCATATCTGCCATTTCTCAATTATTGATAAAACCTCAGTGTATAAAAAATGGCAATGCATATCAGGTGGGTTTTGAGACTGTGCGCAAATTCCCACTGGGGGAGAGTGCGGAGGGGGAGGGACTTCACCCCTTCACACCCCCAATTTTTTTTCAAATTTCTCTCTTTCTGCGATGCATTCTAGTGCCATGTTGGAGTAAACATGATGCTCAACAAAATGATGACACTACACAAACTACCAGTAGTTCAACTCCATGTGACGTGTTATTATAATTCTCTTGTTTCTGCTAGTATGAGAAGTACAGCCCTGAGATCAAGAATGGATGTACGGTTTGCTACACATACCCAAACTGGCTTTGCATTTTTACTGTCAACCTGATTCTCGTAAAAATTAAATGATGGTCCACAATACATAGGCCTACAAGTGCAAGGGTATACTCTAGTCACTGGACTAGTCATCTTGTCTCACATAGGCTACATGCCATGTTCAATACAAGCAGGTATGTACGCCTGAGGTATACTCTGTTTTTTAAGGCTAGCCACTTTTGCCAGCATTGTACATGCTCGTAGCATGTTAAGCATCCTTGCTTCCACTAGTTACGAAATTGGATGAGCAAAACATCGCGACGAATCTTGTGTTCTTCTTGGGCAAGCACAGGAATGTGTGTGATCGGTACTGCTCTGCGTGTGAGCGTGTGAAGGAGCTGAAATGCGTGTGTCACATGCCAGATGCATGTGACTTGGAAAGTCTGTATATACCATGTTCTGGTTCTGGTTCTGGTTGGATACTACAAGCAGTTCTCCGCAGACGGGATATACGGTTGTAGGTGTGTGACGGCTAGCGGACCAGCAAATTAGATTGGATTAATAGATTCAGATCTCCTCAAGGATGTCAAGTTCAGTTTGCGTAATTGATTTCTAAAAGTTTCAATAGATGGGGAATTCCTTACGGCTGAGGGCAAGCAATTCCACTCTGCCACTGTCCTAGGAATAAAAGAGAACCTGTAACAATCCTTTTTTACAGCGGGATGATGAAAGGAGATCGATGAAGACTTGCGAGTAGAAATTCCATTATTATCGGGCTTAAGAATATAATCGTTTAGATCAATGGCAACTAAGTGATGGAGAGATTTGTACAGTAAACTCAACCTAGCACTGATCCTGCGTTCCTCCAAAGTAGGCCAGTTTAAGTTAGCAAGCATTGATGAAACACTACTTTTACGTCTTTGGTCTTTACAGACGAATCTGGCAGCTCTGCGTTGCACTGCTTCAAGCTTGTTAATATGCTCCTGATGGTAAGGATCCCAAATACTTGAGCAGTATTCCAACCTTGGTCTAACAAGGGATTTATATGCAGCTTCCTTAACTTTAGGGGAACAGCTGTACAAGTTACGACGTAACAAGCCAAGGACTCTGTTGCTTTGGAAGATAATCCGTTAATGAGATCATCACAGCTAAATTTACTGTAAATAACCACTCCAAGATAATAATGTTTGGGAACTGTCTGTAGGACACTATCGTTCATTTTGTACGAAGTTAATAGAGGTTTCTTCTTATGAGTAACACGCATAGCAAAGCACTTAGAGACATTAAATTTCATTTGCCATTTAGATTCCCATTGACATAGACTATTAATATCGTTTTGAAGCGAGATACTATCTTCCATTGAAGTAATTTCGCGATACAGGATACAATCGTCAGCTAAAAGACGAACTTGGGATGATAATCCATCAGGTAGGTCATTGAGGTATAAAATGAAAAGTAATGGGCCCAGCACTGTGCCCTGAGGGACTCCAGAGGTAACAGCTATAGATGAAGATGTAGCACCGTCAAGAACTACTTGTTGCGTCCTTTGAGTGAGAAAGTTCTTGATCCAAGTGTGAAGAGTGCCCGAAATACCAAAATGTAATGATGTATGCATTGCTGCTCTAACTTAGTATACTGTATGTGGCTTGGTAGGGCCATTGGGATGCCTGTCACTATTTGAAAAATAAATCAATATTGAATGCCCTCTGTAACTAATATATGTACTGAAAATTTATTATGTGTATTCATACAACTGGGGGCAGTTCATACATGAAAGTTTTTCAGTTCAAAATCAAAGACCAAGGGATTTTAGTAGCCTATAGCTGATAGAAATTCAAGATATGGTTGTACACAAGAAAGCTACACTTCAGTGCACATGCCCACGTTGAGTGGCAAAACCACCCCTCACCCCAAAGATGAGAGGTAGATTGTATAAAAGAGAGAACACACCCAAAAGTAACTCAATCTGTCAACAACTTAAAATCTTACTTGATGACAGTTGCAAAAATCCTTCATCATACAGATTCAAACATTCTTTACTATGAAGATTTCTCCTACTGTACTGTGCTCCTTTTGGTTGGGAGTTTTTAGACACTTAGCAGCAGCCTAACATTTAAAGGAGCTGTGGTGCCCTCTCACTAAATGTATCTAGGAATAGTCCTATAGTGTTAAATACAATTGGTGACTGCACTTTCATTGACAATTTAGCTCTTGAGTGATGACTTGTACAGACAGTTGTATTCCCAGCCAAGCTCACACACAGTTGCCTGTCGGTGTGACCTTGAACAGTTTAAAGGTCAAGAGCAGTCGTCCCAAACTTATTTTGAAGCAACAGCTAAATCTCACAATTTTCTTCTTATGTCTCTGCAAAGTATCTTTCACAATATTTTAGGACTTCAATATTGCATATTCAAGGTAAACCAATCAGTTACTTCCAGTAAATTTCACGTTTGAGGAGAAAAAATATTGTCACATGACTCTCAAGAGCCAATCATGAAACAGGACAGTCTACTACACTACTTCAAGTTGGGGTGACTGCATATCCCCTTTAAACTAAGTACAGGCTGCTGTGGCGCTGTCATGGAGGTGTACTAGAGAGGCCTTTTTTTTTTTTTTTGGAAATAATCGGTGGGGCTAGAAGTAAACTTACTGTAGTAGGGAGAACTTGTACCTGGTGGGACAAGATTAGAAAGCCTTCTGGTTTACGTAGTAGCCTAACATGAAATGAAGAGGTCATTGCCCCAGATAGCCTGCTGTAAGCAGGCTATTGTTGAGTTTTATCAGCTACAAGTACAATTCTTAACATTTGCTTACCTAACGTTAATGTACAGTATACAGACGAAGTTTAATTCAATGCAATAGCCTGCCAACTTTCTAGCCAATCTCATTTCCAAGACAAAAATAACTTCATGATAATTAATGCACACATCATCAGCGTTGGTAAGGGGTGGAGTCAACATGAGCGACCGGTTGCTTTGCTGCAGCACTCTTTTCATTTGTATACACGTTATGCAGTGCAGTACGGCTATTACTGTATAGTTACTGGCTTAGCTGCTACCGTGTACATGCATACATATACAGCTAGCAAGGAACGTCGTCTTATCCATGCGAGGGCCTATATACAGGCCAGTTTGTACAAACCGGCAAGATCTGGGACAAGATCCTACGCCTAACGTTAGGCTTGACTTTTCACTGCAAGGATTAGCTCGATTTTTAGCCCATTTACGTACCTTTTTAAGATGTCACCGTATCTTCAGAAGTATTCGTATATGTGCATCGTCGCAGGCCGTTGATAGACGTGAATAGTCAGTAGCCGTGAACACCATGTGACCTTCTTTTGAATAATAATCTATCCCGCATTTTGGGGATTCGTGAAAATGAAAACTGGACGAAGGTTTGCAGACTCTGTATAGAATATATATACAGGGTGTATTATGATTTCCGAGAGAACGCCATCTTTTGAAAGGCTGCTACAGGCAACCCTCTTCTAATTAGTTTCAAGCCCAGGATCTTGAAATTTCTTGTACAAATAGCCATGCATCCCAGACACCCAAATCCACTGGCCTTGCTAAACCATGTGTCCTGGATTATTTTTGTGGGTACTTACTCTTTCACCTGAAGTCGCAGGTTGTTATGAGCCCTGCTATGGCCTAACATCAAGCCTACTCAGAGTTGGGTTGCCGACAGTCGGAAACCTGTTTTCGACATGAGTGTCAAAAACCTATTAAGAACCCATTTTTGAAGTCACAGTGTCAAAAATGTTGAATGATGCCAATGATGCAGAGGCTTTTTGGTACAACTTCCATGTGTATGGTCGTAAAGATAATAAGTCTTAGCATGCATTCAGCTTCAAGTATGCACGAAAACAAGATTAAAAAAGAAACTTACATTATAAATTACTCTACTGCATGTTACAAATAATAGCTTTTTAGGTTCAGTTCTGATGCACATATCAGTACTCAGTGCCATATCAGCACTCAGTACCATGTGAGCATCCAGTACCATATCAGCATCCAGTACCATATCAGCACACAGTACCATATCAGCTTCCAGTATCATATCAACACTCAGTACCATATCAGCACTCAGTACCATTTCAGCACTCAGTACCATATTAGCAGTACTCAGTACCATATTAGCAGTACTCAATACCATATTAGCAGTACTCAATACCATATGGTTGGTGAGTGCTGAAATGGTACTGAGTGCTGATATGGCACCGAGGCTGATATGGTACTGATGCTGATATGGTACTGAGTGCTGATATGATACTGATTGTCTTATTTTATCTTGTCTGGTCTGGTGGAATCTGGTCTCATCTTGTATAGTCTTGTCTCATCTCATATGATCTCAGGTGGTCTCATATGATTGCATCTTTCATGTATCTCATCTTAATCTTATCTCTTCTATGTTATAATGTTATGTTATATAAATTATGAGATTTTGAATACAATTCCTGCATGGCCATGGCCACATGCCCTGCGTGGGTGTTTAGTATGATTTCTGGACAACCTGTTCGGGCAGAATCTGAACCATGCAGCTAGCTGCAAGACCAGAACTTGCGCATGCACAGCAAACTTTCTAGACAAGTGTACAGTAGTGGTCATTGAACTGGTCTGCTGGCTCAGTTTGGCCTTTTGTCTCATTGGGAAGCTAAGGCTTTGTAGATCTGTATGGTAGGCTCAGTCTGTTTTACTTCTTACTTCCAGCTTGGCACGATACTGTTTGATAAGCCTTTGACATCATCATTTGTGCTTAGGCTACTCTCACCTGGTCCAAGTGAGCAGGCATCAAACCAGGTCTAAGTGAGCAGAGGTCAAACCATGTCCAAGTGAGCAGAACTAAATTTATTTAGTTTGCCACAGGAACAAATAATTCTAAAAATTACTGGATGTTCCAGATCACATTTCTGTTCCAGATTTTGGATTTTCATTTCTATAAAAGGACACTGCTCCTTTCTTCCGGTGCAGCTTAATATAAGAGACAGAAGGGAAACGTAATTCTGCAATAACAAAGCTGTCTTTGGTGAGCCTGAATGACCCACGTAATAACACTCGGAGACTATTACAGTGTATGTTACAGACATCTTGTTTTTTGCTTATTTGTAGAAGACTTTGCCTGTTGGTTACGACTATTCCATCTGTGAGTTCTTATCAGAGGGAGAGAAATTCAAAGTTATCTTGAGGTTGGATCTGAACACAGAGAAAGAGGCCAAGACATGGCTGAGATCTTATGAAGCATCATCTCGTACAACGTGGAGGACTCGATCTACTTACCCCAGGGAGGGGAAGCAGAGAACAAAAGTAGTGTTTCGAGTAGGTTCACTTTCCTGTGTCATGTTATACAATGGAGTGTAATAATTCAGACAGTGCCTATAGTCTAAAATTTTTAAAAATATATGCTAAAAAGGTAAAAAAATCATTCTTGTGGGTGTAACCATAGTTGTAAGAGGTGGGGGTGAGGGGGCTGTAGCCCCTCCCCCCCACAAGATATTTTCCTTAAATTTGGGCAAAATGCTGCTATTTTTCAGGCACTGCAGCAGCAGATGTGAGTTGGATTTTTCGGGCAAGTCGCAACAGCCCCCCAAATCAAGTTAGACTCCACTGCCTATGGGTGTAACAGCTATTTTCACAGCACATTTGTGAATTCAGATATAACATATTGAAGTTTACTTATTCAGTTTCAAATAGTAGACTGCAGTAATTTGTGATGTCACTCTTGTATTACTTAGATGACAGGTCTCTGTCTCTAATTTTTTTTTTTTTTATCTCAGACCACAGCAGGGTCAGATCCAAAACTACCAGGGGCGCGACGGGACGGAAATTGATAGTTCTTACTTCAATATTTTCCTAAGGTTTACACATAATACTACAGTTCTTTGTTTTATATACAAGTAGGTCACACTCAATAGTTAGCAGCAAAGAAAACTTCAATTCTCATTTACATGTTGCCATGGGAACGAAACTTAAAAATGCGACGGGCAGAATGATAAAATGATGACGCATTCACACTTTAGACAAAGTACTGATTTTTATCAAATCTAATTGGAGTCAAATACAACTTTCAATATTAACACAAAGTACAACTAACCTACTAACTACAACATTGAGTCATCTCAATTTGGTATTTGTTTTAATTATAAAATACTTAATTAAAAAAATATTAACACGCGACGGGACGGAAACGCGACGGGACGGAAATTCGTCAATATATTACTGTGTTGTGTTCAAACTTCTTTGTCTGAAATTAAGTTTTTTTCTAGATACCTTAAAAGGAGAGTAGCATCACCATTATTCTGATTTTGGAATCCTTTCCATGAGGTCAAGGAATCTATGCATTCATGCAGGCATGTTCGTGTATATGCAGTATACTGTATGTCAGTGTTCGCACTAAGGCGCGGAATTGCGGGAATCCCGCTTTTGTCTTTCAAATCCCGCACATAATTAAATATAATGCGGGAAAATCCTGCACACCTTCTCCGCTCCCGCACATAAGTAAATCATAAGCAGGCAGCTAATGTTCTGAATCCAGCCAAAATTCCAGCGCACTTCTCCGCAGCTGTGATTGTACAGAGAAATTGCAATTATAATACGCACAATAAATTGCAATATAGAATCATTCGCAAGCAAGCAGATCGCAACTCCCAAGCTGAACACTGATTATGGTAGCAACAAATACCATCGCAATCTAGCCATTCACAGTGCAGCTCTTATATGCTGGCTGCTGGTTGTATAAATAACAGCGAATCTGATTGGATTGAAATTCAATCACAGTCCCAGGGTTGCAAATGCAACGTTGTATCGTGTACAGTACAGTATGTTTGGTTACACACCTGTAGACTGTGGAGTCTGACATATGTTGTATTGAATATGTACAGTATGAACTTTCTTCATTTTACGTCGTACATTGCTCTCATTAATTTCTGATCGTATGTGTATCTCCAGTGCAGTTCACTCATATCTTCCACTTCAACTCCAAGGATTTGTACTCACTCATTCTTCAGAAGGAAAACACTTAGTGACGAATTGGAGCTGTATCGGAGGAGGCTTTGAATTTGGAGAGAAGCACTAGTGAAATGCATTAACTGCCATTAACAGCAAGTGGTACCTCTAGCGTGGGGAGTAGTTTTGCAATGGCAACGGAAATCCCGCTCAAAAAAAATTTATGGGAGGGATGAGGTCCCGCCTTGATTTTGAAAATCCCGCACAAAAAAATTTTTAGAGAGGGAATTCCCTCCCAGTTTTAATTCCTTAGTGCGAACACTGCTGTATGTACTGTATGTATGCGTGTGTGCATGATAGTTTGGGGGATTTTGTGACACTTAGCTCGTTATAACATGGTATCTCAAGAAGGGAAACTCCAATAGTTCTCAAACTTGGTACATAGATGACCCATATTGAGAGAAAGAACCCTATTGTTTCTGGTGGAGGTCAAAGGCCATCTGGGGTCACCAGAGGTCAAACTCTGAAAACCTTGTAAACATGATACTGCAAGGTGGGAAGCTTGGATAAATTTCATACTTAGTATGTAGATGCATTATGGTGATTGGAAGAACCCCATTCTATTGTTAATGGTGGAGGTCAAAGGTCATGTGGGGTCACCAGAGGTCAAAAAGCAAAATTTATCAAGAATTTTCGAGGTCAAATGTGAACACAAAACTGCATTTTTGTATTCTGGGTTTGTGGTGGAGAAAAACTTGAAAAGGGCTTAACACAGTATCTCAACAGGGCTTACAGTGAAGTATCTTATACTTAGCACGAGAATGATCCATGTTGTGTGGATGATCTGTCATGTTTATAATGGAGGTCAAAGGTCATCTGAGTCACCAGAGGTCAATATGTCATTATGCTGTAAAGATAAGTCACTTGAGAACTTGGTAACCTTGGTAAATCTGACACTAATACAGTAATTGCTTTTATGATATCAAACTCTCCATGGATCTTTCATTCTGCCCATAATGTCAACAGTAATCAACTCCATAATGACTCTACCAATTAAAACTGTATTCCAGAGGCAAGGAAACCAAAACCTATTGGCTCTCTGGTTGTTTTTGATGTTTGTTGTTTTGCTTTAAAATTATATCTTTCCTATAGCAAGTGAATAGGGTGGGGTTAGTTGTGTGTCTCACCACACCACAAAATTTAGTGCATCTATGGTGTTACCTGAGTTTTGTTTCCTGTCGTGTTTGTGATTCAAATATCTCGATAAAAAACTGTAGAAAGAAGGGCTGTAGAGGGGTTTGACTGATGTCAGTTGATTGCACATCTCTTTGTTTTTGAAGGGCAGGATCCCGCATTTCTTTGGTTTTGAAGGGCAAGCTTCCATTGTGTCACAAAAATATCTATGGTTATGCTGTGAGCCCGTGCTGTAAATACGCTTACTGCGTTTTTGTTTTGCCCTTTAGTGCCTGGAAATCCCACACACGTGACATCACATGAAGTCCCTCTGTAGGGCCTAGTAATTAAATGCAAGAACTGCTTTTAACCACATATACCCACATATAATTACATATAATTACTGAATAATGCTATGTTGACTGATGATGACACTATGTTGAGTTGTAATGTAGTTGAACATGGCCTAAATGCCTTTACAAAAGGTGTGACTAGATGCTACAATACATGTGTTCAATTTTGCAAAGCATCATAGTTGATAAAATTGACTTATGATTTCAACTGAGAATGATTTGGAAACAATTTTGGTGCACGTTAGTGTTAGCTAACTGTTATGTGTATTTTAATGTGCAATTACTGTATTATCATTATATAGTAAGTAGAAAACAGTGTAAATTCCATTATGTAGTTCAATATTTAAGCAACTTCAAGTTAAAATGGTCAATTTACATTCACATAACTTTCATGGTACATCACAGAGAACATTTATGCTAGGTTTAATTAAACAGAAGGCAATTTAGGCAGTGATAAGAAACACCCCTAGATGCAAATTTTCCGTCCCGCCGCACCATTTTCCGTCCCGTCGCACAAAATTTCCGTCCCGTCATGAAAATTTCAAATAGACATACTAACATTATGAGATAATCTATATCAAAACATACTAGTTGGTGATCCTAAGGACCTGAATCATTGATAGTTCACAAAGTCCTGTGTGGATTCATTGACGGTATCATACGTAAAATAGAAAAAAATCATGTCAAAATGCGACAGGACGGAATTGGGCCAATTAAAAAGGGTCCACCACCAACTCATAGGGGATTTGAAAAAAACTTGATATTGATGGAAGTACCTTTCTACATGATAAATAGAATGCCCAAGAAAATCTCACTATAAAGTTATTTATTTTTAATAGGATCAAACCTGAGCAAATTCCGTCCCGTCGCGCTCGATGACGCCATTTTGAATTTTCGGAGCGTATATCTTGGAAACTTGGAACAATTTCGCTAAAAAAAATATGGTCCCACAAACTTCAATCTGTATCCTACTCGACCACACAAAAACTTTTCCCACTATATATAAAGTAATTTTTGGAGTTTGGGGTGACAGGTTTTGGATCTGACCTAGCACACACCTTGTTCCAAAATGAGATGACTTAGTTATTGTTATAAAATGTCTTGACTCTTCAAGCCCTTTCTTTGAAATGTGCTAAGTAAGTAAAGGGTTACTTTTCTAAGATCAGATTATTGGTTTCCAAAGGATACAAGAGCAGGTAATTTGAAATGTTCAAGAAGGACATCACAAATTATTGTGCAATCAACTACTATTTCAAATAAAGTGAATAAATATATAAATGCAGTACTATGAAGGTTGAAGTCATTCCTCATGAGTTTCATACTGTACATCATCATCCTTTTTGAAATTCACTGGTGATTACTTGACTTGAGATTCAATTAAGCAATACTATGGACCCTTTTCCAAATAGCAATGGCAAAGGATTGTGGGATAGAGTTTTGGTACACGTTGTTTTTGGCCACAGTAAAATGCCATTGACAAGAACGTCGCACACCAAAAGTCTGTCCCACGATCCTTTGTAATTGCTATTTGGAAAAGGGTCAATGGCACAGTTTTGTACTGTAGATGATGTTTATATGGAAAGATGTCATGAATCCCACAATACAGCCATGTGTCTGTTGAGATTATACAAAGTGTAACTGACTATTCACTTTTTGGTTTCATCTTCACAACTGTTCTTCTGAGTTAAGGAAACTCTGCCACGTGTGTACTTGCAAAGGTTAATGTACAGCACAGGTACCTGTGTAGGAGTGTGCATGTAACTACAGTGAACTGGTACTTTAAGCATTAACTTAAAAGTGTTGATATTGATTGTTGTGACCTAACCATTTTTAGCCTAATTTAAGTATGGTTGTTTCCTTTTAGCTTTATGATGAACCGTTATTATTCAAGTTTTGTCGTTTTCATCTGGACGAATGGCCACGCATGTAGTAATTTGCATGGACACATTTTGCATCAAGCTCCCACAGTTGAATTGACAGACCACTTTGAGATCATGAGAGTAAATGTGTGTTGTGTGGCCATGTGTCTAGGGTGTGATTCAGCTAAACATTCTTTCCCAACCACTATTTGATTTAAAACTGAGACATCGGTGAGAAAGGCAGCTCTCTTCCTGGGTTCGAAACAAGGGTCCACATATAAGGTGTGGTGCAGGTTGTCCTACACACCAAATACAGATTGGGGATATACCTTTTCAAAGATGACAAATTTTCTTCCAAATAAACACAAGAAAAAATACCAGACTCAATGTATTCCCAGCCAGCCAGATACTGTGGTGTACAACTTTTGTGCTCTTCATCAAAACAAGCTTCTGTAATCATGATAATACACTTGCAGGACTGGAAAAAGGTACAGTACATATGTTGGGAAGCAAGAAACTACTGGTTGGTAATGTTGTGGGGCAATTTACAGTAGGGCTTTCAGGAGCAGAAATGGCTCAGCCTCTTAGTGAAAAAAATTTACTGAATGCAGTCGTATATGTATGTAAGTGTTACACATGTTAGCATATATGACATTTTATAAATATGTGTTGTCTGTTTATGTATTTATCTTCCGTTTTAACAGTTGGATAAGGGTTGCCAACATAATACCAGAAACAAGGTATCTGAGCCAACAGGTCGTCGAACAAAACATACAGACTGCCCTGCTACCCTAACCATTCGGGTCCAGAAAGTGGTATTTACTAATAATCAGAAAGATAAGCGTATAAGGGTCAGGTTGAGCAGGTGGGTTCTCTCTCTGTCACTTTTGTTGATTCCTTGCAGAATGCAGGTAAGGAATCTATGCGATGGTTATGTCGTGTGTGTAAATATGTATGTATGTGTGCCATGTGTGTGTGTATGTGACACTTAGCTGGAAAACATAATATCTGAAGATAGGAATGACCAACACTTCATATTTGGCATATGGATTCTTCATGCTGAGAGGAAGAACCCTATTGTTTATGTTGAAGGTTGAATGTCATTCGAGGTCTACAGAGGACAAAGACCAAAAACCTTGTAAACACCATATCTCAAGGTAGGAATGACCGACACTTTTCATATTTGGTATATAGATTTGTCATGTTGAGAGGAAGAACCCTATTGTTTTTGGAAGAGGTCAAAGGTCATCTGAGGTTGCTGGAGGTTAACTGCGAAAACCTTGTAAATGGCTTTTAACCACGATATCTCAAGATAGCAGTGACCAACTCTTTTCACATTTAATATATAGATTTGTCATGTGTTGAGAGGAAGGACCCTTTTGTTTTTGGTGAAGGTCAAAGGTCATTTGAGGTCACTGGAGGTAAAAAACCGAAAAGCTTGTAATCATGATGTCTCAAGATAGCAATGACCAACACTTTTCATATTTAATATATAGATTTGTCATGTTGAGAGGAAGTACCCTTTTGTTTTTGGTAGAGGTCAAAGGTCATTTGACGTCACCGGGGTTAAAAAACCCAAAAAGTTTGTAATCACGATATCTCAAGATACAGTAGGAATGTTATGATGTAAGGAAGAACTCTATCGCTTTTGGCGGAGGCCAAAGGTCATCTTAGGTCATATGTGATTGTCATATGTGGGTCACCAGAGGTCAAAAAGCAAAATGTCCCAAGAATTCCCAAGATTGTCATCTGGGGTCACTAAAGGTCAAAAAACAATATCCCAAGTATTCCCATTATTGTCATCTGGGGTCACCAGAGATCAAAAAGCAAAAATTTCCCAAGAATTTTCAAGATCCAAGATCCATTGGAGTTCGAATCCCTTTCAAGACACTTCTGTTTTTCTTTTTTGTTTTATTTGATGGGTTTCAAAGGTCATGAGAGGTTAGCAGAGGCCAAATTGTTAAAACCAGTGATTTCACTGACTCGCGCACCCAGGTCAATGACGCACAACTTTTCATTTTGACGCACAGACACAAAACTTCTGGGGTCAAACTTACGCACAGCTTTTTCGCCCCAAAAATCAGTAATGATAACGCAGTATAGCCAATACATTCATTGTGCAAATTAATTCACAAAATGTATCACTTTCCAATTCCCATACTGATTATCAACAGATTGAGTATCAGGCCTAATGTCTTCCAAGAAAAAGATAGTGGAAAAGCATCACAAATATAGAAAATAAACAAAAAACAGGAATAAAGTTTGTTGTATTAAATTTAAATCTATTCTGACCCCTTCTCTTTTAAATTTGACTCTTGTAAATTTATTTTGAAGGGTCTGTGATGACTCCTGAAAAAAAATGAGTGAAAACCCTGAAAACAAAATGATATAGTCAAGAAAGATAAATTTGAGGGATAAACCTCAGTGCAACAAAGCATCCCCATTC
Organism: Holothuria leucospilota; assembly: GCA_029531755.1. Taxonomy (NCBI): domain Eukaryota; kingdom Metazoa; phylum Echinodermata; class Holothuroidea; order Aspidochirotida; family Holothuriidae; genus Holothuria; species Holothuria leucospilota. The sequence continues at coordinate 28,828,921 of CM055964.1, forward strand.
GGCAAGGAATCACTAAGCCTTTAGGCTTTCTGGTTTTTGATTCCTTGCCGTAGGCAGGCAAGGAATCTATGCGATGGTGATGTCGTGTGTGTGTGTATGTGTGTTTGTGACACTCATTGTAATCGCGATATCTCAAGATAGGAATGACCGATACTTTTCATAGTTGGTATGTAGGCTTGTCATGTTGAGAGGAAGAACCCTATTGTTTTTGGCAGAGGTCAAAGGTCATTCGAGGTCACCAGAGGTCAAAGTCCAAAAACCTTGTTATCGCGATATCTCAAGATAGGAATGACCAATACTTTTCATAGTTGGTATGTAGGTTTGTCATGTTGAGAGGAAGAACTCTATTGTTTTTGGCAGAGGTCAAAGGTTATTTGAGGCCACCAGAGGTCAAAGTCCAAAAACCTTGTAATCGCGATATCTCAAGATAGGAATGACCGATACTTTTCATAATTGGTATGTAGGCTTGTCATGTTGAGAGAAAGAACCCTATTGTTTTTGGCAGAGGTCAAAGGTCATTCGAGGTCACCAGAGGTCAAAGTCCAAAAACCTTGTTATTGCGATATCTCAAGTTAGGAATGACCGATACTTTTCATAGTTGGTATGTAGGTTTGTCATGTTAAGAGAAAGAACCCTATTGTTTTTGGCAGAGGTCAAAGGTCATTCGACGTCACCAGAGGTCAAAGTCCAAAAACCTTGTAATCGCGATATCTCAAGATAGGAATGACCGATACTTTTCATAATTGGTATGTGGGCTTGTCTACAATAAAGGGGTATAAAAGTGTTACAAAGGTGGTGAAATCTGAAGTCCTCTAAGAATAAATTTTTGTTGTGTTATTTTGTTTGATTGGTAGTCTCAATTTTTTCCTGAGAGCAGGAAGATAGTTCTTTTCACCTATCACCACTTTTTAAGTGGTAAGTGTTACTGGTTACGTATGTAACGGGGACAGACATGGAAACTCTTTGCTCCAGAAATCTTTAAGGAGGACAATATGTATAAATAAACCCTGTATTTAATAGAATGATAAAGAACAAACACTTTTTCACTGAAATTGCATTACCATTAGTTAAACATGGACTAGTATGGAGATCAATGGTTACGTTGGTAACGAGGACGGACATGTCCGTCCTCGTTACCAACGTAACCAAACTATGTTCGAGAAAATTAAGCACTTTAAACACTTGAATGCATTGTGACACAAGTTTTGCTCTTTCCTGAAGTGTAAACTGATGATATGTGAAACATTCATCAAAAACCAATGTCCCCATGTGCCTACGTTATACTACCGACAAGGACATGGTTATGTTGGTAACATCTGGACGGACATCGCCTTGAAGGCTCTCATACCCTTGTTGTAAGCAAAAAGATGGAGGAAAGCACACAAACCAGTGACAAATATGGCCATCTGCAAACAGATGCAGTTTTATCAAATTCTCTGGTAATTTGTGTCCTACAGGCCTGTTAATATGATAGTTACCAACGTAACCATTAGAGGACAGACATGTTACCAACGTAACCATCATGTGCTCCGCAATTGACTATGATGTATTTACTGCTGGATTATTGGTTTCGATGATAAGAGAAACCAATGCCTTCGTGATGGCGTATGTGTGTATGTATGTGTGTATGTGCGTGTGTGTATGTGTGTGTGTGTGTATGTGCACTTGTATTGATATCCAGCCGAGGACCTTGACCAGAATACACACCTACCACCTGAGGACATTTTTTCCACCTGAGGACCTAAACCCAGGTCCTCGGGTAAATTTAGTTCCATTGCATTCTACACACGTTTTCCATTATCTAGGTATAGGTAAGGGCAGAGTCCTCTACTGGCTATGAATTTGAAACAGGTGTGTGAAAATTTCAGAGGTCCTCAGGTGTGTAGGATACAACTGGTGGACTTATATTATATTGCCAATATAGTGGACTTAGGAGATATATGTGGCTTCCCAGTTGGTGTGTATAGCGCCCTCTAGAGGGCGCTTATACAATGCATGTGTTCATTTGTCAATCTCGTAGTTGTATGTGCTGGTCCGCAGGTGAATATGCATACATGACAACGTGCGCAGGTCCTCGGTTTGTGATGAATACCAGTATGTGTGTGTATGTGTGTTTGTGACACTTTGCTCGTTAACACGATATCTCAAGAAGGGAAACTCTGACAGTTCTCAAACTTGGTACATAGATGCCCCATATTGAGAGGAAGAACCCTATTGTTTTTGGTGGGGGTCAAAGGTCATCTGGGGTCACCGGGGGTCAAACTCTGAAAACCTTGTTAACACGATATCTCGAGATAGGAAGCTTGGATAAATTTCATACTTAGTATGTAGATGTGTTATGGTAAGAGGAAGAACCCTATCATTTGTGATGGAGGTCAAAGGTCATCTGGGGTCACGGGGGGTCAAATGCTGAAAACCTTGTTAACACGTTATCTCAAGTTAGGAAGCTTGAATAAATTTCATACTTAGTATGTAGATGCACTATGGTAAGAGGAAGAACCCTATCGTTTGTGGTGGAGGTCAAAGGTCATCTGGGGTCACCGGAGGTCAAACTCTGAAAACCTTGATAAAACGATATCTCAAGATAGGAAGCTTGGATAAATTTCATACTTAGTATGTAGATGCGTTATGGTAAGAGGAAGAACCCTATCATTTTTGATGGAGGTCAAAGGTCATCTGGGGTCACCGGGGGTCGAAGGCTGAAAACCTTGTTAACACAATATCTCAAGTTAGGAAGCTTGGATAAATTTCCTACTTTGTATGTAGAGGTGTTATGGTAAGAGGAAGAACCCTATTGTTTTTGGTGGAGGTCAAAGGTCATCTGGGGTCACCGGAGGTCAAACTCTGAAAACCTTGTTAACACAATATCTCAAGATAGGAAGCTTGGATAAATTTCATACTTAGTATGTAGATGTGTTATGCTAAGAGAAAGAACCCATTCATTTTTGGTGGAGGTCAAAGGTCATCTGGGGTCACCGGCGGTCAAACTCTGAAAACCTTGTTAACACGATATCTCAAGTTAGGAAGCTTGGATAAATTTCATACTTAGTATGTAGATGTGTTATGGTAATGGGAAGAACTCTATTGTTTTTGTTGGAGGTCAAAGATCATCTGGGGTCACTGGAGGTCAAACTCTGAAAACCATGTTGACACGATATCTCAAGATAGGAAGCTTGGATAGATTTCATAGGTAGTATGTGGATGTGTTATGGTGGGAAGATGAATGCTATCATGTTTGGTGGAGGTCAAAGGTCATGTAGGGTCACTGGGGGTCAAACACTGAAAACCATGTTGACACGATATCTCAAGATAGGAAGCTTGGATAGATTTCATAGGTAGTATGTGGATGTGTTATGGTGGGAAGATCAATGCTATCATGTTTGATGGAGGTCAAAGGTCATCTGGGGTCACCGGGGGTCGAATGCTGAAAACCTTGTTAACACAATATCTCAAGATAGGAAGCTTGGATAAATTTCATACTTAGTATGTAGATGTGTTATGGTAAGAGAAAGAGCCTTATTGTTTTGGGTGGAGGTCAAAGGTCATCTGGGGTCACCAGGGGTTGAATGCTGAAAACCTTGTTAACACGATATCTCAAGTTAGGAAGCTTGGATAAATTTCATACTTAGTATGTAGATGTGTTATGGTAAGAGGAAGAACCCAATCATTTTTGGTGGCAGTCAAAGGTCATCTGGGGTCACCGGAGGTCAAACTCTGAAAACCATGTTGACACGATATCTCAAGATAGGAAGCTTGGATAGATTTCATAGGTAGTATGTGGATGTGTTATGGTGGGAAGATGAATGCTATCATGTTTGGTGGCGGTCAGAGGTCATGTAGGGTCACTGGGGGTCAAACACTGAAAATGTTTTTAACATGATATCTCAAGATAGGAAGCTTGAATAAATTTCATACTTAGTACAGGCATGAGCTTTTTCCGCGAATTCGCGGATTTCCGTGATTTTTTTCCAACTTCCGCTATTTCGCATTTTCATTTCCGCGAAAAAATGTGAAGTTGAAAATGGGAACAGCACATGATTTATCATAAGATGTCAGTGAAACAGCATAGTGTCTTCAGTAAAATGTGTATTTCCACATATTTTGTTTAAATTTCACTGCAGCTAGAAATGCATAGTCGACATGTTTAATTATGATACCCTTTTTCCTTGTCATATCATAGCTCGTAGGTCATACTGTATGTGCTGGTTGAAAGTGGAAAGTTAAAGTGGAAGCAGTCATGTGGAAGCAGTCCATATACTTGGTACATGCAGTATTATAATGCTCTGATTTAGTACAAGTTTTGTATACATGTACGTACGTCCATTGGCACTGGCTGTGTCACGTCTGTATGCAAGTGTGTGTAGATGTGCCACACTGCAGCTAGCTAACTAGATATACATGCTTGCTACTAAATTTATACTACAACGTAACTTGGTGGGCACTGAACAGAACGATCGTCTGCAAAGGTAATCAAAGCTTGTATGCACAGGGCATGTGGAAAATACTCAACTGCACCCTTTCCTACATCTTTGTAAGGTTGAAGGCCGGTTGCATATTCTGTTCATAGGCCCATCTGTCACTAACTTAGAGGCATTGCACTTCTTACACTATCCTAACATAGGTTATGTATGTGCACTGCTATTGAGCTTAGGCCTAGCCCATAGTACTCTCATAGGCTTAGGCCCCTAAGTCTGAAGAAGGCAGCCATTCCGGGATTTGGCTTGAAGTTTATAACAAACTGGTACCAATTTTCACCAAAAGAGATAGGAATTGGTGCCTTAAATTAGGCCTTACCTAACAAGGGCTAACATATGGCCTTTGAAGTTTTAGCCTAGGCCTAGCCTAGGCAAGGCATGGCCCTTGTGCTTTACATTACAGAGCACAGCCAAGGCACTTTCCTTAGCCATATGTTCTGATGTACAAAAGGGGCTACTATTACCCCAGTAATATTATACCAGTAGGTTGGCCCTATCAGTGATTTCACTGACTCGGGCACCCGGGTCAATGACACACAACTTTTGATTTTGACGCACGGACACGAAACCTCTGGGGTCAATCTGACGCATAGCTTTTTCACCCCAACAATCAGTAATGATAAAGTACAGTAATTTCGCCAATACATTCTTTGTGCAAATTTGTTCACAAAATATAGCCTTTTCAGTTCCCATATATTGTTAATGGACAGATTGATTATCATATTTTACAAGAAAAAGATAGCAGAAAAGCGCATCACAAATACAGAGTGTGAACAAAAAAACAGGAATAAGGTGTGTTGCATTAAACTCAAATTTATTTTGACCCCATCATTTGTAATTTTGACTCTTGTTAGTTTATTTTAAAGGGTATGTGACTCCTGACAAAAAAAGATGAGTGGAAACCATGCCTATATACTTTCAGTAGGCCTAGGCAAAAAGCCTCTAAAATGTGACTGCAAGTTGAATGGTGCTAAAACTTAAAAGTGAGCCATAAAATAATGTTGGACACTGGATCAAAGAAATCAAGAAGCCAGTTGGTATAAACTAGGTTTTGGGAAAGGCAAGGTATTAATGTTGATCCAACTTAGTGAATCTTAACACATTGGCTATACAGTATGTTAAGCTTAGGGTGTTTTTGTAATTTGTCTGTTTCATCAAAATATGATAAACAATTTGCCCATTTGGGCCTTACGAAATGTTAAAAATCCAGGAGCTTCCGGGGGCGCTGCCCCCTGGACCCCCGCCGGGCCATTGCCCCTGGACCCCACCAGGGGCCCTAAGGCGGGCCCTGGACCCCACCCATAAGAGTTCGCGCTTCGGCTCAGACTGACACCTTCGGGGTCAGTATGCTACATACCCACTCAAAAGTTCAGTGATTTTTGTTGTATGTCAGGCTCATCCCTGTTAGTATGTACATGCATTATGGTAAGAGGAAGAACCCTATCGTTTTGGATGGAGGTGAAAGGTCATCTGGGGTCAAAAAGCAAAATTTTAAGAATTCCCAAGATCGTCTCATGAGTTCACCAGAAGGCAAGAAGCAAATTTTCCCAAGAATTCCCAAGATCATCATCTTGAGTCATCAGATGTCAAAATGCAAAATTTCCCAGAAATTCCCAAGATCAAATATGAACCTAAAATTATTTTTCCAACATGTTAAGATAGCACTTGACCAGTGACTGAAAGACATGGGACATCATGGCATTATTTGGAATAGAACATATATCATCGAAACCTCAATGCATTTTTGCATTCTGGTTTTATTTGTGGTACTGCACATGATCAAGGTTAAGTGTTACATCATAACCTTAGCTCTGGAAATCTTTTCTTTCAGTTAAAATATCAACTATTAAGATTTAATATCCAGATGGACGGACAAATCTCAAAATTTTACTCCAAATTGCTGATAAAATTTTGCGGTGTTTGTGCACCTAAAAATATTCATTTATCATTTACCATTTATTTTGTACATTACATTTATGAATGAAGACAAAGAACCTGCATCAGTCACATCTGCAAAGGTCCCACTCACATCATAAATTTATTCCACATCCTATGTAACACTTACAGGTGTTAAAAAAGGCTAAAATAGCCCCAAATTCTGCCCAAAACCTCCTTTATATAAGTTGGACATTGATAAAATTGTCTTTATTATCTCTCTATAGTCCTCCAAGTATGGTGAACTGTAAAATCACCAAACCATTGTGACATTTTTCAAAATATCATCAAAGCAAAAAGCACACACTGAATATTTTCCTTTACTGTAGACAAGCCCATGTAGATTTGTCATGTTGAGAGAAAGAACCCTATTGTTTTTGGCAGAGGTCAAAGGTTATTCGAGGTCTCCAGAGGTTAAAGTCCAAAAACCTTGTAATCGTGATATTTTGAAGTAGGAATGACTGACACTTTTTCATAGTTGGTATGTAGATTTTTCATGTCAAGGTTGAGAACACTCTTGTTTGGCATAGGTCAAAGGTCATTTGAGGTCACCAGGGGTCGAAGTCCAAAAACCTTTTTTTGTTTTGTTTTTTTTTGTTCATTTTTTGGTTATTCAAGTTTTGGTTCAAAGGTCATGTGGCATGAGCTGATGTGAGCAGGGGTGAAATTGTGACCACATCATAAAAAATGATGAAGTAGAGAAGTATAAATTTGGTGGATGAACCTCAGTGTAACAAAGCACCCCCCTTTCGGCAAGGAATCATGAAGCCTTTTGGCTTTCTGGTTCACTGCGATATCATGATAGCCACCTCTGTAATATTGTTTTATGTTGCTGTACTGAAACTGTGTTTGGCAAGTAGCTATGGTACCTACAAAACACGATTTGTGATCACAGGATTTGCAATTTTAGAAATGATAGTTATGTAAGGTCATCTATATTTTGTGGAACTCAAACTTAAAGGCATTGTCTAGTGGCATTTTGTAGGGGTCTTATATGACAGGGAAAAATTTTCAGCAGTTGTCATCCAAACCCAGTACCAAAACTCCATCACTAACTCAAAATATCCCTCTCTGAAGATTGGTTACTTTCGTCAAAAAATCCCTCCAGGTTTACTCAAGGTCAAAGAATGTGATGCCAAGTGGGCATATTAACTCAGATTTCTTTTGTTATTCTTTGAATTATTTATTTATTTGAATGCCTGGTTTGACCCTGAGTGGTACAGTAGGCCTACTGTGGGAATGTTTGTTATTTCTTCCATGTAAATCTGTATGATACTGCGAACAAAGTTATTCAGTATATTGCATATAGTGGTGTTAATGTCATAAAGAAATACAAAAGATATATCAGATTTATTTGCCCAGATGACATTACAGATTTCCCATCATGCACTGCAAAAGCTGAAAATAACAATTCAAAAAGTAGTACCTTCCAAATGCAAGATGCTGTTGAGATGGGGTTTTCACTGCCTAATACAAAAATTTCCCTGCATCTCAGAAGCAGCAAATTTGGTCACCAGAACATACTTTTAAGTATCAAAAGATTGTTGGTTTGAATCTGAGTCCCAGTCATCTAGCTTTCTAGGGCTGAATGTTTCATTTCAGATTCTCTTCTCCCTGTAGGTGGTAACAGTTGGACATTTGAGCCATTGTAACTTGTCAATAGGCAAAGATGTACACTGTTACTCTGCTAACATTGCATACTAGAACTCAGCACTTCTTCAACACAGGTCACTGTTCAATGATAAACATTGGTATTGTCCTCAATTTTCTGGCATACTGAAGATTAGGGAAAACACATGTACTATATGGCATAGCGACAAATGTGCTATTGAAAAACAATGCAAGTATCATCCATCACTTTGCCAAACATGAACTTTTCCTATGTACAGTATTCTTCAGGAGGCCAAGGAGGGGATGATATTTGCAACACTATTTTCATGGGATTTGGTGAGATATTGGTGCTGAATAAATTCTGCATATAATATAATTTTTTTAATGATATTACAAAGGGAAGAGTACTTACCATTTTGGTGCATGCTTTCGTTACATGTATGTGTTTTGTGATGACAAGAGTGCACCATCATAAATCACTTAATAAAAAAAGGGGGGCTGAAATATCTTTAACCCTTTCACTTTGTATATTTCAACCTCCTCTCATGAGTAGAGTTTCAGAAATCTTTCATGCTCTTAAAAGGCTTTATAGAAATACATTCTGCTGTCATACTTTGGGGGTGGTATGACTTACTGGTGAATGTTTTACTTTATACATCTATGTAAGTAAAACGATTACCAGTAAGCAGTGGCGTAGCTACAGGAGGACACAAGGGGGCACGTGCCCCCCTCCCCACAACCAAGCCATGTCACCCCAGGTTCCCCCCCCCCCCCCCCCCCCGGGAAAATTTTGGAATGCACAGTTCTGTATATAAGCCCTAAAGAGAGGGAGAGAATTCAGAAATTGTGCCCCAGTTGGAAAGGTTTGTGACCCCCAGTGCCCCCTGCTCAAAACATCTTGGCTACGCCACTGCCAGCAAGTCATACCATAACCACCCCCAAAGTATGTGGACCTGCTGAGGAAGGTTTACACAAACAGTTTGGTCCCCAGCAGGCTCCATAGCATCATTGCAAAGTGGTGAAACTTTGCTAGACTAGTAGCTGAAACACTGTTGGAAGCAAATTTACTTATTATTAATATGCACACTAAGCTCATGTCATGGCCCGCACATGGTCTACGCGAACCCTTCTGAACCAAGGCATTAGGTTATTGTAAGGTTTGTCCAAGCATAATGGAGTTGGACTACAGTACAATAATCTCACCGCTTCTCCCTTTAACCCTTTGACACCCGAGTTGATTGATAGAAAATGAGGGGCTATTCTGGAGCGTGTTAAAGCACTTCTGGGCTTCAAGGGGTTAAACATATCACCACCATACAAGAGAACAGTCCTCAGACACCTCTTGACTGCTGCACGCACGTCTCGAAACTGCAAGTGGTTTAATACCAGAAATGCCTGCTTATATACAGCGATGCCCAGTGGGAGTGTGGCATGACACCACCACTCAGAGTCTGTGCACAGCTACCATTGGTCAACCGTTTGACTCCCAAGTTGATTGATAGAAAAACAAGGGGCCTATTCCAGGGCATGTTAAAGCGCTTCTGGGCTTCAGGGGGTTAAAATGCAGTACATTTGTTTACACTGCCACTACAGATGCCGTGTCACAGTTTTGCTGATTAATTTTATTTCACTTTTTATTTTATTTTTTTATTTATTTAATTTTATTTATTACTGTATAAAGGAGGAAGGGTAGGATCGGCTATTTGTCATCATTAACAGGGTACTGAATGTTCTTTCTCTGGACCTCTTTCCCCACTCCCAGAGTTTTTGTACTTTTAAAACTGCGAGACAATAAGATTTTGGTCAAAAAATCATTTATTTTGTTTAAAAATGTACATAGATTTTGACCACTCTGCTATTGCCAGCCTTCCTAAGTACATTTTAAAAAATTACAAACAATAAAAACGAGGATGAAGAAAATGACTTGACATTGATGATTCCATTCCTTAAATGGACAAGTTGTTGTAGAGTAATTTCACTTGAAACAAATTTTATCCTCCAGATCAAATGATGGTCATATCCCAAGCTGGCCCACTACTATTGTTTTCTCTTGGGCCCACAATCATGCAGTGGATGACCCTCAGTTTCTCCAGTTTAGAGATGTGTCTCCATCAGTCAAAGAGAAGTTCATTAAATTGTTCCAAGATGGCCATTCAGCATCAAGTGCCCTGAAATTACACAAAGAAGATTTGGCAAAGGAGCATGGGGAGAATTATGACAAAATTGTTGCCGACCGTCATTTTTGTCCTGATTTGCAGTTCTGCTACAGGTAATTAGCAAGGAAGCATGTTTGAATGTTTTGCTGTATTTGTTCTCAATTACTGTAGTATTGTTTTTATGTCTTAGTTTGTAAGGCAGTATGAAAATGTACTTGATTGCAATGCATGTTTGTACTTTTTAGCATTACTCGTAGCAGGTGCATACCATTCAAAGCTACTCTGTGGCTCAGGGCTGGTCATATGACCCGGGCGATCGCCCGTGCCCGCCTAAACGCCCGCCTTGGAAGCAAAAACACTTGCCAAGGTGTGCAACAAAATGCCCTCCTTAAATTGTGTGCTGGGCAACAAACAGCCCACCTTGAGAAAATATGTTTGCCCGTGTGAAAATACAATGCTAAAACCATCAGAATACATGCAGATTTAGTACATTTAAAAGACCCCAAAAAGACTTTCTACGCCAAAATATTCGGCAACTTCCGTAGCGAACACAGCCAGCCATACAATCTGCCAATGCCGCACGCACCGCACAGGTTGATTTTACATGGTTGGATTGCACAAGTAAGCTACAGCTTGCTGCATGCATCTTGTACTGCAGTGAGTACTGTTTCAAAATACATCGTTTTTGAGTGTCAATTCACTGTCAAACATTACCAAATTTGTCAAAAATGACAAAACCATTGTCCTGACATGTTCAAAAGACTCTCAAACAAGTATCTACATAATACTGACAATTTTTGATCGGAAGTTTTTCACCACGAGGCACATTTCTCTGGAGGGGCTTTGCAATTTTGCCGTTGCCTAACGTGTAAAATACATGGATAGGCCTACTAAAATGCTGCAATATGCAGAAGTTGTCTGCTTACTCGTAGAGCTACAGGGTCTACAATTTACCAATCATTTCTGTTTCAAAGTGTTATCAAATGTTGTCTGAGATGTTGGTATGAAGTTCAGACATAGTTAAGGCCAGAATAGGTCTTTGCTTGTCAAACCAACTTGAATATTTTCTAAGCCTTTTGCCATACATATTACTATTACGAGAAGCAAATAGTTTTATTCTCTTGAAGTCCTTAAATTGACATGAACATAACACCACTCTAAATCCTCATTCTGTTGCTATGTGGGGGGTGGAGGATCGATTCATCAGTTACCACCAGACGAAAACATTGTGGCCCATGGCCCCAACCTAGTTCCCCCACTCCTGTTGGAAGATAATGATCAAAGTATATACCCATTATATTAAAGGGGAATAAGTATGATTTTTGTGCATAGTTCACTTAATTACTCACAAGAAGGGCACAAAGCTTTGAGATTAGATCTAACTTGTCACTGCCATTTTCCGGACTGTAGGCCTGGGCCCAACTACAGCAGGCACGGATCCAAGGGGGGGAGGGCTTTCTTGGCCTCAGCCCCCCCCCTTTTGCCACATATGCAAAAATTAGCATAATGTTAATCTAGGAGAATACTGAAGGGGGCTTTTAGCCCCCCCCCTTTTCAAAATTTCTGGATCCGCCCCTGGACTGTATGTACCATCAAAGAAGGAATATTGGTATAGGCCCTACTGTATGGATGTCAGTTAATCCTTGGACCCTTACTGGCATCATTCGTGGAGTGGCTCCGCCATATGTTACCCAGGACTTGGTCCGCCCAGTGTCCACAGTGGTGCATATGGTAGAAGGGATAGAGCAGCAACTCTACCCTGAAGGGTGCCATGATGTTGCTAATGTGGGTATTTGTGGCAAGCTGAGATACAATCATTTTCATTTTTGACTGATTTATAACATGATTTTAGAAAACATGGCACCACTGTTTTTGGTATGATCGAGTGTTGCATCTAAGCTTGGATCTGGCTGGGGGGTGCTTTCCCCTAACATTTATTTTCAGAGAGGGTTATTGGTCCATGACCCCATGATTTGTGCTCCAGGTGATTTGTGTGGTATGTACTGCCCATTGCTCATGTCAAAACCTCCCCATTGGTTACATGGGGAGGTTGAGCCAAGCCTGAGTTTTGCGCAGTTGTTGCAATTAAACATGAAAGTGTTCATCCTCATTCTTGTTTTTATTATGCAACAAGGCTTCTTTGCAGTTCAGTTTGTACAATACTGTTATGCTTTTAGCTAAGGTAAATTTAAATATAAATTTCATATTTACACAACTGCCCTCCTAAAATCTTGGGTGGGCAACTAATTGCCCACCTTGAAGTGTAACAGCTAAAGCAAGGCGGGCAGTTGCTTGCCCTCCTGAAAAATTCTTATGACCAGCCCTGCTGTGGCTACCCTTGACCTGCATTAACTCTAATATTTTTGTCCATCAAAGTATTCATTAGAATCTTGTAATGCATTTTAGATTTTCCTGATTTCAAAAGAAACATTTCCTCTGTGGTTTTCAACATTAATTCATTGTATTTAAAGGTGATGTTAATTGAAAGTTGTTGAAACTGAATTAATATTTTCTAAAATATTTTGGAATAGAAACCTTGGTGAAATTTCTTGATACTGTACCCTGTTGGTATAAATATGTTTACACTTGAAATTTTAATGTTTACTTCAAACCAAGTCTTTAAGCATTTATTATACATGGAACAGTACCGTAGCAGCCTTCTTCATCATATCATGACATATTTTCTTGAGTAAGGCCTCCTACTGTTATAACCGTTCACACTTCTGTCTGTCAGTACTCAGTAAGGCATTTCCTACCTCTTCTCAAAGTTGATGGTCAGGATATATGAAAGTGATGGCATTCACAAAGTAAAATCAAGCCATCTGATAGTTGAGTTGATCAACCAGTGTGCTCAACATGCCTAAATGCTATAATAAAACAGTTATCAGGTACTTTAAGGATTGGGACAATTACATTTGAGGAAAACGTCAGAGGCAAAGTTTGAGCACAATTTAAAAAGGGGTGCCATCTCCCTCCCCCAACCCCTCCCACTCTCAGTTGTTTTTATAACATCTCAATTTATCATAAAACATGATCAAACAAGGACTTATATCTGTTCTAGACAGAGATTTTTTCTCATGTTGTATCAACTTTTTTTTGTCTTTTCCTCTTGTAATTTTCTTTTACTTTGAAACATTCGAAATACAATTATTGATATCAAACTTGATATCTGATATCTTACATTTCTCCCATCTGACTTCATGAACAGATTGTACTACAACATTTTTCGAAAGAAGACCAAGTGCATTAGCAAGAAGAAGGTGAATCAGCTGATACAGGAGAAAATAACATCATACAATGAGGAAAATGGGGACTGTATCTTGTCAAAAGTTGTCGATGATGAAGTAGTCATCGCTATAGTAACGCCTTTTATGAGTCGAGTCCATTCCACAGTACCTTCAGCTGGACAAGTTGTCTTTATGGACCATTCCACAGGGGACCATGGCAGCTCTCAGTTGTTCATGATGATGACAGACAGTTGGGCCGGAGGATTGCCTGTGGGTTGTTTCATCACTAGATCTGATTCTACTCAGGCCATTATTGCTGGCCTCCAGATGGTTCAGGAGCTAGTCGGAGATGGATCATTTTATGGCAGAGGGAAGGATGGACCTCAGTTGTTTCTGACAGACAATTTAGAGCCTGAGAGAGTAGCTATATCATCTGTGTATCCTTCATCTAAACAGCTGTTGTGCATCTTCCATGTGCTAAGGTCATTCTGGCAGTTCCTCTTCGACGGTCAGTCTCAAGTAGATGTGCAAGATAAGATCCACCTCTTCCAGCTAATGAAATCTCTTCTGAATGCTGCTACAGAGGCAGATATGGAAACACATTTTAATTTAATTCAAATTAACCCAGTGGTTTGTAAGTATGAGAATGTTTTCCACCATTTTCAGGAGATTTTTGGGCAGAGGCAGCTGTGGGCTCTTTGCCATATGGATTTTCAGGAACTTTCCTTAACTGGGAACACAGCAAACAATTTTCTTGATGCGGCAGTATTGGTTTTGAAAGACAGGCTTCTCAAGCAAAGTCAAGTGGTACAGACCTTGCAGGTTTTGGAGTTAGTTACCAACAAATTGGACACCCTCTTCAGGACCCGAATGGAGGATTTGGCAGAAGGTAAAGTGACCAGGGCCCTGACTAGACGCTATGTATCCATTCACTCCCTTTCGGCATACAAACAGGATTCCATTACTCAAAGTCCACCTTTGACGTTCATCATGTCTGATAAGAAGGGAACTCATACTGTAGATATGAATGTGGGTCTCTGCACTTGCCAGTCAGGTATTTCTGGTGGAACTTGCAAGCACCAGTGTGCCCTAATAAGACTGTATAATATTCAGAAGTGGAAGTTTTCCACAGTGCCCAATGAAGCCACCAAAAAATGGTTGCTATATTTAGCTCAGGGTGACCTGTTGGCAGATCTGGACAAGTTTTTCCAAAGGTTAAAGGAAGGACTTTCCAGAGCTCCTGCGACTTTTACTCGGCCAGTTAAGAAGTTTCTCCACCAGAGTGCTCGCTGTGAGTCTGACAGCAGTCTTGCCCAAGCATTGTTGTCTTTTAAGCCACAGGGAAGTACTAGCTCTGTTTTTGTTGAAAGGCAGAAGAAACGACAAGCCAACCATTGTGCAGAAAGTCAAAGAAACAAGGTTGCAAGGGTAGAGGAATCCGCTGATTTAGAGATCAGCTCTCAAGAGACTGAAAGAAGCAAGATGGAAGCCCAACAGAGGTGCCAAGACAAGGATGTAGTCCCAGCAAATGAGACAGAAGTCTCAGGGGATCCAGAGGAGGAGACAGACTATGTGAATATCAATGTTAGTCCTGTTTCTGCTGGAGATGTGTCTTCCATACAAGAGGTTACCCTCCCCCACTCACCAGAGGCAGAGGACATCACTAACAATGCAGTCAGCCTATAGGGAATAAATTGCTTTTAAATGAGCATTTTTCCTTTTTCCAATAGTTCACACTTTACTGTTATTCTCATTGGATCTCAATGACTCTCTTTGGGCCTCCTAGGAAGCATTTTGTAGTACCTAAGACAAACAATCTACTGCAGAAGTCTTTCTAGTACAATGTAACCCTTTCCAAAAAACCTACTGTATACTCGGTAAGTTGATAATCCAAATATGCTGCATCTCTGTTCACGGCACACACAGACCTGTTTTAACATTTATCGAGAAACCAAGGATGCAACTTTCCAAACTCTTGAGCAATCTTGAAATTGCTCAAGCCAATATGCCTTCACTGGCCAGGTGTAAATTCTTGCCTTCTCAGCCGTAGAATTTACTACACACCGTATTTGAGGTTCACATTGCTGTGTTGACAACCTGTGTCAATCTGTTACTTAACACATTTTTGGTAGCATTGGGGAGTACTCCTCAAAGCTACTCCCACTTCTTGTATGGAACACCAAAAGGGTCACTGTATTTCGACGTCTATTCAGATAATCTGCTGTCTGTGCATAGATATTTTGCTTTCTACCATACTTGTCTTCAAGTCGCGACTTGAGTCACATCCCACCAACACTACCTGACTTGAAAAATTCTGGGCAATTTTCCCCTATTGAAATAACACAGAGACTCAAGTCAATGACTTGACTCAAGTCCTTAAAATAGCCCCAGTTGACTTGACTTGCAGAGAAAAGAGTGACTTGAATACATCTCTGCCATCTACCCAGGTTTTTTTTTTTTGATGGCTTTTGGGATACTTTGTTTCAGGAATATTGTATTCTAGATATGTACTTTGTGGTCAAAAATCATGTTTTGTCATTATTAGCTCAGCAAGTTGAGCTATTGTCATGGCAATGGGTGTGTCTTTCTGTCTGTCTGTCAACATTGGTTGAAAGGCTACTGCCTGCAGGTTCTTTGACCGATCCTTGACAAATGGGTGAGTTTATAATACATATCAAGGGCTTGATAATTATGGTAACAGGAAATAGGTAAAAGGTCATTTGGGGTCATGAGAGGTCAAAGAGTGAAATCACGAAAAAGCTTTCAACTCCTAGTGGGTTATGTCTGAATGTTTTCTAATTTGACATGAGTGTTCAGTAGGTGATTGGTCATCAAAGTTGTACCTTTGACTTAGAATCAAAGGTCATTTAGGGTCAAAGAGAGGTACATCAATGTTTTACTTTTGAATAGGTCAAAGGTCATTTGGGGTCATGCAGGGGTCAAACAGTGAAATCACTCAAAAGCCTTCAACTCTTAGGGGTTATATCCAAATCTTATAACTGGTCAGGGTGTTGAGTAGATAACAGGTCATCAAAGTTGTACCCTTAAAGTTGGTTAAAGGTCATCTGGGGTCAACAGTGAAATCACTCAAAATCCTTCAAAGTTGGCCAGAGTGTTCAGTAGATGACAGGTCATCAGAGTTGTACTTTTGAAGTAAGTCAAAGGTCATTTTGAGTCAAAAAGAGGTCAAACAGTGAAATCACCCAAAATCCTTCAACCCCTACGGGTTATATCCAGATCTTATCAAAGTTGGCCAGAGTGTTCAGTAAATGACAGGCAGGGTTCAAAGTGATCCTATATTTCCTATAATTTCCTATAAATTTCCAAAAATCCTATATTTCCTCTATTTGTATGATTTTGGGCTTGTTTTCCTATATTCTCCTATATTTTTTCGTATCTTGGCAAAAAACTTTTCTTTTATGTGGTGTTTTGGGGTGAAATTTTCAGATGTATTCTTTTTCCAAGATAGCTGCCATAGACTCGGAGTGGCTTAGACAGGTAGCAGTGTATAGATGCCAAGTATCTTAATTAGATGCAAGTACATAAAGACCAATCATAGGATTCAGAAATATCTCATGTGAAACTACATAGGACACTAATAAACACTTATTTCATCACCCATAAATGTTCCACTTTCATGCCTGTGATTTTAAGTACTCTGTGATTTCATCTCTCTGAGGGAATTGTAGTGGTATTGTCAAGGGGGTGGATTAGATTCCTTTGCCTGGCATCCCCTGTAGTCATGCAGTCCTCCACATTTTAAAACCCTTACCTATGCTTTGCATGCACATAGCTGGTCTGTGATATGACTAATTCTTTAATTCAAAATATTGTAGTACAGTGGTTCGAAATACCAGTATTTTCCGTGTCATCTACTGTACCATCTTCCCTTAAACTGAGTTCTACCATTAAATCAGTTGATTGTTCAAAGTGTTGTACAATTACAATTGTCCCCTAAAGAAAAAGAACTTAGTACTTTGAGAAAATTAAGAGTCTCTCTGTAATGGTTACAAGTTTACAATGTGCAAATCTCTAAGGAGGTTTTCCCTACTGTAAACTCCACAAGAAGCTCTATGGCAGGTCTCTGGATGCCACATCAATTTATCCAACAGACCAAAGTGGAAATCTAATCCATGTATGGGATCTGGTGCTGAAGTGCCCATCACTGGTGGCAAGGGGGGGGGGAGGGGCACTTGCCAAGTTGTCCTTTCCCTAATTTTGTCATGTAACTTCCTCAAGTGAGATTTAAGATGTTAAGTACTGTATGTTAATGCACAGGCAGTTTTGCACACTGTAGGCATCTTGACAAATGGGGACTACACTGTTCTGCCAAGTTGTACAAATTCAAAGTGAGCAGCACATTTGTAGGGGAAGGGACCATTGGACACTGCCCTCTCTCCTTCGCTGATGGTAAGTTTTTCTTTAATTTAGTAACCTAAAATATGTAAATTTTTTGAAAATTGTACAAGTTTCAAAAAGATAACATATGTAGCACCAGATTGCATGTAACTGACCCAATCATTCAAAAACTTTTAAAGGGGAGGGGGAACCCACTCCCCTTAGACCCCTCCCCATGCTGGCAATCACAGAATAAACTACATGGCCCCTTGAGACAGTTCTGGCTATGCCACTGGGACATGAGTTCGAAGGTTTTCATGGCAACCATACAGTTGTCACAGGCCTATGATCTTACTGTCATCACCCACATGTCACACTTATCAAGATTGACTAGCAATACAGTGTAGTTTATAGAAAAATGTATTAATAGACCATTTCCTGTCACAGTATTTAAGGTGCAAAAAATTTGAAAATTTCCCCGCCTCAACCCCATTATTATTGGAGCTGAGGTGAATTCTATTTGTGTACTTTAGGACAGTAGTAACAGTTCATTGTCCACATTAACTACCCATCTTTTGAAAGCACTATCATAGTCACATTATGTGTTCTCAACTTCAGATATTGCAAAGTTTGGTGCCTTTTTGATATGCACAAATAATAACATTTATGGATACTTTATTCCAGGGTCAAAATATGCAAATACACCACCGTCAGGGGATTTGCCCTTTCCCTTCCACCAAAATATTTAGGTGGTTTTCTTAATTCCATGTTTATGGTAGAACCACACAGTTCTGCCACATGGTCCACACTTGTGATACTTTGAATCACATTTGTATCATTTAAACAGTATAGTTTATTAGTTTCCTATGGTACCATGTTTTCCCCATCCACAACTTTCAGAAGTTTTGAAGATAATTAGAACTGCTAGTGTGTAACATTCCTATATTTTCCTTGAAAAATCCTATAAAACCCTATATATTCATCAGTATCCTTCCTATAAAACCTCCTATATTTCTGTGATGGACCACTTTGAAGCCTGGACAGGTCATCAGAGTTGGTCTTTTGAAGTAGGTCAAAGGTCATTTGGGATCAAGGAAAGGTCAAACACTAGAATTGTGCAAATGCCTTCAGCTCCTAGGGGTTGTGTCTGAATTTTATCAAAGTTGGCAAGAGTATCCAGTAAATGAATTAATGGGTCATCAGAGTTGTACTTTTGAAGAAGTTCAAAGGTTGTTTGGTGTCAAAGAGAGGGCAAACAGAATGAAGAAAAAACCTTGAAATACTCATGGTTTTGTTGGAATCTTATCAAAGTTGGCCAGTGTTCAGTGGATGATGGATAGGTGTACATTATGTTGATGTTAAAAGTCATTTGGGGTCAAAAAAGGTCAGATGGTAAAATCCATGCCAGTGCTTTTTCATAAGGGTTTATGGTTTGTATGATGTATATTGCCATAGGAATCATTTTTTGACGGACCTGACAAATTAGGGTACGTGTCAAGCAAGGCCCCTTACAGATTTTGACAGAAATTGTGCAGCCTTGCATGTAATGTTTATTTCTGGAGTCCTTTGACCAGTTACTCTCTTTCCTGTCTGGAGTTCTTATCTCTCTTAAGCTAATTATCTCTCCCCAGAACAGCTGTCCACAGCAAAGCAGCACTGGCAGTTGCCATAGTGATAATCTTCTATCGATTGTACATGAGTATAACATTCTGTTGAAAACCTGATCAAAGGCCCATGTATTGGGAATTTAGAAGTGTGCTTTTCTGTATGGGGCCTTTTCATGGCATGATAAGTAGCACTTCATTTTCATCAACAGAATTACGTACAGTATTGTGCCCACAAACACTTAACTTTAGCTGATAAGCCACTCCTGTGACCATTTACATCTGTAGCACTGAAGTTCAATGCTAGATCATGACAAGCCATGACTCCTTGGTTTGGATCCCTATTAATGAAACTACATAACAGTAACTGTGAGAGAAATTGTAGTTGAGCTACAGCATCATTGATGCTTTTGTTTTTGATGTATCTGAAAGCACCAAAATACTTCCTAAGTCAAAATATGTGTGACTTTTTGCACTACCCCCTCATCAAATGGGTATCAAGTAATGTGCCATCTCCATTTATTTTGTCATCTCCATCTACTTTGTTGGATATTCCGGAACAATGAATATGCAGGACTTAAGTAGGCAAACTAGATTAAAAAGTAATTTGTAACATTATAGGTTTATTTTTTGCCCAATTTTGTAGTTTATGCCCTTTAAAGTTGTGCATATCCATTGCTTCCCCATGAATATATTGATGTACCTGGAGACGACAAAATACTTGAGAAGGCAATATACTTGAGATGGCAAATGTTTGTGACCCTCACAGCATCAGGAGTGGGCTAAAAGGGTCAAAGATATTTTCACATCTTGTTCATTTCATTCTTGTTCATTTATATCATAGTAGGTTCACCAATCACACACTGTAGGAATGTTTTGGTGAATTATCTAGGGTAAGGAGGGTGTTTTTAATCGCTTAGGTTGCATTTTTGATTCCTTGCCAGAGGCCAAAGGAATCTATGCGATGGTGATGTCATGTGTGTATGTGTGTGTGGTGCTGCTTTTAAACACTCTATCTCAAGAGCGGTAACCCTGGGTAATCTCATACTTCGCATGTAGATTGCCCATATTGAGTAGATGAACTCTGTTGTTTTTGGTGGAGGTCAAAGGTCATTTGGGGTCACCAGAGGCAATTTACTGAATTTCTTTTAGTAGCTGTAACTTGATGTCCTTTCTTCAGATTGAGTCATAATTTCAGGATAAGATAAATTGGTAGGAGGTGGAAATATTGCAATATGAACCGCATTAATCGTGAAGGGTCAAAAGGTCAGAAAGTGGTATTTTGTTGATATCTCGCCAACGGAACATTTTAGAGGGATGGCGTAATGGAAAGTTGTATTCGTCTATATGAAATACATGTGATGACCTACTTTGACCTCAGTTGACCCCATTTGACCTTTGTGGCTTTTTTGTGATCCCTGGATTCGTCTTGTTGAGACAAACCAAAAAGGCAATTATAGTACCCCCCTACGATGTTCCTAACTCTAGTTATTGACATTCAAGTGAAATGTTAGGAGTGTGTGTGTGTTATATGCATTGGAATGTGAGGTATGTGGTGCAATAAGTCAGTAACGAAGTGACATAGGGGGATGGCGTAATGGAAAGTTGTTTTCGTCTATGTGAATTGCACGCAATGACCTACTTTGACCTCAGTTGACCTCATTTGACCTTTTGACCTCTGGCTTTTTTGTGATGCCTGTGTTTGTCAAAGGCAATTAATTGTAATACCCTCCTATGATGCTCCTAACTCAAGTTATTGACATTTTAGTGGAAGCTAGGTCATGACTGTGTGTGTATGTTACTCATTAGAATGCGACGTACGAGGGTGTAATTTCTATAATTGAGTAATCAATTTTTGATTTTGAGTCACAAGATTTCAAAAGGTTGACCTTATTAACATGATATCTGAAGTATGATAACTGTGAGGGATGTCATGCTTGTCATGTAGGTGATTCATGTTTGTAACAATATATCAAGGAATCACTAAGCCTTTTGGCTAAATTTCTGGTGAAAAATGTGCTGACAAGAACTTTGTCAGGGGTAATCCAGCATATGTCAGGATGTACGTTATACTTTCGTTTGAAGCTGAATGAGACTCATTACATTGTGAAGGACAGGGTGGTACTGTACAGATGCTAGGAAATTTAGAGGCAAAGAGCATAATTGTCAGTCGCCATATTCATGAAGCCGTCCTAACTTTATAGCAGCTACTTAGGCCTTAGTGGGATACTAATATGACTTTTAGGCAACCATAGGGACAAAAACTTAATTGTGATATATGAAACCTTATTAAGAACCTTGCTTACTATTTCATACCAAACATATTAGGAAATTTAGGTGCCTCCTGGGTTGATTGGAATTTGGCTACTTCCTGATTAAAAGGCATGGTTTCGAATGTGATGACAAGAGTTACAGTAGCGTGAGTGATGTATTAGTCTGATCCATGTCCGTCACATGACAACTGAATACAGCATGGCAAAGTTGTCCCCATTCTTTGGTTCCTCTGGCCATGTTGTCACGTCTACAATAAGTGTAACAATGGTCTAACTAAAGCTTTTAGTTACCCTAGGTCAGAGGTACTCAAGTTTTTCGGGCTGCAAGCGACTTTAAGTGAGTTTCTGCTGAAGGTTTACTGTAGTAATCAGGACTCTGTTGAAACAATTTTCTTCTTTTATCTTATTTGTTAGTTTTTTTGAGTTTCTTGAATCTCTCGAGGGCCA
Organism: Holothuria leucospilota; assembly: GCA_029531755.1. Lineage (NCBI taxonomy): Eukaryota > Metazoa > Echinodermata > Holothuroidea > Aspidochirotida > Holothuriidae > Holothuria > Holothuria leucospilota. Next base: position 28,850,987 of record CM055964.1, read on the forward strand.
TTTTTTGTGCACGTCACAGGCTGCCACTTGTGACCCTATACTCTAGGTCATTACTAATGTTTCTAACAAACATTATAGAACTAACTATAGAGCTGGTAACATTTCATGAATAACAGTTAGTTACCAAGCACAATAACAGGCCTGCGTAGTAACCAACTAGACAGGTCCGTAGCCAGACAAGGTACTTGGGGGGTGGGGGTACTTCCAGGGTGGGGGTATTTTGAAGAGGGCAAGTTACACTAAAATGTGTGAAGGTAATGGTCATTTCTGTTGTAGGGGACAAAAGTTTTCAAGTAGAGCACCGTCTCCTCCCCTCTCCTTTGGCCACCGTCACAGGGTTGCAACTAGGCTAAGAAGGGTTTCTAGAAATCTGTGTAATGTTTGTACTTTTATGCCAACATCCAGCCTTTCTAAGAACTGTATGCCTGGCAGACTGTTAAATAGTGAATCATATTACATATAACAGGGGAGAAAAGAATGCCTGCATTAGTCATGTCCTGCTTAGACATTGTCCATTTTTTTTTTTTTTTGGCTTTTTCCTTCTCAAGATCATTTTTGACTACCCCCACCCTCTAGCTACATGCCTTGTAAAACATGAAACTGTGCTTACATGCTGAATCGAGTTATTAGAAATATTAGAGTGGACACTATACCTTGCAAGTAAGAGGAGTATGAATCGAATCCAAACTCTGGTTAAAGTCAAGTTACATTTTGGTCTGGGAAGATTTTCTTGGATCCATCGAAAGCTTTGTTTAATGCAGGAACATTCAGCCTGGGTATCAATTCGGCCTTGTGGCAAGTCGTGTGCTCTCATTGCATTTTCTTAACCCCAGGAAATTAATATCATGGGGAGTTGGGTGGGTGGTGTAGAAATATTGGATATCCTAACTCTTTGAAACTTTTTTATGCAGGCATGTAGCCAGGATTTGGTTCTGGGGAATGGGTTTCCGATCCAATTAACTCTATGATACCAGATGCACCACCAGACCTCAAGGTTGCCCCTATGGTCTCGGGTCCCAGGAGCCCACTGTAGGGCATTTCTTCATAATAAAGATCCAGGTTTGGGGGCAGGGAGTGGTACTGGAACATTGTGCAAAGAAACAGGTGATTTGGGGTCATTTTTTGCACTTGATTCATGGAAGGGGGTGTTTATTCCCTTCCCCCTCCCGTGGCCGCACCTGTTGGTCTGTTATGAATAGTAAATGCTTCTGCCTTGAAAATAATCATCATTGCTGGAGGTAATTAGCATGTGAAGGACTCGACTGTCGGACATAGTTTCATTGCAAATAAAAGGCAGATGGGACGTCGCAGGAAGATCATCGGTTTACGTGGATGGGTTAGATGGGATGAAATGAAAAGGATAAGTGGGGCCAAAATACGAAGACGGTTTGACTTTTACTGAGCTTTAACACTTTTTCATTGCTAAGTTTTATCATCTTTCTTTAACTGTTATGAAAGCACTTTGAGAAATATGTGAATTTAATATCCAATGTGCAGGAGAAAGAAGTCTTGATTTAGTTATTATGTATTGAACATTTATCTATATTATCCGATCAATACAGTTTTGTGTTTCTTCACAGTTTAGTTAAGTTTGGCATGCCTATATCATTATTTCAATGTAAAAACCTTTTAGATCAGAAATGGAACAAATTTAATGTAAACAGTCGTTCAAGTAAGTACAATGTGTGATAATTGTGCTTTTAGTCTCGTTTCTGTGCCTTGGTTTTCATCACATCAATTTAAAAACAGCCAGACAATGATGAACAGTGTAAAATTGTTGTTCTGTTGTTATTCCCTTGACTGGGATTCAGGGCAGAGGATTTTAAGAGATGTTGAGAGAAAGATATCTTCGTTGTATAGCGAGAATTTTCTCAGCGGGACTTGACCCAAATAAGCTTAAAGCAAGACTGCATAGACACTAGGTCACGGGTCTTACTTATTTTCGTTGGCCGCCCAACTTTTTCTTCGAGAAAATCTCGCAGGTCACAGACAGGTGCATACACAAGATTTTGTCCGCGGGGTCTCAGTTTGAAATGACTAAACGACTGCCGGATCGCGGAGTGTTCCATCCGAGAGCATGGTAACTACGGAGCCGTGGCAGATCCCCGGGTGGTGGGCTCAAGGGCAACGCCAAGTGGAACATAGAGGGCAAATACCTCCGAAGCTCAGACTGGGATGTGTGCAAACTTGTGGAAATTAGATTGAAAAATTTAACTACCTCTATAATGCAATTTTATGCACACTAAAGAGATGATTGCAAATACCATTTTGGTCAGTATTTTGTCATAGCCCTGATATGCATATCTCGAGAAAGCTGTTTCCAAAATTAACTCACTGCTCACGCCAGATTCAAATGCGCAAATTAATCGCAATGGGTTATAGCGCGTAGCTTACCAAGAAACTGGAAAGTTTTAAGGCCATCTTAGCTAGATGTGAAATGGTAAAATATGTTTCAAAATTTTAAGTTAATATGAACCTTCCAAAGCAATTTTTGCAACTGCTGGAGGCTCATGTATAATTTCCTACCTGAAATGATGTCATTGTGGGTAATTCATGCACGCGAAGGCATGACCACGTGCGTCCGTCGAAAGGATGACATTAAGTTGGCAAACGACTTTTAACGGAGGCTGTATTCTCGTAAGGCGTGACGGACAAAGCTTTCATCGCAAGAGCCGAAGGCGTGAAGCCAGAAGGGGATGTTCAGATCTAGGCTAAAGGTCCTCCCGAAAATTTTCTCAGATGAAATGGCTTTTGCGGCTATTCTGGACTATTTTCCATAGAAAATCCCTCGTCCTCCGTGTGTAATTTGAACATGAAATATTTTGGCTGACAATGACACAAATTAGGTGCTGACCGAAAACATGCATTAGCACTTTGCACTGGTGCTGTAACTGTTGGAACGCTAAATGCCCTCTTTGCGACCTACGTGCTAGGTGAGGTCTAGTTGCAAACCCGGAAACTCTAGACTACTAATGACGAAATGGTGGTCATGTGGAATTAAGCAATATAAACTGTCTGCAGAGTAGAACTGTCAATGAACAACGGCAACAAAGATCATATCTGATCGTCATTTATAACTCAAGAGTTACGGTCAGTCGTGTTGACGTGGAGGCAGTGGATTGTGGGAGGCGTTGCAATGGTTTTTGAAAGCAAACAATAGTTCTGCTCAATTTGTCCGACAAACAGTAATAATGAAACAATTTCACTCAAGTTGTCTTAGAAAAATCTGTAATAATCACCTAAATTTTAAAAATCTCTTATTTTTAAGTATCTTACATTATGTCCCTGAATAAAAGAAAAAACAAGGGGGCAATCCACGGAGTTGCTTATCTCATCGCTAGCACACGCATTAAGCCGTATAACTCACAGGAAGAACTTTCTCTCTTCCTTGTGGCATAAGGCCTACACATAACTGCAGGGACCGCTGAGACGGCTTTAGCCCCCACACTTTTTCTGCCGTGGGTATTTTGGACCGCGGTAAACTGCATTTATTTTATTGAATATATTGGGCGGCCGAGCCCCCTGCCCCCCCCCCTAAATCCGCCCCTGCATTGTAGGGCAAATTTTGCATAATATCACTTAATACTTTAAGAGCTGAGTTGCGCACAGATAGTGATACTATAGGCTACAAACCCTTTCCATCTTTTCAAGTAACTTCATAAGTAGAATGCATGGCATTATGTAAATGTCGGGAATTTCATCTCATTTCCCTAGACTTAATGTTCTCTTGTCTGCTTGTATCTGTCTTGCGGTGCGGCTAGTGACTCGAGGAGGGAAGTAAAATGTAAGTTGTGCCCAATAGGGCCCAACTGTCAGGACAATTGACTATGTAAGCTTTAAATAAGCGCCGATTCTTTTTAGTGTAAAGGCTCACCCAAAATAGTTAATTTCGCGTTCTTCGCGCGCTTTTTCACAGCTTAGAGTCCGGCAGAAACATTAAATCGGTGCGGAACTATTTTTCTCTATTAAATAAAAAATTTTATGCAAAATATGCCCCGCAACGGCATGGTATAGTACACAGGTTTTCTTCAAATTCTTCCTCACCAACCTCTCGACGGGGTCGGAGCTGTCCGAGGCTTCGCTCCCGTCGAGGAGTCTGTTCCCCCGTCGGGCAAATCCTGGCGCCACCCTTGGGTGGATGTGGGGGTCACGGGTGCGGGGGTGACTTGTTAAGTGATAACCCTTCGATACTAAGTGTCGGTATACATTGACTATATGCTATCGGTACTTCCATCCCTGCCCCCCCCCCCACTTCAAGCACCCCAGTTACGCTACTGAATCTACAGCGCGCGTAATGCGCCGAAAATTTTAGTTGGGTTCTTATTATAGAAATTGTCTTAAGAGCAAAAAACAGGTAAACCGTCGAGGCGATTAGTTGCCGTCGGGGACTGCATACTTTATAGTATTGACTAGCCTATGACTCCCCGACGAAACTAAAAAATCCCCATGGTCCCCCTACTCCCCACCTAGCGCCACCCCTGTGACTGACGCGAAGCATAGTATACGATAACATTTGTAATGTTGTGGCCGGTTTACGCTTTTTGCATTATAAGTGCCATGACAGCCAAAAATATCACTACGAAATGAAAATTTCTAAGTATGTACTTAGTTGAAAGATTTATACCAAAGATAGCACCATGCTGCATCTAAGCCCAGGGCCGTCTTAACGCATGGGCCCACTGGGCCCAGGCCCAGGGCCCCGCGATGTCAGGGGCCCCGCAAATTGACCTCTGCGCAAAAAATCATATTTCCCCTTGCGTAAAAGATTTTTGTGTGGAAATACTTTTATATACTCTTGAACAAGATTCATAACGGATTCTGAGTGTCAATTTCAGCATACCGCCCCCAAAGGCTCCGAAATGGATGGTAAAAAGTGTATAGGATGAATATTCACGAAAATGCTCTAAATGGTGCTGCAATGTAGTCTCCCATTGACTTTGTACACAATTCATTTCCAAGATGGCCATCGAGTGATCGAGGTGAAAACGCAACTTTTTTCGAACACACCTGATTGAGGGGCCCCGCTCCAATGCCGGGCCCAGGGCCCGGTGATCTCTTAAGACGGCCCTGTCTAAGCCACGTTAAATAAACGAAAATTCCTTAAGGGGAGGAATTGTCACCCTCCACTTAGACAACAGCAGTACAGCACCCTTCCTCTACACTCAACGAAACTATAGAAAAAATTCAAGTTGTGAATTTTTGACTGAATATGTAATCAGTTCGAAAATTTGCCAAAGATAGCACCACCACCTTGAATACTGTAAACAAAACTTTGACCCCTCCCCTTAGACCCCCTGAGACGGCACCTGTACTAGATGACGAAGGATCCGCCCCAGAGGCAAATTTCACAGGTATCATGATACTGGTATATGCACAATTTACACAGACTTTCTGGATTTATCTATAGGTTTACGGCTGACTTCATCTTGTGTTGCCCCCAATCGCCAGCCTATGGCAGCCTCACTGCCTGAACGACTTTTTCAGAGCCCACTATTTACCACTCGATGTAGGGTGCTCTTGATATAAGTCGGGGACCAGTCAGGACACCCTCTAGCAAAGTGCCCCCCACAAAGTTTCCCTACAAAGTCGCCCCTTAAGTTCAACAAAGCCGGCCCTCAGTTGAAAAACGAAAAAATGGATACAAATACTCTTAAATGATAAATGAAAAGTGACAAACGAAAGCTTTTTCACCCTAATGGGTATGCATGACTATCGACGCACAGTAGAAGATCGGCTGCTATGCATATATACGCCAGTGGGGTGAAAACGTATGTACGTACTGGCAACATATTTATCACGGCAGGTTATGCTCCGTAATAGCTCCATTCATGGTTTCTCAGTAGAGGGGTTTAACAGGAGGGCTAGGGGAACTTAAGCACCCTGTACCTCCAAAATATTCTATAGGCACCCAAATTTGTGCAAAATTTTTAGTAGGTTATCATGAAGACATAGATAGCTTATAAAATCACTATGGCACTTTATCGGGTCTAACTTAGCCTGCTGTAAGCAGGCTATTGTTGAGTTTTATCAGCTACAAGTACAATTCTTAATATTTGCTTACCCCTAATGTACAGTAGGCTACACAGACGAAGTTTAATATACAATAATATATATATATATATATATATATATATATATATATATATATATATATATATATATATATATATATATATATATATATATATATATATATATATATATATATATATATATATATATATATACAGGGGTGTATTATGATTTCTGAGAGAGCGCCATCTTTTGGAAGGCTGCTGCTCCGGAGGCTAGGTCTAACTAGGTTTCAAGAATATTAAGCCGACTTATTTTGAAAACTTTTCTTGGTACACTATGCGCCCCCAGGATAGATAGTTTCTTTGGCTAGTTTAAGATAATTATATTACCCCCACTCCCTCCCCCACCAAAAAAAAATCAGTTAACCGCGCCTAGTGTTTTTCAGAAGCCTGTGCATTTGCATGCCGGCAAATGATGAGGAAATTTTTCGCCTACCTGTCGACCGTGCAAATGGGCATACGTATCTGAGGACTAAGCGCAAAGCTAACTAGTCGGGTAGATTTGTGACAAAATATACCTTAACCCCAAAAAAATTCCTACAAGTGAGATTTCAGTGGTTTTTGGTAGATTTGGATGTGGGGAACAACATATCAAAAATCCACCAAAATCGGTTCACAAGATATTTATTTAAATGGGTCATTTCCAAAATGGCCGTTTTTACGTCATTGTAACGGTAAATGCACCTAAAATAACACTTTTTGCTGATTACAGGAAGTTTGCTGTACTCAAATTTTGTTTGGCATGATGGTTTTACGATTAAATTGACCAACAGTACTACTGTAGACCTGAAGCTTTCATAATTCACCTACGATCAGTCTTACACTTAAGTCCCCAAAACCACCCCAAACGACTGTTCTTTGCCTACTACTAGAATTCATGCAAAATACAAAAAGTCTTCTTGATTTCTTGCATTTAGGTTTCCAGGGGTAGTATTTTTACTTAAGCATTTTTACAATGTAGTAAGCTAGCAAATGGCAGAGTGCACTGCAGAGAGAAACAAATTGTGGTTTGGTCCTTCAACAGGTTTGTCCAGAGGTGCATGGCCCCAGGATTTGCTCTACAGGGGCCTAAATTCTTTGGCGGGAGGGGCGGTCTGAAGACTTGAAAAGGGCGATGGGTTGCCGGGAGGATATTGAAAGCAAAATTTTTGGATCCCGAAGCGAGCCGAAAATATTTAGTTTCTTTTGAAAGAATTTGAAATTTTGGGGTTTCATGAAAGAAAATCTGAAAAACTGGGGGGGGGGGGGGCTATCGTACAACGTGCTGTACATGAGAGGAAATTCAAGTAAGTTGTCGGGGGGGGGGGCTGGACGTCTTTGGAATTACATATTTTATCGTACCTATAAAGGCTCCCTGGCAAAATTGGGAAAGTTCCTCGAAGTCAGCCTTCCCCGATGGAGCCATGCCTCCTGCTCCCATCTGGTACCACCCCTTGTTTGCCGTGTCTGTTTTCAAGAACGTTACAACCAGAACTATGTAATGTTCAGTCCAACACGGCAGTGACTGCTTAGTAACCTGATTTAGGGTTGTTAATTGTTGGATATTCGGATGTTCCCATTTTTACACAATTGATTGGCATGAAGCTGTGCTTTTCCATTGAAATAAGTCTCTAGTCAGTTCAAGTGGTAGCATCGCTGTTTGTGGTGTATAAGTTATGAGCCTATCCCCGTAGAGTTTACCCTAGGCTCCAACGATAGGCTATCACATATGCAATTAATGGGCAAAGCAGTCATGTTAAGTGCAGTAAAGCTTTATTAAAAGATGCTCTTTAGCCTACAGGTTAAGCTGCTCATCGGTTTGGTCGCAACCTTTTATAATCAAATAAGCAGTGTATAACCTACACAATGCAGTCACATTTAATAGTTAAGCTCTGCAATTGCAGTACCTGCCATCAAGACTTTCTAAGATTGGTGGCTGGACAATTCACTCCTGAATTTTGACATTTTAAAGGGTAGGCTGCTATTTTGGACGTTTTCATAGAAAACATCTTCAAACTGGAAATTATGTGGGGCTTCAGTCCCCCTCCCGAGCGGCCCTGAATTAAGCTGGTGAAGTTATACGGTATTTTTCTTGGAGTAGTGAAATATTTGAGTGTGCCATCTCAACGCACACTCTATATGTGCAATTGCTATAGTGGTGGATTCGCTCTTTGCTCCTTTCACACTGTACGTTACTGAGGTAGCCTTGTACCTACTTGGGTGGATATGAGACAAAATGTGCCCACCCAGCCCCCACCCTCCCAATTTATGTAGCAAGGATTTCAATCAGTTTTGGCATGGTTGGACATGAGAGCAACTCATTGACAGTCAAATAAACTTCTTGAGTCCCGAATAAATCAGTGTCACTGCTGACGAAACCTTGGCAAACTCTATGTCCTTAAGGGTTTATTCATTGAAGCCCTTTCCAATTGTATCAAAAGTCTATCAAAATGTGTTCAAGAAAATTGATTATAATGAATCATTTGCAAAATTGCTGATGTCATGGTGGACATATTAATACGCAGATCTATTCAAGTTGCACAGTTTGCTGATCACAGGAAATTTGTTCCACTCATGTTCGATTGATAAAATGTTGTTATATTTGAATTTTAAAGCAGTAGTACAGTTGACCTGTGACCCATTGCCTTCCCTACAGAAAATATTTAAAGTAAACTTAGTCTTCTTATGTTTTGGCATTTATGTGGCAAGGTAAGTAGGATAAAACTTTTAGCGGGTAATGCATGATAGGAATTGGTTTTGGTAACTCGACCTAAAAAGTACTGGGTTTTGCTTACGACTTATTTGTTTAAACACAAGAAAAAGCAGCATTTGAGGACGAACTTAGTACAGTCATATTTACGTGGTATGCCACAACTAACAGCGCCGCTGCCAGGATTTCAAAAGTGTGGGAAAGAGACAGGACACATTACGTGTACGTCCCGACGTTACAGCTTATTGTAGGCAGACACCTATTGGTGATCCGGTCAGGTGACACCCGAGTAGAGCTGCTTTTAGTCAGGGATAGTCATCAACACATTTAATGGGTTTGTACACTTAATGGTCGTGGTCGGCAAGCAGAAATAGGGGAAGTATTTTGGCACATTGCTCCTGTAAACTGTGTTTCTTTAAGCAGGAACGGACGGGGGCAAGTAAGTAGCATACCCCTCCCCCATCCTTGGTGGGCCCCTGCAAGCAAGTGACCAAACGATGGCTCATTTATTTCGGTGAAACTTACCAAGGTTAAATCAGAAACGTGAAGTAGGGTATCAACTAGTGCTAACGCTTTAATGAAAATGACACATACTATCTCTAGTTTCAGAATATGCTGGATGCTCTGTAGTTTGGCAATGTTGGATTTTTAACCACGAGATAAAACTTTAAAACGGAGTATAATTTTAAAAAGTATTTTAAGCTATTAGTTGCTGTTGGCCCATCGAAAAAACTGGGAAAGCTTATTTAATCTACTGTTTAGAAAGTTTGCAGATTGGAATTTTAAAAAAAAAACAAGGGGGTGCACAAAATTTCAGTTTGCAGGTCCCTAGAAAAAGTATGATTATCAGACCATTTGTCCAAATGAAAGGTCCAAATTCTATATAACACCACCCAGAACGCCCTGGACGTAAAAAGTGCCAGGGCCATCACCACCCTATGGAATTTACACTACTCAAGGCCAACAGTTCCTTTGAACTATAAAAAAAAAAACACAGGGGTTCCACAATGTTTATACAAAAAAAACGGTATGAATAGCAGTTGGCCATACTTTTTTTGGTATTTGTCCTCAAGAAAAAAAAAAGGTAATGGTGCATTCATCTGTTCATTATGAAAAAAAACGCCTCTCTGGCGGAAACATTATGCTTAGTAATTTTTGCAGGGGATGATATCATTTTTACAGGGAAATAAAGGAATTTTTTACAAAAACTGAAAAAATTCCCAAAAATTGTTGAAGAACAAGGATTTACTTTACGGGGGTTACGTATATTAAATACAAGGGGGGAAAATTTTTGAGTCAAACCTGCAATAATTCACTTCAAAAGTGTGTGTTTAACGCTGGTCTTTGAAAAAAAGTTTGTTAAAGTTTTTTCCACTCCTAAAAAAAGAATATGTGCCTTTAAAAACATTTTTCTCACACTTCTAAAACGGTCATAAACTTTGGCCTATAAATTGGTATCACCAAACAGTTTGCAATTACAAAAACTCAATATCTTGGACAAGTATAAATCTTACAATTTTTTTACTTTTTCCACCAATTCCAAACTTTTGTAAAACCTTTGATTGGTCATTTTTTTTTTAATGTTAAAAAAAAAAAAATTCTTTTTTAACATAAAGTTGACCAATTAATGTCCATAATTTTTACTTTTTGGAGTTTTTACAAGGAAAAAATGTGACCTAAAATTCTCAACCCTTTACTGTTAAATTCAAATTTGACTTGGACTTGAAAAAGTCAAACGCTTTTTGTCCTAAAAAAAATTCATATTGTCCTTGAACTTTTAATTTAATTTATTTTTGACCTATTTAGGGTAGCATTGTATTTGCCTTTTTTATTTCCCATTTATAAGGGGACTTCTGACCTCATAAATGTTTGGTGGGACTTTTAAAATGGAAAAAATATTATAAGGGTTCAGTTTTTTTACACAAATTTGTTTGACTTTTTAATTACCATTTTTATTTGTAATTAGTTTTGACTTTTCCAAACCTTTTTGGTTTGGGAAAATGTAAAGGAGCAGAAGTTTTAGCTTTTAAAAAAATGGTAGAAAAGTGGCCTTGGGGACAAGTGTCATAATTGTTTGGATTTTTTAAGTAAAAAACATTTTGCTGATTTTAAAAATGTCCACTTTAAATCGGAGAAATGTAAAAGGTCATAAAATTTAATGGGACTCTAAAAAACAACATTATCAGGTTCAAAAAAATGTATAGTTCATGAAAAAAAATGGAGATTTAAAGGAAACCCCAAACAAGTTTTTTGTTGGGCCTTAAAAAAATTTAATAAAAAAAAAAACCCACTCCGAGTGGGGGGACTTTAAGGGGGATTTACAAAAAGGTTTTAATTATTTAGGAACTAAAAAAAAAAAAAAAAAATAACAGTTTTAAAAAAAAAAAAAATATGAAAAAAAACACCTTATTACTTCTTTTTTAATTATTGGCACTTTCAAGTTGGGAACGTACTAAAAAATCTGAAAACAAAAAAATAGGTTTGTGTATCTGAAACACACGGGGTCCATATAAAGGAGGGATTTCAAATCCGAAAAAAAAAAAAACTACTAAAAAAAATTTTTAATTTTTAATAATGTTTTAAAAAAATTTTTTTTACTTGGGTTTCCATAAGGGGAAAAATAGGGGGTTTAAAACTTTAAAAAAAAAGGAGTTTTTCCACGGTTTGCAGGGGATACAGTTTTTTAGTCGTTTTTTTTTTTGCCCACTTCCCCATGTTTTCCCTTTGGGCTGAAAAAAATAATTTTTACAGGGGCAAACCAGTTTGGGGCGAACGTCAGCCCACTTGATTTAAATTGGAAGGTATTGAAAAATGGGTTATGGCTTTGCCTCTCGCTTATAGGGAACCTTTAATAATTGTTAAAAGTTATATAAATTATGAGGGCCATCTAAGCATTTAATAAAAGGCCTGCCATATTCCATACAATTTAAAAATTACATTTACAAAGTTAAAAAAATTACATTTACAAGTGCCCAGGTTTTCAACAATTAGATACAGTACAATGCTGCTTTGACATCAAATTCTTTTTATATAGCTTATACATCATACCACATACCAATTTTCCATGCCATTGATGTAATTCCTGTGAAAAGAACATTAGCTTTCAAAATATGACGAAAATGGCGCTTGCACCTTTTCTTCCTGGAGAACTATGGTATTGCGCAATACTTTTTCTGACGGGCTTTAAACTTCTGAACACTCTAAGCTTCAGCACTAAAAATTTCTACAAGAATCATTCAATTTTACATCAACCCTTTTAAATTTGTGCAAATGTGTTTCACGGTCCCTTTTTTCTGCAGTTTTTATAATGAAAACATTTATAACGGAGGCATTCCAAACCTTCGATGGAAAAGTTTAAGTGGTAAACGTCATTGTGGACGTCATCAATGGTGTTTTGTGCAAGGGAACTTGAAACATTTATCGTAGATAGTCATAGAAAACATTTTTTACCCACTAAATTCACAATACAACACAACATTACATATCACCTTATTGACATTAAGTAGGGAAAAAAAGGGGTTTTTAAAAGCCGCCATTTGTGGATTTTGACCGAATTTAGGGCCCTTTCCATGGGTGGATTTTGGTGGATTTGTTGTTCCTGGGTACATTTATACACCTCATCATAAATACCAAATACTGTGCTTAAAACTGCACTTGTAGGAATTATTTTTAGGGTCCAAACCCTAATTATCCTACCCGACTCATTAACTTGAAGGGCTGCTGCATACAGAGAGTCCTCCCATTCGAGCAGAAAATCTGCTTTAATTCGAAGGGAAAATGCTATTTTCAGGGAAGGATGCGTTAAAATTTCAGGCAAAGGTGTCCCTTAGAAGGTGTTGCAGAAGCCTTTCCCCACCCAATCCCCACTGGACGGATGTATTTGAAGTAGCTAGCCCAGCATGTAAACCATGCATTTGAAGGGTTCGTCCACCTTCCCCTATTGACAAATAGTTTGGAAATTTGTGGAAAAAAAGCGTCAAGAAATGGGGCAGTGCCCGTCATGCCCCACATAGTTACGGGAGGCACGTTTCCCCACAAACCCGGCCTTAAATTAGGAAATTCATTTTACAGTTGTGGAAACACTATCCAGGCCTCGGCTCAACACATTGGCTACTGTTCAGTCATAGAGGAGGATTAGGATATCCTGCTCTATGGTGATTGTCAACCTGACTGGGTGTCTCAACCGAGAAAGTTTCCTTTTTGTACTTAGTTTCGAGGCCGAAAGAAGACGTGAAAGGCTGGGCTTACCGAAAATCTTCTCCGACAAACGTTGGTGTGTGTTTTAAAAGAGGACGCCTCGAAAGTGGACAGTTACGGTTTACTCTGTACAGTACGGTAGCGCGACAGGGCTTCCTCAGCTACCATAGCAATAGCATATTGATATTATTTCTACATTATGATGGTTGGTACGCATGAGTCCGGTCACAATCAAGGGAATTTTTCACTAAAAAACAATACACCTTATGGTAGAATTATGTAATTTAAACTTCATCCATTATTCCTCATGTAACTGTTTATCTTGATCCTGAAGAACTGAGTGAATTTTCTGTTAACAAACTTCAATGAGACGGAGAAATCCATCACAGGTTTTCAATGGCCCTTAGTTTCAAGAACGGTACCTTGAGGTCGGTCACGACGAAATATTAATGAAGCCCATGAAGAGTGTATCAAAATATATTCCATGAATGACATATCATTATATAAATCAATCATAAGATGTGTGGAAGGGGACCATTTTTTGCTGTGATTTGGAGGATTGTTTGAAAATATTTTTTGGGCCATTTAAAGAAGGGTCTCAAGCCACCTTTACGTAACACTAGAGTAGGCTAGGCTGGGTGAATTATCTTCCTAAAAATGGGAGTAAATGCTTATTTTTGACAGAGTTTGAGTTGTGGTTATGTAGTGCTGGAGTTTCCTCACTGTCCTATGTTTATTTGTTGGCCATAGCTCGCCTGACTTACATTTTGTATGCGGTGACCGACTCAAGGTACCGACCGACTCAAGGTACACTCACTATACCTTACACTGAGAACATGTTACAGCTAGGCCTAGGCTAAAAGGGGTCAAATCTTCATTTAATTTGGGTGAGTAATTTCTACAAATTTCTCAGAGTACTTTACTGTACTGAAAACATGATGTATTTTTAAGAAAGGTATGTTCATCATTTTAATCATTTCAATTTTCACTTCTGCTGTAGGCTAATGTGCTTTAGGGCAGGCTAAATACCTTATGCAGTAATGATGCATAATGCATATTATTAGATCGGTACAACTATACTATAGAATACCCCGCAAATTTACTGGTCATCCGGATTCCTAGTCCTAGTCCCACTTGGACTAGGACTAGGAATCCAGCTGAAAATGGATTCCTGGTCAGGCTGCCACTTTGACTAGGACTAGGAATCCAGCAGAAAATGGATTCCTAGACAGGCTTGTGCCGTACTGGTGACTTAGTGACTAAGAATCCGATGAAATGGATTCCTAGACAGGTGCCCCTTGGACTAGGACTAATGAAATCCAGGATGAAAAGTGATTCTAGACTCGGCTGCCACTTGGACTAGGATTAGGAATCACAGTCTGGAAAATGGAATTCCTATACAGTCTGCCACTTCAACTTGGACTAGGATCCTAGATGAAAATGGATTCCCTAGACAGGCTGTCCACATCGACTAGACTAGGAATTCCAGCTGAAATGTGTTCCTAGGTCAGGCAGAATTTTTGGAGCACCGGCGGAGTTAACAGCGGCTTTGGCCTATCTGATTGGCTGGTTGCGGGTCATGGTGGGGGCTAGGGATGTTGGTTGCCTGGGCTTTCTGTAGCGTATAGTATAGATATCCAAGTCTATGAAGGGATATCCCACCCAACATGATGAATTGGGCAATCACTAATCAAGTGGATAGTAGGTTGTCTTTTTTTTTTATAAAAAAGAAAAAAATTGTTTCCTGCTACATAGGCATGTTACAACTATGAAAAGCAAAAGTGACTCAACTTGCAATAGCACTATCAATCTCTTTTGCGTACATGAGGGGTCCTCCAGAAAGTGGTCAAAACCGTCACAACACCTGATAGAGCTAACAAATAACATGCACAGCTAAAACAGAACCAGCTTACATTCAGTTTTCGACATTAGAAAAAAAAAGTTACATGCATCTGGCATGAACTTAAAAAATTTTTCCTGCAAAAACACATCCCTCCAACACTACCTGACTTGAAAAATTCTGGGCAATTTTTCCGTATTGAAATAACACAGAGACTCGAGTCAATGACTTGACTCGAGTCCTTAAAATAGCCCCAGTTGACTTGACTTGCAGAGAAAAGAGTGACTTGAATACATCTCTGCCATCTACCCAGGTTTTTTTTTTTTTTTTTGATGGCTTTTGGGATACTTTGTTTCAGGAATATTGTTCTAGATATGTACTTTGTGGTCAAAAATCATGTTTTATCATTATTAGCTCAGCAAGTTGAGCTATTGTCATGGCAATGCGTGTGTCCGTCTGTCTGTCTGTCAACATTGGTTGAAAGGCTACTGTCTGCAGGTTCTTTGACCGATCCTTGTCAAAGTTGGTGAGTTTATAATACATATCAAGGGCTTGATAATTATGGTAACAGGAAATAGGTCAAAGGTCATTTGGGGTCATGAGAGGTCAAAGAGTGAAATCACGAAAAAGCTTTCAACTCCTAGTGGTTATGTCTGAATGTTTTCTAATTTGACATGAGTGTTCAGTAGGTGATTGGTCATCACAGTTGTACCTTTGACTTAGAATCAAAGTTCATTTAGGGTCAAAGAGAGGTACATCAATGTTTTACTTTTGAATAGGTCAAAGGTCATGCAGGGGTCAAACAGTGAAATCACTCAAAAGCTTCAACTCTTAGGGGTTATATCCAAATCCTATCTATCTTAACTGGTCAGGGTTTTGAGTAGGTAATAGGTCATCAAAGTACCCTTAAAGTTGGTTAAAGGTCATCTGG
Organism: Holothuria leucospilota; assembly: GCA_029531755.1. NCBI lineage: Eukaryota > Metazoa > Echinodermata > Holothuroidea > Aspidochirotida > Holothuriidae > Holothuria > Holothuria leucospilota. Next base: position 28,866,718 of record CM055964.1, read on the forward strand.
GGTCAAGCAGGGGTCAACAGTGAAATCACTCAAAATCCTTCAAAGTTGGCCAGAGTGTTCAGTAGATGACAGGTCATCAGAGTTGTACTTTTGAAGTCAAAGGTCATTTTGAGTCAAAGAGAGGTCAAACAGTGAAATAACTCAAAATCCTTCAACCCCTAGGGGTTATATCCAAATCTTATCAAAGTTGGCCAGAGTGTTCAGTAAACGACAGGTCATCAAAGTTGTTCTTTTGAAGTAGGTCAAAGGTCATTTGGGATCAAGGAAAGGTCAAACACTGGAATTGTGCAAATGCCTTCAGCTCCTAGGGGTTGTGTCTGAATTTTATCAAAATTGGCAAGAGTATCCAGTAAATGAATTAATGGGTCATCAGAGTTGTACTTTTGAAGAAGTTCAAAGGTTGTTTGGTGTCAAAGAGAGGGCAAACAGTAGAATGAAGAAACAACCTTGAAATACTCATGTTTTTGTTGGAATCTTATCAAAGTTGGCCAGTGTTCAGTGGATGATGAATAGGTGTACTTTATGTTGATGTTAAAAGTCATTTGGGGTCAAAAAAGGTCAGATGGTGAAATCCATGCCCGTGCTTTTCCATAAGGGTTTATGGTTTGTATGATGTATATTGCCATAGGAATCATTTTTTGACAGACCTAACAAATTAGGGTACATGTCAAGCAAGGCCGCTTACAGATTTTGACAGAAATTATGCAGCCTTGCATGTAATGTGTATTTCTTGAGTCCTTTGACCAGTTACTCTCATTTCCTGTCTGCAGTTCTTATCTCTCTTAAGCTAATTATCTTTCCCCAGAACAGCTCTACACAGAAAAGCAGTACCAGCAGTTGCCATAGTGATAATCTTCTATCGATCGTACATGAGTATGACGTTCTGTTGAAAACCCGATCAAAGGCCCATGTATCAGGAATTTAGAAGTGTGCTTTTCTGTAAGGGGCCTTTTCATGGCATGATAAGTAGCACTTCATTTTCATCAACAGAATTACATACAGTATTGTGCCAACAAACACTTAAAGGTCGTGTGACATGCCACCAAAAAGAGCCATTTCACTTGTTACTTAAAGAATTAAGTCCTCCGATCAGAGATCTGTTGGAATTATTTCAATATCTCAAAATATACATCTTCAAAGTTTGATGGTTTCTGAAGAAACTAATTGCGTATGCAAAAATAATGATGTGGAGTGTTGCACAGTGTTATGATTTCTTTTGTTAACCCTATATATATTATCTCTTAATTACTGATCATATAGATTACAGTATGGTGAGTGATATCAATATTTTTCAAGGAAAAAATTTAAGTTTTATAATAAACCCGTAAGGGAATAACAATCCTACCAGTGTCCTTGAAATTAAGGTTAAAAAACTAAAGGCTAACATGTGCCATATATGGTATCTCCCTCTTTGGATGTCACATATTTGCAGATTCAGCTAATGTTTATTCATGGTACAAGTGTGAAACAGAAATTTCCCTGTAAAATGGTCAATATTTGATGGATTTTAATGGAAATTGCAGCTATTTTCTGGATTTTTAATGCTTCTTACATCAAATATCCAACTATTTTATTTTCATGTCACACAACCTTTAACTTTAGCTGATATGCCACTGCTGTGACCATTTACATCTGTAGCACTGAAGTTGCTAGATCATGACAAGCCATGACTCCTTGGTTTGGATCCCTATTAATGAAACTACATAACAGTAACTGTGAGAGAAATTGTAGTTGAGCTACAGCATCGTTGATGCTCTTGTTTTTGATGTATCTGAAAGCACCAAAATACTCCCTAAGTCAAAATATTATGACCCTTTTTGCGCAACCCCCTCACCAAATGGGTATCAAGTAATATGCCATCTGCATTGATTTTGAACTAGATTAAAAAGTAACTTGTAACATTATAGGTTTATTTTTTGCCCAATTTTGTAGTTCATTCCCTTTAAAGTTGTGCATATCCATTGCTTCCCCATGAATATATTGACGTACCTAGAGACGACAAAATACTTGAAGGCAATATACTTGAGATGGCAAATGTTTGTGACCAGTCTTAGCATCAGGAGTGGGCTAAAAGGGTCAAAGATATTTTTAGGTCTTGTTCATTTAGTAGGTTCACCAATCACAAACTGTAGGAATGTTTTGGTGAATTATCTAGGGTAACCGTAAGGAGAGTGTTTTTGATCGCGTAGGTTGCGTTTTAAAAAATATGCTGACAAGAACTTTGTGAGGGGTTATCCAGCATATGTCAGGATGTATGTTTACTTTCATTTGAAGCTGAATGAGACTCATTAATTTGTAAACGACAGGGTAGTGCAGTACAAACGCTAGGAAATTTAGAGGCAAAGAGCATAATTGTTTGTCGCCAAATTCATGAAGCCTTCCTAACTTTATAACAGCTACTTAGGCCTTAGTGGGATACTAATATGACTTTTAGGCCACCATAGGGACAACAACTTAATTGTGGTATATGAAACCTTATTAAGAACCTTGCTTACTATTTCACACCAAACATTAGGAAATTTAGGTGCCTCCTGGGTTGATATTGGAATTTGGCTACTTCCTGATTAAAAGGCATGGTTTCGAATGTGATGACAAGAGGTACAATAGCGTGAGTGATGTATTAGTCTGATCCATGTCCGTCACATGACAACTGAATACAGCATGGCAAAGTTGTCCTCATTCTTTGGTTCCTCTGGCCATGTTATCACGTTTACAATAAGTTAACAATGGTCTAAATAAAGTTTTTAGTTACCCTAGGTCAGAGGTTCTCAAGTTTTTTGGGCTGCAAGCGACTTTAAGTGAGTTTCTGCTGAAGGTTTATTGTAGTAATCAGGACTCTGTTGAAACAGTTTTCTTCTTTTATCTTATTTGTTAAAGTTTTGAGTTTCTTGAATCTCTCGAGGGCCATTTTTGTGAACGTCACAGGCTGCCACTTGTGACCCTATGCTCTAGGTCATTACTAACTTTACTAACAAACATAGAACTAACTATAGAGCTGGTAATGTTTCATGAATAACAGCTAGTTGCCCAGCAGATATAGTACACAATAACAGGCCTGCGTAGTAACCAACTAGACAGGTCCCTAGCCAGACAAGGTACTTGGGGGGGGGGGGGTAAGTTCCAGGGTGGGGGTATTTTAAAGAGGGTAAGTTTCAACTAAAATGTGTGAAGGTAATGGTCATTTCTGTTGTAGGGGACAACAGTTTTCAAGTAGAGCACCGTCTCCTCCCCTCTCCTTTGGCCACCATGACAGGGTTGCAACTAGGCTAAGAAGAGTTTCTAGGAATCAGTGTAATGTTTGTACTTGTATGCCAACATCCAGCTTTTCTAGGAACTGTATGCCTGGCAGACTCTTAAGTAATAAATCATATTACATATAGCAGGGGAGAAAAGAATTCCTGCATTAGTCACGTCCTGCTTAGACATTGTCCTCATTTTTTGCCTTTTTCCTTCTCAAGATCATTTTTGACTACCCCCACCCTCTAGCTACATGCCTTGTAAAACATGAAACTTTGCTTACATGCTGAATCGAGTTATTAGAAATATTAGAGTGGACACTATACCTTGCAAGTAAGAGGAGTATGAATCGAATCCAAACTCTGGTTAAAGTCAAGTTACATTTTGGTCTGGGAAGATTTTCTTGGATCCATCGAAAGCTTTGTTTAATGCAGGAACATTCAGCCTGGGTATCAATTCGGCCTTGTGGCAAGTCGTGTGCCCTCATTGCATTTTCTTAACCCCAGGAGATTAATATCATGGGGAGTTGGGTGGGTGGTGTAGAAATATTGGATATCCTAACTCTTTGAAACTTTTTTATGCAGGCATGTAGCCAGGATTTGGTTCTGGGGAATGGGTTTCCGATCCAATTAACTCTATGATACCAGATGCACCACCAGACCTTAAGGTTGCCCCTATGGTCTCGGGTCCCAGGAGCCCACTGTAGGGCATTTCTTCATAATAAAGATCCAGGTTTAGGGGGCAGGGAGTGGTACTGGAACATTGTGCAAAGAAACAGGTGATTTGGGGTCATTTTTTGCACTTGATTCATGGAAGGGGGTGTTTATTCCCTTCCCCCTCCCGTGGCCGCACCTGTTGGTCTGTTATGAATAGTAAATGCTTCTGCCTTGAAAATAATCATCATTGCTGGAGGTAATTTGCATGTGAAGGACTCGACTGTCGGACATAGTTTCATTGCAAATAAAAGGCAGATGGGACGTCGCAGGAAGATCATCGGTTTACGTGGATGGGTTAGATGGGATGAAATGAAAAGGATAAGTGGGGCCAAAATACGAAGACGGTTTGACTTTTACTGAGCTTTAACACTTTTTCATTGCTAAGTTTTATCATCTTTCTTTAACTGTTATGAAAGCACTTTGAGAAATATGTGAATTTAATATCCAATTTGCAGGAGAAAGAAGTCTTGATTTAGTTATTATGTATTGAACATTTATCTATATTATCCGATCAATACAGTTTTGTGTTTCTTCACAGTTTAGTTAAGTTTGGCATGCCTATATCATTATTTCAATGTAAAAACCTTTTAGATCAGAAATGGAACAAATTTAATGTAAACAGTCGTTCAAGTAAGTACAATGTGTGATAATTGTGCTTCTAGTCTCGTTTCTGTGCCTTGGTTTTCATCACATCAATTTAAAAACAGCCAGACAATGATGAACAGTGTAAAATTGTTGTTCTGTTGTTATTCCCTTGACTGGGAATCAGGGCAGAGGATTTTAAGAGATGTTGAGGGAAAGATATCTTCGTTGTATAGCGAGAATTTTCTCAGCGGGAGTTGACCCAAATAAGCTTAAAGCAAGACTGCATAGACACTAGGTCACGGGTCTTACTTATTTTCGTTGGCCGCCCAACTTTTTCTTCGAGAAAATCTCGCAGGTCACAGACAGGTGCGTACGCAAGATTTTGTCCGCGGGGTCTCAGTTTGAAATGACTAAACGACTGCCGGATCGCGGAGTGTTCCATCCGAGAGCATGGTAACTGCGGAGCCGTGGCAGATCCCCGGGTGGTGGGCTCAAGGGCAACGCCAAGTGGAACATAGAGGGCAAATACCTCCGAAGCTCAGACTGGGATGTGTGCAAACTTGTGGAAATTAGATTGAAAAATTTAACTACCTCTATAATGCAATGTTATGCACACTAAACAGATGATTGCAAATACCATTTTGGTCAGTATTTTGTCATAGCCCTGATATGCACATCTCGAGAAAGCTGTTTCCAAAACTCACTGCTCACGCCAGATTCAAATGCGCAAATTAATCACAATGGGTTATAGCGCGTAGCTTACCAAGAAACTGGAAAGTTTTAACGCCATCTTAGCTAGATGTGAAATGGTAAAATATGTTTCAAAATTTTAAGTTAATATGAACCTTCCAAAGCAATTTTTGCAACTGCTGGAGGCTCATGTATAATTTCCTACCTGAAATGATGTCATTGTGGGTAATTCATGCACGCGAAGGCATGACCACGTGCGTCCGTCGAAAGGATGGCATTAAGTTGGCAAACGACTTTTAACGGAGGCTGTATTCTCGTAAGGCGTGACGGACAAAGCTTTCATCGCAAGAGCCGAAGGCGTGAAGCCAGAAGGGGATGTCCAGATCTAGGCTAAAGGTCCTCCCGAAAATTTTCTCAGATGAAATGGCTTTTGCGGCTATTCTGGACTATTTTCCATAGAAAATCCCTCGTCCTCCGTGTGTAATTTGAACTTGAAATATTTTGGCTGACAATGACACAAATTAGGTGCTGACCGAAAACATGCATTAGCACTTTGCACTGGTGCTGTAACTGTTGGAACGCTAAATGCCCTCTTTGCGACCTACGTGCTAGGTGAGGTCTAGTTGCAAACCCGGAAACTCTAGACTACTAACGACGAAATGGTGGTCATGTGGAATTAAGCAATATAAACTGTCTGCAGAGTAGAACTGTCAATGAACAACGGCAACAAAGATCATATCTGATCGTCATTTATAACTCAAGAGTTACGGTCAGTCGTGTTGACGTGGAGGCAGTGGATTGTGGGAGGCGTTGCAATGGTTTTTGAAAGCAAACAATAGTTCTGCTCAATTTGTCCGACAAAAAGTAATAATGAAACAATTTCACTCAAGTTGTCTTAGAAAAATCTGTAATAATCACCTAAATTTTAAAAATCTCTTATTTTTAAGTATCTTACATTATGTCCCTGAATAAAGGAAAAAACAAGGGGGCAATCCACGGAGTTGCTTATCTCATCGCTAGCACACGCATTAAGCCGTATAACTCACAGGAAGAACTTTCTCTCTTCCTTGTGGCATAAGGCCTACACATAACTGCAGGGACCGCTGAGACGGCTTTAGCCCCCACACTTTTTCTGCCGTGGGTATTTTGGACCGCGGTAAACTGCATTTATTTTATTGAATATATTGGGCGGCTTCGATTATTAACCCCCGCACTTCAAAATTGGCTCCCCGGTCTCTGAATAAGTGCACTTGAATATGAACGCACAATGAGTGGTTTGAATTGAAGCTCATAGTCTATCCATATGTATGTCAGTTTCTATGGTATCTTCAAATTACTCACTTTAATATCGGCCTTTAACTTTTCACGCCCTCACAAAGTGAAAGCAACTACCAGCGCGTTCGTCGATGATAACGCAGAAGTACGTGTGAGGTATTCTAGATAAAAAGACAGGCCAACAAATTTCTGTGCGTATGCAATGCTTACGCAAGCTGCGTTGTTCTAACAATGACGTTTTCCGTAATGCGTGCCTATTATACGCACATCACCGAATAGAAAGGCGCGTATGTCAAATCCGCACTGCCGCCCTGATATTTGCATCTCCATGCGCCCTTTTGTGGTGCAAAAAGGACGAATTCAGTGCGCTTTACAGAAAATCTGTGCACATAATATGGTATGCGGAAGGCACATTCATCATATGTGCGAAATTTCATGTATGTGGAATGTTTCCTTCTGGAGTTATACTTACAATACTAAAAAAAATGTGATATTTCACAAAAATTGACCTTTGACCTTATTTCACATCACCTTTGATCCCGGTCGCCATGACAACCATATATTATGGTAGAATTAGGCAGGTTCATCATATGTGTGAAGTTTCATGTATGTGGAATGTTTCCTTCTGGAATTATACTAAAAAAAATAAGAAAATGTGATTTCTCACAAAATTGATCTTTGACCTTGGTTGCCATGGCAACCATATATTTTGGTAGCATTAGACATGTTCATCATATGTGTGAAGTTTTGTGTATGTGGAATGTTTCATTCTGGAATTATACTAAAATACTAAAAAAATGTGATTTTTCACAAAAATTGACCTTTGACCTTATTTCACGTGACCTTTGATCCCGGTCGCCATGGCAACCACATATTATGGTAGAATTAGGCAGGTTCATCATATGTGCGAAGTTTCATGCATGTGGAATGTTCCTTCTGGAATTATACTAAAAAAACTAAAAAAATGTGATTTCTCACAAAAATTGATCTTTGACTTTGGTTGCCATGGCAACCACATATTCTGGTGGCATTGGGTACGTTCGTCATATGTGCAAAGTTTCATGTACGAGGAATGTTTCCTTCTGGAATTATACTAAAAAAAACCTAAAAAAATGTGATTTCTCACAAAAATTTATCTTTGAGCTTGGTTGCCATGGCAACCATATATTCTGGTGGTATTAGGCACGTTCATCATATGTGCAAAGTTTCATGTACGTGGAATGTTTCCTTCTGGAATTATACTAAAAATACTAAAAACCGTGAATTTTCCCAAAAATTGAATTTGACCTCTGACCTTTGACCTTTTCTGCCGAAAGTCACGGAGACACAAGTTTACACTCTGGGGTACCTACCCACCAAATTTCAAAAGAATCGGTCTAGCCCACAAGCAGGCATGAGCTTTTTCCGCGAATTCGCGGATTTCCGTGATTTTTTTCCAACTTCCGCTATTTTGCATTTTCATTTCCGCGAAAAAATGTGAAGTTGAAAATGGGAACGGCACATGATTTAATCATAAGATGTCAGTGAAACAGCATAGTGTCTTCAGTAAAATGTGTATTTCCACATATTTTGTTTACATGTCACTGCAGCTAGAAATGCATAGTCGACATGTTTAATTATGATACCCTTTTTCCTTGTCATATCATAGCTCCTAGGTCATACTGTAGTGTGCTGCTTGAAAGTGGAAAGTAAAAGTGGAAGCAAACAGTCATGTCCACTCCATATACCTAGTACATACAGTATTATAATGCACTGATTTAGTGCAAGTTTTGTATACATGTACGTACGTCCATTGGCACTGGCTGTGTCCGTACATGCAAGTGTGTAGATGTGCACACTGAAGCTATAGTCGATATACATGCTTGGTACTAAATTTATACTACAACGTAGCTTGTAGGCACTGAACAGAACGATTGTCTTGTCTGCAAAGGTAATCAAAGCTTGTATATTCACAGGGCATGTACAAAATACTCAACTGCGCCCTTTCCTACATCTTTATAAGGTTTAAGGCTGGTTGCATATTCTGTTCATATATATCTGTCACTAACTTAGTGGCATTGCCATTAGGCCTAGCCTACCTTCTTACACTATCCTAACATAGGTTATGTATGTGCACTGCTAGTGAGCCTAGCCCATACTCTCACAGGCTGACAGGTTTCTGGGTCTGAAGAAGGCAGCCATTCTGGGATTTGGCTTGAAGTTCATAACAAACTGGTACCAATTTTCACCAAAAGAGCTAGGAATTGGTGCCTTAAATTAGGCCTTACCTAACAAGGCCTAATGGTTGGCCTTTGAAGTTTTGGCCGAGCCTAGGCAAGGCATGGCTCTTAAAAGTTAAATGTGCTTTACATTACAGAGCACAGCCATGGCACTTTCCTTAGCCATATGTTCTGATGTACAAAAAGGGCTACTATTTACTAGTAGGTAGGCCCTATACTTTAAAGCCTAGGCCTAGGCAAAAATCCTCTAAAATGTGCTGCAAGTTGAATGGTGTTAAAACTTAATAGTGAGCCATAAAATAATCTTGGACATTGGATCAAAGAAATAAAGAAGCCAGTTGGTATGAACTAGGTTTTGGGAAAGACAAGGTATTAATGCTGACCCAACTTAGTGAACCTTAACACCTAGGCTATACAGTATGTTAAGTGTAGGGTGCTTTTGTTATTTGTTTCATCAAAATATGATAAACAATTAGCCCATTTAGGCTATGTGAAATCTTAAAAATCCAGGAGCTTCCGGGGGTGAGCCATAAAATAATCTTGGACATTAGATCAAAGAAATAAAGAAGCCAGTTGGTATGAACTAGGTTTTGGGAAAGACAAGGTATTAATGCTGACCCAACTTAGTGAACCTTAACACATAGGCTATACAGTATGTTAAGTGTAGGGTGCTTTTGTTATTTGTTTCATCAAAATATGATGAACAATTAGCCCATTTAGGCTATGTGAAATCTTAAAAATCCAGGAGCTTCCGGGGGCGCTGCCCCCTGGACCCCCGCCAGGGCGTTGCCCCTGGACCCCACCAGGGGCCCTAAGGCGGGCCCCTGGACCCCACCCGTAAGAGTTCGCGCTTCGCGCTCAGACTGACGCCTTCGGCGTCAGTATACTACGTACCACATTCAAAAGTTCAGTGATTTTTTTTGTATGTCAGGCTCATCCCTGCACAAGGAGGAGTTCATGGAGCACTTTTTTGCTTAAAATGTTAATATCACATGACTTTTGACTATGGTTGCCATGGCAACCATATATTTTTGTAGTGCCAGACACTCTCATTATATATGTGAAGTTTCATGTTAATGGGATGTTTTTTTTTTTTTGAGTTATTATAAAATGAGTGAGTTTCACATAATTTGACCTTTGACCTCTGACCTTTGACCTTTACTTCCGGGAGTCAATGCAGAACTGGGGTTCCACCTAGGGCACCTTCCCACCAAATTTGAAGAAAATCGGCTTTACCGTTTTGGAGATATTAAGAAAACAAAATTGGACACACACACACACGCACACACACACACACTCACCCACACACACACACGGACACGTTTTGACCCCTCCCTCCGTTATGGACTTTTGGTCACCCTGGGGTACCCCACCATGGGTTAGGACTTTAGACTAGTAACTTGTGAAAATTAACTGTTACCATGGCAACGGTTGTTATTTCTGCTGGCATTGCCGAATATAGCCCAACAGGTCAAGTGACTACAATATCTCATCCTCCTCACGGAGCGATGAGATAATAACAAGTAGCCTAAGTAACTAAAATATTTTCACATGACTGAAAGAGACTATTCCTAAATTAGGATATCATAGTCTACAAAATCATATGGCGGCCGGGCGGGACTGCATTTTCTCTATAGTCTAATTGCTTTATGACGACAATACCGTCTCAATCGTATTCTCATTATTCATTGGTGCATGAGGGTTTTACAATTACGCTGACTGTTCTTGTGAAGTCGTTACGAAGAAGCACATAATTGCAAGAGTATACCAAGCAGGGAAACACGGGAACATTTATGACAACTGAAAGCTTTGAAGAACTAACAGGCATGGCAGAAGACTTGCCCTTTAAAGGTGATCGGTCGTCTTGAAATATTGTTTGTGACGTCAGCCTTTTCTTGACATGTTTCTGAGGCGTCACTGTTCAACAGATACACCGTACAAGCGTGGTATATATAGCTAATCGGTAAGCAAGACGAGACGGCATGTAGCTGCATACCTACTAGGTATACCGATGTCATCATAGCTACTTGTATGGTGTATCCGTTCAACAGTTACGACTACAGAACATGTCAAGAAAAGGCTGACGTCACAAACAATATTTCAAGACGACCGATCACCTTTAATAGGCTGATACATTTTGTTAGAGAATTGAAAGCGTCTCGGTGCAGAGTCCGTGCGCCATTTAAGTTATGGAAATTATTTTTAATGCAAAACCTCGGAGGGCGTTTTTCCGCATTCATCATCGTTTGTGCTCCATATACAGGGAGCTGCCTTTGACTTGATCTCATATCAATCTAACATCATGACTGGGCAGCGGTGGCGCCAGGATTTGTCCGATGGGAGCAGCGACCCGAAAGCCCCGACAGTCCCGATGCCGTCGATGGGCTGGTGAGGGGGATTTGAAGAAAACCTGTGTACTATATACCAAGCCATTGCGGGGCATACTTTGCACAAAATTTGTATATACTAGAGGAACATATAGCTCCGCTCTGATTTAATGTTTTTCCCGGAATCTAAACTGTGAATTTGCTAAGCCTACACTACAAAGAATCTGTACTTATTTAAAGCTTATATCGGTTAATTGTCTGAGCAGCCCTGGGCTCTATCGGGCATAACTTACATTGTACTTCCCTCCTCAAGTCATTACAGCTGTACCTCACTACAAACACAAGAGAATATTGACTAGGTTTAGGGAAATGAGAGGCAATTTCCAACCTTTACATAAATCCATACTTCTACTTATTAGGTTACTTAAAAAGGTGGAAACGGTTTGTACTATAATTAGCTATATAAGTAACGGAACTCAGGCAGAGTGGGCAAAGCGTACCGAATGTTGTTGGTTTTATCGCAGAAATGACCCTTTGAAAGCCAAAATAAGTAAACCGACCATGGGTAGCGACAGAAGTTTCCCAACAGGGGGCCGGGCCATTCCAGCGACCACAAGTTCCGACCTCCTATGTCGAGGGGGTGGTGAGAAGGGGATATGAATGAGCCTGACTATCCCATGCCATTGCAGTGGCGGATCCAGGATTTGGCAAAGGGGGGGGGGGGAGGCCCCAGGTCATAGTGGTTTGTATAAAAGTCTGATCTGGGGGAGGGATATAAGGGGGAAGCGGTGCACCAGGGGTGGTGTAAGGGGTATTTTGATAGGGGGTAAAGTATGCGATGAGTGAACACTGTCCTGGGGAGGGGTCTAAGGGGAGGGGTGTCCCCTCCCCTTTGAGAAAATTTTTGTTAATTTAAGATTGCTTAGATGCAAAATGGTGATGTCTTTAGTACTTATTTGAAACTGATCATATATGGCTGGAAAATGCTCATAATTTAGTGAAATTTAAATTTTGGTTGGATGAAAGAGGAGAGTAGCCTTGTACTCTTTTGGCCACATATTAGTGATGGCATTAGTTCCCGAATGGAATGTCTTCGTTTCCCTTATATTACCCTTTAAATTCGAAGTACATTTCATTAAAGTAAATTACAAAGCTTAAAGAAGACGCTAATGTTGCAGCAAGTTATAGTTAAAAGCCCGAGGTTGTTGAAAATATTCTTCTAAATATTAAAGAATTCTGAAATTCCTTTGAAAGTAGAAGCAGTGTTCCCAATGCTGCGGGCCCGGCCGCCTAATTTTTTTCCCACGAGGTTATGGGCAAATTTGATTTTCAAAATTTTTTAAATTTGTTTCAAAATCATGGTTAGGGTTGTGTTTAGGGTTAGGGTTACTTGGCTAGAGGTTATTTGGCCTGTTCTTTCGTAATCCGGTGTCAGGAATTACCAGTAAATGGGTCGGGAAAGCTTGTCCATTTTTGGATCTAGGGGTGTGGCCTATTTCCAAAAAGCTGATTGGTCCATTGGCAAGATTTGCCCATAACCTCGTGGGAAAAAAAAATTGCGCGGCCCGGCCGGTAATAGACTGAAGTTAACAATCCAATACAGCGCTCATGGGTAACCCCTTGCAATACCCGGAAAAAGTTACTGTGACCAATATAAGCTAAAATGTTATCAGCCGGAGGTCAGTTACAGAATTATTAACGTAAGACTTATTTTCTGAGGTGAAAATTTAAATAATGAACAAATTTGAATTTCACTCTGACACATCACAAACGCCTATTTAATTGGAATACGGCCTAGTCATTTGTTTTATGAAGTTAAAAAAAACTTCAAAAATTTTTGGAAGGGGGGGCCCGAGCCCCCTGGCCCCCCCCCCCTAAATCCGCCCCTGCATTGTAGGGCAAATTTTGCGTAATATCACTTAATACTTTAAGAGCTGAGTTGCGCACAGATAGTGATACTATCGCTACAAACCTTCTTACATCTTTTTCAAGTAACTTCATAAGTAGAATGCATGGCATTATGTAAATGTCGCGGAATTTCATCTCATTATCCCTAGACCGAGTTAATGTTCTCTTGTATGCCTGTATCTGTCTTGCGGCTGCGGCTAGTAGACTCGAGGAGGGAAGTAAAATGTAAGTTCTGCCCAATAGGGACCAACTGCCAGGACAATTGATCTATGTAAGCTTTAAATACGCGCCGATTCTTTTTAGTGTTAAAGGCTCACCCAAAATAGTTAATTTCGCGTTCTTCGCGCGCTTTTTCACAGCTTAGAGTCCTGGCAGAAAGAAGAAACAGCTTAAATCGGTCGCGGAACTATTTTTCTCTATTAAATAAAAAATTTTATGCAAAATGGCCCCGCAACGGCATGGTCAGTACACAGGTTTTCTTCAAATTCTTCCTCAACAACCTCTCGACGGGGTCGGAGCTGTCCGATGGCTTCGGGTCTCTGGCCCTCCCGTCGAGGAGTCTGTCCCACCGTCGGGCAAATCCTGGCGTGCCACCCTTGGGTGGATGTGGGGGGTCCTCACCACACCCTCCCCACCCGTCCCCCTCTCCCCCCCCCCCCCTCGTCGCCCCTGTCCCCCCCCCTCCCCCCCCTTCCCCCTCCCTCCTTCTCCTCCCCCCTCCCCCCCCCCCCCCCTCTTTCTCCCCCCCCCCCTCTTCTCTCCCCCCCCCTTTCTCACCCTTCTCGTTTAGCTGTTTGGGTGCGGGGGTGACTTGTTAAGTGATTAACCCTTCGATACTAAGTGTCCGCGTATACATGGACTATATGCTATCGGTACTTCCATCCCTGACCCCCCCCCCACTTCAAGCAACCCCAGTTACGCTACTGAATCTACAGCCCAAGCGGCTATTTAATGCGCCGAAACCCCCTATTTCAGTTTGGGTTCTTATTATAGAAATTTGGGTCTTAAGAGCAAAAAAAAAACAGGTAAACCGTTCGAGGCAGGATCTAGTTGCCTTCGGGGACTGCATACTTTATAGTATTGGACATATCCTATGACTCCCCGACGAAACAAAAAAAATCCCCAGGGTTCACCCCCTCCCCACCATAGCGCACACAACGGTGACTGACGCGAAGCCAAGGTATACGATAACATTGGTAATGTTGTGGCCGGTTTACGCTTTTTGAATTATAAGTGCCAGGACAGCCAAATAAATATCACTACGTAATGAAAATTTTCTAAGTACTTAGGACGTAGTTGAAGGAAGATTTATACCAAAGATTAGCAACCATGCTGCATCTACGCCACGTTAAATAAACGAAAATCACTTAAAGGGGGAGGAAAGCGGTCACCCTCCACTTTAGACAACAGCAGTACAGCACCCTTACTTCTACACTCAAACGAAACTATAGAAAAAATTCAAGTTGTGAATTCTTTGAGCTCCCTACCCTGAATATGTTAATCAGTTCGAAACATTTGCCCCCCCCACAAAGATATAGCACCACCACCTTGAATAATGTGTAAACAAAAACTTGTTGACACGTTTTTTGTTTATTTCCCATTAGTACACCCTGAGACGGCAACTGTTACATGAGGACGATAAGGAATACCGTCCCCAGAGGCAACTTTCCACATGGTTATCATGATACTGGTATATGCACAATTTACACCCCCCCCCACCCCGACTCCCCGCCACCCACCCCCCGCCGGATTTCAGTAGAGAGGTGTTAAGATCACCTAATGACTTCATCTTGTGTTGCCCCCAATCACCAGCCTTTACCACTCGATGTAGGGTGCTCTTGATTTAAGTCGGGGACCAGTCAGGACACCCTCTAGCAAAGTGCCCCCACAAAGTTTCCCTACAAAGTCGCCCCTTAAGTTCAACAAAGCCGGCCCTCAGTTGAAAAACGAAAAAATGGATGCAAATACTCTTAAATGATAAATGAAAAGTGACAAACGAAAGCTTTCTCACCCTAATGGGTATGCATAACTATCGACGCACAGTAGAAGATCGGCTGCTATGCGTATATACCGACGCCAGTGGGGTGAAAACGTATGTACGTACTGGCAACATATTTATCACGGCAGGTTATGCTCCGTAATAGCTCCATTCATAATTTCTCAGTAGAGGGGTTTAACAGGAGGGCTAGGGGAACTTAAGCACCCTGTACCTCCAAAATATTCTATAGGCACCCAGATTTGTGCAAAATTTTTAGTAGGTTATTATGAAGACATAGATAGCTTATAAAATCACTATGGCACTTTATCGGGTCTAACTAGGTTTCAAGAATATTAAGCCGACTTATTTTGAAAACTTTTCTTGGTACACTATGCGCCCCTAGGATAGATAGTTTCTTTGGCTAGTTTAAGATAATTATATTACCCCCCACCCCCTCCCCCGCCAAAAAAATCAGTTAACCGCGCCTAGTGTTTTTCAGAAGCCTGTGCATTTGCATGCCGGCAAATGATGAGGAAATTTTTCGCCTACCTGTCTACCGTGCAAATGGGCATACGTATCTGAGGACTAATCGCAAAGCTAACTGAAGGGGCTGCATACAGAGAGTCCTCCCATTCGAGCAGAAAATCTGCTTTATTCGAGGGAAAATGCTATTTTCGGGGAAGGATGCGTTAAAATTTCAGGCAAAGGTGTCTTAGAAGGTGTTGCAGAAGCCTGCCCCCACCCAATCCCCACTGGACGGATGTATTTGAAGTAGCTAGCCCAGCATGTAAACCATGCATTTGAAGGGTTCGTACACCCTCCCCTATTGACAAATAGTTTGGAAATTTGTGGAAAAAAGCGTCAAGAAATGGGGCAGTGCCCGTTATGCCCCACATAGTTACGGGAGGCACGAGGGGGCACGTTTCCCCACAAACCCGGCCTTAAATTAGGAAATTCATTTTACAGTTGTGGAAACACTATCCTCAGCTCAACACATTGGCTACTGTTCAGTCATAGACGGAGGATTAGGATATCCTGCTCCACAGGCAGTTCTAGCGTTATATAGTACTATACATACATATATATAAATAGACAAGGTAGCCGTTCAGTAGCCAGATTTGGCCTATTTGGCCATATATGCACGAGTACATGGCCAAGTTAGTAAAAATTTGCCAGTTTGGCCAAAGCATTTGAGGATTTGGCCATATTAGTGCATTGCAGCCAAATCTGGCTACTGAACGCCTTGGTGTGGAAGAAGTGCGCTACCTTGTCTATTTATATATATGTATGTACTATAACGCTAGAACTGCCTGTGTCCTGCTCTATGGTGATTGTCAACCTGACTGGGCGTCTCAGCCGAGAAAGTTTCCTTTTTGTACTTACTTTCGAGGCCGAAAGAAGACGTGAAAGGCTGGGCTTACCGAAAATCTTCTCCGACAAACGTTGGTGTGTGTTTTAAAAGAGGACGCCTTGAAGTGAAGTTACGGTTTACTGTACAGTACGTAGCGCACAGGCTTCCTCAGGGGACATACTAAAACGAATGCCAGCGAATGCCCGTACTACACCGTTAAATTACGACGAATGGCAGCGAATGCCAATTCATTTGCACTAAAGTGGCGAATGCCAATAGACGTAGTGGTAAAAGCAACTACGGAAGCCTATAAAGAGTATAAGGCCTTTTAGAAAGTCTTTCCCCCCCACCCCCCCCCCCCCCCACCCCCCCCCCCCCCCACCCCCCCCCCCCCCCACCCCCCCCCCCCCCCACCCCCCCCCCCCCCCACCCCCCCCCCCCCCCACCCCCCCCCCCCCCCACCCCCCCCCCCCCCCACCCCCCCCCCCCCCCACCCCCCCCCCCCCCCACCCCCCCCCCCCCCCACCCCCCCCCCCCCCCACCCCCCCCCCCCCCCACCCCCCCCCCCCCCCACCCCCCCCCCCCCCCACCCCCCCCCCCCCCCACCCCCCCCCCCCCCCACCCCCCCCCCCCCCCACCCCCCCCCCCCCCCACCCCCCCCCCCCCCCACCCCCCCCCCCCCCCACCCCCCCCCCCCCCCACCCCCCCCCCCCCCCACCCCCCCCCCCCCCCACCCCCCCCCCCCCCCACCCCCCCCCCCCCCCACCCCCCCCCCCCCCCACCCCCCCCCCCCCCCACCCCCCCCCCCCCCCACCCCCCCCCCCCCCCACCCCCCCCCCCAGGATTACGCACTTTTATTAATGAAGAAATTCAGCTGTTCCATCATCTACTTTGTTCCCCCTTTAGCAAAGGTACATTCCTGTAGCGCTATTTGTAGATTGACATTCTGATTTTTGCCGTTCAGAAGCACAACATGCAAACTGCTTCTGATATATTTTCCATGCCATATGAGTCTAAGGGCTTTCAACAAAGAGTACTGGTGGAGAAACCTCTCTATTGAGGAAATATGCTAATATTTTGTTGTACCCACAATGATAAACTTTGAAACACTGAAGCGAGAACACAATTGCCACTATTTTTTTTCGTTAACGCTTTCAGCGTATGGGTGTTTTATAAATTTGACTATCTGCCCATAGCTGAACCGGGTTTATCATATTGATTCGCCTTTTCGCCTACGGTTACCCCAGTAGTGCGAAGTTAAATGGGAGCCCGCTAATGGCCATGCAAACATCGACAGATCATTCTTATTAATCCAAGAAGAGCATTAATATTGCAATTTATAACTTACAAAACGATCCATAGGCGTATGAAGCTTTTCGCAGACGGGGGGGGGGGGGCTGAACCTTTGCTTGTTTCGGTCGCAGTCTTGGTGGGGCAGGGGGGGGGGTCTAGCTTACTGGTGAGGGGTTTCCCCGTGGGGATGGAACAAAGTTTTTGGGTAATTTAAAGGGCGACCTCAGAAGAGCAATTTGGATGGGCAACATTCTGGACAAAAAGCTTTAAAAGGAAAATTATACTGCAAAATTTTTGACATTTCTCTTACAGAAGGGGGACACATAAAAAGGATAAGGGGTTTTTTTTGCTCTATCTTTTGGATCTTGGGGGGGGGGGGGGGGGGGGGGGGGGAGGGGGGGGGGGGGGGGGTGGGTGGGGGGGGGGGTGGGGGGGGGGGGGGGGGGGGGGGGGGCGGAAGCCAGATACTTTAGCCCCTCACCTTTTTGTGACGTGGAAAGCCCCCAGTCCCCCCCCGCGGGGGATTCCTACGCCTATGGGGAATATGATCGGTTTTTAAGATCCTTGGCTTCTTTTTATTGCAGTCAGTAACGTCTTTAATTCTCGCTCCATGTGGTAAAAAAGCATTGGCAGAGCAATCTGCTATATAAAATGTTGACAGTGATATCTCGTATGTCTAGTAAATTTTTGTACATGGGGGAACAACAAAAGAAAAAAAAAAAATAGAAAATTCAAATGTCAAAAATATTAATCCACGATGTGAACCTTCATAACGGTGGTATTATCATATATGAATTGGTTGGATTAATATATGGTTTTATTTATTCATTGATTCTGGAGTTCAGGGGATCGGTCTTATTTGTTAAATTATAGATTGAATGGTTCTATATTTGCAAAAATATTTACCCACACTCTAGCTTGACTCCAAGGTAGAAGAACAAAGCCTCCCCTGAAGGTGAAGTACACATGTATAAGTACCAATATTGTTGAAGTTTGGGTGGGTGAACTAGACTGTGTTGACCTTTGCACCCTTACTAATTACCCCGGAGCCGATGTGCGGGTGATCGCGTCGGTGAACCAGTAGACTGTGGGTATAAATTATGTCTCGTAAAGAAAGTTTGCGTGGGAAGCGTGAGCAACCAAGACCAGAAAATTCGTGTACACAGCGATACAAGGTGATTTCGTGACCAGCCTAAGGGGGATCCATTTTTTAGCAGGTTCAGGGTAGGTGTCATAACTGTTACAAAGGTTTTGTTATTACCTGGGAGGGCGTCCCGAACAAAGACTTGTGAAAAAAACTACAAGTACTAAATAAAAATTCAAATGCACATAACCCTACGTGCAAAATAAAACTAAAACAAAAAAAAAAAGGGGAACGTTTTCGGGGTGGGCAAAGGGAGGGATGGACTTTTTAACAACCATTAGCCATCCTTTGAATGGTTTCTTACTTTTACCTACCCATTGGAAACGTCTGTGATCTATGCATCCACTTGACAGGCTTCAGATTCGCCGGTTCCCAATGCAGTCCATGGATTTTTGTGGTTCCCTGTGGTAGTCAGTGTTTGGTTTTTATGCTTTTTTTTTTGCTCTTATGTTTCTATTTTGGGACAAAGCCGTTCTTGGCGGGGGCTGTATGTCCCAATCGGTTAATAATAGGAATATTATGTTACAACTAGTTCTACTACAACGATGGTAAACACGTACAACCTAAGAAGCCGCTGTCAAAAACTGATTGTGATAATGGTGGCGGCAATATAGCTGATTAATTAACAAAGGGGGTCGAAAAGTCTGCTTCACTGTAACTTTCGAGTGATGATATAGGGGATTAACAGTGGATCGAAGAATGTGAACAAAAAACATTACCTAATAATCTTTTTCACCTTATCCTTTATTAGTGTCGGGGTAAGAGGAGAGTTTGCACCATTTCAGGTGTGGGTGCGCGGGAGGGCGTGGGAGGGGGGGGGGGGGGGCGCCCCTGGCATGCGGCGCGCTCCCGTGGGGCTAGGCAGGGCGAGGGAGAGGGAGTGGGGGGCTAACACGAGAAGGAGTGAGAGGTCAATCAAACAGCGCCGTCCCATGGGGGTCAGCGACCACCCGGGCGCGGGATCGTGCCGGAGGGAACAGTTGTCCCTGAGAAGCTTAATGGTCACGGCGTGGGGGAAGAATTACCTTCATAGGTTGGGGAGATACTAGATGTAAGGCTAGGGGCAGTAACCCTGCACAAAACTATGACTAAGGTGTAGATGGTACAACTTACGGTAGTGAACAGGCTGAATGGCCTGACTTGAACCGGTGAATCACAGGATTAGTAGGTGGTGTTATTCACTTCAGGTTTAGGTTGGCTTCATGAAGTTAATAAGTACCGTTTCATCATCAAACAATTTGCCCCCTGCTCTCCGGGTTACTGGGGTGACGTAGGGCCGGCTGTCTCTTTTTGTTCTTTCCCTTTAACACGTCGTTGTGTCCCTGGGGCGCAGATGGTCCTTAAAATTTCCCTTGACTATGAGAGTCTTCTTCACATATCAAAAATTGTAATAAGTTGGGTCCGCCTAGTTAGTTGGAAAGCAAGGAGCTATAAGAAAGCCCTCCTTAGATGTTTCCCCCGATAGGGATGTGATTAAAAGTAAGAGAAGTCGGCTCTGTTTATAGTACAATATTGGCGGGGTGGAGTGAGGCCAAACTACTAAAACAATCGACTTGCAATATTTATATCGTTTAAACCCAACAGTGGGGACAGCTGGGGGGGGTGGGGATTAGGAGGAGGAGGCGTTGGGTGGGTTAAAATGAAAAAAACGAAGGAGGGGGAGAAGGGTGGGGGGATTAAGTTTTAGTGGGGGTGGGGCGGCGGGCGTTCGCAATAGGAAATATAGATTTTCCCCGCCCCAAAGGAAAAATTTTTAAATGCCCATGGGTACTGAATACTTCCGGTTGAAACAGGTGGTGACGGGAGCGGGCAGGGGGAAAGGGCAGGGAAGGGGGAGAACGGGGGGGGGGTCGGGGTGGGACCGTTGGGGGGGGAAAGGAAGCGGGGGGGGGGGGGGGGGGGGGATTAAAAAAAGAAAAAAAATAAGGACCAGGTGGGTTTGGGGTGGTTTGTGGGGGGGGCCTGTTTATTGAACCCCCCAATGAGGTTCGAGTTTTCTGTCATTCTGTTGCGTTCCTTTCCGATCCCACACAAAAAGAAAATTTTAAAAAAAAAACATCCCTTTCCCTTCCTACATTTCACCACCCTCACTTTGGCTGCCCCTTGGTATCCCACAGCCTGTTCGCGCCCACCTGGTTATAATCAAAGAAACCTTCCGTGGCAACTGGCCGTCATGAATATTCTTTAAGTCATGGATTACCCTTTAGCTAAACTTTGGCCTAGCCTTTTTACATAAAAAACAGTAACCATTTGCAAAGTATCCTAAACCCAAATTGTTGTTGCCGGTATATAATAACTTAATTTTGGAAAGTGCTAAACTATCTTGCCTTGGCCTGGATAGCCAGCAATGATTAGAAATTGAACAAAACAAACGCCATTTATTGCAATAGGCCCGTAAAAGGCCCTATTCTCAATTTTAGTCTACGAACTGCCGCCATTAAAAAAAAACGGCCCCAAATCCGGGAACTGAGACGGTCCCCTTAGATCAGAGACTTCGCATTCAACACGTTTGAACCCGCAGCGCTAGTCTAGCTAGCTATACATACAGTAAATTTGGCACTGACACACCTGTTCCAACATGTTTTGGGTGGCGCCGGGCCATACCTAATACACAGACTCGCGCAGTGAAGCTCGTGTTGTTGAACATTCCTTTCTTCGTTTGTAGAACATCCCTTCAACCGTTTAACCCTCCAATGACCGTGGTCAAATGTCACGTGCAAGCGGGTTTCATTCAAGGTGGTGACTCATGCGTACAGCCAATCAAAATTCTAGATTTGGGACGTAAGGCGGGAATTTCCAATGACATCATCACTTGGTTCAGCTTGTGTCGAGTGCAGTTTTCGGCCGATGGCAATGGCGAGCAAGCGAAAAATTTATGGCGTACGTGTGCGGGGGGAAGCCATACATTGCATGCATGGTGCCCAAAAGATAATACATTGTGTAAATTATGTGGAAGTACGGTACTGTACACCGTACTTTTTTGCGATAAAGCTAGATGTCCCGTCCTATACACTATCGCTGTGGAGAGCGCAGTAGTATATACTGGTGAAGTGGAATAAAATCGACAAGAAATGCTGCAGTGAAACGTTTATGAGATCTCTCATTTTTGGTTACAAATACCGCATCTGAAGACCGCTCAGATTTAAAATTTTGAATGGAAATAATTGTTCCGCAAGTGGACCCTTACAAAAGAGCAAGGTGCATCAAAACTTCAACAACAAAAACACCGCCCGAACAATTTCCTAAGACGCTGTATGCACTGTAAGCACGGGGAAAGAGTGTCCTTGGACCCTCAATTTGTAACACAGGCTAGTGGATGGACGGGAGGATTACGTCGGCAGCGACTTGCTAAGTTGAGACCATGGGCTGAGAAGTGTGCCTACTCCCCCCCCGCCTTTCCGATGCAGGTGTTTTTTCACTAATGTGCTTTAAAATCACGGCTGGTTTGGGGCGGGGTGGGCAAATGCCCAAATACCTAAATTTTGTAGACAATCAACTGCCTGACCCTCTGTTTAAACACGGTCAGGCTATGGGGCCCTGGGGGGGGGGAGGCAGTAATAGCCCTGCACAGGCTTTAAACATTAAGATGAAGTATCATAGCTAGTGGTAAGCCTCTGGTGGCAATGTTTCATTTCACTGAATTCCTTTAATTGCGATCCTTTACAATTCGCACAGGATATAAGGAAAGCTATTGGCACTGGAAGGACATGAACAACTTCATGTCCTTCCAGTGCAATAGCTTTTCCTTACGTTTCTTTTCCGGAGGTTTGTCCTTCAAAACGTGCAGGATGTGTTACTTCTGTGTGGGTGATTGGAAGAAGGGAGAGGGGATTGGGAGAACTTACAACAAATAGGTTGCTGTGATCGATATGTTCTTAAGAGGCGGACCAGCGGGCCATTAAATGATGTATGGCGTGCCGTAACTTTGCACTATATGGCCTGCGAAAATAATCACGAAGCGCCCTAGTCGTTCTTCACCCAAAATTTTACAAAGTAGTTTTCCTTGAATAAAGCTCCCCATTGGGGAGGCAGACCCTGATCAACATGATCACTCATTTTACTGTCCGGGGCTTCAAGAAATTTCAAACTAGACAAATGGTAACTCCGTCTCATATTGGCGAGCAGCATGAAAAATTCCAATTTAATAAATTTTTAAGTGAACGTTGTTTTTGGCATGATGAAAATGTTACCCGCTCTGATGGGGAGTCGGCCGAGCGGTTTTGTCGATAACTTGGCCACAGCGCCACGCCCAACAATGTTTAAGATTAATAATGATCATCGTTTTAGTGAGCATGGCATTATCGTATAAAAAG
Source organism: Holothuria leucospilota (assembly GCA_029531755.1). Lineage (NCBI taxonomy): Eukaryota > Metazoa > Echinodermata > Holothuroidea > Aspidochirotida > Holothuriidae > Holothuria > Holothuria leucospilota. The sequence continues at coordinate 28,889,754 of CM055964.1, forward strand.
CTTGAAAAATACAGGATCAGGTCGAATCCTGTCATAAACGGTGGCCACAATGACGGAAAGTTCCTCTGAAATCCTACACATTGCGCCAACCAGTCTACCGCGTTGGAGGACGATCAAAGATAAACCCCGCGTGAGAAAACCACGGTCATTGACCCAGCTGCGCGAAGGTGTTCACGTATGATTGTACAGATACAGTAGCTGCAAAGTTGTAACCCCTGGGAGATCGGGGCCTGCTTTTTACGTTTTGGAAAACAATAGAATGACACCATTTTGCACCAGACAAGTGTTTAGCATAAATTGTGTCGCGTTGTATAGGCAGTTGGTGCCAGAGTATGTAGGCACAAGAAAACAGCCGCTTGTTTAACGTACGATTTTATTTAGTGTAGAACCATTGTGTAGAAGTTGCCTTAACAAACCTTAACATGTCATAACGCCATCTCCGCCTCTCCCGCCCTGTAAACGTAGACTAGAGGGGGGGATTTAATTTGGAATTAAGTTGGATTTTTACAAGCCATGTTTTGTGTGGAATATACTGACCTTTTACCAACGGTAAGATATTTTCCAGGCCGTAAATTGGAAACCGTCCTGATTAATATCTGACAGACCCCACATAGATCCTGCACGTTCCCTGTTAGAAACAATATCTCCCAAAGCTAGTCTGAATTTTTTAAGGATAAAACTCAAAAGAAACTCCAATCATATATATAGACTTAGTAAAAATATATTGACGAACACCCAGCCCCCATCCCCCCCACTTCCATCTTCTTAGGCAGCTTAGGCGTGATCGCTGTACAACCTTACAAACAAGTCAACTGCCTGTATTTTAATATAGCTAGTGGGCCGGATGTGGGCTTGGTCTAGCCGTTGTTCAGGTGCATTGAACAGTGGGTTTTTTTTTTTTTGTTTTTTATTTTGTTTTTTGTTTTTTTTGAACGATGCTGTGTGTTTTTGTGTGATTTTATTTATGCCCCGATTATTTTGAGAGGCAAGGTGCCATATGACTTAGTGAAATTAACGTCATTACCCGATGTCAGTATTTATTGTAGACCGCTAGCAATAAAAAAATCATTTTTTTGAGGACTCGGCTGTAATCCTCGACAAAGCGAAGTGTAAGTTGATGTCCATTCCAGGATAGCATTCCATGTCCAATTCCTATTCCAATAAAACCGGACAACTGATCCCGTGATTGGAGTTCGAGTTCCTGCTCCTGCGGTTAAAGAAAGCCGTGTTTTCGACCGAACGATTTTCCTTCAGTCTGTAATATATGCCACTCTCGACGAAATTTAATGGGGGTGAAACCCACAGTTTTAAACCATACAGAAAGCAGAGAGTTGAAATGGAACTGGTATATTTCCAGTGCTTACTGTACTTGCAAGTAAATACGTGGCCTTCCATGTTCATAAACTTAGACCGCAGATTTGCGGCAGTGTGACTCAGGCGAAGTGCGATAAAGAGCCCATGTTTGACCTTGCTCTACTGGAAATCTGCTATCGATCGAATTCCTTTTTTCCTTTCCAAAGTACTGTACTTTATCGTAAAGCTCTAATTATTTCAGATGTAACAGCAAGTTACTTCATTAGCTCATGCTTAGCAAAAGATGCCAAATGTATCTTCGAAGTATTAAGAGCAAAATTATTTGTTTATAAACTTTTTTAACCAGGGTAACCATTAAGCGATACTACCGAGAAAAAATATTTGAGAGAGTTTTAAGAGAAGACGTAAATTTCCCGCTATGCAGAAATCAAGGAGAGAAACAAGCGGGACCCGCCTGCTCGGAAATCAGAATTATGAAATTGACACGACAACGGTCGGCTTGATTCTTGTGAAAACGGGAAGTTATAATGCATTTTCTTTTTAAATATCTCTAGGCTTGAGTTCAGTCTAATTCACTCGACCATACAATATTTACTTTCTTACATGGGTACATCGTTCTTTAAAAACATCATTTCACAAATAAAATGACGGAAATGAATGAATTAAAGAAAAGCCCCAAGAAAATGATAATGAATAAAGGAGTGATGCAATCGAAAAAAATTTTCATCATCGTATTTATTGTTCCAACTTGCAATCGGCAGAAGGGAGTGTTTCCAACGGAGTGGACGGGCCTTGGGTTTAGCACGTATTCAGGTAACGTCGCCCAGCACGCATTTCCGCAACTGGCCACGGCTGGTCGTTGTTGGGGCCGGTGGGATTTTCTGTAATTAAGGCTGTGACCTCTAGGAACCTGGATTTTGATATTTTTTGGAAACTTTTGACTTGAGCTATTTGAATGTACCTCTCTTTAAGTCTTAGCGAGTCGGAGTTGATCATAAGGTTATCATAAAACTGTAATTTGTCGGTAAATATTGTCTTCAATAACTTTTCATGCATGCGATTTAAAGTGTGGCGGAAAATCAATGTTAGGCCTATAATAAAGTTGCCGTCATCAACCTATAGTACCATCATGATTTTCAAAAGAAAAACAAAAAACCCGGGTGCCAAAAAATGGGCGCCACTAGGTCTGCAAATCTTCTTGAAGAAGCTTTACAAATCAGTTGTAGGCCTGACGGCTTTTGGTCTAAAATTGCGGCAATTCAGAAGTGACGTTTGCCGTACGGTATGCTCCATTTCCAATAATTTAAAAACGCATAACAACGAACGAACATCACCGGAGATGATATACCGCAAGGTGTCCTGCACATACAGTACCGGTAGTCTAAAGCCAACATTTTTCCATGTTATGGAAAATGCACAGAATTCGCGATTTTGACTGGCAGTGACAAAAAAAAAACATTACAAATGTGAGCAGAAGTTGTAAACTTTCAGTTTTAAAACACTCTAAGTGGAGAACAATGGACACTTTTACTGTTTATCAAGGTCTACTTACTCTACTACTACTACTATACTATAGTTTGGTGGCGTGAAAAACGTACACACATACGCGAGACTACCAAGACCCGTGACCACTGTAAACCGTACAATTCATGGTGCAAATTCTTTAACTATTGAAAAACGGACGAAACACGTAAAACGACGAGAAAACGGAATGATCACGGAAAATGAAAAATTAACAAAACGGAATCCAAAATTTAGGAAAATGGAAACATGTTAGCGCTAACATACAGTTAGTCACTGTGTGCTGATTGTTGTCTAAGCATGCAGTAACACACATCCAGAAACTTCTTTCTCTGAAGGATATAATCCCTTGGATATCGATCGGCAAACCACCCCATTGATATTTCCCAGTCCTTTGTGCCCTCTTGTTGTGCATGAAAAGGGAGCCACGTTGACTAACAAAGGGCGCAACTTCAAAGGAAAGCTCAGAGAGGAGGAGGGGCCGTTGACAACGAGTTGAAATTGAAAAGTTTCAACTAGTTGATCAACGAACGTTGAGTTGAAAGTCAAGGTGGAGTGTGACAGATTTTGCGGCGGTACTGTAATTAACCAGAGAGTTAGTTACGTTAGTTAGATGAGGTTTAACGTCCCAGTTTCCAACCAATTGGTTCAAGTCGAGACGACCACGGCCTTTTTCCAGTTGTGGCTCACTAGCTTGTTCTTCTTACTTCATTACTTATGCTGAGCACCAAGCACAAAGGCAGTTGGTTCCATTTTTAAAGTCTGGTATGACCCGGCCAGGATTTGAACCCTAGACCTTCCGGCTGCAAGTCGGATGCTCTAACCACTTGGCCACTGCTAGAGAGACACTATGCGTATACCTGTATTCATGACAATGAGCTCACTTTACAAGTTCAGAAAAGAGTCATTCTAAATTAAATTGCGACAAGGACTGCTTAAAATTTACTTCACTCACCTGAGCAGCTAACATTTCTTTGGCCTTCTCAATTTTCTGGTGCAGATATTTGCATCTTGCAATAATGATAGACATGTGACCATTGATCTCTACCCTCTTCTCTCCAAGTACAAACTTTACATCACAAAATTTCCCATTGAGTAAAAGATTTCCAAAGTCATCTTTAAGACTGCATGGCTGATAGGTTGAAAACTACATATAGATAGGAAAAAATGACAAATAATTTATTAGGCTGTTATAGCAATAGCATCTGGTATGATATATGGTACTGTACCTTGTATTTCTATTACAAACAGTCTTTTCCTGTATTGGTCAAAATCCCCATAAATAGGAATTGAACCCTACACAAAGCACATATTACCCTGGTCAATGACAACCTGCCCCAAAGGCAATCCTTACCAGTACATACAGGGGTGAAAAGTTACTTCAAAAGACCTGGGTGTACACATTCAATTGAGATGTAGCATTTAATACAAAGGCAACAATAACTATGCAGGAATCAAACACCAATTTAAGTCATACCACTTGTCCATTACATACTTCTGTAATCATCATTCATCATAGCCCAACCAAACTAACATTATGTGGGCTATCAGGATAGGCCAGAAGGGTGCAGATCTGAGAGTGCCATTTCCTTACCCCAAGTCACAGAAAACCCAAATTCTTAATCTCAGCCCCAACCATTGCAGAACTGTGGCTTTTATTGATACAACCTTACGGCCTACGTTTAAGGGTCCATCAACATGTCTTCATTGCCGTAAGGTGTCTTTTGATGGATGATTCATGAACGTTACAAACCCAAACACCTTCTAATATATTACATGGCTTCATAATCTAGTCAGAATAAGCCTTACAATCCTTCATCTGTGTTACATCATCTGGAGACAATTTTTTTTTTTCAATTATTGCCATGATGTCAACATAAAGGTATCCCACACCAAGACACCATATATCAAATAACTCACTTCAAGTTGAAAGCCCTAAAACTGCAATGAGATAACTCTCTGAGATTAGAGTGTTGCATTCTCATCACAAAAATATTTTAATTGATGTCTGACAATCTTGAGAGAACACAATACTAATGCTTGTTATGACAGACTTCTGTAATTAAAACTGTGTCACTTACTAATGCACAGCCAGACACACAGACTGCCAAATGAAGAAGATAACAGTTAAATGGCAAGGCACTCATCACTATCTCTGATGATATTGGGAATTATTTTCAATACTTATACACAGATCAAATTGATTTTTTTATATTAATGCAGTGTTCTCCACTAGCTGTTTTGTCCAGGGGCTCCGCCCGTACAAAATCTTCCACACTACTTTAGCGCCCGGACAAAACTTTGCCGCCCGCACAGAAAATTGACCCGCCCGGTCAAGAAGTTGTCTGTACTCTCAATCACAAACACCACAACTTTGTCGTTTAACTGCCTTTTATATTTGATTTCAAATACTCATGACAAGCAATGTATAATAAAACATCGATGATGCAAACGCAGCTCACTTGCACCTGAGCTCTTATATCGTTCAATATGCACTTAGGCTACTGCGTTTCTTTCATATGTTTCCACAGTAGGAATCCGTTACCATCAAACTCATACACTAAACGAAACCATTCAATTGAACTGTCCCCTAGGTTTCCCGATTTTCACCCGAAATTTCCATTAATTAAAGTGAACTGGAACTTCAGATCTGCAAGTCAAATATATTTAGAAAATGTAATTTGCAAAAAAACGGCCTCGAAATGCCCAGATTTGAACTCATAGGGAAGGCTAAGAACAAGGCCGTAGATTGCACCATTTGTGATCTAAGCCCTCCTAAATTGTCAAAATTTTCCCAAAGGGGGACGGGATGTCCCCCTCTCCTTAGACCCCTCCCCAGGACGGCGATCACAAGAGCCCCCGGACAGAAAACAGACCAGTGGAGAACCCTGTTAATGGGTTACTTGAGATACATTACTCTTCATTTAACACATAGATATGTATCACAAATATGTGTTCAGCAAAATAACAGAGAGACAAAATACCACATAGGTGTAAAAAAGGTTGACCTATCTGAAAGTCTCCAAATCAAAAACCTACCCTTTTACTAGAACTTTCCATTGATTATATGCTTCATTTGCATGTATTGTGACTGTTACTTTTTGTTTTAAAGCACCAATGAGTGCACTTTTTTGCAGTATTGAGCCCTTTATCAAACTCAATAAGTTATGGATAGCACACAGATCTTATTTACCAACATTTTGTTTTTATTTTTCTTCCTACAGTATTGATTTGACTTTTGATTGTACAGGGTTACTAGTTACGACATCACATGGAAGTGTGAAGCTATGACAACACATGAAGTGTGAAGCTATGACATCACATGGAAGTGTAAAGCTATAACATCACATGAAGTGTAAAGCTATGACATCACATGGAAGTGTAAAGCTATAACATCACATGAAGTGTAAAGCTATGACATCACATGAAGTGTAAAGCTATGACATCACATGAAGTATGAAGCTATGACATCACATAACCTGTGTAGCTATGACAACACATGAAGTGTGTAGCTATGACAACACATGCAGTGTGTAGCTATGACATCAAACAAACTGTGTAGCTATGACAACACATGAAGTGTGAAGCTATGACATCACATGGAAGTGTAAAGCTATGACATCACATGAAGTGTGAAGCTATGACATCACATGAAGTATGAAGCTATGACATCACATAAACTGTGTAGCTATGACATCACATAAACTGTGTAGCTATGACATCACATAAACTTTGTAGCTATGACAACACATGAAGTGTAAAGCTATGACAACACATGAAGTGTAAAGCTATGACAACACATGAAGTGTAAAGCTATGACATCACATGAAGTGTGTAGCTATGACACCAACTGAAATGTTAAGCTATAATATCACATGAAGGGTGAAGCTATGATATCACAGGAAGTGTGAAGACCATTTTCCAAATAGCAATAACAAAGGATTATGGGACAGAAGTTTGTATGTGTCAATTTTGGCTACAGTAAAATGCAACTGACACACTCGACCCATACCAAACCTGTATCCCACAATCCTTTGTAATTGCTATTCAGAAAAGGGTCTATGGGAATTGACTGAAAATTTCAACAGAATTAAGTTCTCCACCTAAGGTTCTGAACTATTCTTTTATGTGTACATAGACATAGACTATTGAATTAATGGAGTGTGACAGAAAGCTTCCTCTCAAACAACATATATAATAAATAAAATTACCTGAAATCTGTACATTTCTGAACTCCTGACATTGTTATCGACTGTGCCACCAAATATGTACATTGCATCTCCAATAACAGCAGCAGCATGGAAAAGTCGGCCAGAAGGACTCTACAAGTGACAAAAGGAATCTTATCAAAAAGTTACAATACAACACCACTGCAAAGAGGTATTACAACTGTTAATGTAAGGTAAATTAAAGGTACAATTTCCACCACATTACAAGTATATGCACTTAAATCACAATGCACAAACAAATACAACATTTATATCATACACACCAACTCTTTTTCATTTATCTCTGAGAGATTGAATGGAGGTTTACATTTTTCTTCACTCTTTCCTGATTCTCATAGAGCTGTTACAAAAAATTATGCAGCAGTTATTATATACATGCCATACTATTTAACCTGGTCATTTACATAAATTTCAGCTTTCATAGCCTACAGTGGCAGATATGATACATTTAAGATTGTGTTTCCATAATCCCAACATTGTATAACAAAAGTAAATTGGCTTTATACAAGTTCACACACAACACCAACAAATTTTCCCAGACCAAGTATTGTTTAGGATCCTGACCACACCACCTTTAGCTAGAACTCCTTTTTGAACACTCACTTCTTACACAAAGTACCATGTCAGGCTTCACTTTGAAGTCATAGCAAAGACAAACAAGCTATTTTCTTCATAGAAACATAGAATATTTCTGCATAAGATAATGTCTCACCTGACTGTCAGTGGAGGGTGTTATTACTGACCAGGTACCATCCCTAATGTCATAGCTGTGGATGATAAACAATGCAAGATGATAGCTGAACCTAACACAACATGAACATGACAAGTTATGACACATTTCACGATCCAGAAATCTTAAAATTGCCAAAAACAAGACCACTGACATTATAGTCTACACCCACCTTACACAACCCATTTAACACTTTGGTATCCCAAAATGCAATGGTGGTCTCCCAAAATGCAATGGTGGTACACCCAAATGTTTGGGTCATGTATAAGGCCAATGTGTGTGTGGGGGGGGGGGGCAGGGAGGACTAATGTTTTGTGGTACAAGAAGTGAATCCCATTCCCAGGACCAAAAAGGTTGAGTATTGAGCCTGGTCTGCTGTATATGTTGGATTATTCAAAATACTGTAACATTTCAACCAAAAGGAAAGACCACAATTTTATAATGCAGGACAGCAAAGGCAACAAGGCATTCTAGCTGGTATTTTCATTTAATACCACATCAGAAAATTAATCCTCCCCACAATACTATTGTACAACATTTGCAATGCATTTATACATGATGTGGCATGCCAAAAAATTAAGGTTACTTAAAGGAGTAAGGAGTCGTCACAACTCTGCTTTGAAAGTCTGCAAATCTCTTCTTGTTTGCATTAGAAGTACTTCTGAAGATGTTTTTCAACATAAATATTACAAAGAAAAGGTAAAACGAGTTATTCTTCACAAACTAAGAATTCTGTAATAAAATATTGTCACATTGATTAAAAAGACCCATTCATGAATTAGGATACCTGGGTACCCTAGTTCTGATTGATGGGACTCCATTTTCCCATTAACTCCTTTAAAAGTTTTAGAACAAACTACACATATGCACCTAACATAACCCTTTTCAGGTCCTCAGACAAAAAAAGGTCATAGCTACTTCAACTTGTCCCTAGACATATCCTTTGCCATGTAAATGTATATCAACAAATTGACAAAACCTACAGTTTCACGTCCGTAGAATCACTAATGGCTTCCAATCTGTTTTTCTTCCGACAGTGATAAATTCCAAGAAGATGCACACTACAGACACATGCTGATGAGAGTCACAATGTTTCAACAAGCCATCCTAATGTAGCTTCCATAATGAACTAAAATGATTCTTTGCAGCAGCAACTACAATGATTACAGAAAGACTACAATCGAAGTACTCTTAATTTAATTCTATGGATTTATCAAGCTTTTAATCCCTCCATTTGCTACCAATGCTTCCACTGAGTGTACAATGGTACTGACATTTAAAGCTTCAAGGCATATCAATTGAGAGGTGCACTTTCTAACCCCCAAATTATAGTACTGCTGAACTTTTTTTCTAAGAACACCCTACAGTTTTCCCATCAGAAATGAATGTCTAGATAAAAAACTCCAAATAATAGGTAAACTAGAGAATTGGAAGCCATCCCTGTGATTTTGCCCACCTTTGTGACTGCCTACAGTAGTAAGAATAACTGCCTCATGATCTAAATTGGTATTGTTACCATACATGACATCTCTGAGAATAAAAACTAGACTCACCAGTGAAGTTCATTAGGTAATGTACTATCAGCCGCTCCACCAAACACATACAGGTGATGTTCGTGGGCCACCATGATATGACCATACCTCCTCTGGGGTGGAGGAGGGGTACCTTTCAGAATGTGATCTGATGTGATCTTCCTCCATCTAATGTGATAAACAGATCAACACATTTAAAAACAAAACATAAACTGTGGGAGTTTTTAAGCAATCTAATTAAGCATATAAGTGGCTGCTAGGTTAGTAGTAAAGTACCTAAAGGCTTGGGAATGTTTAAGGAAAAGAATGAGGCAAAATTTTGTTAAGTGCTTTGAGGCTTTTTGCATTTGCAATGTACTAAATACAAGTCCTCAGAGCTGTTGTTAGTGCTGTTGTTGTCTTCTGTAAACTTTGTACAATCTCTTCTTAGAATTTCTTATATAGGGGGATTTCATGTGACATCACGCGCATGGGATTCCCAGGCAATGAAGGGCAAAACACACATGCAGTAAGCGTATTTACAACACACGTGCATGGCATAACTATGGATACTACTGTGACACAATGGACGTGTGCCCATCAAAACCAAAGAGATGCACAATCTTGCCCTTCAAAACCAAAGAGACACGTGATGTCGGTGAAATCCCTTTATACTGACAGTTTTGATCTTTGTGTTTCATCTTAAGTTTTGGCTAGAAATGTTTCAGTCTCATTCAGCCTTCACTTGCTTAACATGCAAACATGTCACACAGGGCAATATCATGATGACCACATAATGCAAGACTAACACATCATTAAAAGAAAAGCATTGCTGTGATTAGGGGAGAGGTTAGAAACATAATGTCAGTACCTCTCTGAGAACCATGCAGCTGCCAGTCACAACATGCACAGATGTGTTACTAACAACACAAGTGCACAGCAATACCACAGATACAATTATGATACAATGTACAGTAGGCTTGACAGTAAAAAACCTCAACAAATTCAAATTCCAATAAATGCGGTGAAGTTTAACGAGGAACTGTAGATGAGATATGCACATGCAACTAATACACTGTGTTATTTCTTGCTGTATTCTTCAATTGAAAGGAGATATGACATACTGTACCTCTTTTCTTTGAAGTGAAACTCATACAAATCATTTGTGATTCTTGCACCACTCTGTCCTGAGAATACAAACATACTGTCTCCAGCCACTGCCACTGGAAAGTTACATGATGTTGGAGGGTGATCACCTGTCTGTACTACCTGAAGTACCAAACAAATACAATCATCTTGAAGTCCATACTGAGGCTCCTGTTTTCTACCATAGAGGAAACCCAACAAAGCTGTGCAAGCCCCAAAGAAGGTTTGCAAGCACATGCGATATTTGCTGTTCTTTTACTGCGGGGTGTGGCAACCTACGGCCTACTGGCCTGACCCCATTTGTCACTGGAATAAGCCCACCCTGCAACAAATGCTCTAATATTGTACATGCCTGCATAAAACAATCTCACCCCCCCCCCCCCCAAAAAAAAAAGAATAAGTAAGCTTCAAAACAATCATAGTTTGTTCAAGGAAGGCACAAAAATAATAAATAGCAAGTCCAGCTACTCTTTGCTTACTTTAACTATTAGAAAATATTGCCCCATTTATGTGAATTTTTCCTTAAAGGCAAATGGGAGCACTGTTTTCAATTTAAATCCCTTTCACACATCACGCAAATACAATTTGACCTGCCCACTGCACTATTTAAGACACCCACAAGAGTGCAGAGACACCTATCTCCAGTAGATCTCTAATGATTAATACAAACACATATTCCACTTCAACTGCCTCCATGTTTTTCAGTGTTTATAAACAAGATTTGGCACATTAATTACAGTCATAACACAAAAACTTTCTAATGCAGGCCACTGCTCTTCATACAGTACTTTACAACTGCTATACTTTTTGGTGAAAAATTTAGAAATAATGCAATTAAACTTTACAAAATTCTTTTGTGGTTGCGGTGTGTTAATTAAAGATAGCTGTCACAGTGAATATTACAATTACCACATACTGCACACCTGTCACCAATACCCACCAATGGACACATCATATGCAACTACAATGTACTTCATAGTATAAACAAGGGTAAACACATTACAGACAAAGAGGTACCTTAAGACAGTGTTTCCAGATAGGGGGCACCAAGTTGGAAATATTTTTATTCATAATGAACAATTTCAAGTGAATGTTGTCCCTTATGTTTTTACATGTTTATCAACAAGTGAGAGGCAGACATTTTCTTCAATATATCACACCTACTGTACACTGCAATCCTGGTCACCAAACTGAAAGATACATTCAAGTTTATATTCTTCCTGTTATAAACCCAAATTTCTGAATTTACTGCAAATATTGTTAATTTTAGCACTGCTAAATCCATACACTATTTTTTTCTTGCTTGTATCCAGAGGACCATAGTGACTTTGAAGGCCTAATATAGTAATTGACCAATCCAAATTCAAGAGCTGTCAAAGTTTTCAAAGCAAAGTAGGAACTATATCCTCTACTTACTTCTTCCCAAGTTGTAGAATCTCCATTCAGTGAAACACACCACATGTCATTCAATCTAAGAGGAGAAGCAGAGACAAAAAGCCATACATTAGTATAAACAACATAAGAACACAATACTACTGCTTTTCCATTTGTTATACAGTACATCCAACATCGTAAACTGCCACAAACTTGGAGTGTTGAAACCGAAATAAACTTGATACAGCCTTTGTTCCAATTCTATTTTATGATCTTCACATTATGCAAATAGGCGTAAATAGGTCAATGGAATAAATTTTTGACCAATTACCTGTCACTTTACCTTTATTAACTACTTTTGAGCATGTATATTTGTCTAGCACTCAACAAACTTTCCATTCAAGAGTACCCTAATACTTGAGTTTACTATAGCATGGCTTCAATGTAGACAGATCTATGCCATCCATATAAGTCTGCCTTATACGGCCAAGTTCTGTTTATGTACAGATCTTTGTTCTACTGAAATATGGAAACTCTCCTTTGGAGATACCAAGTCGTGTAAGGTTTCCTTGTAAGATGACCTTACATGAGGCCATGACAGCCTGGGAACCTGGTATGGGAGTCTAGGGAATGATGGGAGAATCTACCTCATCCACTCTTTCTGAATAATCTGTACTTTACTTAGGAATAATATTTTCCATCAGTTGCTTGGGATAACTTCTCGCCCTCTCCCCCTTCCCCTAGCTGACACAAAAGAAGCCTTGAGACCTCCTTCACCCCCTCCCCCTACAGCCACTTCACTCATTTCCTACATGCTCTCCTAAGTGTGATACTGTACCTTGCATTACCGTCATATCCAGCAAATATCCACAGTTTATCGTCATAGATTGCAGCACCATGGGCAGATCTAGCAGGTGGTAATCTATAAAGATTGCAATAAATATTCATCAAGAGCATTCAGTTTAATACATTACTGTGGTGCACTAAACTGAAGTACAGGGGTCTTTGCATAATCCAGGAAGGTAGCCTCCCCCCCCCCCCCCGACCTCAAGATCAGGTTAGGCAACAAGGTTATGGACTTAGTTTTGAATTGCCATGTATAATGTTCAGGTACATATGGTATGAACATACAGTATATTCAATTGAAAGCTTTGCCAGCGGTGAATACCATGTTGCATCTGAGACACCTTTTCGGCACTAAAAATTCAATACAGCTCTTGTCTACAATGCTACACCCACCCAACTTCCTCCTCCAGGGAACTCTTTCTCAAAATGAAAGAAAAAGCTGCTGCAATATACACAGACACTGGTACCTCCCAATGATAGAGCCTAGTAACACATTACTAAGGAATAACATAAGGCTTTGTAAATAAAAGTGTCTACCCCATTGTAAAAAATTTGACTTTTTCCTAGTAAGTAAATATTTTTTCAGCCCTGTTTTCAATGCTCATGCATCTTCTCCTCCTGTAATTTATATAGCAAGTTTGGTGATACCACAAGAATGTTTGTTACATTTGAAATGCTGTGTTTACAAACAGCCATAATTTTAACATCAGAAAAGAAATAAAAAAGTGCTTATTTGGCAAAAAAATAAATTCCAATGCACTAACCTCCCTTCAAATTTATTCCATTCCACCCATTGTCCATTTGAAAGTTTGTACTCAAAAAGGTCATTTTTGTTTCTAAGGTTAGAGTTGGAGTAGATATCACCAGTGTAGCCACCTGTGAAGAAACGAAAACAGTGACACAATGCAGAGTTCATGCTAGACAGTGAAATTAGATCTCAAGGTTTTGAAATATATTTGGCCAGCACTTTTTGAAATTCTGCGGTATTTTTAACGTAGTAGCTGTTTTTCTCGTATACTGCAGGTTGCTAAGAATGTGAAGGAATTTTGTGCAGCCAATTATTTTCTCAGCACGATTATGAACTCAAGAGTCAGAAACCTTTAATGTACTCAACTTAATGCCAACACTGGATGAAAGAAAAATTTTTTTTCTTTTCTTGTAGGTCTTTAGTGGACATTGACCTAAACAACCCCCCCCCCCTTACTACCAATCTCCATCCAGACAACTTTCCCCAAACAACTGCCCCCTCCCCCCTTGGTGACTTCCTCAGGACATTCCCAACCCAGACCTCCAAACAGAGTTAATTTGCATGAGGCCATATATTGACACACAGTGAGTGTGTGTGAGCTTAACTGGGAACACAACTGACTGTACAAGTCATCGTTGACCAACCAGAGTGAAGCTATCTGTGTTTACGAATGTCAATCGAAGTGCAGTAATCCACTGTACTTAGAACTCTAGTATTATTCCTAAATATGTTTAGGAAGGGAATGCTAGCAACTCCCTAGTTTGGGGGTTGCCATATTTCCTTAAAATTGAAAACATCTTTAATAACAGTACCAAATATTTCTACATCCCTCCCATTTTCTACCATAACATACCAAATATAAACATGCTGCCATGATGTACTACTGCTGAATGGTGATATCTTGGTGCAGGTGGTGTCCCAGTAGTAAAGGCTCTAAAGAGGATGAGATACCATAACACTGTAAAACACTTGATGAGTTACATGCACAGTACTTGTTCAATTTTTTGTGCTCAGAAAGCATGCATCAGGGGCAAGAAAATTTTACAAACTTCACATGCCCTATACAGCAATTAAATTAAACTCATACCTTCAGCATTTGTTTAAAAGGTTAAATCAACAGATTGAAAAACACAGACAACAAAACACTCCTCAACAGTGCAAGGAGATGACATCACTCCTGTTTGGTTCAAGCCTCTAAGTTCCACTTTAGATAGCAAATTAATATTGTAAATTAATCTGGTAATATCTCAAGCACCACACATAGGAACTGAAAGACAATATCACCACAATGCTTAGATTACTGTAAGTTCCTCCATTAAATTTAGTGCCCTTATTTCTCATCACTCTAGTTTTGTATACAACTCACGAACTGTACCCTACAACTCCTTTTACTGCAAACATGGGATTCACTGAAGTTTGCTTCATTCAATTCAACTGGATGTTTCATCCAACTCAACTAGACTCATCCAACTCACAGACATGTAATTTCCTCTTTGGATCTACTCTACTCCTTTACATACCATAAATAATGTTTTGCAAGTATTTTTCCTGCATATCAATCACAACTGTCATCTTCATCAAATTTCCCACCATAAAGTACAGTACTTAGAACTACAGAAAGAATAAATGTTTTAGATGGAGGATGAAACTGGATGAATATTTCCTTGGATGCTCATCACAACTTAGCTCAGTTCAAAACTTACTGTAAGATGGATGACAAATATCAAAAGCTAACAAACCTTCCCCATGATTCTTCTTTGACATCGAACCTCAGAACGTCATTTAACATATTTTTCCGTCTATGAAAAAAATGTGTTAAAAGTAAGATACAGTTACTTCAAACTGAAATTCAACTTAAAATACATGTCACGGACACCTTTAATTTTTTAAAGGGCTAAGCAAGTTAGAACTGTACATGATGTGTCATACTGTATATTCACAGAGATGTTGCAGTGTTAGACTTTCTCAACTTGCTGCAAGTACAACAAGTCTCAAATATACTGTACTACTGTATCTCAAGCATGCTTTAATATTTCCTCATTTCCCACGTTTTTCTTGTATTCTTCGTTCTCTTTAACAACTGTTTTTAGGGGATCGGCGACAGAAAGTTATGCAAGACCACTTAAAACCTCTATGAGGCATAGTAAAAATACTAACTTATAGTGATTGCATTCTTACAAACCACCTACTCCACAATCCAAATGTTTATGTACAGTATTCGAGAATCCAAGATTGCATCCTCTCTGTGCAGCTTCTCTGCCATTCAATAGACTACGTATATACATAGGGAATGAGAACACAGAACAGCAAGCACACCCTCAGCCAAGGAATAAACAGTAAGTCTGTAATCACAGTATAGTATACTTTACATTGCAACTTACACCAATACAAGTGCAGCTAAGTTTTGTACAGGTCGACTATCCACCATAATCCCCATGCACATGCCAAGGCTATGTTGTGTGCACAGTACGTGTAACTAAGTTAGGTACATCATTTGGCCAGCTTCATTGTTTGTCTTCTAACATGATTTCAACCTGATGTCAGTACATACAGTAGGGTCTATTGTCATCTACTGATTACAGTACCCACTCTAGATCAGGGGTCTCTAAACTTTTTTGCTTGGTGGCCCCAATTTTCTACTCTGGAATCTTGGTGGCCCTCAAATCGATGGGTCGGTGAAAGGAGCTAGATTTTACTTGGTTATGCAGTGTTAATAAAGCAGATCACTGGTTCTTAGATTGGAATCACTCCCATTGCTTACTGTATTTTTAATGAGAAATTTGACCATTTTTGCTCCTGAATCCTTTTTGCGACCCTCGGAAATATTTTCACGACCCTTTTGAGTTTGCCAACCCCTGCTCTAGATCTCACTATGCAGTAGTAAACATTTAATACGAAAATATCAGTATCATGTACAGTAGGTGCATTTCTATTTCTAAGCAGGTTCTGACTTCCCATTTTAATGTAAATCAAGGTACAACCAATTACAAACCAGTTCAGAGAATATTGCTGTAGGAGTATTTTTTGATGATGAGAATGCTCCTTAACCTTTAAAGGTATAACGCAGTCCTCCAAAATTTTGAAATTGTATACGGTGCTATCTAACTGTAATTCATGAAACTCTTCTAAATCATGTGGAAATATTTTTGTAACTGACTAGTGTAATTCCTTGACCTTTAATAGTCATTTATGTTCTAAAAAATCATGATACTGTACTTGTAATTAAAATGAGAGATTTGTAAGCTTTAGCTAATGTTTAAAAATGCGGATGGAGCAACTACATAGTTCCTGAAAATATGAATCAGTAAAAAGACCAGAACTTTGCTTCAATGATGATATGGATTAAGCCACAGTTTGGTAATGAGGGGTTACTCCATTTCATTGTTGTCCATTTCTAGACAGAATCAGTATTTAATTGATGAATCGTCTTTTCATCCCATTCGGGGGGCGGGGGGGGGGGGGGGGGATTTAGCTTTCGTGTCAAAATAAGTTTGAGATGGCTGCTTATTCCCTCTAAGTCATGTGTACATTTCTAGAAACCCTCTTTGCTGTCATGAACATACATTACAGTTGGGGGGAGGGGAGGAGGGGCATTTACCTTTTGTGTCAAAATAAGTTTGAGATGACTGCTTCTTACCTTTACATCATGTGTACTATACTTTTCTAAAATCCTCTTCGCTGTCATGAACATTATGGGTGCTCTGCAGCACTTAGCAAACACCACATTCCTTTGGTTAGGTTAAATAATTTCAATGATGCCCCACAATATGAGGACAGTTAACACCAGTTCTCGGAAAAGGCTCTTTCCAGTTACCTACATCACAATATTGAATGCTGGTTCTGCTGTACAGTAATTAAGACCTGAATATAGCAGTTTCTGTTAGGCTACTGTAAAGCTTTTCCTATGTTGCAAATGGCACTGTGGACAATTTTATAACAGAATTTACCCATTGTCTCCTCCAAACACATAGATGGCATCTTTGTATGAAACGACAGTGTGTTTACTTCTCCTGTAAAAATGAACAAAACAACAATTTTGTGATTGGGCATTTTACAGATCTCCATTTTCGAATGGAGTACAGATAGTATGTCACATACAGGGCCTACTGATGAGCTTATACTGTATGGTACCTGTGATACTTTAATTAAAAGAAAATACTGTACATAAACAAGACAGAATATATCTGCCATGACACTATTCATTAGAGCCTACTGCACATAAAAAGTGAAATTTTCTGTATTTTTGAGTAGCAGGAAATGACTTGGTTCTGCCTAGAACATACAGGCACATGCCTGGAGGATATTCTGAGTGCTACAGTACATGCAGTGATAACTGGCTTGAGGGAAGAGTCTATTGAAGGCAAGGGGTGTCTGTTTTCTCCATGTAGAATGTCGAACTTTTTGTCTGGAATTTGCCCATGAGAGATTGAAATTTACTGCCAGGCAGGACATACTGTACAGTAGGCATTTGAAGCAGTATCTATGAAACTGTAGCCCCCCAACCCCACTTCCCCAGCAGCTAAAGAGTTGTCTATTTCTGGGACTAAAATTTCCCACATAATTTGTTGCATTATCTTGAAAAGTCCACCAACTTTTGTAGAATTTTATCTTTCTTTTACAATTCAAGTGTCTGTGTGGAATGCCATTCACTTTGGTATTTTTTCCTATTTCGGCAAAGACTATCTTTTTTTGTCCAATATGCCGATCACGTTTTTCAGCAGATCTCTTTTTGCTGGAATTCAAGTTCATAACAAATATGAACATTCAAAACTGTGTTTAAAAGTTGTTGTACAAATGAGTAAAACTGAGGAGCTACAGTAACTGGTAGGTACTTAGGGGCCAAATGACTGACCCTTTGGGACAAACTAGCAATGGGGCAAAATGACCAGGGCGAACTGGTTGCGAGTGAACTTGTACTGTACCGGTAGTGGGCAAAACAACTGGGTACATTTATCATGTACTTGAAGCAAAAAGTTACAAACATTCTTTTGGCAAGAAATAATCATACTTTGTGAGGGACTCAATGTGACTTAAGTGGAAACATACCCCAGCAGAAAGTTTCATAGCTCCAGTTATGGGTTAGACCTAGTTTGCAACTTGTACAAAATAGTCAATCTGTTGTATGCAAACTCCAGTGACTCCTCACGCCCTTATGCCAAGCGATTCCTTCGTCTAAAGATCTTCGGCGTATACAGTATATAGTGAACGAAATGCACATGGGGTAACATTAGGGCTTATTCTTTCTGAGGCTGGGGTGAAAAAAGTTGGCATGGCATGGGCCCATGTTGCATGACAAAGCTTTGGGTAATTTAGTGGTGTACAGCATACAAACTTTTCAGTATGGCTCCTAATCTTCAGAAAAGGGATAAAATGACATTTAGGCCTCACTTGAAGTTGAATGCACAATCACATTACATCTACACTGTAGGCTTGACCTATGGAGATACACAAATCATCTGGCTTTTGCTGTACAGCTGAAAAGCCCTTTTTTTTATTGTACCACTGGTTGGTACACCATATGTTATTGAATACCCTGCAAAAGACAGACCTCACCTCACTTTCAGAGGTGCATTCACAGTGACAAAAGCAACAAAATAACTTGCATTCATGAACGGCCCACTGCAACTGCACCTCTACTCAAAACTAGAGACTTGGAAATTTTCAAAAAACATACACACAAAACACATTGACATGCGGCTAGGGAGAGAACATCACCCTACTGTTTAAACGGGGTTCAGTCAGGGGTTCCACCTGAGCTTCCACTGTTTGGGGTTTGGTTAGGGATAAGGTTAGGGTTAAGTCAGTTAAGGGGATTGGTTAGGGTTAAGTGGCCTCTTTAATAAGCAATATCCAAAGCACTGATAGCAAGGATATCATACATACTATTTAACTGTATCTTGGGGTTTTTTTGCAGATGACCCAGACTGTAACATATGGCCTGCGCAGGGAACATGCGTAAGCCAAACTGTCTTGTTTTTCCATCCGTGCACTTTGGTAGATTTTAGTAAAATCCGCACTTTTTTTTACCGATTTTTAAGTTATTCCCCGCACAATTGTGCCGTCACTATTGTGCAAACGACAGCTGACTGCATGTAGCCTACGTATGGTACTGTACAGTATGGCATACCACAGGAGTTCTCTGCATTATTTACTGTATTCATGTACATGCACATCAGTACAACATACATCATGTACAGTGTATGCTGAGAATAGCCGCATGTATACCACAGGTGTTCACAGCACTACAGTATATGCATAGCGTATGTGTACAGTATGTATGTGAGAAGGCCTGTGCGGCAACGTGCGGCATAGCTAAGTGCAGCCATTCTTATCTAGTGATATGCATGATATGCATTGGTAGGCTTGTGCAGTCCGTGCATTGAAAGGTTGGTATATGGGTTTTTCCCGCACATTTTTTTCGTTCCTTGTTTTCATTCCCCGGCACAGAAAAACACTTTACAGTCTGGCAGATGACCATCTCTCCCTAGACTCATGTCACACACTGTGTTGCAAAATAACACAAATTAATACATGGAGAGTGGGACTGCAACTCCACTAAAACCTGGAGGCTAAGACATTTTTCAAAAAGCATTAACATAAAACATACGTTCACTTGTGTGGGACCACAGAAATTATGCCAAATAAAGTTAGGGCGCTTTGAAAACTGCATTGTGGGAAGGATTATTTAATGACCTGCTGACTAAAGTAGCTCCTTACCATCAAGAAGGACGATTGCCACAATGCCCAAGCTCGCGGTCTGGAGTTATCCTTCCCATGGTGCTTCACGACCTGCTATTTGCTGTTTGGCATAAGGTTTATGGCCACTGCAACTTCCCCTCCCTATTTTCAAAGAAGTGTTTTTCAACTGTGGCGGGTAGGCCTTTTCTACTGATAGGCTAGGTGAACTCCCACTTGGTTCAACACACGGTACAATTATAGAATGCAGGTCCACTGCTTATTTCTTCCTAGAATCCGGATTCGCGGATTCGATCTCAATTTTTCGTTCTTAAATAGCTTAGAGTGTAGAACTAAGGTCGTATCCACGAATCCGCGAATCCACTCAGGGAAGCTTCCCTGGAGTTGGTAATATTTTGTCTTTAAACCCAGCGTGTTGTGTGTCGTTCTCAAATAGCTCAGGGTGGGGAAACAAGATCGTATCCACGAATCCGCGAATCCACTCAGGGAAGCTTCCCTGGAGTTGGTATTATTTTGCCTTTAAACCCAGTGTGTTGTGTGTCATTCTCAAATAGCTCAGGGTGGGGAAGCAAGACCGTATCCACAAATCCGCGAATCCACTCAGGGAAGCTTCCCTGGAGTTGGTAATATTTTGTCTTTAAACCCAGTGTGTTGTGTGTCATTCTCAAATAGCTCAGGGTGGGGAAGCAAGACCGTATCCACAAATCCGCGAATCCACTCAGGGAAGCTTCCCTGGAGTTTGTAATATTTTGTCTTTAAACCCAGTGTGTTGTGTGTCGTTCTCAAATAGCTCAGGGTGGGGAAGCAAGATCATATCCACGAATCCGCGAATCCACTCAGGGAAGCTTCCCTGGAGTTTGTAATATTTTGTCTTTAAACCCAGTGTGTTATGTGTCATTCTTAAATAGCTCAGGGTGGGGAAGCAAGATCATATCCACGGATCCGCGAATCCACTCAGGGAAGCTTCCCTGGAGTTGGTAATATTTTGTCTTTAAACCCAGTGTGTTGTGTGTGTTGTTCTCAAATAGCTCAGGGTGGGGAAAAAAGATTGTATCCACGAATCCGCAAATCCACTCAGGGAAGCTTCCCTGTTTGTAATATTTTGTCTTTAAACCCAGTGTGTTGTGTGTCGTTCTCAAATAGCTCAGGGTGGGGAAACAAGATCGTATCCACGAATCCGCGAATCCACTCAGGGAAGCTTCCCTGGAGTTGGTAATATTTTGTCTTTAAACCCAGTGTGTTGTGTGTCGTTCTCAAATAGCTCAGGGTGGGGAAAAAAGATCGTATCCACGAATCCGCGAATCCACTCAGGGAAGCTTCCCTGGAGTTGGTATTATTTTGTCTTTAAACCCAGTGTGTTGTGTGTCGTTCTCAAATAGCTCAGGGTGGGGAAGCAAGATTGTATCCACGAATCCGCGAATCCACTTAGGAATTCCTTCCCTGGACTTTGTAATATTTTGTCTCTAAACCAAGTGTGTTGTGTGTCGTTCTCAAATAGCTCAGGGTGGGGAAACAAGAATTCAGTTACTTTCCGCCCCCGTTACTTTCCGCCCCTAAAAAAAATTATTTTCCGCCCCTGGTTTTTAGGGGCGGAAAACACCAGTTTGAGGGGCGGAAAGTAACGGCATAGAATGGAATACCTGCACAAGTTGAAGGCTTGACAAACTAAAACTAAATTTTCTTATCAGTGAATGTCTCTCCATATACACTGATATGTCTTTTACACAACAATCCATACTACATACTTATGCTGACTTTTTTATTCTCGCTAGCACTTAGTGCATTGCAGTGTGTACGCAAATACAGTACGTATATATACACGTACGTTAACATATATAGTGCATTGCAGAAGAGGTGTTGTGCATAGCATCATTTGACGCTTTCCGTACAGTGGTTGTGAACAAGTTCTAAATACACATACAACTGCCAATACTAATCACATATATAGGCCTAGGCCCTTTTGTACTCCGTGGAATACAATCCATTCCCTTCTCTACGTGATTTCTAGGGAAAAAGTCAGATTCCACGACTCTATTCGAAATCATTTTGTGCTCTCCAGAAAATGAAAAATCTAGGGGAGAAAACAAAATGAACCACTAAGTAGATACAATTGTAAGTTAATCGTTAATTTCCGATATATGTTATTTTCCTCTCCAGAATATTTTAGGTGTCGAGGAAATTCAGGTGCGGAAAGTAACGTGTACCACGGGAAAAAAGAATCGTTAACCATCTCATGTGGGTGACGAATCTACTTTATGGGATTCCTTCATCCCCTGACGTTTGTAATATTGTTTGTCTCTAAGAGGGAAAACTGTCTCAAAGCCTAGGTTGGAAATTTGTGTGTCGTTCTCGAATAGCTTTGTGGTGGGGAAGCAAGACGTATCCGCAAATGCCACTCTAGGAGGGTAACATTGTCCACATGTGGAACAAAACCACCTGCATTCTACTAATTACTACTCCCAAAGAACACGACATAAGACAGTGGGTACAAAGCATTCTCACTTTATAGGCCTAGTTCAATTCCAGTCCTAGGAAAGTTTTCGTATTTCCTACACGTGAATTTTTAACGCCAGTCAAACGCTTTTTTATCAACTTTTATAACCCGCCACGACCAAATTTGTTGGTACTGTTGTTTTAAAGTACAAGTGTGTATTGGTAAAAGACAAGAAAATCACGGCCATGCAAATTGGCGTATAAGGTCTTTAACATGCCACGCCAAGCGATCTTGCAGGCACATAAACATACATGTTTTTTCCAGTCGGGGAGTTCAATTTTCTATGGGCTAGACGTGTAAAGAGTTCGAATAGGCCTAGGGCCTAAGCCTTACAGTCAGACAGTATCTGACTCTACAGAGTATAACCTAAGTATAAAGCTGGGAGCCTTCACCGAAAATCGGTTCTTACATTGTACGTGTTACTGTGTTAGGCCACAACGTTAGGCCTAGGCTAGCGCGATAAATGGTATTAAAAGCCTTGATTAGGCCTAACGTTAAGGAGATTAAAGCCTAGCTAACTAAATAGGCCTAGTCCTAGGACCTGACACGGGTATGTTTAAAGACCGGAGAAGCTAATAAGACCTGGCCACCACCGACAAAACTCATCGGCACGCAGGCATATACGTTTCCACAACGATGAACTGTTCTCAAAAATGGGGGGCCCCGATTATCAATTGAGACACACAAACTATGTGTAGTATGCCATAGTGAGATGAATATACAATTCCAAGTCCAGTTTTCACAATTTCACCAAAAAAAACGTTTTAAAAGTTCGTGTTCGTGACTCCGGAATCACGCAGCGAAATCCGGCGGAGATCTATTGACATTCGCCTGTGTAATCTCTCAAGCCTACGGCAGACAGGCCGGGAAAACTGTGTGTTTACATTTACTGCTCATCAAATGGTACATTGAGCTACTTTTCCACCCAGTTCCTCCGCAGGCTAAGGAAAGGTGATGCGCTAGTGCAGAGCAAAACGAGTAATGACGAGCTATCGTAGTACTGATTCAAAGTACTTCAGTGCAGGACTCGACCACGGAAATAATTTTTACTTTTGAAGAACTCTAGAGGTCCTCAGGTACATCGCTAGGCCTAGGCTAAAAGGGGTCAAATCTTCATTTAATTTGGGTGAGTAATTTCTACAAATTTCTCAGAGTACTTAACTGTACTGAAAACATGATGTATTTTTAAGAAAGGTATGTTCATCGTTTTAATCATTTCAATTTTCACTTCTGCTGTAGGCTAAAGTGCTTTAAATACCTGATGCAGTAATGATGCATAATGCATATTATTAGATCGGTACAACTATACTATAGAATACCCCGCAAATTTACTGGTCATCCGGATTCCTAGTCCTAGTCCCACTTGGACTAGGACTAGGAATCCAGCTGAAAATGGATTCCTGGTCAGGCTGCCACTTTGACTAGGACTAGGAATCCAGCTGAAAATGGATTCCTAGACAGGCTGCCACTTGGACTAGGACTAGGAATCCAGATGAAAATGGATTCCTAGACAGGCTGCCACTTGGACTAGGACTAGGAATCCAGATGAAAATGGATTCCTAGATAGGCTGCCACTTGGACTAGGATTAGGAATCCAGCTGAAAATGGATTCCTAGACAGGCTGCCACTTCAACTTGGACTAGGAATCCAGATGAAAATGGATTCCTAGACAGGCTGCCACATCGACTAGGACTAGGAATCCAGCTGAAAATGGATTCCTAGTCAGGCAGAATTTTTGGAGCACCGGGCGGTTACACCGCGTTGGCCTACTAGTGCTGTTGCGGGGTCATGGTGGGGGATAAGGATGTTGGGTGCCTGGGCTTTCTGTACGTATGTATAGTATATCAAGTCATATGAAGGGATATGCCCACCCAACATGCATGAATTGCAATCACTAAGGAGTTCTTTTTTTTTTAAAAAAAAAGAAAAAAAATTGTTTCTGCATACAGTAGCTATGGTACAACTATGAAAAGCAAAAGTGACTCAACTTAGCAATAGCACTATCAGATCTCTTTGCTATTCACCTGTTATTCACCTGTGTGCCACCTGACTAAGCAGGTGGCTGACGGGGAAGGGAGTCAAAAACTCATATAATCCCCCATTAGTCGCCCCAAACAGTCTTTGGTGAGGAAGGACTTAAAGGTATTGATGGATGTGCAGTCAACAGCTTCAGATGGCAAGTGATTCCAAGCATTGATGACCCTTTGTGTAAAGAAGTACTTCCTAGTATTGCAGACTACAGTGGCCCTTATATATCCTGTGGCTGTGCCCCTCTGGTAAATCCAAACCACTCAATTTTCAAAGAGACTTTGCATGTAAGGTCTCTGCTTCCTCAAAACCTCTAATAATACGATAAGTTTCAATACGATCCGTCCTAAACCTTCTCATTTCTAAAGACAATAAAGACCAAGATCATCACAAGTCTTTTGCTTATAGACAAATGCTGGTATGGTCCTGGTATCATAACGTGTAAACCTCCTCTGGAACCTTTTCAGATTCAGATAAACATCTTTGCGAACATGAGGATTCCAAACTGGACCTACAATACTGGCATCCAAAACAGGAAAGACGAACTAGATAGACGTTGTAAACGTTGGCATGCAGAATCTCCTTTCCTTCCTTAAAAATCAGAGTTCTACTTAAAATGCCCAGTGTTTTATTTGCTTTCTTAACTACCTCAGAAACATGCTTACTTGGTTTCAAGGACTTATGTATAATAACACCAAGGTCCTTCTCTTCATCTATTGCCTGTAATACCTTTCCTCCCATGGAATATAAAGAACTGGGATTACTCCTACCAATGTGAAGTACTTTACATTTATCTACATTAAACAGCATTTGCCAGTCCTCTGACCATTTGTATACCGTAGCCAAATCATTCTGCAAACAGGCAAAATCACCTTCTCCTTGGATTTTAGAAAACAATTTAGTATCATCTGCAAATTTTATGATACTTCCGACTATGTCATCATCAATGTCATTAATAAAAACAATAAACAGAACAGGTCCTAACACTGATCCTTGAGGTACACCACTGCAAACATCTGACCAGTCAGAAAAGGTACCACCAAGTTGCACCCTTTGGTTTATTCCAGACAACCAAGCCTTAATCCAGTTACTCACAAAGCCAGACACACCATGTGCTTTAAGTGTAGCAATAAGACGAAGATGCGGAACTTTGTCAAATGCTTTCTGGAAGTCTAAGTAAATAACATCTACAGGAAATCCTTGATCAACATGCTTAGTCACCTCATCCATAAAGAGAAGCAAGTTTGATAAGCAAGATTTACCACTCATGAAGCCATGCTGGGAGGCACCGATTAGCTTATGTACACTTAAGTGGTTAATCAAGTCATCCCTGATTATAGATTCCATCACTTTACAAATATGAGAAGTAAGACTCACTGGCCTATAGTTGCCAGGATTACTTTTAACTCCCTTCTTGAAAATAGGTACAACATTGGCATTTCTCCAATCATCTGGTACTAATGAACTCTCCATACTACTCTTGAAAATCTTAAACAATGGCACTATGAGGTCCTCCAGAAAGTGTGCAAAAACAGTCACAAACACCTGATAGAGCTAACCAATAACAGCAGGCTAAAACAGAACCAGCTACATTGATCTGGTGGAATAGGCCTAATTGTTTTTCATGGACAATGAACCATGTTAAAAAGCAATTTGTATGCTTCTAAAATTTTAAGACCTAACCATGATTCGATCTTGCAATCCTTTTAGGTCCTTTTGAATTTCAGTTCATGATCAGTACACACTACTGTACATATGGGTATAACTACAGCCTTAGGGTGGTCCCAATGTTGTCAACTTGAAATGTATCCAAAATTATCTAGTTGGCATATATATATTTCATGAAATAATTATGAGACATGTGTAAAACACTCTTACTTAGCCCTCCTCACTATTTTCGAAAGATTGATGTCAGTAATTTTTCCGTACCATGCTTTTCTCTTCGGAGTTATTTGTACTAGACCTTGCACTAGATCCTAATGTGTTTATATATGGAGATATATAGAGCATAGCCAAGTCTTGTGTTTCTGTGGAAGAAGTTCAGTGATCCTATGGAGTGTCTGAAAGCTATCGTAACAGTAGCAATACAGAGTGCCTCATACACAACTGAACTACACCATCGGCATTGTAACTAGCTAGGTGCACGTAAACAGTTTGGTACATGGACATTATGTCGTACGTAGTCAGGCCGTTATTGCATTGATTTAGTGTACTCACATGGGCCATGCAACACCTGCATTCTTCTTCTTCTTTCGGATCACGGTGACACATCCAAAGGACATTACTACACCGCACATGCGTCAGGGGTGCCCTAATTTGCCCTAATAAAATTGGTAATATATTGAACAGGATCTCTATGACTATCTAAACCATCAATCAAAGCAGCAGGAAGGTTATTCCAATCTTTCAGAGTACTAGGAAGAAAACTAAATTTGTAACAATTAGACCAAAAGAGAGTAGTATAGTTGACAAAAAATGGAGGTTGTGAATCCCACGAGTTTTCCGAGTTGGATGACTGAGTTGTCCATGGGAATCATTAGCCTTACCAAAAAAACAAAAACCTTTCGAGAAGAGAATAAGTCTGTTTTGCTTGCGACGATCTGCTAGCGTGGGGAGATCAAGGTCCTTCAAAATAGATGTCATCGACCCTGGCTCGCGAGAAAATTAGGAGCTTACAAAACGAGCCGATCTCCTCTGGATGCTCTCTAGCTTATCTTGTAGATAAGACTGATGTGGGTTCCCATACGCCCCCTCCCCAACAAGCATATTCCAAAACAGGCCGAAGGAGACCCTTGTAGGCAGCTAATTTCACATCGCGAGAGCAAAATTATAAATTTCTATAAAGTATGCCCAAAATCTTATTACCCTTATTGCAGATAGACTGAATGTGCTTATCCCAGTTTAAGTCGTTAGAAATCGTGACACCTAGGTACTTTATGGAGTCAACCTTAACTAACTTCACATCGTTCAAGACATAATCGAAGTTGACCGGATTTTTTTTTCTAGCGAAAGTAGTGATGTTGCACTTAGAGGGCTTGGAATCTCATGCCCCAAGTCTTGGCCAAAGACCTAGATTATGTATGTCTTTCTGGAGCAAACAACAATCATTAACATTCTCTATGACCCGATAACAGACAGCAGTCATCAGCAAAAAGTCTAATATTAGAGGAGGCAGCATTTACAATGTCATTAATATGAACAAGGAAAGCAATGGGTCCTAGGACAGATCCTTGAGGAACACCAGAGACACATCATCAAAAGGGGACCGAGTACCATTAACTACAACAGCTTGCTTACGATCAGAGAGAAAGTCGTCGACCCACCGAAGCAACCTGTTTTTGGAAACACCAAGGCCAAACAGTTTGGTTTTTTAGCAGTTCATGAGGCACGGTGTCAAAAGGCCTTTTCAAAGTCCAAGATGAAGACATCAACCCTGCTTTTGTGAGTCCAGGGGCCGGAAGCCCAGTCTTCGACGACTGATACTAGTTGGGTATCACAACTATGCGACTTTCTGAAAGCATGCTGCTTTTATTGAAAGTGGGTATTGTTTGCCTCAAAGAAGTCCATCAAGTTGGAACTTATAATATGCTCTTAACAATTTACATGCAAAAATACAAGTGAGCGAAACAGGCCGGTAATTACGAGGGGGGGGGGAGTGGTGGGTAGGATGGGGGGGGGGGGGGGGGGAGGGGGGAGAGAACTAATAGTCATTTTTGTAAACAGGGCAGACGTTTGCCATCTTCCAATCAGCCGGTATCCTTCCGCTTGTACACGTAAGGGATTGCTGATACAAGTGACTTAACATAGGAGCAAAGTCAGAGGCAATTTCACTAAGGACCCAAGGATGAATGTTATCAGGTCCAACGGCTTTGTTTTTATTCAAGCCCTATAACAGTTTTTCAACTCCATGAGTAGATATGGTAATATCAGCCATTGTAATATCTGCTACATAGAGCTGGTCTGCAGAAAGGGATAACACTAAACAAAGTCTTGGTAAATACACTTGTGAACTGAGCATTGAAAGCACAGGCCTTATCCAGATCAGTAATAGCTAATTTGCTATTCGTCTTGAGAGGGGGGATGCCATGTTTATCCTTTTTTTGGCCATTTATGTACCTCCAGAAAGGTTTAGTGTCATGTTTTATATCACCAATCATACCATTAACATAATTTGTATATGGACCTCCCTTTTGATTCTAGACCGCAATTCAGCCCATTTGGCAGATAGTATGGAAATAAAGTGTCAGGCGGGATTTCTAATTTTTTTAAGTCGTCTATATTTTTCAACTGGGAAAATGGTCTTTTTCCGAGGAACTTTGGCAAAACAAACCTATTGAATTCAAGTGGCATGACTTAATGTTGAAAATACAAGTCATGTGAATTGCAAGCAAATGTTACAATGTAGTTATCAGTAGATCTCAAGGTCCGCAAACTTATATTGCAAACACGTTTAGTGATTTCTTGGTGTGATGTTCAGGTGTGAAGACTCCAGGTCCAGAAGCTTCGGTATAGTGTCCTACCTTCTGTGAATTACTGTAAACCGGCTTCAGCAACCACATTCCAGTATTATTTACAGTGGAGAACTGCTGTACCGTGTTGTAAGTCAAACCATTTCAGTTTGTGTACAGACAGTACGGTAACATTTTACAGAAACACCTTGATATGAAACCACATGACAGTATATTACTGTAGTTTGAAATTAAAGCAAACACATGGATCCATCACTATAAAAAGCCACATACATGTATTATACAAGTATGCAATAGAAATGTGTGTATAATGGTATATTACCAGGGCTCAAGATAAGCTTGAAAAAGGGCTCAGCCAAAATTAGCAAATTGGCTGTCGGTCTATGTTATATCATAGGACATTGACTGAGGGGCACCAAGGCCATCAGTAAGGGCACAACAGCCATGGTTGTTGGTGCTGCTGGTTTTTTCGAGCCCTGTAAAACTGTCAGAACAAAAGTGTTGGAATGTGTAGAGATGTCAAAACAAAGAAATGTTGGACATAGAGGCACAGCTGTATTTAACCACATTAGCCAGGTGGATGGTACTATCTTGTACTCCTTTTAACCGGGTGGAGCTGCACAAACAGATTTAGCCTCAAAAAGACACTGATCGATCCTTAGCAACAGAAAGCTATTCCTGAGCTCAAATGGTATCATTATCTTATTCTGTGTATCAACTACTGTATAGTGATTCTGTTTATCTCAGAATAATAAAAATTTGATGTTTTTTGACTCAAAAGGTAGTACTGATCAGCTCCTAAACAATGTACCAATTATTAAAATGAAATAAATCTGCCACAAGGTACTGTACTGTATGATATAGAGGTTTTTCACCTGATGTCAGCATGTTTCTGTTTGTCCAACTGGCAGCCACAGTCCATGCATAGAAGGGCAGTTATGATGTTATCAATGCACATGCTTTTGATCTTAGATACAATTGTGGTAAAACGAATGCTATTGTAGGCTGTTGAGAGTCACACAATGCAGGGGCATGGTTGAAGAATCTCTATACAGTAAATTGACCATTCTTCCCACAGTACAGTATACTGTTTGCATACTGAATATGCACAAATGTGCCTTCATAGTGTCATGTATATGGGCAATTACGCAGTAAACCAACACGGTAGCATCACATAAGGGTTAACTTCCATTCTATGTTAGTTTCATTTGTTTTATTATGTTCAGGGCTAATCTTTAGATGTACAAAGATAGCCAAAAACTTTTCATCTTGCTACCTCAATTTTGAAAAAATATTTCTATGTAGGTCCTATGGAAAATATAACGGGCGAACATTGACATACATAACGGGTGTAACACATTGACATACAAAATAGTGATGGCTATTTTTCAGAAAGTTTATCATGTACATACTTTTTGCCATTTTCTGAGGATGATATGTAGCAATACTTAATAACTGACCCATTGGGGGCACTTTTTGGTCAATATTAAGCTCAGGAGACCATAAATTGTAAATGTATGTCAATGTTACACCCGTTATGAAATTGTGTTCGCCCGTTATAAAAAATGCTGATAAAATGCCGAAATTCAAAAAGTTTGCTATATACAGTATATGGACCTTGCCAGTAAGTTAAATTGCTATGTTGTGATGGTTTACAATAAACAAGGTAACATCAAAATATGATGTACACAGAACCCATGAAGCACATTTGAAATTATTTGACATACATTTATGTGATGCATATGTATGTCAAACAATTGCAGGGAATTGTAAATTACCCTGTGGACACCATTAAATGATGTTACCATGTTTATTATAAACCATCACAACATAGCAACCTAAGGTATTGGCAAGGTCTATATACTGTATATGGCAAACTTTTTGAGTTTCAGCATTTTATCAGCATTTTTTATAACGGGCGAACACAATTTCATAATGGGTGTAACATTGACATACATTTACAATTTATGGTCTCCTGAGTTTAATATTAATCAAACGGTGCCCCCAATGGGTTAGTTATTAAGTATTGCCACATACCATCTTCAGAAATTGGCGAAAAGTATGTACATGATAAACTTTCTGAAAAATAGCCATCACTATTTTGTATGTCAATGTGTTACACCCGTTATGTATGTCAATGTTCACCCGTTATATTTTCCATAGGACCTACATAGAAATATTTTTTCAAAATTGAGGTAGCAAGATGAAAATTTTTAGGCTATCTCTGTACATCTAAGGATTAGCCCTGAACATAATAAAACAAATGAAACTAATTAACAAAACAAAATATGGATATATAATAATTCTGTGTTGGTTTACTGTGTAATTACCCATATGTCTTCCTCTCAGAATCGTAATGGAGACATTACCCATCAAGATAGAGCCTGCAGATAGTGACACCTGGGATGAGGAAGCTAATGGACAAATCAAGTCCCCAGAAAGACATGAAAAAAGTTTGGAAAATGCAGGTAGGGCGAATTTTAAGTCTATGAAAGTGGAATATTTATTATCAAGCCTTACCTTAAAGCCATGGGTGGAAAAATATGGGAAGCTTGGAGGCCCCTTCCCAGGAAGGTTGGGTATTTGGAGGGGTCATTTGAAAACTGTTGCGATATCTTTATTGCCTATAGTATGAAAACTCAACAGGGATTTTGGAAGTTTGATTCCCCTCCCAGGAAATAAACATTTCTTGAACCCTTATTAAAGCAGCTTGGACCAGGTGCCCATCTAATCCAAGTTTTGGCTCCTGGTCTGTAGATTTTAGCAGAACCAGGTACCAGCTTCCCACACTATTGAAAGTGCAAATTGTACCTGATGTTTGGCATGATTTGTATGCATCATTAAGACTCCAGGAATACCATGGTATTTACAAGTTAATATATGGATATACATGTGAAATGAGCTCATGAACTTATGCTTGAGTGTTATTTATGCAAACCAAGGGAAATGCTCATTTAATACTAATTAAACACTAACATCAGTTACAGGCTTACTATAATGCTGTAACTTGGGAGATGTGACCAGGGGCTTTCTATAACTTTGACCAAAATCCAGGTGTTAAATCTCAGTGATCATGGGGCTAAAACCACCTGCTCCCAAGTAATGAAGGGCTTGGCTTCAAAAGTTCTGATAAGTTGATGTGAGAACCAGGAAATTTTGTACCATACTGTATGATACAAGTCAAGGTTTCTGCAGAGGGAGGTTAAGCTGGAGATTTGTCTTTACCTATCCCCCTTCTGGTAAAATCCTCCTTTATCATTTCATAGTGAAGTACAGTATATGATAGGCAATATCGTGGTTCGTTTATCAAAGAGAATATCATTTTTAATAGCATTGTAATTTTTTGAACTTGACATCAATAGAATGCCTATCAGACCCATCGTAAATTGGAATGTCTATGGGATGTGAAACTAACCATTGTCCTCTTTGAACCCACTTGTGCCTGTACGAGGACAGCAGCCATTTTGAATCATGTTTCATGATTAATGAGTTCCCCACAATTTTGGTTTTGCTGAAAAGAGTCACATTCTGTACAGATTTGAGATTGTGTGTTGTGTATATGACACTTAGCTTGTGTACAAGAAGATACTGTCTATGCATGGCCTCTTATGTATATGTTACATTTAAAGTTACAAACCATATTGTTTCTGACAGTTGTAGAGGTCAAAGGTCATTTACAGCCAATAGAAGTCAGATGCTGAAGCCAACATATTTCACAGTAGAAGCAGTATTTACTTTTAATATGCTTCCTAGAATGGGTATGGAGATGCAGTCCATTGTATACAGTAGAAGTGCTCAGATATTATTTTAGGTGGAGGTGAAAGGTAAGTAAAGGTCTTTAGAGGTCATAGTGTGGAAACCTTGTTTAAGTGATTTCGTATCTTAATGTAGTTAGTATGGACTAGTGGTATGTTTGAGTAGATATGAAAAGAAATAATTTTGGTGGAGGTCAAAGGCTGTCTAGAGGTCAAAAGCTGGAAACCTTTGAAAGCCCATACTGTACACATGTTGTGTCATGATAGGAAGGGTGGACACTTTTCAAAATTACATGTACAGTGGTGTGTTGATTTGCTAATAATGCATTATTGCACTCTGATTTTTTGACCAAAGGGATGGAAGATTTTAGTGTGCAGGTGACTGTACATGTGGAGGAAGATGAGTCCTCAGCAGAGAACACTGAAAATGATGTTGCTGTTGTTGCCAGCATTGCAGATTCAGACCTTGGGGGAAAAGGTACGGTGTGTATACAGTACTTAAGGTGAAGCAATATGACATGAACTAAAAACTAAACCATTACTCTGTTCTTGGTCAAATAACAGTGTGTGAACTCAACAGAAAAGAAATAAGAACCTGCAAATGGTAGACAAACACAAAGTATCTGCAAAGAGAGAAAGGTGTTGAAGGAGAGAAATGGAGAAGCTTTAGGGGAAAAAAAGGAGCTTTGACAAGCACTGCTCATAAATTGACATGTCAAGACCTGCCAAGTTTCACATATTTTCTGTGAATCTTTTTACATCAGTCATACTGTCTTCAAAGCAGCTCATAGCATCAGGGAATCAAGGAAATCAAAATTGACTAGAAGTCACTATGAATGAACTTTTTTTAGAAGAAAAAAGGATGCTATGTTGTGGTGAAAAAACTTCCCTTTCATCATCGTGATGGTTTTCTTATCATGGAAACAGCTAAGTTAACATTTAATATTTTTAATATAGTGAATTTTTGTAGTAGGTTTTCAAAGAAATTTGCAAAGGATTTTAACCATGTTTTATCATTTACACCATGGTTAATATGTTCATAGTGAATTCTGTTTAGCACTGTACTAGAGAGTTGTTTCTCTGAGTTCAAATTCTTGCTATCTTGACAACCATCAATTTGAAAATATTCTCCCCTTCATGGGCATCCGGAGGGGGGGGGGGGGCAAGGGGGGGCACTTGCCTCCCCTGGAAAATCAAAAACTTTAAAAAACGAAGAAAATATAACATCAACATTTCTTAACAGTTCACTCAGTGTGAATTTCTGCTCTCAAAACAGGAATTGAAAAAAATATCAACACTCAGGCTCCAGCAGCCCCCCCCCCCAGCATATTTTTGGTATTTTTTAAAGTTAATACTCAACTCATGGTGGTGCAGAGCTCTGAGACTTTGTCCTGGGCTTGGTCCACCCCCCCTCTTGACAAGTTCCTGGTTACACCTTTGTCAACACTGTGTGAAAAGTGGCATCTGAACTCTTTTCTGAGAGTAAAATATTTCCCATAAAAAAAGTTGGGGCCCCCTAAAAAATTTTGCCCCCCTGAATTTTTTTCTGCGGACGCCCATGCTCCCCTTAGCCCCAACCTTGAGCTATGTCCATCTGCTCATACACACAAGAAATTTTAACAACACATATGGCATATCTGCATTTCTATCTAAGGGAGCTCTCTAAAATGTCTCTTGGCAAAGAGTTACTAGTTACCATCAATGGCATTGACAAATATCTCCCAGCATGTAAACTTTACTGCATTTTCCACAGTTTGTGAGAACAGTATACGGTAGTGGGAGATGTGACTGAGAGGTAACCCTATTACTCTGTGTTAGCTTTTACAGTATGTGGTTGTTGTTACCACCAGTTATGAATGAATGTTTCTTGTTGTTGTTGCTGGTAAAGCTGAAATGATGTAAAAAGATAGTTTAAGACTCCTAGTAAGACTAGGTTTGAATGCAGACAGTTGCTAAATCAGAGTTAAATGCCTCAGAAGCTCTAAAGCCATATCTTTCTCTACAAAAAGGCATACATTCCATTTAATTTTGTACAGTAAGGTTATGCAATCTCTTCTACCTGGCTCTCCCTCTACCCAAACCTTCTAGCACTGATCTGCCATACCTATGTCAGATGGACTGTCCCTCGATTTGGTTACAGTGTACAGTGGGCTTGTGGATAGTAAGCTTGTGCATGATGATAAAAGTTGAACTTGCAGGGAGGTAACCAGGGCCTAAGTAAAAGGCATTGGAGCTGAAATTCTATGAAGGTTGGTTATGAAACCAGAAAATTCCAACTGCTACAGCCTATATGCCTGTACCATCTTCAGCCAAGAAATAGACAACTCACCTCGCTTGCTTTCTTTCAGAGCTGATGTTTTGTTGGTACAAATGTTTTTTTTTTTAATTTGTACCCCCCTACCCCACCCTATTGAAAATGTAGTCATTACTCGCATGTCCAGAAACAGGGTTTGCAAAAGTGAGGCTTATTCGTAAGGAATAAGTCCTCGCATAAATGCACAGGAGGTATGTTTGGGTAGGGATTGGGGCAATTATGCACAGTTTTCCGGGTTGAAATGGCCTTCAGGCCTTACAGTCCTAATCAGGGCAGAGCTCGAAAATAGACTGGCGCTCTGGCACAAAAGCGCCAGAGACCCCTGCAACTGCGCCAGAAAAACGGAAAAGTGGGTGTTTGTCTGGTGCTAAAAATAGCGCCAGATTCATGTGGCAGTAGATTTTATGAACTCCTGTGCCCACCCCCCCCCCCCCACCTTCTCCACATTCAAGGTGCCATTGAGGTCAATCTAAACCTGCCATAGGCTATACATGCACCCAGCCCCTCCAAGTTTTTCAGAGATGGAGTGACCACACCATGCTTAGTACTGCCTGGTGTTACACCAAAAATGCTCTTTGTCTTATTACCTGTCACTGTTATATTGAATTTCTTTTACTAATTGCACAAGTAACATTCGGGAGACAATCAGAGAATGTTACATGCAGGGAACAGTGGTTTCTTTGAAAAATTGAAAACAGCTCCAGAAAATAGGAAAATGGCTCCAGAAAAGCTTCAAAATTAAGGTTGTCAGAAGCTGTTTTTAGCTCCAGAGAGGAAAAGCTTATTTTCGAGTCCTGCAGGGTAATAACATTTTCTGTAATTTCAATAGCAATAAATGGGAAACAGCCTGCTAATATAGGGGACTATGAACTGAGCCACTGAAGCCACAGACTAATCAGAGTGTGTATGACCTATTTGCCTCCCTGGTTATGCGACTGATTGTAACTTTTCAGGTCAAAAATGAAGCAAAAGTTATGGAACAATTTGTGATAGAAGAAATGAAAGATCAATCATTCAAAAAGATGTGCTGGCCACCTCACACCCAGTTCTCACGTCTTCTCTTAATTTTCCAGTTTGCATATTCCTTAATTCTTTGTCAAATGGAAGTAATGAACAAATGAACAGAAGCAGCACTGTTTCATGGTGTTTGAAAAATTGTAGGCCTACATCAGCTGTGCACCCAATTCTTCTAGCAAGATTTGTGGTCAGCAATATGATATCACATGACAGAAATACTGTACAATTGCACGTGGTGCAAGATTTTTCTATGATTTCGCCGGTCAGATTTTTCATTTCACTGATCGGAAAATTTAATTTTTTTAATTTTCACAGTAGTCAGGTAATTAACTAGTAGGCCTATACCAACAATGTGAATTCCAGCAGTCAAAAGTTGGTCTATGCACCATCCATTGCCAATTTTACCGAGACATGTGCACAGGGGTGAGACACCATATGCCTGGTGGCATTAACCCTTTGGAATAATAATTGCACCCAAGCTATCCTTTATGAGGCAATAGTTAGATAGATAAGCTACACTGACAGTATGTGTGTGAAGTGCACAGAAACAGCTCTTCCATACATTTTAGTAATAGTATACATCATTTCAAATGGCAAAAATTATCTTCCTGTCTACACTGAAATATTTGGAAAAGAATGGTGTCAATTGCTAGAGAATATAATTTTTCGATCTTAAGATTTTGTTTTAGATATCAATTCCTTCACAAGCTGGATTGAATTGCCTCACATGCCAGATGTGGCTTGCAGGCCACCATTTTAGAACTCAGGTCCAGTAGATTTCATTGATTGGAAGAATCCTATTGTTTCCGGTGGAGTAAAGGGGTTTTGAGGTCTCGAGAGGTTCAACTGAAAACATTTTAAATATGATATCTCAAAAAGGGAAATTTTGCTTGATCAATGCTTGTGAACACTGTCAATTAATGGTTACACTTTTCCATGTTGAAATCTCAGTTCTCAAAAAGTTTTCTTACTGGTATGGAAACACTAAGCCTTTTGGTTTTCTATTTATTATATGGTAAATATATCTAAAACTGCTGGAGCAGCTGATTGGTGTTTTCTGGAAAT
Organism: Holothuria leucospilota; assembly: GCA_029531755.1. Taxonomy (NCBI): domain Eukaryota; kingdom Metazoa; phylum Echinodermata; class Holothuroidea; order Aspidochirotida; family Holothuriidae; genus Holothuria; species Holothuria leucospilota. The sequence continues at coordinate 28,927,011 of CM055964.1, forward strand.
TGTATTGCAGATTAAGGTTGTGACATATTTCACATTTTTAAAAGGGTCAGATTCTATATTCCACTCATCCTGTGTCTTCTTTGCTCACCAGAAAGTACAGATCCACAGTTGTCATCCTACAGTTTGATTCCAGATGAAGATTCAGGATGTATTCAGGTGGACAGGTCACCTCTACAGCCAGAAGGTATTATGAGTGGAAGACAGAACGACAGTGCTTATGAGGAAGCAAGTAGAAGGATACAGGGCACAAATGAGCATACTATTGACAGTAGAAAAGACCAGTTTCATTCATCCAAAAATTTTGAAAAAGAGCTGAATGTTAAGACTGATAAAAAATCCTTCACCTCTGTGACATCATGCTACAAAAACCAAATGATACCCAAAGATGAAAAAACTTTCAATTGTCAGTTTTGTGAGATGTCCTTTTGTCAGGAATCAGACTTCATAACACATGAAATGGCTCATACAGGTAAAAAACCCTTCAAGTGTCAGTTTTGTGAGAGGTTGTTTAGGCATGAATCGACATGTGAAAAACATGAAATGATACATACAGGTGAAAAACCCTTTAAGTGTCAGTTTTGTGAGAGGTCTTTTCGTCAGAAAGCAAGTTGTACAACACATGAAATGATACATACAGGTGAGAAACCCTACAAGTGTCGACATTGTGTGTTTTCATTTAGGCACAAACAGTCCTGTAGATTGCATGAAATGATGCATACAGGTGAGAAACCCTTCAAATGTCAGTTTTGTGAAAAGGTATTTATCATTAAGCAGGACTTTAAAAGACATGAAATGATACATTTCGGTGAAAAACCTTTCCAATGTCAGTTTTGTGAGAAATTATTTCGGCGTAAATCAAGCTGTAAAACACATGAAATGACACATACGGGTGAAAAACCCTTCAAGTGTCAGTTTTGTGAGAAATTTTTTAGGCATAAATCAACCTGGCAAAGACATGAAATGACACACACAGGTGAGAAACCCTTTAAATGTCAGTATTGTGAAATGTCATTTATCCAGAAACAGGTCCGTAAAACGCATGAAATGACACATAGGGGTGAAAGACCCTTCAAATGTCAGTTTTGTGAGAAATGGTTTAGTACTAAGAAGACCTGTAAAACACATGAAATGATGCATGCAGATGAAAGACCTTTCAAGTGTCAGTTTTGCGACATGTCATATATCCAGAAGCAAGCCTGTAAAACACATGAAATGACTCATACAGGTGAGAAACCCTTCAAGTGTCAATTTTGTGAGAAATTGTTCAGTACTAAACAGACCTTTGAAAGACATGAGATGACACACACGGGTGAGAAACCCTTCAAGTGTCAGTTCTGTGAGAAGTCGTTTATTCGGAAATACCGCTGTGAAATACATGAAAAAACGCATACAAGTGTGCTACCCCCCTTTCAGTGTCAGATTTGTGGGAAGTTTTTTAGGCATAAACCCAGCTGGAAAAAACATGAAATGACACATACTATATAGGGGGAGGGTTTTTAGCATCAAATTTGTGAAGATGATCAGTACTAGGTAAACCTGCACTAAACTCATAAAATGACACATACAGCCAAAAAATTATGTGTGATTTTTGGGAGATGTTGTTTGGTACATTGCAGAATAGTGAAACATGATTGGACAGGGTACAGGAGAGAATCCCCTCAGATGTTAGGTGTGCGAGAAATGGTTTGTTACAAAGCAGACCTTGAAAACACATAAAATGACACTTGTGGGAGAAAAACCATTCAACTATTGTTTTTGTGAGCGAAAGTAAACTACGAAGTGTTAGCATTGTGAGAATCTCATATGTGTCAAGGACTGAGGTATCCAAATCAAACCCTCATGGTATAGCCAGTGAGAATAACCATGTTGTGTTCCAAGAGGGTTAGAAGGGAAAAGTGAAATGCACAATATCAGGTGAGTATCTTTAAAGTGGACCTAAAGTCTAGAATTACAAGGATATATATTGTAGAGGTTGGAAAATGAATTCCATTCATCCAACTCCCATTTTCAAAGCTTGCTCCGCCGCTGAGATATAAAATGTTGAAATTTATTCACTTAATTTGAAGTGGTTGATTGTGCAATAATTTGTGATGCCCTTCTTGTACAACTCATTTTACCTGCTTTTGTTTTCTTTTAAAATTAAGATGTTTATATGACCTTGAAACATTTACTGATTCCTTGCATAGCATAAAGCCAAGTCACCCAGTAACAGTAAGACAGTGATCACATTTTGGCACAAGGTGCAGCGGCTTTTGAAAAAACAAAGAAAAACAAGAACTGTAATTTTAGTACAAGAATAACATCACAAATTATTGCACAATCTACCATTTTAAATTGAGTGAATGAGCTTCAACATTTTTATATCTCAGCTCAGGAATGTCCTGTGAAGATAGGAGTTGGACCATCTGGATGCATTCTTCAAGCTTTGTAACATATATTTTTGAAATTTTAGACTGTAGGTACACTTTAAGTGGTGGTGTTGTGTACAAGTATTTATCTATGAAGTCAACTTTGAGAGATGTGAAGCAAAACGATACTTAAAAAATGAAAGTATTTTGGTGACAGAGCTTTGTAGAGCCATACATTGTGGCATTAAAGGGATTTGCCAGTGACAAAAATCAATGATTTCAAAAAATGCAAAATTTTTTTTTCTTCTAGGAGGTGCAAACCGCATCTCAATAGCTTGTAGCATTTGAAAGATACTAATTTTCAAAGAAATGCAATTTTTTTCTCAAGAAAAGTGCAATATGGGAAATCTGTGATGTCGTCGTGGCACATTGATTTGACAAAGCATTTTCTTTAAGATACTGACACTGTTGTAGGGAATATTTAGCAACTTTTTTATCTCGTACATATAGTGTAGATTTATGCTATACCTACATGGAAAGATATTCAAATATTCCAACAGTATTAAATTTCAAGGACAACAGGACATTCAATTATAAAGGAAAAACAAAAGAAATCTGAGGCAATGTGGCCACTTTACATAACATTCTATGACCTTGATGAGAACTGGAGGTATTTTTTTTGCCAAAAAAGTAGTTTTTTAATGTTGAGTATCTCGAGTTAGGAAAAGAGTATTGCTACAGGGTTCAGAGAGTATGAAATGAAATTTTTTTCTCTTTCAAATGGGACCCTTGTGAAAAGCCACTGGAAAATGCCTTTAAGTAAAATAATGAACTAAATTGTGCTGATTGTGAATCCTTTCAAGTGTCAGCATTTTGGACAAGTTCTCCATGATGGAGGTTCAAGGAAAAGATGCAGGTTATTTGCTGTTAGAGTCACATACAGTAGCTGATTGTTAGCAGGAAAGAAGAAAAAGAGATACTCTGTGCTGGTTGAAGCACCAAGGCAGAGAAACTTTTAGGGTATGTTTATGGTGTTTGTCAATACCTGCACAGTAAAGTAGAATACATTTTACCCCACCTGCTTTGGAAATCTTTTGTTCAAATGTACATTCACGTTTTACTTGAACTTCTGTACAGAAAAGAGGACATGGGATAAAGAATTGGGGATTGCGTACATTACAGACCAATACCAAACGTACGATTAATGACTGCGAATTCGTTAGGCCCCTTCCCCAATGAAAGTGTGGAGAGCAATGACGAATTTTCATCGATTTTACATCAGTTCAATGTAAGAAAAGAATGTCTTCAGCAAACAATATTTTGGAATAAGAAGAAGGAAAACGACAACAACATGAGGCAAATTATTTCACTTTTTCCTACAAGAACTTATCATTATTTTGAATTCTTATTATCGTATCGTCTCACAAAAAATTATCACGATAACGATAATTTTCGATATATCGCCCAACCTTAACACACTGGCAACCAGAATGTATTTGGTAAAGAAAACAACTGTCCCATTTTACCAATTTAGGCATTATCAAGTCTTCTGCAGGGAGTTGCTATTTGTCAAATAGCAACTCCCTGATATGAGCACGATATAAGTTGAAGGCATTCAGTACTCTCCCTCATTTACATGGTTTAGAAACCATTGTCCACCCCTACCCATCCTCCCACCTTTCCTACCCTTATTAAAGTCCAATGTCCTTCCAGGAATGCCTCAAATTCCAGGGAGTTGTCAAATAGCAACTCCCTGGTCCTTCTTTATTATATTTAGTAGTGTCTCTTTTATTTACTTTGCCATATAATACATATTGATCCAGACCCCCAAAATAGTCTTTGAAATGATATTCCTAAGTTGCTTGTACACATAGAGTGACAGAAGTAACTCATTTTGAGTTCTCCACTCAAAATACGCCATTTTTTTCGGGGGGATCCGCCATGTTTTTTTTTTTTTTCGAGGGGATCGGGGGATGTTGGTGACACACATGTGTGCCCCTTACCTGTTAGGTTGAACGTATACCATAATTAAATGTACACGTCTTAAAGTATATCACCAGAATGTTTCCTTTACTTCAGTCTCATGACCTACTGTACCTCATCATTTAAGTATTTAGTTCACCTCAGTATGAACCAATACATTATGCCATTCATGTGTTCATGTACGTGTACGCTTGCTTACCTGTTACTTGATTACAGTTTGACAAGTGTTCTTCATAATCCGTGTAGAGTTTTTTCATTCCAGCATTTTAAAAACACAGGTATTCTGATGTGCATTTTTCCCTTGTGTCAATTATTTATTTATTCTGGATTATATGTAGGAAGCCCCCTCCCGACTGACTTGACGACTTTTTAAAAATAGAATATGAAATTATGCGATTTGGTGACTCTTGCAACGTAAATCACAGGCATTTAAATCGCTGTAGTTGTGTCCCATTCAGAAACAAAATAGTGTCCCATTCAGAAACAGAATAGCAACTGTTCAGTCATAACCCCAGTGGTGCCGCCAGGATTGATGATTTGAGGCACCGCAGAAGATTTCGTAATCCCATCTCAGATAAGCCAGAAATAATTTAAGTGCGCATATTCGTATCTACGATAATTTGCACCAAGGGTGGACACTTCCTTTTGTCGCCTTGTGTGGAGGTGCCGTCCCAGAGGAGGGGTCTAACTGGAGGGGAACCTTTGAGAAAGTTTTGTTTGTCAAAGGTGGCCGAGTTGCAAAATGGTGCTTTCTTTGGCAAAGTCTCGAACTGATCATATGTTGAAAACTTCAGATCCTTTAGAAAATTGTTCTTATTTTTGTTGGGTGTAAGGAAAGGGTGTGATGTGTAAGGAAAGGGTGTGATGTCTAAGTTGAGAGGATGAAGCCCCTCCCCTTTAGAATTTTTTGTTTATCTAAGGTGGCTAAGATGCAAAACGGAGCTATCTTTGGCAAAGTTTTGAGATGATTATATGTTGAATAATTACTGAGTGATATTTGGGTTGTGGCCTGATACTCTTTTAATGCTGGTACCATAGGCAGGGAGAGACTGCCTTATTTAGGGCCTCCTGGAAGCTATGGGGTTATTAAAAATTGGGACGTTAGTATGATGCTTTTTACTGACATCCAAATGACATACAGGAGAGCACACCATGCACTTCACAAAAAATTGGTTTTCCTAATTTTGAATCCAAATGGACAGCTAGTCCAACGGGGGGCTAACCGGGGGAGGAGTAAAGGTATAACAAGGAAGTAGAGCTAAGATTAGTAAGCATGGTCATTCTCTGGAAATGAACTTAATGACCTTTTACTAAGCTTGTATGTATTTATATATATATATATATATATATATATATATATATATATATATATATATATATATTATATATATATATATATATATATATATATATATATATATATATAATATATATATATATATATATATATATATATATATATATATATATATATATATATATATATATATATATATATAGTCCAAAAAGACGCATCGTATCAGGCACTTCAAAAAGTACACAACAAAAACCCAACACACGAGGATTCAGTTTAATTTTCGGGCAGCACTGTACCCTTGAACACAACTCGTAAAACACTAAATCAAAAAGCGAAATATTAGTCTAAAAACGAGAGAACACACGAGAATACGAACGTACAGACAAGATTACACGCCCTAGTGAATAAGAAGGCCTAAAGAAATGAGAGCTCCAAACTGGAGGAAAAGGTAACCGACAACAATAGAAGTGAAACCAAGCGGAAACAAGAAATCGAAAACTTAAGCTCAATCCCGTTTATGTCTGCTAGCACGGTTTTGGCAGTAGAAAGTATCAGCGATGTTAAGGCCGTGAGGAACCAATGTATTAAATTTCCAAATCCAGTGTCTTTCTTTTTCGTCTAACATACGGTCCAATTTACGAATGTCATTTGCCTCTAACCTCTCAGTTTTCAAAACTTCTAAAATTTGAAATTTGAATTTGTCAACCCCATGTGATTTCAGATGGGCATAGAGAGCTGAAGTTCCCGATTTAGTAGTATCCCCATTCACAAATTTACGATAATCAGATTTATGACCATTCATACGTAACCTTATGTTGTTGGATTGGCCTACATACTGTTTACCACAAACATCACAAACAACAGCCCATTTAGTATTACAATTCGTACCACCATTACGGCATGTAAATGTTCTACCATTACTGGTACTAGTCACTTTGTCAGAGGCTATAAAGGAGGGACATAACTGACAGCGCTTTCCATTGTTGGCTCAGGGTCACATCAGTGTCTTCCACAACGGCTAAATATATATATATATATATATATATATATATATATATATATATATATATATATATATATATATATATATATATATAATATATATATATATATAATATATATATATATTATATAATATATATATATATATATATATATCATAATATATACATATAATATATATATATATATATATATATATATATTATATATATATATATATTATATATATATATATATATATTATATATATAATATATATATATATATATATATATATATAATATATATATATATATATATATATTTCAACCTCTGGCAGTCGAAACCATCGTTGACATTAAGACCCATAGGTGAAATAGTTTGCAATTTGTTCCACATCCAAATGTTTTCTAAATGCTTAAGTCTTTCCCGGGAATTATTCAAAATAACCATTTTATTTTCATAGGAAGCATTTCCTGGAATGAAGGGAGGGTTCAAGGTTTGAAGGATTATAACATTGAAATGACTAGGGGAGTGCGAAGCCAAGTGAGAGTACAACTCAGCACAAGACCTGAGAAAAATAGACCCCGAGCCTCCACCTTCCTCCCTTACCACCTTCTGAAGAGCACTACGGTGGTTCGCCATCCGCTCTTTCAAATTTTGTGTCATTCCTACGTACTGCATACCACAAAAAGGGCAAAAAATACAATAAACAACCCAAGTAGCCATACAATCTGACTCCCTGGCCTTGACTTTAAAAACCTTACCACAGGAGTGACTCCGGATAACGCTACAATTAACTAGGTCAGTGCAGAGTTTGCAGTTCTTATTACAATGTTTGCTTGGTCCCACTGTTGAAGTCCCCCTCTTGATTTTGGCACGTACTAACAGCCTTCTCAAATTTGGAGGTTGGCTGAACGCCAGTAAAGGCAAATTTGGGACAACTTCTTTCATAATAGGTGAGAGATGCAGCAGGGGTTGGTGTTTACGTAGAAGTTTTTTTACGTCCGGTAACCTTGGGTGATATTCAATCACTAAGGGGACCCTTTGAGAAGACACTTCTCTCCCATAATTCGTCACCTCTCCTACATTGAGGGCACGGTCAATTTCACGGGTCACCTTAGAATAGGAGTGACCACGCTTTTGAAGGGCCCTGGACAGTTCCTCGCATCTCTTCCTGGTAAGTTCTTGAGTAGAACAAATAGCTTTAATGCGTTTAGCTAGGCTAAACGCTAAACTCCGTTTAACATGACCAGGATGGCAACTATCAGCAGATAAGTAAAGCATTGTATCGGTAGGTTTACGATAAACATCCGTCTCCAGGACCCCACCGTAGAAAGTTAACACACTCAGGCGATAAATCAGCAGTGAACCTGATAGAGGGGTGAAAAGAGTTAAGCTTCTCCAAAAAAGAGTAGAATTTATCACTCCCATGACGCCATATTAAAAAGCAGTCATCTATGTACCTCCAGAACACTTCCGGAAGGAAGTCACATTGCGAGAAAAATGACTTTTCAAACTCTGCCAGAAAAATATTGGCGTAAGCCGGGGCCATCTTAGTTCCTATTGCAGTACCCGAAGTCTGCAGGTAAAGGTCCGAGTTGAACTCAAAAACATTTTTCTTGAGGACAATCCCTGCCATCCCACAAATGCCGGACACTACGGCCTTTGGAAAGTGTCTCCTACTTAAAAAACTACGTAACGCCTCAATACCATCCTGATGGGGGATAGAGGGATACAATGCCACAACGTCAATTGTTGCCAACAACGTTCCCGGGGGAAGGGGGGCAAGCTCTCTAAGTTTTCTAAGGAAATCAAAAGTGTCTTTAAGATACGAATCTATCCCTGGGACAAGGGGCTTAAAAAATGGTCCACTAATTCCGACAACCGTTCAGTGGGAGACCCATTACCTGAGATTACCGGCTACTTGGGTTGTTTATTGTATTTTTTGCCCTTTTTGTGGTATGCAGTACGTCGGAATGACACAAAATTTGAAAGAGCGGATGGCGAACCACCGTAGTGCTCTTCAGAAGGTGGTAAGGGAGGAAGGTGGAGGCTCGGGGTCTATTTTTCTCAGGTCTTGTGCTGAGTTGTACTCTCACTTGGCTTCGCACTCCCCTAGTCATTTCAATGTTATAATCCTTCAAACCTTGAACCCTCCCTTCATTCCAGGAAATGCTTCCTATGAAAATAAAATGGTTATTTTGAATAATTCCCGGGAAAGACTTAAGCATTTAGAAAACATTTGGATGTGGAACAAATTGCAAACTATTTCACCTATGGGTCTTAATGTCAACGATGGTTTCGACTGCCAGACCAGGAAACCCAGAGTCAGGGCTCGCTAAGCAGGTCTTTCATTTTCTCACCAAGCCCTTTATTGGTGAGTTTTTTCGTTTAGGTTTGCTTTCTTTTCTTCTAGTTCTTTACAGACATCTGCTACGGTTGACTTCCCTTTTTGTTGCTTTCTTTTATGTAGCTTTCTTCTGTGTTGTTGAGTTTCAAGTCTCGTTTATTTTTCTTTCTCATTTAAGGTTGTAACTTGATAAAGGCACTGTTGTGCCGAAAATTCGTTCACCTTTTTCCTGGACTTGAAATATATTTGTATTCTGATATTTCACTGAAGGTTTATATTCATTATGTCTCGGGTGATGTTCCTTCTTGGACTAATTGCCGTATATATATATATATATATATATATATATATATATATATATATATATATATATATATATATATATATATATATATATATATATATATATATATATATATATATATATATATATATATATATATATATATATATATATTATTCGGAGAATGATTCTCGCCAGAATAATTCTTTGCATTATAGTCCTTAAAACGATCATCAGGGTTTTGGAGTGAAAACCGTAGCGAAGCGAGGCGAAATTTAGCATAAGAATTGTTTTGAAAACAGTACCCATACGTTTGAAAATATCGTTAACCATGACTGTATCCGAGTCACCTGACCCAATTCCGAGGGTCATAATCGACAGCGCTTTCCATGGCATTGTTGGCTCAGGGTCAGACCCGTGTCTTCCACAACGGCTCGGAGCTATATATATATATATATATATATATATATATATATATATATATATATATATATATATAGGCCTATATATTATTCGGAGAATGATTCTCGCCAGAATAATTCTTTGCATTATAGTCCTTAAAACGATCATCAGGGTTTTGGAGTGAAAACCGTAGCGAAGCGAGGCGAAATTTAGCATAAGAATTGTTTTGAAAACAGTACCCATACGTTTGAAAATATCGTTTAGCATGACTGTATCCGAGTCACCTGACCCAATTCCGAGTCAAGTACCCTCCGATTCCGAGCCAGTTTCGATACCAGGTCCCCAGTTCCGAGTTCAGCCATTTGACATTGAAATATCTCGTACAAATGCGTTTTGTACTATTTTGTAATTACACTTAATTAAAACGGTTATTTTTAGGGAGCACTTTCATACTCTGGCTTACCCTGTATAGCTCAGTTTACTGTATGTGACCGTTCACTTGTTAAACTGTGCACCTGCAGTTACAAGGTAGCCTTTAGTAACACTTATGAAACTTTCATTTTTATGGAATTCGCTGGAATCGGCACCGAGTCCAGCACCAGCCAATTCCGGACCAATTTCCGAGTAAGGCGAAAACGGAATCGAGACCGAATCCGGAATCGTAGGTTACTACCCTGTCGTTTGGAAATCCAAACAAGTTTTGGGGGGATGGTAGTAAAGAAAATATAGAACTGGCGGTTAACGCGCGCGGGGTTGGCGAAACTTTTGATAGTGTGAAATGTATATAAACCAAGTGTGTATTTCACTGGTTGTGTTTTCTCTGAAGAAAAGTCCCTGCTATAAATACCCTAATTACTTCAAAATTTCTTACTTTTGCAAGGTGAGTCTAAAAATATTCTCACACTGTGAAGAGGGGGAGAGGCGTTGTTAGTAGCTGTTCTATGGAAGTGTGACGGGCCGGACTTTTACCCGCAACTTCCACTCCCGATTCAACCCTAACGAAATACTAGTGTACTTAAAGAACAGAACTAGACTACACTTATATTAGAAACAGCTTCCGAAGAAATTTATGCATTAGTTAAAAAAATTGTTTTTCGGCGCGCTTCGCTCGAACCAATTCCAGACATTTGTCTCATTATTTCTTCATGTAGAACAGCTGTGAAAAATTGTTGCTAAGCCGCATACAACTCCATTTATCCCTCCCATTCACAATCTTTCTACACCCTTCGACATCATAAGTCCGAGCTGAATGGGGATAAGCATTCTGCCCAAATTCTTCGGAAACATTTGCGAAATGTCAAAGATATGCATTATACTGCGCGCGATGTAATATATTACTCTCAATGTGTTGAGACTAGAAGAGAGAATGCTGCCCAAGTGGATCACTGTGTGCTTAGCAAGTGAAGTTACGATGTAGTGAGGGCGCTTCCGTTGAACAACAAAAAGCCAGAAGGTCTGTATGTCCCCCATATGTACAGTGTAAAATAAACGTAGGTAACGTAGTAATATATAACTCTCAATGTGTTGAGGAATAGAAGAGAGAATGCAGACCAAGTAAATCGCTGGGTGCTTAGCAAGTGAAGCCACGATGTAGTGAGGGCGCTTTCGCTGAACTACAAAAAGCCAGAAGATCTGTATGTTCCCATATGAAATTGTCATTTTATCCGATTTCGAAAGGTTACGAGTAATTTACAAAACAGAACAAAGTCATGGTGCCTTAATTAAGTTTTCGTTACATGTTCCTGGATTTAAATACTTGCAGTTCCTCCGCCAATAGACCTAACTGGGGGAAAAGCAACTGATTGCATTTATGTTCAGTTGCTTTCTTGCGGTACAGACATCGCTGAGTGGCTTCAGTATATCACAGCACTTGATTCTACCTTACTTTAATTTCTTTGAGCAAAACTGATGTGCTTTTTGTCTTAATTAACTTCCTGCTCTTTTGTTTACTTTGTTACTTCCATATGCGCATGAGCAGGAATGTACTAGTACTTCAGTGTAAATTCGTAGTTTTCCGGAGTTTGAGGTTCCTAGCAGGAGCTGCTGGCAGCTAAAAGAGGACGGGCTTTAGTCCCTTACATTCCGCTAGCTTAATTTTTTCCCCAGGACGAGTCAGTCTAAATCGGTTTTTCAAAAATTTCTATTTTTAAATTTGTTTCAAAATGAAGGTTAGGGTTGGAGTTAGGTAAATTGGGGTTAGTTTGGCCAGTTCTTCCATAATCCGGCGTCAGAATTACAAAAAAGCCGGGGTCGGAAAGCTGTCATTTTGGAATTAGAGGTGTGGCCTATTTCCAAGAAGCTGACTGGTCCATTGGCCAGATTTGGCCTGACTCGTCCTGGGAAAAAACTACACATTCCGCTATCACCAAATTCCCAATAACTGGCTATGTACCTGGTCCATGAACTCCCGTATAGTAAGCAATGATGCTATCCTTGACTTGCCGTGCTGTTGAACTGCTCACATTCTGTACAGTGGCGTCGCCAGACTGGAAGGAGGGGGGAGGGGCACAGAGGTGGTGGGCACAACGTTCCGCTAGAGGGACACACCAAAATGATGGACGACGACAACAACAACAACAACAACAACAACAATAATACACATACATATAATAATACTCAAAGTGTTTAGAAGGAATGGTAATGGCGCAACTAACTGTATATATGATGGGTCCGCGCAAAGTGGGTCGAAAAACAGCAAATTAAAGACAGTGCAGAATGTTTTACTACGACCTGCATTACAAAAGTTATCCAAATTACGCTAAAATGGCCTTTCTTCTGAAGTTTTCTTCTTCTTCATGTTCTTTCACTTTATCCTTTGAGAAGTTGGTAATTTAAGCAGTGGCGACACCAAGGGGGACATCCCCCAGTCAGAAGCTTTGCCCCCGATGCCCCCCCCACACTCAGCTCTTGAGGTAAAGTGGTCTGACAGGAGAAAAAGCCTAAAACATTAAAATTATTTGGAATGTTTGCATTGGATGATGTATTATAAACCAAAATACACATATCCTGATGCTTAATTTTTTACCCAGAGATACGCTAAAACCTCGGAGCTTCCGGGGGAGGCTCCCTGTACCCCCACCAGAGGGACCTTAAGGCGGGCCCCTTGACCCCACCCGTTTAAAGTTATAGTGGCTTGACGGGAGGAATTGCCTAACACATTATACGTCTATGTATAGTGGTAGTATTTTTGAAAGTCTAGCAAGGGGGATGTTTGTGTTGGCCACCCCTCCCCCTTGTCAATCAAGTGCTGGATGTATCTCCTCATCCCCCGGGATTTCGGTCTATGCTTCTACCCTACATATCACACAAATGATAGTATGCTAAACTATGAAGGTAACCATATGTAAAACGTGATCTCTATCAGTACTTGTTGTAAATGCAATGAAGGACACAATTAATTAGGTGTTAATGTCACATGGAGTAATAATTTACTGTTAGAGGTGTTTTAACCAATTTATTTTCTTAATTTAGGCCTACCTGTTGGGGGGAAAGTACATTTCTAAATCATCATCGTTAAGATGTTTCGGTGCAAGCAAAAAGATTTTGGAATTGCTGTTTCGAGCAATCTCTACAGGAGGCATATTTGGCAAATTTTTGCTTGGTGAGCTACACACCAAACCACCCTTAAGCCTTAGATAAAGTGTCACATACCCTCTTCCCCGCCCTCCACCCTTCAAAATGAATACCTGGCTATGCCACAGACGTCACCTCACACACCTTCATACGCACGTACTAACACACTCATATTGAGTCACATTTCTAAAGGGGCACATCCATAATTAAATTTGTTGGGAGGTAGTCTGTATTACAACGATTCCTTATACATTACAATCGAAGCCAATCACCAATTGACGCTTGGCATGCAAAGTAAAGGTTTTCCTAAAATACCTCCTAGGTCGAAAAAATTTCCTATAGAAACCAACCAAATACTTATGGTATTCTCAGTATTTACTTTACAGAAGAATCACTGTCACCCTAGAAATGTTGTCATCCCTAATCGTCCTTGATTCATAGGCTGCTGCTGATTTTGAACCACTAAAATGCTTTGCCTCGATTGAAATTTTATAGTGAGGGGGTGCATTAAGGGGATACATGCTTCCACTTTTTGAAAAGTAGGTTGACTTTCACTCGGGTTTTCCCAAAACGAATTTTGCTTCAAAGACCCGGCCATTATCCCTGCTATCGATTAGGGCGACGGCCGCGCCATGCGAAGCACAATCTCATGAAGCTGCGGTTAATAGAGGGAAGATCTGTCCTTTTCATTCCAAAATCATTTGGAGTGTGAAAACAGGATATTTTTCACATTAAAATACCCTAATTTTGCTGCATAACCAGATGTAAAATGTTGGAGGGAAATATTGCGTCTAAAATGAAGGAACATGTCATGGACCTACAAAGAAAATAGTTATACTCATTATTAAAACATTCTCAGTTCATCAGTGATAGCTTTCATCAATAGCTTTAGGCCTATCTCCTCAAAATATTATGCATTACAAAAGTTACGGACAGGCGCGGATCCAGGGGGGGCCTGGGGGGCCCGCCCCCCCCCCCGACACGAAAAAAAAAAGCGAAAGGAGAAAAAAGGAAGTAAAAGAAAAAAAGAAAAGGAGAAAGAAAAATTAAGAGCAAAAAATGAATAGAAGTGTCTAAGAACGTATTCAAAGTATATATTTCTGTAGGGGTTGGGTGGAGATATAGCTGGATTATCTCTTTAGATATCTTTCAAAGTGGTTGGCGACCAAAAATAGAGCTACAATGTTCGAAAACAGGTGAATAGCTGAGTAATGATCCTTGACTTAAGATCTAAATAAGTAAACATCGTGACATATGCAGTATGGGCCCGGCTAGCTGCACTGAAATGTAGTAACAATTTTGCGTTAAAGAGTGAAATGTTTTGTAATCTAGAGGGATTGAGAGGCAAAGTTTTCGCCATACAGACCTTGCAGAATGAATACAGAAGACAAGCTGTCAGGTGACGTGATATTGTGCACAGTGGCACCAGCCGTTGGAGGTAAAGTAGCGGCGTGCATACCCTGTTCGATTTCGAAACTGTCTGAAAAGTTTTAAAATGAACTTAAAAGGCTTTTAAGCTACAGACAGTGGCGTCGGCACAGTGGGCAATGGGTGACGTGCGTCCCCCTCCCCCATCGATTCTTGAAAATTTTAAAATGGTCCCAAAAGTCGTTTAAGCTACAGATTTCTGTGGAGGGTGTAGGGTGAGATGTATTTTTGAAGATTGGTTTATTTTTCTAACCATTTTCTTTCACAAACTGTTCTCAAACTATCATAAGTTATGGAAATCCTTGAAAAATTCCAAATTTTCGCACGCTCCGCTAGCGTCAAGCCTTGTGTCAGAGTTGTCCTTATTATGGGTAGCTTTCGGTAACTACTCACGGAGGACCAAAGGAGCAAAAGTGCTTTTAAAGAATTCTCAGTCAGAAGATTCGTTTCTGAATAGCATAGGTTGGTGGGAAAGTGAATGTCCGATGCAGGTTCTGAATGCAGGTTTTGTCATGGACTAATATTTTACTCAAAATTTCGGCGCGCTTCGCGCGCATACGACAGGGTCTACACCCGATTTCATATACCATTGACAAAGCTATGACGCAAGAAATTATTCCAATGCAAACATTTTTGTAAAAAGTACATCTCTTTCTCTGTAGGGCTCTCATCATTATGGGATCTTTGACTAATCTAGTCTAGCACATGATTTGAAAGATTGAAAGTACGTAATTGCCGTTGCTTATTTTCCAAACATTTTACCGCGACGTTCAATAACGACGAAAATCTTTCTGAAACGAATTTTGCCTGTCCGCCATCCCTCTTGCTATACCTAAAATGAAGATGATATATCATATCTCCTCCCATATGGATTTCGGGTAGTGAGAATTCCGTTGGTCCCTCTTTTGTATACTGTAACTAATTCAGAGCTCCCGGGAAGTTCTATACTGTTCTCTGTCAACCTTGGATATCCTTTTAAAACGTAAAGGAAAACTTTTATTATAGTCCTAGAATGTTTCTGTGGACTCCACGCAGGTATAATTGCGTGTAAAATTTTTCCATGGGCGTGGATCATGGGGGGACGGGAGCACGCGTCCCCCTCACTTTTTGGAAGGGAGGACATCGTCAAAAAGTCCCCCTCACTTTTTCAAAAATGATGGAAGAGACTGCAATTATGCCTAGGAAAACGAATTTTTTAGAAAAAAAATAACCTAAAAATCCTACACTTTTGTTGCACCAAATCGCATCTGAGGGCATTCAGTTCTAGAAAAATTTCCCTTAGACCCCTCTCCCATGTCGACGATTACAAAACTTATTGCCTCCCCGTGACGCAAATTCTGGTTACCACCACTGCTTCTTCCACCAGGACGGCGATTCACAAACGTGAAAAAGTCCCTCCCCCCCCCACACTTTTGGAGATGGATCCACGCCCATGATTTTTCCTGGGACTTTAGAGGTTTGAAGGCAATATATTAACCGTCTCTTACTCCTCTTTTTCACCCGAACAAAAGTTAGAATTCACTTAATTTTGGACATTTTTTAAACATACAATCACTTTAGAATGACCCAAAGATACCACAATTTTGCATATAGGCCCCCTAAAATTAACAAAAATTTCTCAAAGGGAAGGGTAAACCCCTTCCTGGGATTGCACTCTCATGTACAAACAAGAAAAGGCTCTCCCACTCTTGTATGTAGCGTATACAAAATCCCACTGCCTGAAAGGCACGATTTAGCAGTTATCTGCGGTTCCCCCAATCACCAACTCCCGCCGGCACCATCGGTCATAGATTTCTGAAGGGTATAACCTTCGGAAATCCATAAAGAAGGTGATACATCATCTCTCCTCCCATATGGATGTCAGGTTGTGAGAGTCCTGTTGGTCCCCCTTTTCAGTGTACAATTACTGCAGAGCTCCCGGGAGGCTCTATATAAAAATTTTCAGCGCGCTTCGCGCGCAATTGTTTACGCTTACGGAGAGAGGTACGTTTTTATTGAGTGATGGATTTATTCTTATCACTTTTTACCAAAAATCAGTTGAAATCTTTCACGATTTTTGCAAAGCCTTCTCAATATTTCTTGACTTTCGCTTGATCTGCGCACTTTTAGCCTTGAATTGCTCCTTTTACTATCAATATGGTCCCAAACGTATTCGCATTACTCATCGGTGGGGTTCTACCATAAGCCAATTATTCGTGTGCATAAACGTGATTTCAGAGGAGCCAGCATTGTAAGGATGTAAAGCAACTGATATTCATTTTTTCACCCTCCTCTTCTTACGAGAACTGAAAACTTAGTATCGAACCCACCTTCTAATTGATATACACACATAAAGGGAATTGAAACCGTTAGTCATAGCAATGGTTTTAAATGTAAATTCAAATTTTCGGCCCGCTTCGCGCGCAATTGTTTCATCTAACGTCCTAAACCCGAATACCGTATAACGAAAATCAAGCACTCATTATGGCAAAAATCATCTCAAGTTACCTACAAGGGCTCATAATGTTGGCGTGTAGGTTTTAAGATAAGTTATATTCTCCGGAACTTCTGCAGGTACATATAGTAACTTATACTAAGCCATACACATCAAATTCCATGAAACATGAAAAGGTATAAAATCTCACTGACATAAGAACTGAAGGTCGATTTCTGTGCTCTTAAATGCAATATTGCGAGAGCTTCCGGGGGCTTCGCCCCCTGGACCCCCACAGGGGCTCTGCCCCTGGACCCCGCCAGGGGCCCTAACGCGGGCCCCTGGACCCCACGTGTAGGAACTCGCGCTTCGCGCTCGTGGTGCACCTTCGGTGCACATGAGATTTTCCATCTTGCCCCCCCCCCTCAAAATTTCTGGATCCGCGCCTGGTTACGGAGAAGTTGCATCATTTGAAATTTTGAAAGTTTGGGCGTACAAATTATTCTTGAGCAACAATCTCTGTGAGAACCTTCTTATTTCTTAAAAAAAAGCTACAATGCTGCCATATTTTGAGTTACCTATCATTCTCAGTGTGTCTGTAAATATTAATTTTTATAATATGAAAATTTTCTTTACAACAAACGCAAGTTCCCTTCAAAGAAAAATTGTGAGCTAATATAGGCCTAAGTCTAGACTTCCATATTTGTTATTTTTATATATTATATTGTTATTGTTATGTTATTTTATAGGCCTATATTGTTATACCATAATAATTTTGAAACATGTAACCCTAAAAATATGAACTGATTACCGGGAGGGGCCCCCTCCACTGCATATAAAGTAAGACGGATGCAATGCGTGAAATTGTTACTTAGATCAGGGCTCTTACAGCTCCGTGCCTAGATACTTGAAGAATTCCAAGACTTCACTAATTAAGCGGGCCACTCTAGTAAAAGTACATCGTCACGTGAATTATCATACATAGTACTGCCAGATACACTTCAGACCCTTGGCAACGGTGATTGTGACTATTACAATCGCTTCATTCTCTCTTTATTTAACTGCTCTTTGAACCTTACATTACGCATCTCCGTTTGTTGAAATGGGGATTTTCCAGCCTTCCTGTTGCACGGGTACGCAAGTATTGTTCGATATATACGTGTATCGCCTAAATAAATATCTAGGCGTACTGTCTGTCTGATCACAGGGCGTACAATCAACAGTCATTACACATTCGGCGGCATTGCACTGTAGTGCCATTAACCTGTACGTTGGAACATCTCTAAGTTCTTCAGTTAAATTAAGGTGAGTTATGGGCTGGAAAGATAGCCTACTGTTTGTTCTAAGACATCGAAAATACCCCAAAACACCGCAATTTAATTGCAAAAGTTATCTTCAGCTCTGCAGTTCATTTTATTACGGAATCAAAAATACGTAACTATGATAAGGTGACCATATTTTGGGGGTTTAAATCAGGGACGCTACTAGACTAGGCGTCGAGTAAGGAAAATCTACATTGTTAGTGTGCAATTGGTTACAGCAGAGAGTTGTTCTAACATACAACTCCCTGGTTACAGTACGTGTGATCACAGTAGTCCTATAAAGCAGGGGTCCCCAAACTTTTTTTGCTTGGTGGCCCCAACTTTCTACTCCGGAATCATGGTGGCCCTCAAATTGACCGGTCGGTAAGAGGGGTTTGATCTGACTTGGTTATGCAGTGTTAATAAAGCAGAGCACTGGTTCTTAGATTAGAATCACTCCCATTGCTTATTTTTAATGAGAAATTTGGCAATTACTTTTCGCGACCCTCCGAAATATTTTCACGACCCTCGAAAGGGTCGCAACCCCTAGTATGCCGACCGCTCTTGACTGTCGATCTCCGTGATTGCAGATACCTGTTATTTGTTCGCCTACGTACGTACGTCGTACTTGGGCGCTACGATATATATCTCAACGATGTGGATGTAATACAATACCTATACATTACTAGCTAGCCGGCAGTTCAGCTCCGGTCCGAAAGGTACGCAGTAGGATACACAATCGAAAAAATATTATTTTTTACAACATTATAATTAATATCTTGGGAAATTTCAAGAGCATTTTTTTTCAAATCGGGGACATTTCGGGGACACTTGTTCATCGGGGACGGAACTCTGGATTCGGGGACTGTCCCCGAAAATCGGGGACGTCTGGTCAAACTATGAAAATATGCTGTCACAGATTTCAGGGGCGTAGCCAGTATGTTGCACTGTAGGCCGGGGCCTACACTTTTTTGGCCAAGTTATCATTTTTAAACACCCATAATTCAAATCCATAAGCTTGCTGGACGAGTTCAAGAGACTAGACAGAAAAAACTATTGAAATGAACGTAGCAAGAATATGGCTAAATTAGGTGACTTACTCTTAGATGAGTGACCTTTAAAGCGGGGTTGCACTGTATATACATATATTTCATATTTTTCTGCCTACAACTTTTTAAATCCTGGCTACGCCTCTGGATTTTGTATATTTTTACACCCAAAGGTCACAATCACGCTGTGATTTCATCAACTGGCAGCAGTAGCGTAGCCAGAGGGGGGCAGTGGGGGCAGACTGCCCCCCGGGCGAAAAATCGAAGTAAAATCGGGACGACGGAAAAATGAAAAAAAATAAACGAAGGAAAAAAAGGGAGAAGGAAAAGGGAAGGGGAAGAGGAAAGGGGAAGAAGATAGAAAAAGAGAAAAAAGGGAAAATAACAGGAGAAAAGGGAAATAAAATAATAACAATAGGAATCATTATCGATGGAAGAAAAGGATGGAGAGAAGGAAACGGGCTTGATAAGGTAGAGCACTGGTTCAAATATCGACGGGACGAGTATACTGATACAGGTAGGGCTAGGGACCGTGAAAAACACCAAAGGGAATGAGAAAGAGAAGGGCTAAGAAGGCAGAAACGGGACGAGGGATGAAGCGAGGCAGATTGTGCATGAGAAAGAGGAAAAGATGAACTAGGAAAGGGAACCCTTACTCAAAATCCATATATGGCCCAGATATGGGATTTCATATCTGGCCCATATCTGGGCCAGATATGGAATTCATATCTGGCTTGTACAAGAATTGGGCAGATATAACTTGATATAATATAAAGGCCATATATGGCCATATATGGCCCATGTAAAGTTTCACTTTTATATGGCCCAGATATGCCCCATATATGGCTACTCCATTTCTGGCCCATATATGGAAAATCCATATATGCCACATATAAAGAGATTTATATCTGACCCATATCTGTGCCATATATGACCCATATAAAGCTTTATATGTCTCACTCTTTATATGGCCCATATCTGGCCCATATATGGAAATTTATATCTTGCCCATATCTGCACCAGATATGGAATTTATATCAGATCGGATAAAAAGTTAGGCAGATATTACACAGATCTAAACCAGAACCAGATCTAAACCATATATGGCCAGATAAAGTTCTATCTGGATCAAGCCTTTATATATGGCACAGATCTGCTCTAGTTATGAATCATAGTTAGAACTTACAGTCCACACTCCTCATGGAGACTTTGAACACCAGCTTTTTTTCCAAAAGTCCCCTGACTCTCTGGCGAAGAGCCAGGGGCGAAAACCAAACAATACTCCCGAAGGAGTTCTGCTCCCCGAAGGAGTAACAACGTCCCCAAGGGACAAACTTTGACTTAACTGACACCACCTGACAATGGTCCCGTTCTAGACTGGCTGAATAGAACAGGTCCCACCCTGGGAGCTCCGCCGTCGTGATCACGGACACTCCTGCGCCAGGTAACCTTTTTTCCAAAAAAGGTAACACCAGAAAACAATGTTTAAGTACTCCATGAATTAGAATTTAATGTAAGTTCTAGGTTGAATTGACTTAAGTACATAAATTGAACTTATTTCATAACAGTGAACAGAAAAATGCCTTGAAATTTCCTATTTTATGTAATCACAGTGATATGGGCTTCTTATTTTAAACTTGATTACGTATTTGACTCTAAATTTTGTTTACTGCGTGGTGCATATTTTACTTTCAACTTCCTAAATCATGAAAAATGTAGGTTCAGATACAAGTTTCGCCCAAATATGCAAATTATTTGCCTAAGTTCACTTAGTACACTGCGGTATTAACAGAAATGAAGCCACTAAATAACTGCAATGTCTGGGAAGGTGATGCTGTATCCAAAACATGTCTTAGTTTGTAACAAGCATAATCCAAGAATCAAATCAAATAAATAATTAAACGAACTAACTAAATGCTCATTTGCATATCTAGCATATCAAGTTATATCTGGCTTGATATGGCCATATAAAACTTTATTTGCATATCTGGAATTGCATTGTATCAAGTTATATCTAGCTTGATATGGCCATATCAAACTTTATATACATATCTGGATCACGATTATATCAAGTTATATCTGGCTTTATATGGCCATATCAAACTTAATATACATATCTGGATCATGGTTATATCAAGTTATATCTGGTTTTATATGGCCGTATCAAACTTTATATACATATCTGGACCACCATTTTATCAAGTTATATCTGGCTTTATATGGCCATATCAAACTTTATATACATATCTGGATCACGGTTATACCAAGTTATATCTGGCTTTATATGGCCATATCAAACTTAATATGCATATCTGGGTTATGTTTTAATCAAGTTATATCTGGCTTTATATGGCCATATCAAACTTTATATACATATCTGGATCACCATTTTATCAAGTTATATCTGGCTTTATATGGCCATATCAAACTTTATACATATCTGGATCACAGTTTTATCAAGTTATATCTGGCTTTATATGGCCATATCACTTTATATACATATCTGGATCACGATTATATCAAGTTATATCTGGCTTTATATGGCCATATCAAACTTTATATGCATATCTGGGTTGTGTTTTAATCAAGTTATATCTGGCTTTACATGGCCATATAAAGTCTTTAATCAACCAGATATTTCCAGATATAAAGCCAGATATGGATTTTGAGTAAGGGAATAGAGAGCGTTAGACGACTAGGGAGTCCGGAAGGACAGACTATGAAGCAGAGCAGTCAGAGTAAGGGGATAGAAAAATGGAGTAAAGCAAGGCTGTCAGTGTGGGAGCTATAGGGATAGTAGCTACCGTCCCGATTTTTATTTTTAATCACTATCAAAAAGGGATACTTAAAATAAATGTCCCGGTGCAGATTTTCTTTCAAAGTCACACAATGAGTGGAAAGTATCCAGTTGCGTTGCCATTTATTGGGGCTTGGTGTCAGAACCCAATGAGTGGTCAAGAAAAATTGCCAAGAGAGCATGAATTTGAATATAACATGGGCAAGCTCCACCCATATTTTGCTTTCCCAGCTGACTAGATATAAAGTGATGATAAATCTTAACTCTATGCACTTACATTTTATTTTGTTATAAGGGGACCTCCTGGTGTGGCTGACATTGGCAGCAATCCTCCTAACATCTTGAAACCCAAAATATGTAGTAATTTTGGAGTGTAACGTAGAAGCGTGCGCAATGGGGGCCGGGGCCATGGCCCCCACCATTGTAAGTAGTCGGGGGAAAATTAGCTAGTCGAGGGAAATCGGAAGCAGTCTGACCGAGACTGGCCGAGCATCAGGCGCACTCTCCCTCCCACAATTGGCCGTTATGGGTGTTTTAACATGCTTCAGAATGTGTCAAATATAGCACCATTTTTCATCTCAGCGAGCTTCTAAAAGCAAAAATCCCCCCCCCCCCCGGGACGGCGAACAATCAACTTTTTGTCTCTCTATTATAACAATAATCACTAAACAAATAGCAGTCTGAAGAACGGTCAATCATCTAGTTATAAAGATGACTACCCTTATACTGGTCATTAGGCAAGCATGAAGCCAGCGGGTGGAGGACGAGGGCAGCCGCCCACCTTATTTTTAGTATTTTATTATGTTTACTTTTTACAATAGTGCTAGTGTTTCCCTTTTTATATGCGATAAATAGGCCCGGGAAGTGCCATTTCCAGCCATTTTGGACCAAAATTTCCTTGAACTCTGCGCCACCATCGGTTGGCGAGGAGACTTTCTATGAGCTGCGTCCCTCCCACTTCCTTGACATTTTTCTGCTACGCCCCTGTTAATAGTTTGCGTCTAGCCAGTTGGACTTTTCTCTGTACCAGTCGGTGGAATTCATAGTCTACCCCACCTCACAAATCCTGCGCACGCCAATGGTGTAACGTACAACACCCCGGGCTGCCGGGAAGGATCATTTCCTCAGTGTAGTTTGGGAAGGCATTTTGGCCAAAATATTCCTTGTACGCTTCGCGCCAACTGGTGGTGGCGCTCCGCGATGATAAAGTCGCAAAGAGTCTCTCTGAAGAAAGGCATTGATCCCTCAAGAATGATTCCTCATCGATCTTACACTGAGTTTACCACTGACAGTTCACCCCGGCTTCATCAAATCGAGTTATGGTAAATAGTTAAATTGTGATCATCGTGACTATAAGTTCGCATACTGATAAGACCATTTGAATATCAAATCGATAATTTATTCTCATGGCCCCAATTCTATTCCGAAGCTTCCGGACTTGCCCCGGGGTGATAAACTGGACCCCCCAAAACGGTGGGGGGGGGAACCCACCTCTACAATTAGTCTGAAAAATCATGAAATCGGGACGAAAATTTTCATTTTGCCCCCCGGGCCAAAGACTCTTGCTACGCGCCTACCGAGCAGCATTACAGCTTCCGAATTTTCCTCGACCTAGTGAATGAAAAGGTAGGCGGAGGGGTAACTGTCCAACCATGTCAAGTATTGTGTTTGTAAGTAATAAAGTAACCGAGACAAAGAAGAAACGCAACAGAGTAAGCCTAGTAGTAGAACATAAACGTATAGGTGGTCTTTTATTTCTCGGTGTCGACGTTTGAGAGCTCTTTGGCTCTACTGGACTATTAGGCCTACACAGTGTCTATTTTCGAACATCCTGTTCATAAATGGACGCACGCGCACATGACACGGATTGACGCTATATAACTTTGGTTATATTATTACCAGCGTGGGATGATCCCACCAATGGTCCTTTCTTGAAGTAGCCCCTCACTAACTTTGGTTCTCTCCACTCCACATTATCGGTGGATAATGGTAAGGAAAAATCGTATCCTGATTTCTCCTTCCCTTGATTACCGAAGAAAGGGGTGGGAAACTGGCATGTCAGATTTCACACCACCGCGATGTTCTCGGCTGTAGTAGTATGATGATGACGACCTTGTAGTCTCTGTAGGCTGTTCTTCCCCTGATGTTCAGATGCACCCGGCCCTCTGTCTTTGCAGACTGTTCTTCCCCTGATGTTCAGATGCACCCGGCCCTCTGTCTTTGCAGACTGTTCTTCCCCTGTTGTTCAGATGCACGTTGAGCTTTTGTCTCTGCGGGCTGTGCTTCCCCTGATGTTCAGCTGCATGTTCAGCCAGCTCTTCAGAAGCCCCAGTCCCTGAAGGCAGACTGTTCGTCCTCTGATGTTCAGCTGTACCTTCTTCCATCTCTTCAGAAGCCTAGAACCAGCCTCTCCCAGCCTTGTATTTCCCCAAGTTGTTCTGTGCCCGAGGCAAGGACAAGTCAAAGATGACAGTCCACGTGTACCAATATCTTAGTTTGGGAGGCTAAACTACTCTATTTACAGGATATTTTAAAAAAAAGTAACTAAGTCATGATTCACAACTCAACCTGCCCTACAGTGTAGGTCAGACCAGAGAGGTCCAGCCTCTCTGATTTCCAAATTCTAACTACTCTCAACGAGAAATTCATCTCCTTTTATAAACTCCGAATTCCCATTGACTCTACAGTTAAGCTAAATCCTCACTCACTTGACCTTCTCCTGAACCCTGGCATTGGTTCTACAGTTGAGGATATTCCAGCCTCACTGCCATTGAAAATGTACAGGAATTTTCCTCACCTGCCCTTTCCCGTGTAACTGTTTGAATTCTCTCAGCAGTCCAAAACTGACCCACTTTCAGAACTTCTGGAAGAGCCACTGGCTGCTCTTCCTCATGGAGTTTCAAGTTTTGCTAACTTAAACAAATAATATACATGACATATAGGCTATTACAATACATTTGGAAGCTTTAGGTGGAAGCCTTTTCTCTACACGATGTTCGTCGATTTAATTTTCTTTAACATGTCTTGACACTTTTGCTATTGCCTAACGTGTGGCACATATTATGTACAATGAGAACCTAACCTGCACGCGTGTATCTGCAACAATCTCCTTACTTAACGTTTTTCGAATAATTTTGTTCTTGAGTGCCAACCAAAGTTTTGTTTATTCTCTGACATACTTTTAGGCATGCAGGGTCTTATTTTATTGGCAGGGTGGTACCAATTTGCAGGGTTTTCCTTGGGTTTTAGAGAGTGTGAGGTGGTATTAGTCCATGGGGGTAATATGGTGCTAGCCTTGGCACCAACAGTGATGGAGAACTATCAATACTTCTATATAGTTAATACAGTACAAGTGGCAGTAATAGCAAATTTCTGTGAGGCGGTGGCCAAAACCTGTGAGGTGGCCGCCCCACAAAAACAGTGCCAGGGGAAACCCTGAATTTGGATTTCAAAACTTGCAAAATATTTACAGATTTCCCCCTAAATATCACTCAGAAGCTACCACAAACGCAGGACTTTAGTCAGAGGGCTGCCACTTCATTTTCCCTTTAAGTTATTGTAATTATGATACTATAAATACTATAATATATGGAATTGATGTTCCTTTGTCTGTGGGCTTCCCCAGCTAGCTAGGTTTTCCACGTCTTGGATACCCGAAGTTACAACACGTATGATCTGAAAACAGTTTTTCTTTTACGTTTCAGAATCATGCCTATTGGGTCAGCTATTATCGTCGGGTTGGTGCATATGGCCGGTTTCGGCTCCGGTGGCATCGCTGCAGGTAAGTTTAGTAGCTTTTGGACTGAGACATAAGCCTACAATAATGAGATAAGAACGTACAGCTCCATGGATAGACAATTTATGCGACCGATCCGATGATCTTTTTTGTGCGTGGCCATCAGAGATATAGACCCTTTTCCAAATAGCAACTACAAAGGATTATGGGATAGACTTTAAGTACGCATTCTTTTGTCCAGAGTAAAATGCCATTGACGAAACGCCACACTCCAAAACTCGATCCCATAATCCTTTGTAATTGCTATTTGGAAAAGGGTCTATTATGGAACTCCTAGTTATGTAGCCTGTGTCGAGGCTTTCCTGCCATTTATTATCGCTCCCTTGTTGTTTCGATTCGAATATTTGGGTTCACCTAGCCCTCCTGGCATTTACTGCGCCTCCACCCCTGCGTAGCGCATACCGGGGGAGTATAACACAGAGGAGGTAACAGCCAGTGTTTACAGGGTGAGGTGAAAGAAACTTACGCCGGAAAGAATCGGCAGCGGCTACTAGTTTTGTGGAACTCGGTACCGTAACTGCGAAGAAAGATATTAAAATTTTCTGTTCCGTACATCTTTTCAAAACCCAACTTTTTGTTATGTACTTTACTCCTCAAAACGTTTTAAGAAATCAAATATTTTTCTATAAACTAACTTGCCTCCACATTTTGTAAACCTGTTTAAATGCAGGTCGAATGTGTGTGTCAAAATCCTACACATTTGTTCAAACGTGTTTAATTGATAAATATAGTGTTCACATGTTAAACATGCTTACTGTTTACAACGTATTTACAAAGTAGAAGGGGTGTCACTTACTAAACACTTCTGCGAGAGTGTAAGGTCCAAAAATACTGTTCCAGATCATATTACTGGTAAAGAATATAAGTCAAACCTGCTAGTCCTAGTATCTTCAAATTCCACATCTTCTTGGCCCCTCGGCCCATTTTGGTTTCCACTCCTAAATTAGGCTAATGATTTTGTAACCTCAACCGTATATAAGAGTGATTCGTTCGGGATAGCTCTAAGCCAAGTTTTGATATCACAAGATAAGCAAGGAGGTAAACACCATGGAACAGTAAATCTCATGCACCCCCTTCCCTATCTCTTCCCAATCTCCCAATCCCCCCCCCCCCCCATCATAGTCTCTACATATCTGGTGGTTAATGGATTCCCCCAACATATTACCGATAACAAGACAATTTCAAAAGACTTTATCGGGTAACTTGCATTTCGAGATCGACCCTTAGCAATTAAAAAACACTGCTGAAAATTTTTCCTATTGGTCTCCACTAATCACCTTGTTTAATGCAACATATTGATAAGCAAATAATGTCAAAAACCAGTTTTAGCTTGTAACCTGCTACTTCATCAATTACGCAACATGTTCACTCATGTGGTTTAATGACTTTTTCACCATACTCAGGCAAATAATGGCAAAAATGTTTCAGCTAATTTGACCTTTGAACTAGACAGCATTTATTATGCATGCACTAGTTTCATAGTCAGGTACCTACTCACCAAGTTTGAACTTGATCAGACAAACGGTTCAGGAAGAGGATGCGACACTCAGACACTCAAACACAGCTTCATACTTCTGTTGCGTACATCAACCCCTCTATACAGAGAGGCCCGGGAGGCAGGTGAAACATGCAAGTCTTAGATCGTTCTTTGGGCGAAACATGGGAATCTTTAGTAAAAGTTGTAACTTATTCCTTGCCGAGGGCAGGCAAGAAATCCATGCGATGGTGCCGTCGTGTGTGTGTGTGGGGGGGGGGGGTGGGGGTGGGGGGTTATGTGACGCTTAGCTTGAAAACACGATATCTCAAGATAGCAATGACCGACACTTTTCATATTTGGTATGTAGGTTTGTCACGTCAAGAGAAAAACCCCTGTTTTGGTAGAGGTCTAAGGTCATCTGAGGTCACCAGAGGTTAAACTGCGAAAACCTCGTAAACGGCTTGTAAACACGATATCTCAAGATAGCAATGGCAGACACTTTTCATATTTGGTATATAGATTCGTCATGTTGAGAGATAGAACTCTATGATTTTTGGTGAAGATCAAAGTTCATTTGCAGTCACTGGAGGTAAAAAGCCGAAAAGCTCGTAATCACGATATCTCAAGTTAGGAATGACTGCCACTTTTCATATTTGGTTTATAGATTTGTCATGTTAAGAGAAAAAACCCTGTAGTTTGTGGTGGAGGTGAAAGGTCATTTGAGGTCACCAGAGGTCAAAGACCGAAAACCTTGTAATCGCGATATGTCAAGGTAGGAATGGCCGATATAGATATTTCATGTTGAGAGAAAGAATGCTATTGTTTTAAGATAAGATAAGATAAGATAAGATCAACTTTATTAAACCCCACAAGGGTAACTGAATGCTCGCATAAAACAGTACAAAAACACTACAATTACAAAATTTATACATGCAGACAACATTAAGAAAATAAAAGAAGGAAAAACGAGAAAGCAAAAATATAAAGCAATAGGAACCAACCTGGCAAGTAATAGCGTTGAAAGTAAGATAAGGAGATTAAGATTGGAAGAGGTCAAAGGTCATCTGAGGTCACCAGAGGTTAAACTGCGAAAAAACTTGTAAATGGCTTGTAATCACGATATCTCAAGATAGCAATGTCAGACACTTTTCATATTTGATATATAGATTTGCCATGTTGTGAGGAAGAACCCTATGGTTTTTGGTGGAAGCCAAAGGTCATTTGAGATCACTGGAGCTAAAAAACCGAAAAGCTTGTAATCACAATGTCTAGGAATGACTGACACTTTTCATATTTGGTACATAGATTTGTCATGATGTAAGAAAGAACCCTATTGTTTTGGTGGAGATCAAAGGTCATCTGGGGTCACCAGAGGTCAAAAAGCAAAATTCCCAAGATCGTCATCTGGGGTCACTAAAGGTCAAAAAGCGAAATTCCCAAGAATTCCCAAGATCATCATATGGGGTCACCAGAGGTCAAAAAGCAAATTTTCCAAAATTTCAAAGATCGTCATCTGGGGTCACCAAAGGTCAAAAAGCAAAATTTCCCAAGAATTTCCAAGATCGTCATCTGAGGTCACCAAGGGTCAAAAAGCAAAATTTTCCAAGAATTCCCAAGATTGTTATATGGGATCACCAGAGGTCCAAAAGCAAAATTTCCCAGGAATTCCCAAGATTGTCATCTGGGGTCACCGGAGGTCAAAAAAGTAAAATTTTCCAAGAATTCCCAAGATAGTCTTCAGGGGTCATCATAGGTGAAAGAGCAAAATATCCCAAGGATTCCAAGATCATCATCTTGGGTCACCAGAGGTCAACAAGCAAACTTTCCCAAGAATTTTCAAGATCCAAGATTCATTGGAGTTGATTCCCTTTCAAGACACTTCCGTTTTTCTTTTTTGTTATATTTGGTGGGGTTCAAATGTCTTGTGAGGTCAGCAGAGGTGAAATTGTTAAAACATAGTAAAATGATGTAGTCAAGAAAGATAAATTGAGGGGTAAACCTCAGTGCAACAAGTCATTCCCATTCGGCAAGGAATCACTAAGACTTCGGACTTTCTGGTTTTAAAAACAGATCGAAAGAAATAAGTCGAAGGGACTGTTATCACCGTAGGGGGACTGATCTACTGGTCACAGGTGAACAGTCATAAGTGGAATTAACTTCTCGACCTTTGCCCGAAATTTTTAACGATGCTTGCCCGAAATTACGATCGCATTGTCTAGTCTGCTAGACCAGCTTCACAAACTGGGTCGAAGTGGATCCCTAGAAAATTAGGTGAGGAGACAGGAGCTAAACTGGAGCAAACAGAGGGTGTAATCGATAACATTGCAACGAGTATCTTTTTTCGAATTTCCATACAATGAGATATTTAAACAAAAAATCCACAAAAACGCACACACATACACACCCACAAACGTACAGCAAATTTAAGTTGTTTTGAATTTCCATCAATTTCACAATTTCGTTAGATGTCTTCAAACAGAAAATTTCCTGAAAATTGGAAGCACTCACTGTAGATATAATAAGTTACATTATAACGGCCTACATAGAACGACCAACAAGGTACACATTGGGTTTCATGCAGACTCGTAGTCACGAGGAAGGAGCGGGGCGGATAACTCTGAGAGTCGTCCTTGCCCATCACACCCCAAGTATTTCAACAGCCACATGACCCGAGAACGGTAACAAGGCACCCCGTCTCTTCCCCTCCCCTTCCCTGCCAAAAAAAAAAATATGCGAAAGTGCTTTCATCATGTAGTAGTATGAAGATTTTTTCTTCTTTTCCAGGGTCGTTTGCAGCAGGAATGATGTCCAGCGCTGCACCTGTGGCTGCGGGTAGTATGGTTGCTGTTTTACAATCCATTGGGGCCACTGGAGTTGTCTCAGGAACGACGGCGTTGATTGCTAACACGACAGTTGGTGCGGCTGTCGGCGGTGGTGCACTTAAAGCATGGAGGCTTTATGGACACCGACTCCCGGCCTTAAAATCAAAGTTTTGAAACTTGACTGATGGTCTTTAGATTAAGGGACAAGGAATAAAAAAAAAATATAATTTTATGAGCAGCAGTATTAACGTTGTGTAGTTCTCCTTTGAGGGGTTAATCGCTGGATAGCACAGGCTGGGAGTAGCTTGAAGGGGGAGCCAAACTATTAAAACACAAATGAGATTGATTAGTTCTGAATTTTACGGATTTATTCTATGTTTATGTTCCAAATTAGGTATATACAGATTATTTGATTGTAATTTCACTTGGGCTGGCCAAAGTTAAAGATAACCAAAAATGGGGGCAGGCGCGGTTTTACGGGGGGGGGGGGGCTTTGGGGGCTCAAGCCCCCCAAAATTTTCAGAGGTTGTGTTATGCTATTTTGCGTGTACTGAGAAAAACAAAATTGCCCAATTCACTTGTGCACATTTTGGTCCAGTGGATTTAATTGTCAAGGGCAACTGTCGTCTGTGTCTCGAAATCACATGTTAGGTTCACGATTTCATACAATGGAAGATAAGTAACATCTATGATAGTATGTACGTACATGTAAATCAAGTTAACGGATTAATCATGTTGGAAGTTCAAAACGAGTCATTTCGTCGCTGATCTCGTCAAGCTATACTAGCAGTCCTTTTAAGTCAAATCTACAGGCCGAATCGTTATTCCCATTAATGTGAACAGGTCCAGTTGCTCGTATCTCTCAGTTACGTTTGCTACATTCTTCCCAATAAAAAAATACATGCCTGTATATACGTTACATCTATGTCATGGTCATGGGCGGTACCACTCGGGGGGAGGGAAGCCTACCCTCCCCCCCCCCCCTGTAATTTGCAGGAAAAGAGAAAAAGAGTAGGAAAAGAAGACGGAAAGGAGAAGAAAAGAGGAGGGCGGGGTAGGCCTATATCTGATCCATATAGTTAATCCAGAGCTTCCAAGAGGCCATATTCCGGTTTTTACCAGCCTTTAGATACGATTTTATAATGCACAAATGAAGCAAGGCAAATTTTCTTAATAGTTCGAGAATATTTCTGTGGACTCCACGCACGCATTTTTGCGTAAAACTTTCCCCGACTAGAAGGCAGTAATGTGTCCAAAAGGGGACTTCAGGAGGTTTGTTGATACATACCCTTAGACAAAAAAGGTTCCTCTTTCACCTAACCAAAAATATTAAGAATGTTTTGAAGCCATATAATCGGGTCCAAAAATATCCCAAAGACAATACCATTTTTGCATCTAAGTGACCTTCAAGTAACCAAAATTTCTCAAAAGACCCCTTCCCTTAGACCTATCCCCTAGAACAGCCCTCTTTTACCCAACCAAAAATTAGAATTCACGAAGTAATGAACATTTCCAGCCATATATCAGTCAAAACTGTCCCGAAGACCGCACCATTTTGCATCTTAGCAACCTTAAAGTAACCAAAATTTCTCACAGGAGAGGGGAACACCCCTCCCTTAAGACCTGTCCCCTAGGACCGCCCTCTTTCCCCCAACCAAAAATTAGAATTCACAAAATTATGAACATTTTCCAGCCATACATATCAGTCAAAAACTAACCCAAAGACCGCACCATTTTCCATCTTAGCACCCTTAAATTAGCAAAAATTTCTCAAAGGGGGGGGGGAACACCCTTCCCCTTAGACCTCTTCCCTAAGAAAGCCTTCTTTCCCCCAACTAAAAATTAGAATTCGCAAAGTTATGAACATTTTCTAGTCATATAGTCAAAAAATTACCCAAAGAACGCACCATTTTGCATCTCAGCAACCTTAAATTAGCAAAAATTTCTCAGAGGAAGGAAACGACCCCTCCCCTTAGACCCCTCCCCCAGGACGACGATCACTCAACCCATGTCCCCTATCAAAATAACCTTGCGCCGTCCCTGGTTATGGTACTGTTTTTATTATCATTGGTTTCAGCGTGCGCGTGGCCGATTTACATATTTGAGAGAAAATTTTATGATTCTTCCGTTTCAAGCCCCCCTAAGCCCCCCCCCCCCCCCAAAGTCTCGATCTAGAACCGCGCGTGAATGGGGGTATCCTCTCCTGGAAGACTACGGGACTAACAAAATGTTCAGGTTCCTTAGCGTGCCCGTTTCCAAGTGACAGATTTGCTGTTAGTCACTAGACTCCCCACGACATCACTTTTATGGGATATGACCCTGATCGGCAGAGTTATTGTCACGTTCTTAAAAGTGACTTATCACACGTAGACGTCTGAAAATAATGTGCATTAGACTGTGCTAGGAGGGTGCGCCACAGCTGTGTAGCAGCTAGGTCCTTTGCTGTTGCGGCATGAAGTCACTGTTAGTGTTACTCTCAGTGCTACAGATGATGTACGTATATTTGTGATAAGAACCCAAAGATTACTTGTTATAGTATTAGTTACTGCACAGCACATTGTACTTTTATCTTCCATTCTCCGGTCGATTTTTTTCGTTTCCAATAGAAATTCATAAAGTGTACATTTTCATGGACATCAATTGTACTTGCCTGCAAGAACTTACATGTCTGGTTGGATCATGTGACATTTTTCATCCTTTGAGAGTCACTTCACTCTGATCGGTGAAAGTTTGGTGCCTGTGGCTTTGATATACATGTGAAGGTGACTTAACTTGTTTGGAACGGAATGTATAATGCAAGCATGTGTACGTATACTGCTACTACAACATTAATAACGGAGAATAGCGTGGATAATTCACTTCTCAGGGTCAGAGTTCCTGCTGCATACTCCAAGAGCATGTCAATTTGTCTCGTGGTAAAAGTTTAGATGAAAGTTGGACTAAAGGTTAGGTTGTCAAGTGAAATTTACTTACATAACTTCGAGAAGATTGTGGCTGTCCTGTAGAATTCTATTGAATCCGTGTATTGATTTATTAATCGCTCTTCATATAGATATAGGAATAGGCTAATACTTTATAAGCCTAGTTGAAGACTTCCTTTTTTACGTTTCAACTAAACCTTTCCGCTCCTTCATACCTTGTCCAAAGGTGTTTGTATTTGTTACAATTAATTAGTTCACTTGGGCAGCTGAGCATTTTTGCCCGAAAACTTCAATCCAAAAATGGCATAACTCTGCCCTTTTACTCGAAAATAGGCAAAAAGCAGGCTAGCTACCAGAGTCTGCCCTGCGGCGACTGTAAGGGTGGGACAGATGAATGTGACATACCGCTACACAGACATTTTGGTAAAATACTCTTGTTCATATAGACACAAAAGTAAGTTGCGAAGTACGTGCTAGCCTGTGAACGGATATAATTTACCATAATTAATGATGCCACTTTATTCAGGGCAGACCCGTAGCCAGACAAGGTGCTGACGGGGGGCGTAAAAGCTTCTAGTTGGGCGAAAAATTTTCCAGAGGGGGCGAAACATACTAAAATGCATTACGGCAATGGTAATTTTTGATCTTCTAGGGGGGCAAAAAAATTTCCAAGGGGCCTCGCCCCCTTGCCCCCCCCCCCGACTACGGGCCTGATTCAGGGGCGGTGTGCAGTGAGGTTGGTAGGTTTTATTCACTCACCAAATTCAGCTCTGAGTACCTCGTCTATCGACAAAGCATGAGCAACAAATGATAGGGAACAACGCATATTGGCTGGAGTGAGTCATTACAATTGTACAAAATGTTAGTCATTAGTATCTCCTCATAATCAGATTAGAAATAAATGTCAAAATAAACGTATAAAATGGTTTCTGTCGAGTTCCATAGCGATCACAGGGATGGGAGAAGTCGAGAGCCTGTGATGTCAAAGTCTTCGGCCTACGTCATGTCGTAAATGTAAACAGCTGTCCATGCCAAAGCACCTTATTTAAGTTCAGACCCTTTTATGTAAAAAAAAACTACATCAGTTCTTCGTATTTAATTTTATTGCCAATGTACTGATAGGGCAAAAATTGTCTACCGAGATGAGGAAGATATTTCCGTTCATATCCACGTCAGCAAATGTCTGCATGATAATCCAACCAGTAGTAAACAGATTTTTCGATATTCTAGGAAGGAGTTTGGGTTTTATAGATTTGTGTTAATGATCTGGCTACAATCATACTAGATGGGACGTGAAACAGAAAAATGGAGACATGTATAATACATCAAACTCTAGCTATGATGACGCGTATGTCAATTTACCATATCAACGGATACCGATAGCCATGTACAGGTATATAGTTTTAAGATCATCTCAGGCCAGCACGAGTAACTATATGCGCACTATTATGGGGACATGGTGAGAGGGTTCATCGCTAAAATAGGGGACAAGATTGTATGATACCTCATTAAAGATAAAGTTTTGATAAAAACTATTTGCTATCTCGACTCCAATAAAACAACTTTTTGTGTCAGGATACAATACCAAATACAGCAGAGAAAGCAGTGAGAAATGAGCATTTACTTAAGTATGAATCCTCGTAGCAACAGATTAAGGAGACGGGGTAGGTAAGAGACAATGTAAGAACAGATCGAAAAACAAAATAAATAAAGGGACACAAATTAAAAAAAAACGTATTTCTTCGAATTGTTTTTAGCATATATGCATCGAGTGTAAACATGACCGATGATTATTAAACCATGTACTTCTTCAATGGAATATTGTGATGAAGGTTATTACATTTTCATCATTTCCCTCTTTGTCCACAGCAATTATAACCACCCAAGAAGCACTGTTAAAATGGGGAGTTGGGGAACTCCACTGTATCTGTCCTTCTCATTAACCCTTTGCTGTTCGAAAACAGCTATGATGCTGATGTTGTAGTGCATGGTATTGCAACACTCATCGATCCCTTGGGTCCTATTCCGACCATACTAGGCTTCATGTTCCGAAAACAAATAGATCCAGTGGCGATTCTGCTTTCAGTGTAGCAGGCTGTAGGGTAGGGTGTAACACGGCTCTAGGAATTCCCTCCCACGATCAAACAGAGAAGCCTTCTCACTGGCAGTGTTTAAGAAACGTTTAAAAACTTATCTGTTTGCTTAGTGTGATTTTCTCTCTCTCTTAGCTCTCATTTGCTTTCCTGTGCTTGTATTGCGCTTAGATCTTTGTATGAGCTCATTTTAAATATTGTATGTATGTATGTATGTATGTATGTATGTATGTATGTATGTATGTATGTATGTATGTATGTATGTATGTATGTATGTATGTATGTATGTATGTATGTATGTATGTATGTATGTATGTATGTATGTATGTATGTATGTATGTATGTATGTATGTATGTATGTATGTATGTATGTAAAGTTTCATTGGAACACACACCTGAAATCATTTCGTTTCTCTGGGCTTTTCAAGAAACCACACATTTATGTGCGGTGTTAATTATAACAGGTAGATGGGGGCTTGTTGGTGTTGTAGTCAAGTTTATGACACGGCATGAAACGCTTGTTAGAGGATTCGTGTAACACACAAAATTCCCAAAACAGAGTGCCTTTCTTCTGATAAATGCTTCACGTAAAGTTACTTTCCTAATTTCGAATTAAAGAAAAAATATGTTACAACGAAGGCTCTCGTTTGAGATTCGTTTTCAGCGGATTAATTTAATCTTTTATATCTTTAGCCCATTTCCATTTTCTTTTGCTTACGTACAGCATTAATAAAAAACATTTGCGCAAAACATTCTCAACAAAGGCTGCTTCCTCGTTAGTTGTTGCCACCGAAACCGTTGATTGCGCAGAGGCCTGGGTGTGTGTGGGGGGAGGGTTATGATTTTTTTCTGGCAAATTTTAAGGCAATCACGACACATTCTGGACCATTCCCACAAACACATCACACGTCCTCCAAGTGAAAAAAAAGACTGGTTGACGATGATTGGTACTTGGTACTAACACAATATTCTTAGAACAATTACCAATTTTCTGGAACGCAAGGCGCTACCCTAAAACGTGAGATGCAACGACCATCTTAATTATGCCCTCCATCGGGTAAAGCCCCGGTGGAGTCCAGGGCAAAGACCCCATCCCCTATCCATCCGCACTGAAGTTGTTGGGTAATAAGAAAGACGTGCAGGTATTAGAACCCAAACTTTTGAAGTACGGATGGAATTGTATGTGGACTGGACAGTATTAAAATCGTAAGTTTTTATCATTTGTTTTCAATAATAACGGTAGGTCGAGTTGAAGAGAGAGGGGTACAAGATGCTAAGCGGACTTGCATGGGTTTCCATGATAAAAGTTCACCTTTGCTGATACGGACGGCCTTAGACAGTTAGGAAAATGCCGTAGATTATAAGAAGCCAGCTACCATGACGACAGCCTGCTTAAACTATCAAACCTCAAGAATTAGTCCTCGAGTATGGATCATCAGCACGCCAGCTGTGCCTCAGAATATCCAGGTACGGTCCGCCCCGTAATGTAACCTGCTTCAAATGGTTGTGTTACATGAGTGAACAAAATTTTGACCCCTAAATGTGATTCAAAAATCACCGGAGGATGAGACTCTTAAACATGCATCGACACTTGTGTACAAAATCCCATTTTCTCCCACAAATTTTGTAGATTCTCTTGAATTCACTAGAGTTTTATTTACTTATCTACTCTCAGACAAGATCAGTATGTCCGGGAGTATAGTGTTTATAGTTATGTAGTACAGTACGTAGTCCTCGAACTGATTAAGAGGACCGCCATTTTGCAGCACTATGGTGTAATACCTAATTTACATTCAAGCCAGACATCTACTCTGCACACGGTACTCTAATTCCTTCTGTTTTTCCATCCCTTGGTGATAAGCAATCTTTTTTATAACACGCCACTTTGGGCCAATCAGGACCCTAAGTCCCTATCCCATAAAAGCAGCTTGCTTCTTGCAGAGAGATGAGCGACTGCAACGTTCACACCCGTGCTAGAGATTTGGAAGCGAAAACATTTAAAGACAGACTGTCATCACCCCAAAGTATATTTTTAGTGTATGTATATCAAAATTCTCAGTTGGTGACTGCTCTTTGATTGACATCAAAGTTTGAAAATTTGAAAGATGCAGAGTAGCTCACATTCCACACAAGGCAGAGAAAGTACTTTTATTACATTTTATAGCCTTGTGTGTTCACCAGGACATGGCCTTAAGCAATAAAACAGGTTTATTCTTGCACAAGGAAGAGCCTCATACAGTTATGGGAGGAGCTAGAAGATGCATAGTTGGGAGAATTGGAACTGTCTGGGATCATGAAAATTCCCCTTTAAGTTTCGAAAATTGTGTTCCAGGAAAATGTACCTCTCTGAATCATTTTTAAGGTCGTCTAGTATAAGTATCACTAATCATCACCAACCATCCTGTACATATAATTTAATGAGTGAGAATAATCACGGCGAATATATTAAAGGAGCTGAGTAGTGACGTACTTCGGAAATAAATGTCATACTAAACGAGAGTTTTACCCTCAGTGTAATACTAATATTGAAAATATTCCTCTTAATGCGTTTTTTATTTTCAGTTAAAATAATTTTAGCAATGAAATTCAGTAATTACTTTCATGTTTTATTTCTTAGATTTTTTATTTTTCACTTGCCACATATTTAACAGTTTGTTTTTTTAATTTATAGCTCGTTACTTCTTCTTCTGGCACAGGCAATTTT
The DNA here is from genome assembly GCA_029531755.1 of Holothuria leucospilota. Lineage (NCBI taxonomy): Eukaryota > Metazoa > Echinodermata > Holothuroidea > Aspidochirotida > Holothuriidae > Holothuria > Holothuria leucospilota. The sequence continues at coordinate 28,965,032 of CM055964.1, forward strand.
GTATCGTTTCAACTTGTAACGGTTCTGATCGATGGATCAATTAGTCAATACATCGAGTTATCATGGCAGCTACGTTGGACAATTCTGATACCATTTCCGCGAAAAGCTGATCATCTGGTTGCGTTAGCATTTTGTTTTATACTTGTAGTGCTTCTGGATATTATTTTGGTTTCATTTCGAGTAATATAACCAGTTTCAAAATGTTGGAGGGGGAAAGTTTTCCTTTCGAGCAAGTGAAAAGCTCAACAGAAGTAGATGCTAGTAGTTATACTGCACAGAACCGTCTGTTTGCATTTTCAAATCAACGTGTCAGCGTAAGGAGTCTCGTAGCGGAGGCTGTCCGTGTAAAAGCACGAGCAACCTCCGCCTGTAGCTCTGTGTAAATGTGGAACCAGGAAACGAAAGTGCTTGAATCAACCATCTCCGATAAGCCCCTATGCTGGACACCTCTTCAGGTTTAAAAGGAGGAGTATTTTCAGGAATTTTTTGGTTAATTTAGAAGCATATTCTCTGCGAGAACCTATATATCATTGTAAAGAGCAAAGATGGGGAATTTCAATGAACATTTTATTTTTGTAAACTAATCTCATTATGTATGCAAATATGCAAATTAGATGACGTCATACGATTTTTCATAGAAAATCGTAGAAAACTCATACAGATCACCGTTATTTTGTAATTTATGGTGCAGGAGATTGTTTGACTTCCTTTTCCCTTTCATTTGATACCAAATTTGAGGAAATTGGACCAAAAATGAGGAAGATATGTCCATTTTTCTCTTGCTATACTGCCCACACTGAACTAAACACACACTGACCCTATTTGACCTCTACACAGAACGCTATGGCTCAGTGCACCGTGGAATGTAAACAACTTTGGATCTAAACCGAGCTGCGTGGGCTTTGTAAGGTAGCCCTAAATGGACATTTTAGTGAGTAGAAAAGTCGGAGGGGTGTTGTGGGTTATAATTTTTGATATTGGGAGGGGATTTTGGGGTCAGAAATGCATGTTTTGGGTCAAAATTGACGCATTTTTGAAAACTGAATATGTTTGGACCTTTGAACCTCTCTAACTCACCTTACCCTTGTCATTTATGCATATCTTTTGGTATTTTTTTGTAAGGAATCTTGTAAAGAACATTTTAGTGTTTGAATGAAAAAGATCGGACTTTCCGTTGTTGAGTTATGGAATTTTTTATTGGGTCGGAAATTGGGCAGAAAATGTAGATTTTTGACCGAAAATGACGCATTTTTTGAAAATTACACTCGAAATATCTCTAAATTCCCTATACCTGGCATCTAATCACCTCTCGTGGTGTTTTGTTAGGTTCTAAGGTATTCAGAAAAAAAAGTGAGTAGGGTGACCTTTTCCTAAGTGCCTGAACTCGATTTTTGAAAATTATGACGTCATTTTTAGCATTTTTGGAGCATTTTTTGAATGTAGACAACTATATTTCGATGTTTTGTGAAAAATTTTCAATACACAACCTCCCCCAAAAATGGTGGCATTGCACAGAACTTTTTGCAAGCTTTATTTTGGTGGTTGAATGAAGGCTGAGGAGTGCATATTGACAAAGTTATAATTTTCTTTTAACAGGCAGTATATTCTGGGTAAAGGGTATACCCAAGGTTCCAACATAGAGTTAAACTTGTTGTTTTTTTCAAACAATGAGTTTCCATTTCTTCCCCATAATAGATTCGCTTGTACTAAACACCATCAAACTCATTAAAGGCTAACTAAGAAAATCGTAGGCCTAACTAAAATTACATTAGGCCTAAAAGTAAGCAGTATCGTACTAAAACATGCAACACTAATACACTATACACGTACGTACGTTGTGAGTTGTGTGTACTAGACACAATGCATTTCGGATCGAATCGATATACCAAGAAGTATAACCGGATGTGACGTAACGAAGTCGGCGGGTCCGAGAATTTATTCTGTTTTGGCGACTACTCAGCTCCTTTAAGGACACATTATTGAAAACTCATCTTCATCCTTTGTCTGTTTTGAATCCCCATACCGAAGCCTTCGGAGGAGCGATTGGCCCTAAAGTTATCTAACAGATTCTATCTTTGACCATGCAAACAATATTTTTCCATATTTCACTGCTATTTACACGAAGGCCTACTGTTTCGTACGTTTGACATGGTTTTAATGTTTTACCAAGGGTGAGCATTATCAGTTAAGTTCGTGCACCCATCGGTTAAGTTTGTAATAAAAAAACTACAGTTATGAGCTTTGTTAGGACTATCTCCACATAAAGAAAACTCCCCTAAAGATGTCTCCTTTTATCACATACTAAAACGACCTCATTCTTTCTGAATAATTATCTATGGAAAGAAACCTTTCACTTTCACGCTCATACTATGAGGCAAAAGCAAAAAGATCAAATCGATTATCTATTATTTAAAGCTCCTTTCAATAAACTATGTGGCCAACAAACAACCTTTGTGCCAAAAATGGCAGCTCATTGCTGACATACCCAATACAACTCGACGTATCAGTATTTAAATAGCCTACTTAAGTCACGCTTTCACTTTTTTGTGTAATTTGAGGAGAAATACTGACATGTTTAACAAAGATTTCCCACAGATCTGAATCTTCCATATCAGGCACGTTGTGGGAGAAGTCTGTTGATTAAATTTTAAGTCTTAAACAGGAAAGTATGGAAGAACGCATCAACGGGACATCGAGTTCCACAACTATCCAACCTATTTACATGAAACTTTGTTTTACCTTGATCGCTCTTGTTGGTTTGACCGGGAATGGCTTGGTGTTATTTGTATTTTACAAGGTTCCGAACCTTCGAGTTTTCACCAATATCTTAATCGGTCATCAGTCTTTGATAGATTTCATCTCATCCATTCTTTTGTTCTTCACTTTTGTACTCCCCATTGTGAGTACAGAACGACTGCAGAGCATGGGATTCTCTTCGCCCAATCTTGCTAATTTCATCTGCAAATTATGGGCAAGTGAATTTTTCTTCTGGGCTGTGATAAAGACTTCTACCGTTAATCTGGTCTGTTTGACTATTGAACGTTACTTTGCTGTGGTTCACCCGATAAAATATCGTAAGAAGGCAGGAAAGGAAAGCGCAAAAATCGTTTGCACTTGTACGTGGCTCATCGGCTCTTTGACGGTTCTGTACATCCCCATCATTCACGGTGTCTCAGAAGACGGTAAATGCATCGATATCGCGATGGAACGGGGTACATGGAAAAGTATGACTATCGGCCTAGGGTCTCTGTTATCCACAGTAGTAATACCTTTGCTTGTTATGGTGTTCGTTTATGTTAAAATCATCAAGACTCTTCGATCAACCGAGATGGCACAACTACCGGGCCAAGAGAGATCTGTCATTACATCAGGGGATGATCAGAAAGGATCATATACTGTTCCCCTAAGATTTCAGTTTTGGAACCTTTCTGTTGACAGCGCCGGTCTTTTTTTACAATCGAAGAGAGATCTGGAGTCATGTGGAAACCGACAAAGAAGCACAAACGTTTTGACAACGTTGATCTTGGTTTGTGTTTCCTATCTTATTTGCTGGATTCCAGATCAATTACTCTATTTTCACCACATTACCATCCGTCCACACGATTGGACAAAACCGTCCCATCGATTTTTGATCTTATTAGCTTCGTGTAACGTGTTCATAAATCCAATAATTTATACTTTTAAGTACAGAAGCTTCCAAAAAGGGCTCAGGCAGATAAAATGGTTACCAAGTGTACTAAATGAGTTCACCATTAATACTTTCTGCGGGGACTGAAATGGTTTAGATGGAAAAATAAGGTCTGACTTGTATGTTAACAATTCGATACACCAAGATTTCACGTATACTTCAAATTTCAACACTATTACCTGTACATTTTGTTCTCAGTGTACTTGCTTGTTGCAACAGAATTGATTATTGGAAAAAATGGCAGCGTGGCGTAACTTTAGAATGATGACCAAGAACCACGACAATTGAGATGTTTTCTGCATTGTACATGCAAAATGTTTGACTTGTGTTATCATAGGCGCCGGAAAAGGGGGCAGCCCTCACTTTTGAGAATGCAGGGGCAAGGACCCCTTTTCGTCTCGCACTCTCAAGTGTTTGTACCGTAATTTATATTGCGGCCAACTAGCCTAAATGATCTTTTAGTCCATTCACAACTTTTTCCCTGTACATTATATGTAAAGGGCATTCATGATTGAAATTTTTCCCTCGCTTCACTAAGTGCAACTTTCATTTGTCTAATGAAAGATATGATTAAAAGTTATAGGGGCTCATTATTTTCTTAGACAGATTTTTTTGCCGAAATATGCTTATTCTGTAGTTTTTAAAGGTTGGTTTCTTGACACTTTAACATCTTATCCCTTATAACTGAAATTTACAACTACCAAGTTCATCTGGGTCGCAATGAGAACACACGACTGACCCGCAGGCAATATGTAGCCTGTGTTTGGGGAGACCATTGATATAGCCGGCTAGATTCATTATTTCAATTTCATTAAACACTGATATTATAACTCGTTTATCACCATTTAACAAGTGGTGGAACAGAAAGGAAACAGCTATCTTGTTGCCGACCCCTGTCAGAGAATTTTCCAATTTTTTCCCGAGCCATAGCCAAGGAAGTACAAACGATAAAGTTTGTTATCCCCAGCGGCTGTCAATCACCCCTTACCTTTTTTATTTTAAGGAGCGCAAATCCTCAATATAAACCCAAATTTTTGGTGCGCTTCTCGCACTGTAGACTTTCTTTGCTTTTCGTTCATAATTTGTTTTCGTGTCCTTCCACCTTGCCTAGTATCATAGACTATGTTTTAATCTAGCCTTGGGTACCTAGGTCTAGTTCTCACGTACATATTATTCTCTGAACTAGGCCTAGGCTATCGCTGTACAAAGTTTTCCCCGCATGCTACTGTGAGAGTAACATCGTCTGCGTGTAATTCTGCAATGATTGTTGTTACATACGCGTATGTGCGTGTATCAGCGTAGCCATAGCTATGGACTATGTCACAATTGAACAGCAATGCGTGCTATTTAGCACGCAAGAGTGTGAATGTCCTAGTAACAAGATTTAGCAGTTTCTAAGAATATTTAAAAAGCAAAACAGGATCGTTTGTGTAAATTAAAATATTTGGCCGCTTTTTGGAACTAAGTGCAAATGTTTTTAGAATGAAGGGTCCTAAACATACAAATGACCCGTAGAGGTCAATTACCTAGGAGTGTATGTGATTTTGAGAAAGATCGAGATCATTCAAAATTTTTGAGGGGGCGGAAGCCCAATTTTGCAAATGGCGATATTGTTGACCTAGTATGGGAAGTCCCAGAGCGACCCAAATACTAGGTCAGCAGACTGCTAACTAGTTGTAATACTACCCTAGCTGTTTTGTTTATATTTCAATTTGACACGATATAAACAGTATAATGCGAAACAACTTATCCCGTATCGAGGCGGGTTTTATTTTCGCTCACCAGCAATTTTTTTCAACATGTATTTCAAATATTTCCCACAATTTGCACTTCTGCAAACCACATTTATAAAAACACTAAGTCAGTGTTACACTGCTACGGAACAGGCTGCATCAGTGGAGAATGAACAGCCCTGGCCGGCTCATGGCGAACTAGTGTTAGGTTTTTCATAGTATTCCTAAATAAGTTTTGCTTCGTTTCACAATACATGCTGGTTTCCATCACACTACAAAATGGTAAATTCTAGTGTGCATGGACAGACATGAGTTGATAAAATATAATACTGATAGCACCATTTTGCATCTAATCTCCCTATAAGAGAAAATTTTGAAAAGCTCGGAGGTGCACGTCCCTCCTCATAAATCCTTCCTCAAGGACGGACAACTCGAGATTGTCCAAAAAGTGTTTCACAGGAAAAGTTTCGCCATCCCCAACCCGGATTGTGCTTGTAACGAAAAGTAAATTTACCTCTCTTTTGAAAATTTTACTAAATTTCTACAGCTTAATATATCACAATGGAGGACGTTTAGATGCACTTTTAAGGTATGGAAAGTGCCATTTTCCGCAATCCTGGTGCCATTTTGTCCGAAGAAATTGTGTGTACGCTACGCGTCAACTTTTAGTGGCGCTCTAATTAGATAGTATCACAAACCTCTCAAGATGCCACTAAGCATACATTTACATTTCGCCTCGCACTTCAAAATATCTTCTAACGCCTATGTTCATACGTTACAATCACCACTCTGAAGTTATACCTTTAAATTTGCAATAAGAGAAAAGTAATTTCACCATGATATTTCTTTCTGTGAAACACCTGTTAAGGTAAGAAATTAAAGAATGGCAATTTGAACCACGTGTGTTTTGTTGTACGAAGAGTTCGTAGCTGGTTCAAGTCCTCAGAAGGAAAGGTTCAAGGGAAGGTTGATTCAAGTCCTCAGAAGGAAATCGCTTGAAATAATTTTTTACACCATTTAGATCAAACTTTCATGTTAGGTTTGTTATTGTTTGAAAAATTGCAAAAGGTGGACAGATATTAATTATGTACTTGTATTATGATAAAGGTAAAGATTAGCAAACTACCGCAAGTCTGAAATTCCTACACTTTGCCTCAATACAGAAGAAAAAGTATTAGTTGTGGACTTTCCTCTACTTTGTTTTCTTTAATGCATTATTTTCAAACTTTATTTATATTCAGTGGTTCTAATTATCGTGGAACTTATTATTAGGTATGCTGTAATTAAGCTGTTAAGTGTGGGTGACTGAATCTAGATGTCATCTGAAATGGAACTAGGTCTACATAACAGGTTCTTTCTTCAAGTAAAGCAAATATTTGAAATTAAAAATAAATCTGATGCGTTCAAAATAATGCCAGTAGCTTTTGTAAATCAGCTGCCTATTAAAGCCATTAATACTAACAGGTTACATGCGCGGATCCAAGGGCTTTCCGGCCTCAGCCCCCCTTTCTTGCCACATCAGTAATAACAAATACGGGAAAATTAGCATGATGGTAATTTAGGAGAATATTCAAGGGGGGCTTTCAGCCCCCCTTTTCGAAATGTCTGGATCCGCGCCTGGGTTGATTCATGCTCAGGCCCTTTGAAATCGGTACACTAAAAGTCAGAATCAGCTGTTTTAATCGAATCACAACACATGCTACTAAGTGCATGTGGTCACTTACCGATGTGTTAGCTAATGACCGCAAAGGACGTCATTGCTTCTTGGGATTGAAGTTACAATTCCTGTTGCTTTTAGTACGTCCTTCTTCTGATTCTTTTCTATTACGGTACAAAAAGATTCTCTAAAGACCTTATGCATGTGATGTCCTAGAACCGAAAGTGCGCCCCCGTACAGGCGAGCGAGTATGCATTCCAACTGACACTTCCAAATATGGAAATATTGGGAGATTGTAAATGGTCCTATGTAATTGGCTTGGGTTCGGGGTGGTTTTGTACATAGTTGACACAGACAATTTGTTTGCTGGCGCAATGTACAAAATTCTGTAAATAGTTCCCAGTTGTGCTTTTATCCAGTCAGGTTTGAGTTCTCCTTTTGTTTCGCCGTGCCCGTTTCTATGTACATAAAAAGCAACACTTACACCGACAAATGCAGACAGCTGATTTGTGTATACAGGTGCGTAAGTCTGACGGCATGGACGTCGAAGTCTATGTCGTGCTTGATCCCTTGGTGATTAAGCAATCTTTTTTTAACACGCCACTTTGGGCCAATCAGGACCCTAAGTTCCTGTCCCATAAAAGCAGCTTGCTTCTTGCACAGAGATGAGCGGCTGCATCGTTCACACTCGTGCTAGAGATTTGGAAGCGAAAACATTAAGTTTCGAAAATTGTGTTCCAGGAAAATGTACCTCTCTGAATCACTTTAAGGTCGTCTAATACAATTATCAATAATCATCACCAACCATCCTGTACGTATAATTTAATGAGGGAGAATAATCACGGCTAATATATTAAGGACACATTATTGAAGACCCATCTTCATCTTTTGTCTGTCTTGATTCCCCATACCGAAGCCTTCGGAGGAGCGATTTGTCCTAAGGTTATCTAAGAGTAGCGGTTCTTCTTTGACCATGCAAATATTATTTTTCCATATTTTATACGAACTGTTTCGCGCGTTTGACATGATTTCCATGTTTTAGCAAGGTGAACATCATCAGTTAAGTTCGTGCACCCTCGTTTAAGTTTGTAAAGCTACAGTTATGTGCTTTGTTAGGACTATCCCCACATAAAGAAAACTCCCCTAAAGATGTTTCCTTTTATCACATAGTAAAACGACTTCATTCTTTCTGAATCAATATCGACAGAAAGAAACCTTTCACTTTCACGCTCATACTATGAAGCAAAAGCAAAAAGATCAAATCAATAACCTATTATTTAATGCGCCTTTGAATAAACCATGTGTCCAATAAATCATCTCTGTCCCAAAAATGGCAGCTCATTGCTGACATACCGCAATACGATTCGATGTATCAGAATTCAAAAAGACTACTTCAAAACACATTTTCAATTTTTGTATGTAATTTGAAGCGAAATACTGACATATTTAACAAACATTTCCTACACGTCTGAGTCATCCGTACCAGTCACGTTGTGGTAGAAGCCTGTTTAGTTTCAAAGTCTAAAGAGAAAAATATGGAAGAAAGCATCAACGGGACATCGAGTTCCACAAATATTCAACCTATTTACATGAAACTTTGTTTTTCCTTAATCTTTCTCGTTGGTTTGGCCGGAAATGGCTTGGTGTTATTTGTATTTTACAAGGTCCCGAACCTTCGAGTTTTCACCAATATCTTAATCGGTCATCAGTCTTTGATAGATTTCATCTCATCCATTCTTTTGTTCTTCACTTTTGTACCCTCCACTGTGAGTACAGAACGACTGCAGAGCATGGCATCCTCTTCGCCTAATCTTGCTAATTTCATCTGCAAATTATGGGCAAGTGAATTTTTCTTCTGGGCTGTGATAAAGACTTCTACCGTTAATCTGGTCTGTTTGACTATTGAACGTTACTTTGCTGTGGTTCACCCGATAAAATATCGTAAGAAGGCAGGAAAGGAAAGCGCAAAAATCGTTTGCACTTGTACGTGGCTCATCGGCTCTTTGACGGTTCTGTACATCCCCATCATTCACGGTGTCTCAGAAGACGGTAAATGCATCGATATCGCGATGGAACGGGGTACATGGAAAAGTATGACTATCGGCCTAGGGTCTCTGTTATCCACAGTAGTAATACCTTTGCTTGTTATGGTGTTCGTTTATGTAAAAATCATCAAGACTCTTCGATCAACCGAGATGGCACAACTACCGGGCCAAAGTAGACATATCATTACATCCGGAGATGATCCGAAAGGATCATATACTGTTCCCCTAAGATTTCAGTTTTGGAACCTTTCTGTAGACAACGCTGGTCTATTTTTTCAATCAAAGAGAGATCTGGAGTCATGTGGAAACCGACAAAGAAGCACAAACGTTTTGACAACGTTGATCTTGGTTTGTGTTTCCTATCTTATTTGCTGGATTCCAGATCAATTACTCTATTTTCACCACATTGCAATCCGTCCACACGATTGGACAAAACCGTCCCATCGATTTTTGATCTTATTAGCTTCGTGTAACGTGTTCATAAATCCAATAATTTATACTTTTAAGTACAGAAGCTTTCAAAAAGGACTCAGGCAGATAAAGTGGTTACCAAGTGTACTAAATGAGTTCACCATTAACACTTTCTGCGTGGACTGAAATGGTTTAGATGGAGAAATAAGGTCTGACTTGTATGTTAACAATTCGATACACCAAGATTTCGTGTATACTTCAAATTTCAACACTATTACCTTTGCATTTTGTTCTCAGTGTTCTTGCTTGTTACAACAGAATTGATTATCGCAAAAAATGGCAGCGTGGCGTAATTTGGAATAATGACGAAGAACCAAGACAATTGAGATATATTCCACATTTTGCATGCAAAATTTTTGACTTGTTTTATCATATTCGTCGGAAAAGGGGGCAGCCCTCAGTCACTCTTGAGAATGCAGGGGCAAGCATTCCTTTTCGTCCCGCACTCTCAAGTAATTGTACCGTAATTTATATTGCCGCCAACTAGTCTAAATGATTTTTTAGTCTATTCACAACTTTTTCCCTGTACATTATATGTAAAGGGCATTCATGATAGAAATTTTTTTCCCTCTTCACTAAGTGCAACTTTCATTTGTCTAATGAAAGATATGATTAAAAGGAATAGGGGTTCATCATTTTCATAGACAGATTTCTTTGCCGAAATATGCTTATGCTGTAATTTTTGCCGGTTGGTAAAGTTTCTTGACACTCTAGCATCTTATCCCATGCAACTGAAATTTACATTACCAAGTTCATCTGTGTCGCAATGAGAACACACGACTGACCCGCAGGCATTATGTAGCCTGTGTTTGGGGAGACCATTGATATAGCCGGCTAGATTCATTATTGCAATTTAATTAAACAATGATATTATAACTCGTTTATCACCATTTAACAAGTGGTGGAACAGAAATGAAACAGCTATTTTGTTGCCGACCCTTGTCAGAGAATTTTCCAATTTCTTCCCGAGCCATAGCCAAGAAAGTACAAACGATAAAGCTTGTTATCCCCAGCGGCGGTCAGTCACCCCGGCGGCTTACCATTTGTTTTTTTTTTTTTTAAGGAGCGCAAATCCTCAATATAAACCCACATTTTTGGCGCGCTGCTGTAGATTTTCTTTGCTTTTCGTTTCATAATTTTCATGCCCTTCCACCTTGCCTAGAAACATAGACATATGTTGTTATCTAGCCTAGGGTACCTAGGCCGAGCTCTCACGTACACATTACGGAGCTTTCGATTGAGTGAACATGGACTGCGTTCATGTCGATCAGCGTGTCTACGTGAAAGCGTCGACTGGTTAGGTACGTCAACTGTTACAGCCTGTTTCGATCCTCCAGTGCATGGGTCGACGTAGACGAGTCGTATAAGACATGGCAGTGTTACAGTCTTGCGTAATTCTTCGGAATTCTCTCAATCATGCATAACGATGGTCAACAACATGAACTTCAGCTTTTTAAAGTTGTTGGTATGTTTTCATGGAGATATATACAACAGTAACAATATAGGCTAACTTCACGACCTATTGAAGCTGCAAAAAACATACCCAAAACAAAACAAATTCCCCAACGGAACCATCACTGCCTCGACATTTTAGGTAAAAGGGGATCACAATTGTATAAAACAGATCATGGCGAGAGAAACTAGTATGCTGCTGAGTGCTCTTGTTGCCGCTTCATCCATGTTCAGAAATTCTGTGACGTCACAAGTGTGAACAGCGTTGCAGTTTGAGACGAACGGCAAAACCACGGTGGACACGTTCTCGATTTGGATAGTGGACGAGGGAGACGACGTGACGCATGCGCAGAGGCTTAAAATGACGTAATCTCGTAGCATGTGGACGTGCAAATCGAAAGCTCCCTGTTGTTTCCTGAAGTAGGCCTAGGCTATTGCTGTACAAAGTTTTCCCCGCGTGCTACTGTGAGAGTAATATTGTCTGCGTGGGTTTCTGCAATGATTGTTGTTACATACGAGTATGTTCGTGTATCAGGGTAACTATAGCTATGGGCTATGTCACAATTGAACAGCAATACGTGCTATGTACACAATAGTGTGAACATCTTAGTAACAAGATTTAGCAGTTTCAAAGAATATTTACAAAGCAAAACAAGATCGTTTATGTACTAAATTAAAATGTTTGGTCGCTTTTTCGAAATTAAGTGCAAATGTTTTTAAAATGAAAGGCTCTAAACATGTAAATGACCCGTCACGAGGTCAATTACCTAGGAGTATATGTGAATTGAGAAAGATTGAGACCATTCAAAATTTTTGAAGGTGCGGTAGCCCAATTTTGCGAATGGCGATATTACTGACCTAGTATGGGCAGGGAGGTGTTATTATCTGGAGATCCATCGAAAACTTTAATTTATGCTAATACAATTAGATTGCCCTCGGAGTGGAGACTAAATCCTTTAATTGGGGATTATTGAACTAAAAGGCATTGAATTCCTTTGTCTAATATAAAGGCAACCTCATTCATACCTACAGCGACCCCAAACAAAAAGGATTATTTGGAACAATGCTATAATGTCTAACTAGTTACCGGCAGTCAAGTACGAAACAATGTTGTGACATTCAAAACGACTGTTTATTGCTAAGGAATCTAATAACGCTGACTATAAACCAAAGCTCATGATTTATGCAAATGAGCAAAAGATGTATATGACTAAACTATGCTGTCGGATTTTGACTACTTTCCGCATTCTCTCGCATGACTCAAAAGGCACACCCACCTTGAGCAAGTTACAGGAAACTAGACAAGTATGTTGTAAACAGCGTCCAAACGCGTCGAAACCGTCAAATTAATTTACATCTTAAGTGACTGGCAATGTTAAAGCAAGGGCAAATTTCCCAATCTGCTCTTCAAGATGTAGCAGACGACGTACCCCCTTGTGTTTAGTTCCTTACAGCTCTTGAGCCTATTGAATCATCAAGAACAACACACAAAAGAGATTATTGTCTGCAACTAGTAGGGATCAAAGAAAGAGTTTTCGATGGATCTCCAGCTAACAACACCTTCCTGGTATGGGAAGCCCCAAAGCGACCCAAATACTAGGTCAGCAGACTGCTGACTAGTTGTAATCCAACCCTGTTTTGTTTAATTTCAATTTGACACGATATAAACAATGCAATGCGAAAGAAACTTATCCGCTATCAGGGCGGGTTTTAATTTTCGCTCACCAGCAATATTTTTCAACATGTATCGCAAATATTTCCCGCAGTTTGCACTTCTGCAAACCACATTTATAAAAACACTAAGTCAATACTACACTGCATCAGTGGGAAATGCACTGTCATTTTTTTAACACAATGTGACGTTTAAGAATTAGAAAACGAACAAAAACTGGATAAGCACAGCAAATGACTGGACGAATATTAACGCATGATAAAGATAATGACGTCAATTAAAGTGCACTATGCAAACACGTTTATATGTTTACGCTCTAGCGATAGGAAACGACATAGGTTATACACGTGCCAAAATCAACATTGAAAGATGAAGAGTTGAGCCAATAATATTGATTTTGAATTGATACACTGTTTCCATCAGTCTCTGAAAATATGTTAATTTTTCTTTATTAAAAACAACTTGATGTTTACAGTAATCATGAAATAAACGCATAAACGTGTTTACGAGATGGCGTTAAAGTGACGTCAATGTGTTAAAGTTGTCGTTTTAGACATTTAATTTGCTTATGTATTTTATTGTTTTTTCGGTTACATAAACGCCAAGACGTGTTTATCATCTGTTACAAAAAGGATTAATCATCTTTTACAGTGTGAACAGCCCTGGCAGGCTCATGACGAACTAGTGTTCGGTTTTTCATAGTACTCCTAAATAAGTTTTGCTTCGTTTCACAATACATGCTGGTTTCCATCACACTAAAAAATGGTAAATTCTAGTGCATGGACAGACATGAGTTGATAAAATATAATATTGATAGCACCATTTTGCATCTAATCTCCCTATAAGGGAAAATTTTTAAAGGCTCGGAGGTGCACGTCCCTCCTCATAAATCCCTCCTCGAGGACAAACAACTCGACATTGCCCAAAAAGTGTTTCATAGGATAAGTCTTCCCAACCCGGATTGTGCTTCTGACGAAAAGTAAATTTACCTTTCTTTTGGAAAGGTACTAAATTTCTACAGCTTTAGATGTCACAATAAGGGACGTCTAGATGCTCTTTTAATGTGTGGGAATTGTCACTTTCTGCAATCATGGTGCCATTTTTGCTGAAAATATTGTGTGTATGCTAAGCGCCAACTTTTGGTGGCTACTTAGAAAGCATCACAAACCTCTCAAGAGCTAAGTATACAGTTTCATTTCGCCACGCAGTTCAAAATATCTTCTAACACTTATGTTCATACGTTACAATCACCACTCTGAAGTTATACTTTTAAATTTGTTTAAAGAAAAAAGTAATTTGACCATCCATTAATAAGATTTCTTTCTGTAAAACACCCATTGAGATAAGAAATTAAAGAATTGCATTTTGAACCACTTGTGGTTCTAGTATACGAAGAGTTCAAAGTTGTTTCTAAGTCCTCAGAATTTATCTTCACAAGCAAATCGCTTGAAATTAATTTTACATCATTTACATCAAATTTTAATGTTAGATAACTATGTTATTATTTAAAAAAATGCAAAAGTTGAACAGACATCGATTAGGTACTTGGATTATGATAAAAGATGAAGTGGCAGCAAACTACCGCAAGTCTGAAATTCCTACACTTTGCCTCAGTACGGAAGGAAAAGTATTAGTTGTGTACTTTCCTTACCTTTGTTTTCTTTAATACATTATTTTCAACATTTATTTATATTCAGCGGTTCCAGCTATCGTGGAATAATGGAGGGAATGCTGTAATTAAGTGTGCGTGACTGAATCTAGATGTCTTCAAGTAAAGCAAATATTTGAAATTAAAATAAACCTGATGCGTTCAAAATGATGCGAGTAGCTTTTGTAAATCAGCTGCCTATGAAAGCCATTAATATTAACAGGTTGATTCATGGTCAGGCCCTTTGAAATTGATACACTTAAAGTCAGAACCAGCTGTTTTAATCGAATTACAACACGGCTACTAAGTGCGTGATCACTTACCTATGTTAGCCAATGACCGCATAGGACGACATTGCATGTTGGGATTAAAGGTACAGTTCCAGTTATTTTTAGTCCTTCTTTTCCTGAACCTTTTCTACTACCGTACAAAAAGATTATCTAAAGACCTTATGCATGTGATGTCATAGAACAGAAATTCCCCCCCCCCCCGTAAAGGCACGCGCGTATGCATTCCAGCTTATACCGACAAATGTAGACAGCTGATTTGTGTATACCGGTCGGACAGGTGCGTACGTCTACTCCATGGGCGTCGAAGTCTATGTCGTGCGTGCAGTGTGCATTACTGTTTACCCTCGAAAATGACGACGCGTTACGTCAATGCAAAAGGTCTGCAACTGAGGTCGCTATGTTAACTAAATTACAGTGCATGAATATGGAAGAAAATTTATTAAAGAGTACGAAGAAACGAAGGATAACATGGTGTTTAAATTTCGTAACAAAGTCAGCATGTTTTGTGATTCCAGCATTTTGGCAAATTGTAAGAAATGAAAAAGTAACCATAGCTGTGGTACTCTGTTTTATTCCTTCATAGCAATTTGAAAGCACCCATTTTGCGTGCCTAAGAATTCTTAGTCGAAGTTGAAATCATTAATTACAATTCAACTTAAAAAAAACTAAAATCAATTTCGGAATTTTATTTCAAACTGTTCTTTACCTGTTATATAGTTGTAAAGTTACATCTTGAGTTCAGCATCTAGAACCATCAGCCATTAAAATTAAGAAATTGTTACGAAAGTTCAGCAACCTTTGGAATAGTTACAGAGCCATACTATAAGACTATGGCAACACATATAGGCCTAATATGTATATAGCGCCCTGCATAACATTTAACAAATTGTTTAATTGATACTGAACTGTAAAAAAGTCTTATAGTACCTACGTTCTGTTAATTAAAGTGCAGAAGAAGCAAACAGATAATTCTATGTAAATGCATGTGATATTGAAATAAAGCAGAGAAAGTCGCTACAAACAGCTTTATTGTACCTAAGTCTGCTCTCAAGATATTGAATTAGTAATGTTAATTAAATAGAAGACAGAGACATTTGCAAAAGTTACCGGTAACTTGTACTGTTAAATGATGTTATAGCACCCACTGGAAGAATTTATATTTATATATATATATATATAATATATATATATATATATATATATATATATATATATATATGTCATATTGGGTTGGCGTGTGTTGGCAACATAGAAAAGAAAGAAAACGCCGGAAAAAACAGATACATACATGCCAACTGATTTATTACAAACGAAAACACAAATATTTCGAGCAGTCAAAAGCTCTTCTTCAGTTGTGAATACAAAGTAACGGGAAAAACTTAAAGGTTGCACACATCAGGGGCAATTCGTGCGTGAGTGCTCATAAAAGAGAGATCTCTATTCAGACCAGTAGTGTGTGTTTTGAGTTTGAGGATCGTTTACACAGAATGTCCGAGCTTGCTTTATTAGCATCTGCTTCGGTCTGGGTTAAAGGAGCGGAATGATAATTATCGATAAATTATGGCTTAAAAGTGCCCCTAAACCCATATTTTGCAAGGAAAACTGAAGAAATCGCAGAATTTGGGTTTCCGTAATTTTATGTCCATTCTCATTTGAGAGTCAAAATTCTTTCTGTGTACTACCAAGGCACAATGCTAATCATATCGTGAAGATGAGAGCATCTTTTATGATACTTACAGAAATAGTACAGCTCAAAAGTGCCCCTAAACCCATATTTTGCAAGGATAAGTGAAGAAATCGCAGAATATGGGTTTCCTTAATTTCATGCCCATTCTGATTTGCGAGTCGAAATTCTTTCTCTTTACTACTAGACTGCCCATTTCATGAAGATGGGAGCATCTTGTGAGAGAGTATATGAGATATGACTGTTCAAAAATGCCCTTTTAACCATATTTTTTACTAAAAATGAATAAATTTTAATATTTGGGTTTCCTTTATTCAATATTCCGTTTTCACCTGTCAGTGTAATTTTTTCTGTGTACTCCTGAGACACTTGAGTACCAATTTTGTGAAGATCGAAGAACTTGTGTGGCTCTAAAAGAGATCATCATTGTTCAAACTTGTCTTGTAGTGCCAAAACTTGCATTTTTACTTAGTAATGAAAAATGAAAATATTGATGTTTTAGCTGTTTAGGGTCCATACCAATGGAAAAATTGTCTGCTTTTAAAATTTTCAAAATTGATGTGCGTCTTAACAATCTACTTTTCTTTTAATAGCAGAGAGATCAGTAGATCTAGTTATTCAATTGAAGGAAATATTGGGCTATTGGGCATAAAAAAATGATCCCAGAGGCCAAAATTTCCCGACGAAAACCAAGAAATTGCGAATTTCAGTACCACTCATTTCATGTAGGTTTGAATCTGGGAGTCCAAATTTTCCTCACGTACTACCCGGTTATAAGACTACCCATTAACAAAAGTTAAGGTCGTTGGAATACACACTTTAAGAGAATCTGGTACTCAAATTTGTCCCCCGGCGCCAAACTTGCCAAAATTGCCGATTATTGGTGAAAAGGGCCATCTTCGACAGGTCACTACAACAAAACGGATCAATATTTTGGGGAAAAACTTTGAGTATATTGTGGGAGACTGTGTTTATTTTACCACTTTTTATCCTAAAAAGTTTTAGACCCCAAATCTTGGCACAAGAGAGCCTTTCTTGAGCCAAATCAGCCAAAATGGTCAAAATGGCGGCCATTTTGAATTGGCTGGCTACCCCCCTTGCACATGAAAAAAATGGAGCACATGCTTTTCTGATTGTCTGATGTCTACTCTACATCTTATCAAAGTTTTACCGAATATAGCAAGAAAAAATGCAAACCCCCCAAAAGCTACGAAACGGCCTGGACTACAATATGTGTGTCGCACAACTTCCATCCGATCATTTTAGATATCGCTTTGGACTAAGGGTATTTAATGTACTGTAACATATAAGACGTGATAATTAGGACTAAGAAAGAGATTTAACGATACATCAGAGTAGTAAATGTATGGTTTGGTGGTTATAGATTAAAAGAAATTTACTTACATGAACTTCAAAAAGAACTGCAAAACCTCAAATATAAAGTAACGGGAAATTGAGAGTATTCGTAATGCAAAAAATAGTATTAGAAAAAAGAGTAAAGCATAGCAAAACTGCCCCACACACACTACTACACGAAGATACTCGTAATTTGAAGACATGAGCTCTAAAATGTTCTCCTCAGTTTTAAACGATAGCATCAAAAACTCCTTGGAATGCTTTGGGTTGAAAGGGAGACAAACAAGCAGGTTTTAAGAAAGATCATTTGAAAATTGGCCCCATTTTTCATGCTTCGGTATATAAGTGGCTGATAAAAATGGGCGTGTCCCGCCCTCGTACTGTAAATTGTTGATGTTGTTCTACCTTCTCCTTAAATCTCATTTGCATATTACGATGTACCAAGTATGTTGTATGTACTGCACGCCTATATAATTGTATTACATTGGCAGGTTCGTGGGCTGCTGAATACTTCTGCATCAAGGCAGAGTTAAATTAGTTGCAAATAAATTAGGGCGTTTTTTTTCTTTTGTCTCGTCGTTGTGTAGAAGACGGACTCTTGTGTCGTTTTTGTTCTTCCTTGTGAACTTTCTGAGACCGAGATTGGTCCGGAAAAGGCGCAAGGAACTCTCACCCCCTTTATTGGCACCTAAAAAAAAAATAAAGAGAAAAGGAAAATAAAGGAAAGGTAGAGATTTCTAGTGCATGAACATTCTTAGGGGAATGGAAATGATATAACACTTGGCATCTGATCCCCTTTTGAGAACCAAAATATGTATATCAATCGTGAAGCACGAAAGTCAAAGGAGAACATAAGTGCATTACGTACAAGACTATACACTGCAGGTAAAGGGGCCTAGCGTAGCCTGCCCCAGCCCTTTCGTAGGCTATCTTTTGTAATAGAACTTAATTGAAATTGTGTACGCGTAATATTGTGTATATGCAAATAGGTACATATCTAGCATTTCGATGAAACTCTCGAACCACTCGTCTTTAATATCCGTGGCATTCGGGCTCGTACCCAGGACGAATCACAGGGCATACCCAAATTTGAAAAATCGATGCACAACGAAGTTTTCTTTCCTGCAAACAGTGGCGCCGGCACGGATGGTGGGGGTGCATGACCCAAGTTGTTGTCGAACAGTGTTTATAATGTTCCCAAAAGTTACAAAGGGTCTGTAGAGAACTGGGGTAAGATTATTTTACGAACGATCGACGTATTTTTATTGTTTTCTGTCAGAAATCTCTCTTTAACTGCGAGAAAAACGTGCAAGCTTTCACAAACTCTTTCATTATCTTCTACACCACTTCAAATGTGTTGGTTATTCATCAACAAATGTCTAACGATTATTATTTTTCCCGCCCAGATGTGATTATGGAAGGACACAGATTGTATCAATGCAAAGAGATCTATTCGCCCTCTTCTTCCTTTAACAAGATGGTCAATTCACAGTAGTCATGGTAGCAGACATATTTTGTTAGGAAACTGAAAAAATGTCATTGCTGACGTGCATGCAACTTTTACAATGGTCAATGGCTTGTAGTGCAGACTTTTGGAGCGCTTCGTACACAGAATTATTAGCACAATAATACAAATGAACTACCTTGGCCCCAAACTCCAATCAAATCAAGAAGACGGGCGTCAAGCGGTTTTTGTGTCACAATTTTAAACTTTCAGTAATATAGAGCGATGACTATAATTTGAATCTTTACAAGCTATGGAGACTTATTCAAACATATTTTCGGTCCATGGTAACTACGCATTTACTTAACACATTTTCAAAGCAAAAATATTTTAAATCAGTACTTATTAGTCCCATCCCTCCTTGCTTATACCTACTTCCTCCTCTGTCTTTTTTCACAAGCTGTTCATGCAGATTTTTGTTCAAAGTTATAAAAATGTGATGACTGTGAAGAGCGTGGTGTGGTCTCAGTGTCATTTGGAGGTCAGCTAGGAAAGTTCAATGCAAGTATCCCCATTTTATTAATAACTCAGCTTAGGGCTCTGTGGCGGACCATGTACCACTCGCTGTTGGCAGAGCACTCCTTGCATGTTATGTTTAAACCCCGATACCAATTTTGAACGATAAAAGTGTTGTTACAAGACGACTCGTCAGGAACATCAGATTGAATCCGTCGACGAGCGAATGGAAAGCTCCAGAGAATTAGAACCGCTACAACAACAATGTCACCTTCAACGCAGCCTTTCTAGAATTCTGTGGAAGGAGGACTGTTTACGTAATGTGCCAATTATAGCAGCGGCCTGGCGACACTTCTAAGAAACAGTGCCATTGTTTACTACTACTGTGCATACAAGGAACATTCTTGTAATTGCTCGACTGTGTGCGCTGGAAGTTTCTCTTAAATTCCGGAGATTTCTCGATGAAAGCCTAGCGTATAAACGGCAGTTCAACAACTGTTGTAGGAGAGATATATCATAATACTTCATCGAGACCAGACGCTGTCATACTGCTGTGTTATCATTGCCCGTTTATTGAGAAGTTATTCTCTGACTGAATCACCTGAAGCCAGCCACTGACACTGCACACTTGTGATAAATTGCCCTACGCCGTTTCTACACTGTGTATTGAGATCGTTATCATCCATCATCGCCTAGCCTTGTCATTATTCGCTCGTGGAACCAGTTCCTACGCTACAGCACGCTGCAGGTCTACTACTACTGCAACAGCATAGACTCTTTGATCTGAGAAGGGTGAAAACTCGCGTATACTGGAGATACTCATGCCTGTCCGTGGGCTTGTAGTATACGGAAGTATGAATGGATGAATCACGCAAGCTTACTAGAACATTTAAAAATGGTATTGACGTTGGGGAAAAGTGGTGTGTGAATTTGATAGAGCTATGAGCATTATTAAGGTCCCGGTTGAAAGTAATTAAGTCAGCTTCTCCTTGGTCCCAGATCATAAAAATATCATCAATAAATCTTAAATATATAAGAGGTCTGTGAGCGCGACCTTCTAGGAAATCCTCTTCACGGATAGCCATGAAAAGACATGCATAGGCCGGGCCATTTTTGTTCCCATGGCCGTGCCATGGGCCTGAACGTAATGTTCACCTTCAAAAATGAGTTATTATGTGAGAGAATGAATTTCATTAGAGAACATAGTTTTGAAACAAGGGGTCTGGCAATATTCACCTACCAGGAAGCGCTCACAAGCTTTAATACCATTAAGATGAGGCATGTTAGTATGTAGAGACGACACATCTAAAGTGACAGTTATTTGACAACGGTACAGTCTCAATTTCAGACAGTTTCTGCAGGGACTGAGTGGTATCATTTATGTAGCTGCGGATCTTGGGTAAAAGTGGTTGGAGGAATGAGTGAACAAAGGCGGACAGGTGCTCGGTGAGAGTTCCCCTGCACGAAACAATGGGCCTTCCGGGAGGACTGATGTTGTGTTCCTTGCGTATGAGACCCACTCAGTGATATTGGTGGCGATCTTTTCGCGCAATTTGTGGATCTTTGGTAATAGGCAGAAGATCCTTGGTTCCGGGGAGTCCGGTATCAATTAGGTGAGGGTGTCTCTCTGAAGGGTTGGGGAAATTGCATGATAATGCTTTTAAGTTCCTTTTGGTACTCACCGATCGGGTTATAAGGGAGGTTCCGGTAGAACTGTTTGTCAGATAGCTGTCTCATAGCCTCCGTGACGTACGAGTACCTGTTTTGGATCACTATGGTGCCTCCCTTGTCCGCAGGTTTAATGACTATGGTGTTGTCCTTTTTTAGTTTGAGGGGGACAGTCTTGTTTCCCGAATACGTGACGCTGAGAGAATGGAATTTATCTTCATGAGGCCCATAGCTACAGAGATTAATTCAGCTTAGAGGAGGTTTCAGGTTGAATTACCCAACGGTTCTCAAGACGCGGTAAGCTCTTCTCGGGCTGTGAATTATTTCACTAACTGAAAATGGCATTGAATTCACTCTAAAACAGACCTCGAAACTGGAACTTGACTGTTACAATTGCAAAATAGCGTTTCAAAAGCAGTACCTACGTAAGCTCCCTTGTAGGAACAGTAGAAACCAAACTGTGAATGACATGTACCGTCATATATACTTCCGTGAAAGAAAACTTGTGTGATGAGTTAACAAAGCAGAGGGTAAAGAGTGTCACTATTTTTGATTCCTTGCCGAAGGCAGGAAAGAAATCTACGCGATGGTGATGTCGTGTGTGTGTGTGTGTGTGTGGGTGTGTGTATGTGCGTATGTGACGCTTAGCTTGTAAACACGATATCTCCAGTTAAGAATGACCGAAACTTTTCATATTTGATACATAAATTCATCATGTTAAGAGAAAGAATCCTTTTGTTTTTGGTGGAGGTCAAAGGTCATTTGAGCTCACCAGAGGTAAAAGACCGAAAAACCTTGTAAATACGATATCTCAAGATAGCAATGACCGACACTTCTGATATTTGGTATACAGATTTGTCATGTCAAGAGAAAACATTCTGTAGTTCTTGGTAAAGGTCAAGGGCCATCTGAGGTCACCGGAGGTTTAAATGCGAAAACCTCGTAAACGGCTTGTAAACACGATATCTCAAGATAGCAATGACCGGCACTTTTCATATGTGGTATATAGATTTGTGATGTCAAGAGAAAGGTTCTTATTGTTTTTGGTGAAGTTCAAAGGTCATTTGAAGTCACCGGAGATAAAAGACCGAAAACCTTGTAGTCACGATTTCTCAAGATAGGAGTAAAGGACACCTCATTTTTAGTATTCAAATTTTTCATGTCAAGAGGAAGAATCCTATTGTTTTTGGTAGAGGTCAAAGGTCAAATGAGGTTGAAGTTTAAGTTAATTGAATTTAATAAAGCGCTTAGCACTACTAAAGCATTCACTGGCGCTTCACAACCAGAACAAAAGAAGAAGAAAAACGAAATTAACAAAACCACGACCTAGCAAATGAAAGTTCAGTCAATTGAAAGTTCTAGTAAACAGGTGCGTTTTAAGTTTCGATTTCAAGGAGTTGATTGATGGACAATCCCTCAATGATATCGGATCATTGCACTGAAGATTCATCTAATGCAACTTCATCGATGTGGCATTTTGCTAACATGGCTTTACTTCCAAATACAATAAATTCAGATTTAGAGTCATTCATTTTGAGCCTGTTTGCACACATCCACTGTTTGATATTACGCACTGTTGATGACAGTGAAAGCAACATATCCAATTCAGAAAAATCATCAGAGGCATCATACGACCCATAAATGCAATGATCATCTGCATAACCTAAGACCTGGAGGTTATCAGCAATAGCTGTCCCGATTGTGCTGGCATAACAAGAAAAATAGATGGGTCCATAATACTGCCTTGTGGAACCGACAAATCCAGTCCAATAGGATCCAAAAAGGTGTTATTTACACAAACAGCAAACGACCGACTAGCTAAATAAGATCTTGTCCAATCTAAAGCGTCTTCACACACACCGAATCTGGACTCCAGTATCATGAGTAGCAAATCGTGATTAACGGTGTCAAATGCAGCGCTTAAATCAAGCCCGATGAGAGGTGTTAAACGTCTGGACTCAAAGTTGAGGACAAGCTCATCAAATAATTTTACGAGCAAAGTTTCTGTGCTATGTTTTGCACGATAAGCACTTTGGTATTCTAGGAGAAGATTATTGCCATTCAGATGTTGATTAAAACTAATCAGTGACGCTTTCTCTACTAATTTGGACAAGTACGGCAGATTACTGACTGGCCGGTAGTTGGGGATAGAATACTCAGCGTCAGTCTTTTTCAACAATGGTTTGACTACAGCATTTTTCCAGCTAGTTTAACCTCCAGGTCACTGGAGGTTAAACTGCAAAAACCTCGTAAACGGCTTGTAAACACGGTATCTCAAGATAGCAATGACCGACACTTTTCATATTTGGTATGCAGATTTGTCATGGTGAGAAGAAGAACCCCATTGTTTGTGGTGGAGTTCAAAGGTCATCTGAGGTCACTGGAGGTAGAACTGTGAATCATTGTAAATCGCTTGTAATCATGATATCTCAAGATAGCAATGATAGACGCTTTTCATATTTGATATGTAGGTTTGTCATGTGGGGAGAAAGACCCCTATTGTTTTTGGTGAAGGTCAAAGGTCGTTTGAGGTGTCTGGAGGTCAAAGACCTCACGATATCTCTAGGTAGGAATGAAGGACACTTTTCGTACATGGTATATTGATTTGTCATGTTGAGAGAAAGAACCCAATTGTTTTTGGTGGAGATCAAAGGTCATCTGAGGTCACAGGAGCTCAAAATCAAAATTTCCTAACAATTCCAAGATCGTCATATGGGGTCACCAGAGGTCAAAAAGCAAAATTTTCCAAGAATTTCCAAGATCGTTTTCAGGGGTCACCAGAGTGTTGTGTTGGGTTCGCGCCATGCCTCGACTAGCTGTTCTGCCTCGGTAGAAATTAATTCACCAAAAGAATAATTCAAGAAATCGAAGTCCTGGTTACATCTTTTTATTAACGGCTTCTTTCAATGAAACATGATTATTAAAATTGTGAACAGAAAACCACTTCTTGTAACAAAGGTAACTGAAAATTAGATCTTCTCTCTTTGAAAGTCAGAATTCAACTTTTTAGAGATCCCTAAAATGAAACTCTTAAAGGTAGACTTCAGAATCCTGCATGTAGTGGTCAATCATTACTGTGATACTCATTGGTCACTTCAAGTCTTAAGACAATAAAGTATAAATATTTACAAGTTACATTCTGGAAGTGTCCAATCAAAGTTGTATTGAACAAACTTAAGACACGCCTGTGCAAGGTAAGTTTGATTACGTAATGTCTGAGCCGGAAGCAGAAGTTTCTCGTGAGGACCGGACGAGAGGAAGTCTGCAATTATTTACGGCTGAGTGCAACACTGACTGTGATCAAAGAAGGATTGTTCAAAGAGCAACTTCCTGTTTATGAATCATGATAGGAGGTAAACATACTTGAGGTTTGAAAGGAAATGGGCGTTATCTTTAAAGGAGAGGATGCAAAGAGGGGGTATTATATGACAAGAGGTCAAAAACAACATTTTCCAAGAATTCCCAAGATCGTCATTTGGGGTCACCAGAGGTCAAAAAGCAAAATTTCCCAAGAATTTTCAAGATCCAAGATCCATTGGAGGTAAGAGGTCATTTGAGGTTATCAGAGGTCAAAGACCAAATGCATTGAAAAACACGATATTTCAAGACAGGGGTGTTTGATACTTGTAATACTTGTAAATTTGAGAGATAAACCTCAGTGCAACAAGGCACCTCCATTCGGCAAGGAATCACTAAGCCTTTGAACTTTCTGGTTTTAATTTCCCATTTTCTCGAGAGATAAGGTTTATCTCCTTGTAAGCCTGAAATGTCAATGACGACTAACACTTTTTCATCTTATTAACGGGAGTATAAAACCTACCTTTTCTTCATTCTCCCTCCAATAGCATACTTTAAACTTTCAAATGTGAAGAAAATCATCGTCTCTTATTTAATTTGAAAAGGTTCCTTGTTTCTAAGGTCCATGCCCTCCCCCACCAACTAACGTTTTGTACTCTTGTGCAAATAATGAACAGAAGAACGATCCTTTTTGTTACTAACTATGAATCATTATACCCTTAAAACTGAAGAATCGTTTCATCCGCCACTAGCATGCTAGATTGAAGTCAAAGAATCTGAATCAGTGACCAATCTAAATTTGAAATTAAATGGTATCAGTTTTATTCATCAATCTGTTAGATTTATAGAGAAACGAAGCGAGAGGCTCGAGACTGCATCTGGCCCATTCTGGCAGAAATGTGTCACTTTCGTGCTAAACATGAAGTATGCCAATTCCTGTAAAATGTTTTAGGATTTCGGGAAGAAATGCCCCCCCCCCTTCCGCAAATCTATGATCCCCTACGCCTATGAATAGATTCCATATTCAATCAAACTTTGACTGGCCGCTGATCTAAACTCTTGAAGTCAAACAGTAAAAGTCGTAAGACAATGTTGTCAAATTTCTGCTAACTCAGTGCTTAAATCTTAAGTCAGTACTGAATTCTACTTGCATATGATTTTACTTTTGACTGATTCTTAAACTGGCAGGGAGTTTCTCAAATTGGTACTTTTCCTCTTCATTTTCTATTTTTGCCCTTACTTTATTTTCTCTGCCTTTTCTTTTGTCAGCTGCATTGTAAAGATGAGTTAATGTCTTTGCAAATTTCGATTGTATTCTAGTCTCACCTCGGCAAAAGAAGAGAATAATTAACGAACATAAAAAACAAACACACTCTCACCTAACGTCACAATTAACTCTTGGGTCAGGAGAAGCCGCACTGCTAGCTGTGCAGTTTATGACTGCAACGAAAGCGCAATGCTGTTGTTAGAGTAAAAGGCTTCTACTTTCAGTATTTCCGCACTATCGCTAGACTTGGCCTAAGTTTCAAAGAATCAAAGAAATCGTTGCAAGTAAAGCCGCTTTTAGTTTCAGCATGCGGAAGCAATTTACCTAGTCATGACTCTTCAAGTTGTTGACATTTCCCCAATTGCTAACTCACGCGAAAGCATATACATAACCTTTACGTAACGAAAGCAAAAAGAAAGGCTACTTGAACGCGTTAGCTCAGCTACGCATGTACACATTCTTCTTCCTACATACGACCTTCACTGCCACACGGAAAAAGAAAGCGACGAAAATTGGTACTAGAATTAATTTCCTGTAAAAACTAGCTAGCCTTCATAATATGTGATTGCTTGTATGGTTGGTTTGGCATAAACACGTTTTTATTGGCAGCATATTATAAACCTAATTTGTCGTTTCTGTTGGACCAAAATGAACATGTACACGGCAAGTGTCATGACCAGCGTTGATTGCAATCTGTCAACAGACGCATCTACGAGCTTTCCCCCTGATGATGACCGTTTCTACAGAGCCAGCTATATGGAGGCAGCGTTTGGGATAATAGCAATATTCGGAATGGTAGGGAACGGTTTGGTCTTGTTCGTCATATACAAAGTACCCAACTTACAAAAGGTTACTAACATTTTGATAGGACACCAATCTGTTGCTGATTTTATGGCATCGTTTACACTTCTCTTTAGATATTCAGCAATTAACATCTATCTTGCTCCACTAGTACCACATCACCGTTTTCTAGCAACTTTAATTTGTAAGCTGTGGCTTGGCGGTTTTGTGTTTTGGAGTTGTCTGCGTGTTTCCACGGCCAATCTCGTTTTTCTAACACTGGAGAGGTACGTGGCAGTTATACACCCGCAGACCTACCGACTGAGAGCTAGCAAACGTGTTGTCGTGACTGTGTGTGTAGCTTCGTGGACTTTGGGGATTCTCACAGTAGTTTACATCCCCATTGTGTATAATGTTTTGCAAAGTAGAGATAAAGTTTCCTGCTACGCCCGTGTACATACTGTGGCTGGGAAATTTGCAATTGCTTTTATAAGTTTTACGTCCATGATTATCGTACCTTTAGCTATCATGCTGTTTTCCTATATTTCCATCATATGTAAGTTGCGATCTGCCAACAGGGCGCTTCTAGAAGATTTTGAAACTTCTGCCGAATCGGTGTCTCTTTTTTCTACTCGCTCAGTACATCTCAATGCTTACGGCGCAACTATCTACACTAGTTGCCCACCAACTTCAGAGGAACAAGAACGAAGAATGACAGAGCAAACAGCACAACGCGACGTCTTAAAAACAATGTTCCTTGTTTGTATTGTGTATCTGGTTTGCTGGATCCCAAACCAGGTTCTCTACTTTCACCATCAAGTGATCAGATCTCATGATTGGTCTAAAGCTGGCCATCAATTTGTCATTTTACTCGCTGTGACCAATGTCTGCATCAACCCTTTGATTTATGCCCTGAAGTACCGAAGCTTCCAAATAGGTTTAAAACAAGTTTTTTCATGAACATCTTCACAAATCATTTTAGATATGTCCACAGCTACTAAACTGGAACTATTTTTGGACGAAATCTGAACAGCTCAGAGGAGCTAGGACATCTCTTAGTCTTAGTAAAATGGTCTTATAGATTTGCTCCTTTGCTACTCTGCTCCTTCACGTCATTTAATTAAAGCGGTACAGAGAAGTTTTCTTTTTTCAAAATTTCATCTTTTAATTGGAGGATTGAAAGATTTCTTTCATTTACTAACCAAGAAACTCTTGAAACCAGTGATACTCCAATACGAATCAGGTTTCCAATAAAAAGCACAGTTCAACCTAAGTTTCCTTATGTATTTTAGTTAAATTACGAACTTCATTGATAGGTTATGTTGGAAACTAGACGTGATTCGACGAAAAGGGCCTTGAAGGGCAGTTGTTTTACGACTCTAAGCGACCATGGATGTGGGAGAAGCCTATATGGCTTATGAATTACAACTCCACCTTGGGTGGTTAACAAACTCAAAAATTTAGATCAAATTTGGTATCTTTTGAAAGGCCAGTTCAGATAGGAAAATCGTAGATTGCTCTTGGATGAAAAACCTACCTTCCTTTGACCCGGCCGAGGATTGAACCCCAAACCTTCCGATTGCTAAGCTTCATCCCTTCAAATTCACCGCCTTTATCCACTCGGCCAAAGCACCGGTTTGCGAATGAAAGGCAAGCCAAACTTCATATAACGTGGACTATGGAACAATCTCTAAAAAAAGGTGTAAAATCCTAAAAATAGAACATTAGTTTGAAAGTTTTTTCACCGATAATTGACAGAACATGTTAAATAGATATAACTTTCAAGACATTGCCAAGATAATGGACGCTTTTGTCTGAAATTTGAAATAAGTTTGCTAAATTGACCATATATATATCTGAGCCAAAGGACTGTTAGAGTTTCAGCATATTGGATTACTTGTTTCATTTGAGTAGAGGAAGACTGAGTAAGAATTCAAAAGCTTCTTAATTGCGGACTCCATGTGTCTTGTTATCTTTGTATTTACAATTGGCAATGTAGTTTTCATAAATTTCAATTAGAATTCTTTGAATCCTGTGTATATGTTGTACACTCCTGTGTGTGTTGTACACATTTAGAACAAAACGTTGTGATCAAAGTTTTTCTGCAAGTGTGTACGTATGTGTGTATATGTCTATATCTTCTTCTTTGGGATACGGTGAGGCATCCACTTGAGGGTTGATTCACCACGCATGCGTCGAGAGGTGCCTAAGCCCTAACGTTATCGGCAATAAACTGAACGGGGTCTTTGTGACCTACAGAATTTTGGAGAATTAAGATTTCTATGATAATAATATGCTGCTGAAGCTTGATGTAAAGTAGCCAAATCGGTCTCCAATCCACGCGTGCCCAAAATCCTCCAATGTGTGCCAATCAAGTTCTCCGGCCGATCTGCAAAGGTAAATGGAAATGGTACCGGTTAGCATGCAGTTATGGTAAACGTAGTATGCACATGTGCTGGGATATGTATGATGATGATTGAAGGTAGATGGCTGTATAGACTGACTGCCATCCAATAAATACTTAATAGCTACACCTTAGTGTACACCAGTTGAAGACCGCGATAGTGAGAGCTAGTGAGTCAGCCGGAACTATCAGTTAAGTCGTAAGTAGTAGGCTGTTGAGCTGAAGCAATCGAATGGCCTGCCAGTGATCCAAGTAGACCCCAGTACATTTGTTGCTCTGGCAGAAGTAAAATGCTACCGGCGGTGATTCGCCGATGAACTGCCGAGGTTGCACTGCCGGTATTAAGCTGAACGTTACAGTCGACCGTGGCAGTTGAGAATGCGGCAACCGTTGAAGTGACTTGCCTACCAGAATACTGCAATCTGTGACGCTGCAGGACTAGGCTTAGGTATAGATATGCTAATAAATGGCTACACAGTAGATGCGAATACAGTTAATTACACTTATAGTGTACGTAAGCTAGGCCTTAATACACGCGATGACTTCATTGTTATTAACGTGCACCTTGCAGGCGCTGAACAATGCAAGTGAACGTGCTACGATGAAATATGAGGCCGAAGAATGATAACTGTAGTCAGGTAGCTCCATGCTGTAGCTAAAATGTTGGCTGCAATGCTAAGTAACCTACGGTACCTGTTTGTCTTCTCCGCTCCGCCAGAAAATGTCCGTCTCCAAATGATTGGGTGTTGTAGAGAGACTGTAGGTCTCTGCTGAGGATGACCCAGTGCTGCAGCGAAGTGGTGCAATCTGCAGTCTATAGCGCAGGGTTAGTGTAAACAAGTACGTGAGCTGTATGCAGCTAGCTATACAATATACCTAATTAACATAATCTATGCTGCAGTGGATGCAAGTTGCATGATGTTGGTGAATGCAGAGGAAAAAGTACATTTAAAATTAAGGGCGCTAAAGCTAATCACTACAGAATTATGAACTGAAGAAGCCAGGAAGACTATTCCAATCTTTGACCGTATTTGGTAGAAAACTAAATTTGTAACAGTTTGTCCTAGTATAAAGTTGACAAAAGTCAAAGTTATGCATCCAGAGAGTTCTGCTCGTGGGATGCCGAAGTTTGTCCAAAGGGATTTGCGCCTTACCGAAAACACCCTTAGTGAATAGAATTAGTCTATGTTGCCTACGACGTTCAGTTAACGTATAGGGAGATCGAGGTCTTTCAGAACAGAGGTCATACACCCTGGCTCTCTCGAGAAGTTCGAACAGATGAAACGAGCCGATCTCCTTTGAATAGCCTAGTCCAGGCTTGCCCTGTGATTCTGGTGTACGTGGATCCCACACGCTGCCAGTGTACTCCAAAGCGGACCGGAGAAGACCTTTGCACGCAGCTAACCATAGGCATAGGAGCCCAAGTTAATTTGGGGGGGGGGGGGCTGTAAAGACTTGCCCGAAAAATTTGACCCAAAAAGTCCGTGTGCTCCAAGGTCGTTCAACATGTTAATGTATATATCATATAGGCATGCGTCGTTTTTATCACACTGCTGGTTAATTACATACAATAAATTGCCATGTTTCTCCCCTTTTCCACATTGATGATATTTTTTTTTATTTTTCTCATGGGGGTGGGGACATGCATTGTGTTGCGTGATCGCCTGGGGGAGGGGTCTAACTTTGAAAATTTTTGAAAAATTAGGTGTCCTAACATGCAATCTGGTGTCACATATGCTACCTTTGAAGTACAATTTGGGTTAAAAAATACGTATTTAGGTACTAAAAAGAAAAACAAAATCGGCATCAATGAGGGAGGCATGGCCCAATGTCCCCTTAATACACCACTGATAATCATAATATAAGTTGAAAAATTAGGTGTCCTAACATGCAATATGGTGCCACATATGCTACCCGTGAAGTAAAATTTGTGTTAAAAAAATTATATATTTAGATACTACAAAAAAAAGAAAGAAATCGGCATCACTGAAGGAGGCATGGCCCAATGGCCCTCCTTAATACACCACTGATAATCATAATATAAGTTTAATCATTAAAAAACACACTGTTGAATTAATACCGAATATTTCGGTGCTGGTATAATTCAAATCAGAACTTAATTTTAATTACCAAGGAAGTTTTTTAACTATTTATTACCTTTAGCTACATCATTGCATTATTTTTCTTTCAGTACCCGACAAATTCTCAGCATAGTGCCCGAATTTTTACAAAAATTTTTGATGGGGGGCTGCAGCCCCCCAGCCCCCCGCCTCCTACGCCTATGCAGCTAACTTTACATCGATAGACCAAAACGACAAGCTCCTTTGAAATACCTAAGATTCTGTTGCCTTAATTGCAAATATACTGAACATGCTTATCCCAACTAAGGTCACTATAGCGATAAAAACCCCTAAGTACTTAAAGACAGACAGTCATCACCCCAAAGTATATTTTTAGTGTATGTATATCAAAATTCTCAGTTGGTGACTGCTCTTTGATTGACATCAAAGTTTGAAAATTTGAAAGATGCAGAGTAGCTCACATTCCACACAAGGCAGAGAGAGTACTTTTATTACATTTTATAGCCTTATATGCTCACCAGGACATGGCCTTAAGCAATAAAACAGGTTTATTCTTGCACAAGGAAGAGCCTCATACAGTTATGGGAGGAGCTAGAAGATGCATAGTTGGGAGAATTGGAACTGTCTGGGATCATGAAAATTCCCCTTTAATCGAGTCAACCTTAAGTAACTTTTCACCGTTTAAGATATAGTCGGAACAAACAGGGTTCTTTTTTCTGGCGAAAGTAATATGTTACACTTTGAGGGCTTCCACAACATCATCGAAAGCAGAGACCGAGTACCATTAACTACAAACGCCTGTTTACGATCAACGAGGAAATCATCAACCCACTGAAGGATCTGTTTCGATACACCTAGACTAAAAAGTTTGGTTTTAAGTACTTCATGAGGCACAGTGTCAAAAGGCCTTTCAAAATCAAGTATGAAAACATCAATTTGCGGCTTGTTTGTATGCAGGGATGAAGCCCAGTCTTCAGTGACTGACGGACACCAGTAGTTGAGTATCACAGCTGTGTGACTTTCTAAAGGCACGTTGCTTTGCCGAAAGGATCATATTTTTGGATTCGAATAAGTCCATTTAGTTGGAGCTTATTATGTGTTGTAACAATTTACAACAGATACAGGTGAGCGAAACAGGCCGGTAATTGCTTGGGAGAGAGCTGTCATTCTTTTTGTAAATAGGGCAGACATTTTGCTCTTTTCCAATCAACGGGTATTATCCCGCTTGATAGAGATTGTTGATATAGGCCTAAGTGACTCGACATAAGAGCAATATCCGATGCTATTTCTCTAAGGACCCAAGGGTGTATGTGGTCTTACAGCCTTGGTTCCATTTAGGCATATTAACAGTTTCTCAAACCCGTGAGTGGATATATATATATATATATATATATATATATATATATATATATATAAAATTGCAAAAAAAAACAGTTAATGCCTTAGATACCAACATATTTGCACCATGTTTATTAGTTAAAGGACACAGCCTTCTATT
Organism: Holothuria leucospilota; assembly: GCA_029531755.1. Lineage (NCBI taxonomy): Eukaryota > Metazoa > Echinodermata > Holothuroidea > Aspidochirotida > Holothuriidae > Holothuria > Holothuria leucospilota. Next base: position 28,997,683 of record CM055964.1, read on the forward strand.
GTACCCTCCGAAAAGATCCAGTCGGTGAGTACACCAAAGAACTCAGCTACCTCATAGCTAAATTCCCCCAACCATATAGGAATGAACTAAAGAATCTCGTACCTACCTCACCCAAACCTGGCGTATTCTACATACTGCCTAAGATCCACAAACTACGCGACAAGATCCCTGAGGAGGTCTCCGACTGGATGTCATTTGCCAAGGAACATAAGATGACCCCTCCTGGTAGGCCTATCGTGTCTTGCAAGGGAACCTTAACCGAACATTTGTCGGCATATGTGGACTCCTATCTACAGCCACTTTTACCTAATGTTAAAAGCTATATCAAGGACACAACCGATTTTTTGCTTAAACTAAAAAATATTGATTTGTTACCAGAGGATTGCCTCTTAGTCACCCTGGATGTATCATCGTTATATACCAACATTCCTCATGATGATGGTATCAAGGCCTGTGCGCGCTTTCTGACCAATTCGGGTACTCCTACATCCCTAGTTTCTAATTTGTGCCTACTTATGAAGTTCATTCTCACCCATAATAATTTCACTTTTGAGGGCAAACACTATGTCCAGGCAAATGGAACTGCCATGGGGACCAAAATGGCCCCTGCGTATGCCACCCTGTTTATGGCAGCCCTTGAGGAGGACTTCTTGTCACAACGCGCCCACAGGCCTTCTTTATTTGTAAGATTCATTGACGATATTTTCATGCTTTGGACCCATGGGGAGGACAAACTTTTGTCGTTTATCCGTGACCTCAACTCTTCACACAACTCAATCAATTTCACTTCTAATTTTTCCTCTAGTTCCATCTCTTTTTTAGATGTACTTGTGACCATTCAAAATTCTTCTATTCAGACATCGGTTTTTAACAAACCCACAGACAGACACGCCTACCTCCACTTCAATAGCTTCCACCCTCAACACATAAAGGAATCGATAGTCTATAGCCAAGCACTTAGGTATAAACGCATCTGCTCTGACCCCACTGACCTTTGCATTAAATTTAACGCCCTAAAACTACAGTTTCTAAATAAAGGCTATCCCCTTCGTCTCATCAATTACAACATTAAGAAAACCAACATTCGCTCGCGTGAACAACTCCTATGTTACAACCAGAACCGGCACAAAGCCCGGATACCTTTTGTCACCACCTACTTCCCCCAGTGCACTGTGCTTTTCAAGCAATTCAAGTCCCTCTGGCACATTCTCAACCCAATTGACTCCCCAGAGTTTACTAATCCCCCTGTCCTTGCCCTGAAACAGCCACCCTCTCTGAGATCAATACTAACCACCAGCAAACTACCCCCGCTTAACCAGCCCCTACCTGGAAACAAACCATGCAATGGTCCCCGATGCTTAGTATGTAAACACATTGTAACGGAGAGTGTAGTGACAGTTCCCGGAACCGACATCAACTTACATCCAGGCCCCTTCAATTGCAATTCAGCTAATGTTATTTACCTTATCTTTTGTAGCATCTGCCCCCATGGTAACTACGTAGGAGAAACCAAAACACCTTTTAGACTCCGATTCAATAATCACAAACAGACAATACGTAAAAATTCCCAGCTCCAAGCGGTCTCTCAACACTTTAACCTTCCTGGACATGGCATTGACAATGTTAGAGTTTGCTTAATAAAAGGAGGATTTCGATCCGATTCTGAACGTAAAGCCAGTGAACTAAGACTAATAAAGAAGCTTGACACCCTTAACAATGGGCTTAATAGAGAATTATCACACTTGGGTGCATTTACTTGCCTTCGTTAGAATCTATTCTGAGCTGGTATTGGCACAGTTTTGGTGTATGCTGATGAAGAAGCAGGGCTTCGAAAATTTTGTACGTCTAATAAACATGGTGCAAATATGTTGGTATCTATTAACTGTTTTTTTTTTGCAATTTTATATATACTATACCAATACACGGAATCTATCACTATGCGCTTTATATATATATATATATATATATATATATATATAATATATATATATATATATATATATATATATATATATATATATATATATATATATATAACGCTAATTCCCACCTTAAGGGGAAATTGTTATATCTGCTTGTACATAGGGCGAAAAAATGATAATAAAATACATAAGAAATAAATTCGCCCTAACGTCTAAAAATATAATTAACGTTATTTCAATGGGCAGCCATCCGTTCGTGTTAACAGCTAGGTGTCCGTAAATTTGACAACTTTGAAGTAATGGCATCTAGTTCGTAAATCTAAGAGGGCGCCCTTGTAAGTTTACGTATTCCTATAGAAAAAGTGTGTGGAAACGTTAAGGCGAAACTTATATTTCACCCGAATTTTTTTTTCCCCTTAAGGTCGACTTTTCAACAACAACTTTCCCCCTAAGTGCCGAATTAGAGAAATATATATATATATATATATATATATATCTATATATATATATATATATATATATATATATATATATATATAGTAATATCAGTCCTTCTGTTATAAGTTGGTCTACGGAGAATAACACTAAACATAGTTTTAGTGAAGACACTTGTAAACTGAGAGTTAAAGGCGGTGGTTTTGTCCAAATCAGTAATAGCTAGTTTCATTTCATTTATTTTAGATTTATCACAACACAAATTTACAAACAAATCGTAGAAGCGTGTAAGTAACAAAATGCGTGAAAGGAAGTGCACTCAGAAACCCTGCAGGGCTTTTCGAGAAGTGACACTCCCTGAGAAAATGAAAAGCTAGGATGAATAGACATACAAGAAGAAAAGCAAAACTACCTCCCAATTAATACACATCCCACCACCCTACCCCCACCCACCCCAAATACCAAACCATAGTTTGTTATTCGTCTGGAGAGGGGGATACTATGTTTATCTTTTTTGGCCATTTATCTACAGAAAAAAGCCTCGTAATCACTAAATGAGTCCAAGGAGGAGACCTCGGTGTACTGGACTAGGCGAGATGGTTATTATAAGTCAAGAGTGTTTTCACCCCTAGTAGCGAAGTTTATGAGTTGATCGGCAGCAAAATCGCTGAGAATATCTCTGAGTAGCTTGCCGGAACCGTTGGTCAGACACAACCCACTATCCTTACTTAGCCTAGTAAGCCAATCGGTTTTGCTGGAGCTGAAGTCCCCCAAGACATGAAAGAGAGGTTGATTTCTAGTTCTGTGTTTGGTCATAATTCTACTTAATTGCTCCCGAAACAAAGATATGTGCTCAGATGGAGCGACAGGGTCCCTATACTAGGAGGCGACATAGTGCATAGCACCATTAACAGAGAACTTAGCCCAAATTGACTCAGAACCATCAGTGAGGTATCTAACACTTGTAGGTGGTCAAATTACTTTTATTAGCAGCATAGTGAACCACCCCCAGAATACGGTCATTTCTGTAAATGGTATAGTCGAGATAGGCAGTGAACAATTGACTCGTTGTTACAGAGTCATCAACCTTAGTGTCCTAAAGAGCCACAACATCAGGTTTGGTCACACTAAGAAAGGCTTGAAGATCAAGTTTTTTTTTTACCACGAATGCCATTGATTTAATTGAAACTATGGAAATCTCTGTCTTAAGAACATATATAATGGATGGACGAACGGACACCTGCCCGCCAGAATCCAATGCTGTCGTGGTCACATGTTTCATTGAGTGTTTAAGAAATAAAGCCCAACGAGCACCCATACCTCGTGACGGAGCATTCATATCGTCACCCTCTGGCAGGTTCAAACTGACTGCTGGCTCTTGAACCTGCTTTTGCTATTCCCTATTATTGACCTTGTTTTCCAGTAAAATTATGTAAAGGACATTATCGGCAAGTGTGAAGGATCATATCCGCCAATCTAGGAAATATATTCAGTCAAAACTTTTCTAAACGCTTCGCGTCAACTAGTGATGGTTCTTCTCTTAGATCAGTGGTTAGTTAATACTGTGCCTATTGTTGCCCGCTCGCAGGGGCTCCGCTAGAATTTGGTGACGTCGTAATGCCACCTCAGACCCCCAAAGTCTGCATAAATGATACCTTTTTATGCGTCCCTGCGATTGTATACCGGGACTGGAGTCGAGTTCCTGGTATCCGAGTACGAGTCCTGATGTCCGAGTTCCAGTCCGAGTCATGATGTCCGAGTCCGAGTCCCTGTGTAAATTAAACTTGTTTTGTTTTGAGTGCAAGAGGACGAGAACTGCAATGAAATAGTCTTATTCAAAAATTTTTCCTTCCCCTAATGTTAAAAATGGTCATAGATCCAAACAAGTAAATTTAACAAACCAAAGACCACTGAATTTCCTCTTATGAACATAGACGGGTAAGACACGGATCAACAGTTTCCAAAAACGGGGCTGACCAAATAATAGAGCAATGCTTCACCGCACGCGTAGTGCAAAAAGAGAAAATCAGCCTTTCTAGCTTTCCAGAGGTCTATATTACCGTATATGAAATTGAATTATTTACTTCTGACAGTTCCAACACCACAAACTGACTACTTTAAGATTAATGGCTATGAAGAGAAGGGGCTAAATTTCCCTGAGCTCCACCTGGATCCGTGCCTGGTATATATATAAAAGACGGCAGCATTTACCTGAACGCTTCCCCACCCCATCCCCCGATCAGGGCCGGATTTAAGCATGGGCCAGCGTGGCACGTGCCCAGGGCCCCCACAAAATTACATTATTGTACTTTTGGGGTAGTTTGTGGAGATCATCTGTGCTAATTTTCGTTTTGTAGGCTTACATGTAGGAAGGAAATCTATGGAGTTCATTTCAAGTGGGGCGGGTGAAAGTGACCACAACCTTTGCCGTCCTTTCGTGACTTGCTTCACTGTAGTTTTGAGGAGAAGTAAGGTCGGAAGGGGCCCCACATTAGTTTGAGCCCAGGACAATTCACAAAATTTGTTCTTTGCTTCGATTTTCTCACAGAAATCCCAAAATTTTACTTGGCTGTTACCAAAATCTCATGGACTAGGGGTACTTTTCATGAAATAACCCATGGGTTTGATTTCTTCAAACTTAGACCGAGTTGCTCCAAGTAGTATTTCAGGTACCAAGATTGAGCTATGCAAGAGGAGCACATGGTGTATGCTGAATGCTTAAATGATATTCTGATATGATGTTGCAAATACATGATTTGTCATTACAACAAGTTAATCAGCCTGTGGGCTCCTGGAAATTACCCCAGGTCTGAAACAAAAGCTTAAGTACTCCTGAAAGGCTGGACGCCAGTATCTTATTTCGACCCCGTATGGTAAACGTTTGTGGATACAAATAACATTAAACCATGCTCAGACCTAAAGGTATATTCTCCAAACATTTGATCACGGAATGCTTACTATACAGGTTCACAAGTGCAATCCCACGGACGATGTGTTTAACATTTCGTGCTGGATGCGTGCTATCTTCAATCTAGTCTTGAGGGTCTGAGATGAGTCGATATTCCGAGTGTTTACTGTTCATACTGCACACTGACTTATGCACTGTACGCAGCATGTCGCATTGGTATTGTACGTAGTGTACGTAATGATATTTTCAGCAAAGATTTTTGCGCGCATGCAGTTCCGACCTGAGTTTTACGGTCGTGCGAAAAAATAGTCAGTCTCGTAGTCGGTCTCGTGCCCAGTCTTGGCCCGAGTCTCCGAGTCATGTTGGTCGAATCCGAGTCAAAACAATGGAGATCGAGACCGAGACCGGTCTCGAGTCATCTACCACCAAGCAAAAAGTTTGGAGACCCCTGTCTTAGAGAAGGGTATGTTTTCAACAAACATCCTAACCCCCCCCCTTTACTGCCTTCCATTTGGGGAAGCTTTTACGCAAAAGTACTTGCGTAAAGTCCACAGAAACAGTCTTGGACTATTACGAAAACTTTCCTTTGCTTCAGTGTGCGTTTTAAAGGGTATCTAAGGCTGGCAGACACCGGTATAGGGCCTCCTGGAAGCTCTGGATTAATTATATAAAATGAGACACTGGCATGATGCTTATTACCTGACATCCAAATGATACTATAGTGTATAATGCCTAGCACTTTACAACTATCGTAGTTTTACTACGTTTGAACGAAAATCCAGATGAACAGCTCCCAGCAACAGGGAATGGGAGAGAGGGAGGGTATAAGAGCAAGGAGGTGATAGTATAGACCTCCCTGATAGGTATAGCCAAGGGGTAAAAAATTAGCAAACGCGTTTCAGTATGCTTTTCGTCGTAAGTGTATTGATAATCACCATCTATACAGTTAATGGCTGCGCGAGAAGCTTTCGGTGAAAACATTTGAGAAATGTGTAACGGTAAAAACGTACTTTCAACCTTCCACATCATGCTGCAAATTAGATTGAAAGATCATATATCGATGCGAGGTTCCTACAGAGGTTGGAGGTTGGAGGTGTACTTCTGTTTTGGGGAAAAGTGTTATAATCAGTATAGTTGCATGCATTACTACCTTAATAATGGTCATGGGATGGAGTACAAACCGTGACTAATGCGAGCGAAGGGATCCAAAAGTTTTCATTAAATAAAATTTCCCTGCATCGAGACACTTTCAATTCCCCAACAAACCTACATGCCAATCACAAAGCCAGTCTTTTACCTGAGAATCCGTAAACAGCTTACAACGTATGCTGCTGTGCTTCTCCGGGAGTTGCTACCGGAAGATATTGATAATAAGAACAGTATTGAGGTAAGGTTTGAAGCGCGCGCAGCGCGAGGAAATTTTGATAGTTCGGGAAGGATTTGAGTAATTTCTGATAGTTTGAGAACTATTTGTGATAGAAAATGATTACACTAGATCCATCACTCGATCGAAAACACCCCTCACCCTATCCACCTACAGAAATCTACAGCTTAAACGCCTTTGGGGATCATTTTAAAGTTTTCGAAAAATTTTCTTAAATCGATTGGTAGAGGCACCTAGCTCCGTGCCGGCGATTCTGGCGGCTTGCGGTGTAAACCACAAAACCACCAACAGCAAAAAAAAAATGCGACGAATGAGATGTAAAGTCTGAATAGCTTATAACTTAACCCCTTCCCTTAATTTTTACAAAATCTACTGGTTTTAACTTACGCTTGGCGTGTATTTACAATAGTTACTTACTTTTCAATTTTATCTCTAGTCTTGGTGAGAGGTGGCACTCACAGTCTCACCGGTGTAACTTAAGGTTTCTCGTAGTCGTAGAACTGGGTGACCTTAGTCTTATAAAACGATTCATAGTCGCAATTCGTTGGCGAATGCTTGTTGAGGCCCTTCACTGATGAAATTGTATGAATGTAAGAACGGTGATATCTCTCTGGTAGATAAGTCGGGGCTAGGCCTACGTTCTTTTACAATCAGGTCTCTCGCTGCAAGTTAGTGTGCGAATGCATGGACATCTGTGAATACGCCCGCCTCTGCTTGAGTACGACGTCTGGCTTTGTGTAAGTCTATCTCTCAGTATCTTCAGCTGCACAACCGTTAATTTTCATAAGACTACTGAATCCATTCTAGAATTTCCAGAAAATTTATTTGGTAAAATATCTCACTTTAGATTTATGACCAAATCAGTTCCTTTTGAAATCATTCTTAATATCTCTGCAAACTGTACAAGTCGGACGAACTTACGCTCTATAGAAGTCAATTAGTCAGTTGTTTCTCAGGGTTTGCTTTTGGCTTAAAGTGCGCCTTTATTGGAACCAACCGAAAACTCTTTGGGATTTCCACTTACACTCTCACCCTAGTGTTACCAGTGTACCCCACCAGAGGGACTAAAAGGGCAAGCTGTTTGCCCCAGACAGTAATCAATCACACAAATAAGTTTTCTTTCAATCCCTCCAACGATTAAGGAACAAAACATTTGTTTAGTGCAACTCCCAGCCAAAGCTGTAGTAGCCTGTACTGGGTTTAAATTGCTCAAGGCCGCTCCACACATTACTGTGAGTGAACAGTCTATTATGCATCTCATTGGACTAACCTTTTGATCTACATAAGTCACCCCTGAAATATCAGAGTGAAACTTTTTTTTTAATTTATGTAAATCAAAATATCGTCACCAATTGTGTAAACAGATACCCGGAAATTCTCACACATGTTTGGGGAGATGCAACAGCCCTCTGAAACAGTGGCGTACGGGGGGCATGAGGGGCACATACCCCCCACGACAAAGCCGTGCCACCCCAGGTGGAAAATTTTTCCACACCCGTGGAAAATTTTGGAATGCACAGTTCTGTATATAAGCCCTATATAGAGGGAGAGAATTCAGAAATTGTGTCCTTCTAGGAAAGGTTCGTGACCCCCAGGTGCCCCCTGCTCAAAAAATCCTGGCTACGCCACTGCTCTGAAATGGGTACTTGCACACTCAATCAAGCACCCGCTTTCCCGACGGCGCATACCTGCCGTTGGTGCCTGAAAACGTCCTAATTTATGGATAAATATAAGCCTATATGTCGTGGTAAGGGGGATGGACTTCCCGTCATTCGCGCATTTGTTAATTCTTGTATTTGCAAGGATACTTCAATAGCTGAATAAGTAAACAGCGTTTTTCTTGATTCAAATAGGATTCTGCATTCACCATTTGGCGTGTATAACAAGCAATCGTTAACTCCGATCCTCACTATACATATACTTGTATGGGCATTATAATATCCCATAAAATCCCACCCCTCCTTATTCCTGTTGTGATTCCGACAACCGACTTCACAGATTTCAGTCCATTCTTGGGTACATTACCCTATCTACGCAAAGAACCTCGTTTCACGAAGCTTTCTGAAAACATTTCACATAGTTGTAGAATGACCTGGTAATTTGCAACCATGCAGGAAGGGGAATTTTTTTAATTACTTCCTTTAATGACATTACTGAACCAGTCAGTATTATTCTTGGTGTACAGACTGCCTACTTCCTTGTTTCTGTTCTGGTTAGATCACCCTGCACTCACCTACGCAAACAGGTTGGATATGTTTATTTGTCTTTCTATTTCATTCGCTCAGTAAAGTTTGTGCTGTTCTGTTAAAAAAAAAAGCACTTCAGTTTAGCATCCTTCTTCGCACTTGATATGAAATGACTTTTATTATGTCACCTGATGTTCTTTCTTATTCCGTGGATTAGGAGGAACACAACATAGAGTCGAAAGTGTACGGGAAGTAGTCGCCAAGACGGAGAAGTGAGTTTAATTTAGAATTGCTTTCACTTACGACTTTGAAAGCCACTCCCTTATGGCAACTATTTAAACGTAGTAATGGCCTTCCCAAATTTAGATAATTTTAATGAGATACATTTGTTTAAATTTCTGTTTTAGATAAACGTTTTGGAGACGTTTGTTCATGGTCTTGCAAAGGGCTTAGCAGGGTGACTTGAAGTGTCATCAAACACCGAACAAGAAAACTTTCTATTATGTAGGACAACCACACAGCCATATAGCATTGTAAATTAATGTTGAAACGATTATCAGTATTCACCATCGGTATCGGTCGATATTCCCTATTTACATCCTGTATCGGTATCGGCAAAATTTACCTTAAATGCCGATATTACCTAACCGATATTTATCGTCCAATATGTAAAGAAACTGGTGCACTTTTTGAGTATTTTTGAATGCAAGAGCCAATATTTTACCTCACCAAGATGAAAGGACATTTCAGGTTGGTGACCTTTGGCCTATCATAGTTGGTTGCAGATTGCTTCTTTCCCAAATATCGGTATCGGACGATATTGAGAACTGAACTATCGGTATCGGTAAAATCGGCTACAAGCAATATCGGTACAACACTAAATCGTATATGGCTAGAGCCGAGCTCCAGCACGCTTTACCTATAAAAGAATACGCATGTACTAACTTCAATTAATCTATTACAACTGTTTTGTAACATTTCAGCAAGCTTTCAGTTAACCATGTAAGGTTTCCACGCCCATTGTCATAAACGACTTTTAAGTGGAAAACAGTGTCAGTATCGAAGCAGTTGTAACAGGGTCACTACATTTTCTTTGTGGGAAACATTTCTACAAACCAGCTTTTGTTGTGATCATTTTGTTTCTTATAAGCCACCGTAGGACAAGCAGTGAGGCCTCCAAGTCCAATGTAACTTTGAACCATCCTGCATTACATTTTATAACGGTTTTAATTAGACGTTCCCTTCAAATTTCTGACCTCAGTTTTATCAGTTATAACATTGTGAATGATTCACTAGAAGCAAACAGAAGGAACCGATTGGAAAGTTTCATTTTGAAGAGTGAATTTTGCGAAAACGAAACAAAAGGTGTTTGATTGCTGCAGGGTTTGATTGATATTTATGTATAGGATCGTTCGTCAATGAGTGCAGTGAAATCAAGATGGAAATGAACAACATAACGACAGACGCTACTCAAACATATGAAGCTTTTAATCGAAATGATACCTCGGTAACTGTTAAAGTATTTTACGTGATTATTGCACTTCTTGGCGTTACAGGTAACGGTTTAGTACTGTATGTGTTCTTCAAACTTCCAAAACTTCGGGTTGTTCCAAACCTTCTAATTAGTCATCAATCTCTCGTGGATCTGATTGTATCTTTTCTTCTTTTTGTATCATTCGTCTTCCCTACCACCAACGTACAATCTTTGAACACCAACCACCACGCATTTGCCAATTTTTTATGCAAATGCTTTATAAGTCAATTTGTATTTTGGGCTTCTATGAGAGCGTCTACAACGAACCTGGTTTTCCTTACTTTGGAAAGATACTTGGCAGTTGTTCATCCACATTTGTACCGTCAACGATTAAGTGTGAAAACTGCTATCTTCGTGTGTATCCTTGCGTGGTGCGTGGGAGCTCTCTCGATACTAAGCAGCATGATCGTGTACTCTGTGAATGAGAGAGGACAGTGCTCCAACGACCATCTTAAAGATAGTGGAAGGGTCGTCATCGCTTTGGTCGGTTTCACCATAACTTTAGTGATTCCCCTCGTTGTCATGGTCTTCGTATACAGTTCCATTATAAGAGCATTTCGAGCAAGCAAAGAATGGTCTTCCAAAGAACAGGAGGTTTCTACCGACTCTGACAATTCTGCAACAGTGACTGAGGCAAATGCTAGCCAGACCAGGAGTCAAAACGTATACACAGTTGATGTATCTAAGCCTCGTGCAGAAAGAAGTGAACAACTCCAAACAGACGGAGGACGTACCACGAGAAACATCTTTGTAACGATGTTTGTAATTTGTGTGACTTATCTCATATGTTGGACACCAAACCAAATACTTTATCTGCACCATAACCTCGTCAGACAGAGGGACTGGACAGGACCCCTCCATCGGTTTGTGATTCTTCTTGCTGCAAGCAATGTCTGTGTAAATCCAATCATTTACGCATTCAAGTACAGAAGCTTCCGGAAAGGATTGAAACAACTTTTCCCAAAATACGTACCTTCTTCATTTTAGTAAGATTGATGTAGGCCTAAAATTAAACTTTGTCGTTTCTAGTAAAATGACATGGATAGGGAGAAGATACTCTAGTACCCAAATCAGATTCCACAAAAATTTCTGCATGTTGTCAAGCACTTTGTCTGAAATAACTTTTGAGGTCTACTAAAGTTTATTCCAAGTCTACTATCCTATCACAATTACTGAGGATAGTCTAAGTACTATTTACGTACCCTAAAAATGATAATTTTAGCCACGAGTTCAATGAAGGGTCAACTAGAACCCGTCGTACTTCTGTTGATTGCATCATTCATCGTTGTAAATGAGTAACCATGAAACTTTTTTTTTTGAAATACATGATCTTAGGTACTCATCATCAGCCATGGTATAATTATGACAATTTTCTGGTTAATTATGAGGAGAAAAGTTGGTTTGTAGAAATTTACGCTTTCTTTTTTATCTAGCTGTATATTTATTGATTACTTTATGTAACACTCTGGCGAATAGTGATCACCTAGAGATGAAGGACAGCAGAAAAGTTGGAGCCAGATCCGGTGCATATCAAGTCGGTAGATAAAAATTTACCCAAATTACCCAATGATTGTTGGGCAAACTGCCCAACAATGGTTTGGACATATACGTGCCCAGAGTTGGTAAAAGTTGGTTAAAATATTTGGGAGTTTAGGATTTTTTTCCTAAATATATATATACTGAGCATCAGATTGCCCAACGAACTTCAATAATCAACCAACAATTGGTTAAAACACTGCATTTACACTATACTCATTAACCAATATTGGGTAAATATTTTACCCAGCCACTGTTGGGTAAAGTATTTATTAACCCGGCCAATTTTGGGTGAATAATTTGATCAACCTCTGGGTAAAGGCATTACCCAATAGCTGTTGGGAAAACTTTACCCCATTTTTGATCTCATACATAGGTACCCGACAGAGTTGGTTAAACGTTGGTTAATTTTTTTACCCTTTTTAAGAGTGTACGTGATTATTGTCTATATTCGAGAGACTCAACCTCAAAGGAGAAACAAAACGGTGAAAAAGAAAGTTCACTTAGGGTGAAACTGACAAAGATTGGATCGTTTAAAGGAGGAAGTTTCATGACAAAAAGTACTGTCAAGGCTATCGAAATCAATTCAAAAGCAATGCAGCATACATTAAGTGTATGCGTCAAACCCTTAGCGTGGTTGCGCCCCTTCCCGCGATGGGTACTGTGGTATCCTTAAGCATGGGCTTAAGAGCATTAGTTGATGGGGGCTGTAACGACTTGCCAGAAAAATGTAACCAAAAATTTCCGCAAGCTGCAAGTACATTCAACATGTTAATGTACATATGGTATGCATCGGTTATCATACCCCGCATGTCAATTACATACAATGATCTGTCGTGTTACTACCCTTCCATATTGATTACAACTTTTAGGGAAGTTGTTACAATAATAACGATGATAATCAGTGGCGTAGCTAGGATTTCTCTCATGGGGGACGGGGGCATTCATTATGTTGTGTGATTGCCGGCCTAGGGGGCGGCTAAGGGGAGGGGGTGTCCAGAAAAAAGCAAATGAGTCTATCTGTTTACGTTATCCATGGTAAAATAAAGGATGACCCACTTATTCAAGGAGAAGAAAAAATAATTACGTTCCAAATTAGGTCTATAAGGAAGGAATTTCTAGTCTCATGCTACAAATGTGTTTTTCTTTGCTTGCTTGGTTGTAGGGATATATCTATATAACGATTCGCGCCTACCTGCCATTATAAAGCAATGGACTTCTACAAAGTTGAATCTGACAGTTTATGCTCAATTCTAGGCTGAAATATGCCGGTTTTCTTTGTATTTTGTTTTATTTCTTTCCTCCTCTCGAGGATGTACGGAAGCCAAGAAGTTCGGCATGGTACAGGAAATGCACATGTACACCATTGTAACGGACGATGTGAACAGAGTGCTCCAAAACAGAACAGGGGTACTTCAATTATAGCATGAAAGGTATTGCATATCCTCAAATTAACGACCGAGTCTCAATTTTATACTAGAAAACAGAGCCGTCTGGCTAGGAATAGAGTATTCTGTTCCGTTTTCTCTACCGCTAAAATGCTAAAACAAATATGAAAAGGGAGAAATACAGCCAAATATGGTTTGGTATTGGTTAATAAGGAGGGGACGCGAATTTTAAAGGCCTATACAATTATATCAGGTAATGAAAACATGCGAAATATCCCGAACAGACCTAACCTAGCCTATTTGCTCGTGTACTTTTTCGAGAGTCATTATGCTAACAATGGTCCAGCCTCAAGCTCTTGTATTTGACTAGCCTTGTCACTTCCTTGTACTAATATTTCTTCGTTTTATGCTAATTTTATCACTCACACAAGCGCTGATTTTGTATACATAAAATTATTGATACCCACAGAACTTTGTCTTTTCAAGCACCATACACTACTGCTGTTTATTGTATATAGCTATGAGGGATTCAGCCTAAACAACCACCCTCACGTTGAAGGTATATTAAGGTAGGCTATATTCGTTAATCAGTACAGTAGTTTACCTTAATAAATGTGTACTTGCTTAACTGAGAGCCATTAAATTTCTAGTACTTATACTTTCATGTTGTTAACAGGTTTTGAAAAGATAATTTTGCTTGTAGAAAAACAGCATTTTGATGTAAGTTTTTCTTTATCATAAATTTGATTAGAGCGTTGTGTAAAGGAATCTCCGGTTTTTTAGCCGACTGACTTTCAGCATACTTTTGCGAGGTATACCAACAGCCAGATTGTTGCTGAATTTCGATGATGGCTCAACTTGTAACACTGTCTGATTTATTTTCTACGTCGTCCTCATGCGAACTGGAAAGGGATCTTTATGACGATTCAATACTTATGAAGGTCTGTTTCACGGTTATTGCAATTGCTGGAATTTTTGGAAACGGTTTAGTGTTGTTCGTATTTTACAAGAATCCAGAACTTAAAATCTTCACAAATATTTTAATTGGGCACCAATCACTTATAGATCTGATCTCCTCTTGCATTCTCGTGCTAACATTTCTTTTACCCAGTATCAGTCTAACACAACTAAGTCAGCGTAACCTGACGCTTGCCAACGTTATTTGCAAAATATGGGTTAACGAATTTTTCTTCTGGGCTGTTAATAAAGTTTCTTCTGCTAATCTAGTTTTTCTTACATTAGAAAGATACTTTGCTGTTGTTTATCCCTTAATTTACCGAAGGAAGTCAAAAACTAAAGTAGCTACCACAGTTTGCGTTGTATCTTGGATTTCAGGGTTTCTTGCCGTGATATATTTCCCTATAATATTCAACGTTTCAGAAGCAGGGAAATGTACGGAGAGGACTCTTCAGACAAGCGGTAGACGTATGATAGCAGTTGTATCCATCACAACAACTTTAGTGATACCAGTCGTGGTCATGTTGTACGTCTACACTTCCATTTTAAGGACCCTTCGCCCAAAGAACGATTTGAATGTCAATCAATCGATTGAAACCGATGATATGAACGTAGAGGTAACTACTTCATCCCAGGCGCATGAAGCAAAGTGTCATCTTCATGATCCGCCTCGAGGAAGAATGAAAACAGCTCGAGAAAGAAGAAGGCAGAGCGTACTGACAACGATGTTCTTAGTGTGTATTACTTACGTCATTTGCTGGACTCCCAATCAAATCCTTTATTTCCATTACAATTTCGTCTCAGAGCGGACTACTTTCACCGATCCGATACACAGATTTTCTATTTTGCTTGCAGCGAGTAATGCATTTTTGAATCCGATCATTTATGCTTTCAAATACAGAAGCTTTCAGAAAGGATTACAGCACATTGTAAATGGATGGAGGTCATGAACGTAACCATAGCATAGATCATAAACTGCAACGGGCACATTCTGTAAACTGCATGTGCAAAATTCTGCAAGCTCTGGCAGTCTTCGGGGATTGTTTCATGAGCTTTCAAAATTAAGTTTCTTATGAACAGTTACTGAAATTGCTATCCAATTTTTAGTGTACACCTCCTATTTCATAGGTCCCTAGAAATCTGCAGCACGTCTTACTTTTGAAATAAAAATGTACCACACATAGTTACACAAAATATTGCACGTATAAGCTACTGCACGAGCCCCAAATGAAGTCCACTGAGATACGATGATCGAAAGAATGCTTTTTAATTATTTGCTCCGTTTCCTTTGTAATTAATTTTGGTTAATGCTTAGAAGTTAAAGATCGACGGTATCAACAAAAGTTCGAGAGAAATTAATAATGTTTTACTTGAACTAGTAAGGTCATGGGGTTAATACCATCTGGAGGGCATAAGCTATATGGGGGAGGTAGGCCAAGGGGTAAGCTGCCCTTTATTTCATTTTTGTAAAGCACATCCTTTGACCTTGATCGGTTTTATTGATACCTTCAATCTTTGGCTTCTCATTAAACGAAAACTGATTTTTCTGTAATGTGCAAATTGTCCAAGTATGAAAGTAATTGCAGCCATAGAAATTAAAGAGAAAATGCTGACACCGACAGTGAATAGCTGCGTATTTAACCAGTGAAGCCACGAAAGAAAAAATACGCCTTCCTCAGTACCGCGAAAAGCTATAGATAATTGGCGTGTCTCCTTGCGTACAGTGTTCATTCAACTCCAGAAGGTAAATGTCATTTCATCCGTTTCTCGAAAAATTAGGAAGAATTGTCACAACAGAAAAAAGCCACGGCGGCCTTAAAGGTCTGCGGACGTGTAACCATTTAAATAGCTGTTTTACTCAACACTGATAGATTAAGATTCCCTGATAAAAAAATCTGTTAGAACTATTTGAATATCTCTGTGCGTTTTCAAAATGTACCTCTTCAAAGTTTGGCCATTTCTGAGATTACCCGGTATTCATTTGGTATGCGAAAACTGATGTGGAGTGTTGCACAGGGTCTGAATTTCTTGTGTCAAATTTTATAAATTATCAGAACTGACCAGCTAGTTTCTAGTTTGGTTTTAATGTGGAAATTTTCAAATCAGTAGGCCTAAGAAGTTACTTCCAAAATGAATACCCCAGGGCATGTCATCATTACAACTGTCCTTAAACAAAGGATAACATGACACATACCTCATGGGCCCCCTTATCCACTTGCAGCCGGAAAGTCTGGGGTTCAACTCCTGGCCGGGTCATACCAATGACATTAAAAATGGAACCTACTGCCACTGTGCGTGGAGCTCAGCATAAGCAGTGCAGTAGGGAAAACAAGCCAGTGAGCCACACCTGGAAAAAAGGCGCTGGTCGACCCGACTTAAACCAATTGGTTAGAAACTGAGCCGTAAAACCTCATCTAACTCTAACTCCACGTCACAAATTTGCATATGTAGCTCATGTTTATTCACGATATAAGTGCCAAAACAGTAATTGCCTTGTCAAAGGGTCGATATTTATGGACTTTGATGGAAAATAGGGCTAAATTTAAGGTTTTTAATGCAAAGTTTATATTAAACAGGCAGGTGTGACATTTGCATGTCTACAGACCTTTAAGTGTTTTGTTACATACGCCTAGCTTGAAAACTTGTAGTTTCAATACTTGGGGCAGAGTCAATGACGTACTGTTTGTATTGTGCAACGATGCTTTCACTCTAAAAAAAACGTATTTAGCAATTGAATAATTATTTTGTCCCACTTTGTAAACATGACGTTTAAACTCTAAACATGTTAGCTATTTAAATACACGGAATGTTTAAATAAACGGAATGTTTAGAAATTAGACACGTGTGTTTAGCATCTAAGCATGCTTACAACGTGGGGGCAAAGAAGTGTTTAGAAAATGTTTAATTCGTAAACACCTTTCTAAGAGTATTGTTGACGTACTGCGGAGAGCTATTTGAGTGGCTTCAGTCCAAATATCCCGGATGTCATTCACCCGTACTTTAATTTCTATGTTGTGGACAAACTACTTCAAACTAATTTCACGTTACAGTGAGCAGGCTCGTAGCCAAGGGAGCGAAGGGGGCAGATGACCCCCGCCCCCCCCCTTGAGCATGTTTTTTTTTTGTAATTTTTAATGATCTTTTATGATATTGCCAGTAACTCAAAATAAGAAAAAGTGTTTAGATGCAACATACAAGGCCTGGGAAGTGCCATGGAGGTATTTTCGGCCAAATTTACTTGTACGCTTCGCACCAACCTATGGTGGCACTACCCTCTTAGACAGTTTGCCTACAGGCTTCGCCCCGCCACCATCCCCTTGGCAAATGTCTGGCTAAGCGCCTTACAGTGTGACCTTCCGAATTTAGTCTATTTTACTGTTTTTTTTCCTTTACAACTTACACATCTTCCACAATTGAAACTCACCAATTTTTAATCGTTAACTTTGATCAGCCACATGCTAAGTAAAGTTACCGTACCTCAAGGTTTTACAAGACAGCTGGAAATGATAAGCTTTATCTTTAGCTAATAGCTACGAGACATTCAGCAGGCTGGCTTAGCAGACGCCAAGGAGAGCTGCTGCATATGCCAAAGCCTCCCTTTTAATAACTCCATATCCAAGCCTGAAAATCCTTTGTTCAAACCAAGGAGCTGTTCAAACTGTCTCTGTCACTGGCGTAGTGAATTCTTCTTGCATGATAGCCTACAAAGTGTACGTGTGGCGGAACAAGAATCTTATCCTCAGACTATTGGCAAACCACCTCTCCTCTCAGGTTATATAGCTTCGGCCTAGCTGGCTTACATTTTTCCTGACTGCACAGAGCCCGCAAACCCTTCAAAGACTTTGTATACAGTCTAATTGTACTTAAATCAATATGAAAATTCTCAGTTTCTAAGTTTTGTTTGCAAAATACTGCAGCCTGGTTAGCCTATACAGTATAGAAATGTTGAGGGATTCTACTTGCAACTTATATTTAATTGTCAAATTAAGTCCACGAAGTTGTCATGGCAACCTTTGATCGTTTGATGCATCTACTGTTTTAATATATACAGTAATGTTCGTACACCTAACAAACACTGAAGTATTAACAGTTGGGTCATGAGAAAATTTGGCTATTCTCTTTGAATACATTAAAGGGAAAATGTAGTCACCCCAATCAGAGTTAGTATGCCCCGTCACTCTAGTTCATGAATGGTCTATTTTGATCACGTGACAATGTTTTTGTTAGTGAATTGTGAAATTCAAGGAGAAGTTCTCCTTGCTTTACCTATTGTTTGTAATAGTTATGTTCAAAACGTCGTCAGAGGTGCTTGTAATGCAATAAGAGGAGATCTGCAAGAGTTTGCTGATTTTTCAAAGAAAATTTTGGGGCGACTACTTATTGCCTTTGAACTTTTTATATGAAACTGAAGGTCGTTAGGCAACTCAAAGCAATGCTTGGTACTTTCTATTTTAAAATTCAAACATTTACATAATGGCGTGATTTGAACAAGCTTCCGCTCAATTGGAAAGCTTCAGAGTCTGACGGTGTAATTAATAAAGAAAATAAGGAAGTAAATAACTGAGGTTGTTGGATTAGTTGTGATTAAACGCGATGAGATTAAACGACTTGTCAAATTCAATGGTCGTCAGTTATATAAATGAATAGAGAGGATGTGATTAATTTGATTTCTGCAGTGTTTTGCGTGGTGAGTGGTGCGGTGTGTTGCAATGCGTTGCAGTGTAGTCCCGACAAGTCCTCGGTGTTGTTTCCTACCGTTCTAGATGTACTCAATTATTGATTTTGAAGGCATTTGCACGTGCCACTCTTTATTAAACCAAACTTAATCTCTCGACCCCATTATCTTCCTTAAAAGGTGTCCTTAGGCAGGACTTATTTTCATGGGGCTGCACAGAGAGGCCTGGACTCTTTTAAGGGGCTTGGAGATGTCTTGATCGAAAAGCTATAGAAAGGCGGCCAAAGTCCTCAGACGTACACGTAGATTTACTTCGGAGCGGGACTCTTCTACCCTTGACTGATGGGACGGCCAGAACACTTATTTATTTTTTAAATAGAGGAGGGGTATTATTTTGACTATGGAAATGTAAAGCCGAGAGTGATGTGCAAAGTTTATGCAGGGAGCTGTTAGGAAGGAGATACAACGACTAAATCTGTCAGACAATATGTACTTGAAAATGATTGAAGTCTTTTCAGGCACTGCCGTTTGATTGACAGGTCTCTTTGTTCCTATTGTTAAGTCTCTGTTGACTAAACCCTTTTAATGATGATCTCCTCCTTTCTTTTCCAAGTAATCTCGAGACAAAGGCCATTGTCCATACATGCTTTGAAATAAGGTTTGTTTCCGCCAATGAACAAATTTTAATCAGGATTTTCAGTTAAACGACTGGAAAAAAACGTTTAAATAATGTACTTTAATTGTGCCCCCACGATTTTAATACGTCACCCATGGGCGGCTCTAAGAAATTTTGTTTGGGGGGGGGGGGCAAACTCAAGTCCGTATTCAGGGAGGTTCGGAAGACCCCCTCCCCCTCCCGCAATATTAATGGTCAGCTGCGGAAAGTACAATAGGAGTATGGTTATTATTATGTATTACAGCGAAGCCTCATGTAGTTTTCAAAAGCTCTGCAAAAACCATTTCAGGCAGTCAGTCATGAGCTGACTACTTTAAAATGAACATAGGCGTAGGAAGCTTTTCGAGGCGGGAGGCCGAACCTTGTTTCGAATCGCCGTCCTGGGGGAGGGGTCTAAGGGGAGGTTCCCCTCCCCTCTGGAAATTTTTGGATATTTGAGGGTCCTCCGATGCAATTTGGTGCAACATTTTGGACAAACTTTAAGGAAAATTACAGCAAATTTTTGGCATTTCTTACAGAAGAGACAAATAAGGGGATTTCGCCCTTGGATCTTGGGGGCGGAAGCATACTTCAGCCCCCTCACATTTTTGACTGGGGGGCTTTAGCCCGCTTCCTACGCCTATGAAAATAAATACAACCATATCAGCCGATCGCTTCTCCATAAAGGGGAGTAAGAGGCAGGTGAAATGGGCAAAGCGGCTTGATCCATTTGTATAAAATGAGCCCCGAGCTCCTTTAAATATTTTGGGTTTTTTTTTCATTGTGTCACCAATGTGTTTCAGCTTTGCCAAGAAACCATAAAATGTTGGTTTTCTGGATTGTTTTCTTAAACTAACAAAAATTTCGAGCCCTAAAGACACTTGAAAAAGATGAAATGATAGCACTATTTTGGATCTCAGTACCGTTCCGAAACGAATTTTTTTAAAGGGGGAGGGGAATTCCCCAAACTCAGAACGACGTCTCGTCCTACATACAAATAGCTAGGCCAAAAAGTCTCACTACACTGACCTTAGATTGACTGTTTGGTGTCTTTATTTTAATTCAACTGAAACGATATACTTTAGCACAGAAGTGGAGAACCTTTTGCCTATAACATGCCATTTGACAGTCACAAGACCGCTCGTGGGCCAACGAACGGCGCTGTCAATTTGGACAAGGGAAGGGAAATCTCTTCTTCTATGGGAAACACAATACGTTTAGGCTACATGCCCGTTACAACTTTTTGTAGACAGATAGCTATGCTAATCTGTCCAGGTGACACCCGGGCAAAACTGCTTTTAGTCGTGGATGATTATCAACACGGCTAAAGGCCAAGGGTTGTGTATCGAATGACCCCGAAAGCTCTGAAGTGTCTGCAAAGCTATAGGCATTTAACTCCAGCATTACCATTACCCTCTGTAAATGACATTATGATGCCTAAACTACAAAAATCATAGCGTGTCATTTGTTTTGAAAACCGTAGCTCGCACTAATGGTAGGTCCATTGGTGATGTCTGAAGTATATATAGTAGCAAAGAAGCAACTGAGAAAACGCGCGCGAAGCGCGCCGAAAAAATGTCGTTTTGAAAGCACTTTATTTATGTATAACCTTCGCGACATTGCATTGAAAAGTTATTTACTTCGTTAATATTAAACTGAGTCAAGGAAAAGGGAGGGCCTAACCCATCTCGAATTTCATGTTTTTTTTTATTTAGGCCTATTTATTATTTTTCTGGAAAATTGAAGACCATGCTTTGCAAACTTTTGGGGGGCAAGTGCCCCCCGTGCCCCTATGGCGAGTCGCTAATGACGTCACCTGCTAGAAACATTGTTCAAGCCTATACATTTCTCTTAGTTTTTAGCAAATTTTCCCATCATTAAGAAACATATTTGAAAAGTAAGTCGTTAAGAAACTCTTAGCTGACGTTAAATGAAATGATATTTAGTGCGACGAATAACGACGAAAGGTTAAAATTTTACATTTTTGCATGACGGCTGGCAACGCAAAGTTTATGAGTTCAACGTAAAGAATGTATGTGCTCAAGGTTATTTTGACAATGTCTCACTGATCCTATAGTTGATCCTAGTTGTTCTAGGTATTGAGACAGGAATTTTGAGAAGAAAAGCAAGATTACTGTCGGAAACGAACATTGCTTCAAAGAGTCTAAAGAACGTTGTATCTCCTTCCTAACAACTCCCTGGCTTTTGTATGGAGCGAGAAACCCACGCCCCCGTACCAGCGCTCTGCTTTGCTACTGGCCTTCCTAGATGCCTGGATCTGCACAACATTAACTTGAAAAAAGTTGTAACCTATTAACTTCCTGTATATTCATCAACGAATCAACTCACATTACTCAGTCAATCAATCAATGGCGGCAAAACTTATCTTTTACTTCATGGTAGGCCTTAATATAATGAAACCTTGGACAGTGTATTATACATGAAATCTGTAACGGAGCCAAAGGGGAAAGGGGGCGTAGTTCCCTCCTTCATGGAATTTAAGGGCTAAAATGGGGGCGGCGATATGAGGCAAAGCAAGGTTGCCAAGTGGAACAAAAGTGCGATCATGTTATTGTACTAGGCATATGTTTTCGATACAACCATATGCTATGGTTCCCATGGGGGGCGATAACATGTTGTGGACCGCCATTGCCGTAGCCAGGACTTTTGATTTTGGGTGGCCAACCGCAGGCTCTGATCGCCGGCCTGGGGAGGGGTCTCCCTTTTGAGAAATTTTTGAATATTCAAGTACCCTCAGATACAATCTGGTGCAACATTTAGCATCATTTGAAGTTATTTTTTTCTTGTTCCATGCAAAAAATAGAGAAAATTATTCTGCAAAGAATAGGGGGCGCACGCACCCTGGATCCGGCCCTGAACTGTCATAAGAAAAATTATGCTAAGCAAATCAAAGGTTGTCAGTACATTAGTGTAGTTGTGTAGTCAGGCTTTTCTGGAGGGGTAGGCACTAGCCTATGCAGATTTTTCCGGGGTGTTGGTGTAACTCAGTCATAAGAAAATGTCAAACAAACTACCAAAAGTCATTGACGTCATAACTGAACATGGCCAATAGTTTCGGCTTCAGAATGTTATTAAGGCCATGGGTTGAGCACTAGCACAATTAGAGGAAATGGTCGGCTCTCCAGAACTCAGTGACGTGACCAAAGTAGTGATATGTCGGGATAAAATAATTTGATATAGAAATAGTCAATCTAAATCTCATGGTGTATAGGAGTTAATTTTCAGGAAACCAGTGAAGTTATTTGACTATACGTTGTAGTAAGCTATACCGATTGTGCTATTGCTAAAGTTTTACCTTTTTACAACACAGAATTGTAATTTCTTCCGTGCACGACGCTTCCAACCCATCGGAACACCACTAGTCGTACCATGCGTTTGTAACAATTTTATTTAAAGTGTCACAGAAAATTTACCAAATTTCGTCCGACTACAAATACACTGAATAACGGCGGCGTTTTCTATTTTCAGCGGAACATCAGTTGTATCGGAGGTGTGCTTTGTTTATCTGAAGAAACTCACATCATGAGTATTTTCCGCCTCTCTAGTCATACCAATGAGACATTTGTATTATAAAAGCTAATATAAAAATCCCAAAAGAATGTTTTCCACTTTACCGGGGAGATAACCTATCAAGATTTATCTGCATTCGAGAAACTTCCTAAAGCAGAAACATATTCTTCTGTAAATTCAGGAAACTTTCCACATATACAAAGAATTAGCTTTAATTTATTTTGGAAAAAATAATTTTCCATCCATTTATGTACTTGCTTCTTTCACCGCAATTTTATCCTTTGTAAACCATTTATAGACGCAGTTTTGTGCTACGTAAATATCCACCCGTGGTATTTCTAAGCGTTACTAGCACAAACTCGACATACAGTACCCGAAAAAAGCATTGAATCGTAACACTCTTAAATCATTCCATTAAGTAAAGTACTGCTTTGGGGAGGGATCTTGTTGTTATCATGTAACCGATTTGTTTTTCTCTATTGCTAGCTATAAACCAGCTTATCGAAAATTACGAGAATTCAAATTTCACGATTGGTTCACCAAATTTCTACGTGACAACTCGTTGGCATTATATCGCCGACTTTACCTACTGCTACTGATGAGACCTGGTACTTATCTTCCAAGGTCGAAACGCGTCTAGCAATAGCATGCCAGCTATGGCTTACTACCAAGTAAGGTCACTCCATACCATTTAAACCAGACCCATAGCTGGTGTGCTGATTTCCTATGTTAGTTACCATAACATGGTAATTTGACGGTTCTAGGATACATTATAGGTATCTTGTATATCCCGACATATCATAACTTCAGTCACATCACTGAGTTCTGGAGAACCGACCACTCTTTTTAATTCTGATTTTTTTTTTTTAGAATTCGATTGGGGGGACCGGTTTAGGGCCGAACAGCTTTCACCCCCCCCCCCCGTATATAGACACTACACCCCTTTACACTTTATGTTAACAGGAAAATTTTGTCGTTTTTACCCCAAAATTCGGCAAAAGGACTAGACGTTAAAGAACAGAGAAAAGCCTTTCTTTTCCTTGGTGGCAGTCAGGGTGGCCCCAGGACTTACTCTAGAGGGAGCCTTAGAGGGCTTTCAAAAAGTAAGTCCCTTTTTGCATAAAATCTTTTATCTGGACCTGACCAAAAAAAAAAAAAACATGAACATTAGGGGAATTATAATGGTCGCTTTTATACTAGCATGTGAAAGGAAGGGACTGAAAATGGAAACATGTTTTAATAGGAATACTTGGGGAAAAGGAATGGAAAAGCATTTTTCTACCAGGTGGGGAAATCTAAAAGAAAAGGTTCAAACGCCATTACTTATATCGTGTTGAGGCATAGGTTATCTACCTACTTCAAAGTGCCCCTACAGGCTATCCTCGCCCCCCCCCCCTCTGAAAGAATTCCCCAGCTTTGCCACTGTCCACGTGCTGTGTATGATATCCGTTCGTGAGGTATCGCGTATCGTAACTTCATTTCTGATGAACAAAGTTGACCTTTGACCTCCACCAAAATATGGTTCTTGTTTTCAATATAACAGTGGTGACGGCAAAATTTGTCCGACACGAGGGCCAGTGAACCGAAGCCCGGACAGGAGCGACGGGTTACAGGCACAATGTCGACAGGGGGATGAGGAGGAGAGAGCGATTAGATGAAAGCTTTGTGCTATACCATCCCATTGCACTTCATATTTTTCATAATTTCCTTATATTCCTTAAGTGCCGAGTTAGAACTGATTTAGTGTTTTTTATCTGAATTGCGGATATGCATAGCGCGAAAAATTTTGCCAGTGGGTGCCCATAAAACAGTCTAAACTCATCTATGAACAAAACATCGAAAGTCGGGACGATTGACACCTATTTGGGATAGAAAAACTGTATCCTATCCACCTCGTCCACCCGATGAAATGTTCAAACCTCCCTCTGCCAGACGCTTAATGCACCCTGAGACTTAAAACAAGAGAAAAAATACTCTCTTAAACCTTTAGAGTGAAAAGTCACTCTTTAAGAGTGAAATTAGGGACCAATCTAGATTCGGATTGAAAGATGTCAGTCCAGAAAGAGTCATTCTCATCTTTTTAGAGTGAATATTCAGTCTTAATTTTAGATCCGTCCCCAATTTCACTCTTTTGGATTTAGGGAGTAGGTTATGCGATACTGGATGAAATTGTCGACCTTTACAGAAATTGTGCAGTCTTCCTATAGGTTACTTGGTAAAAGGGAAAGGACTTCAAGTTGTACAACTTAGCTATATAAGATTAAACCAGTCAGGTGTACTACACCTTATCGTATTGATTAAGGTTCCCCGACGGAAAAGGACAAATTTTCCAGAGGGGGCAGCCTTCCCCGACTGGGCCTTTGCTAAACCCCCACCTGGTGCCAACCTTGCAATATGACAAATCTGTATAATTAGAATGAAAAGAACATATAAAATATGTTCACAAAACTTTTGTTTTTGACCTCTGGTGTAATAAAATGAATTCTGATCTCCACCAAATGAATAGGGTTCTTTCCTCTATACTGCGACAAATATAGATACGAAGCAGCCAAGTGTGAGCAGTTTTGAACTACTTATCTTGAGATATAGTGTTTACAAGCTACGGTGTGTCATAAACACACATGCACACACACACACACACACACACATACATTTACATGCCGGTGTGACTGCTTAGATTTCTTACGCCCTCGTCATGGAATCAAAAATGAATTGCGGCCTACATGCACACATACTTTTACGCATATGAATACATACGCGCGGCGTGACTTTATTCGATTAAGTAAATTTGTACGTATACGTAGAATGGGAACATATGATAAGTTCGCCTTTTCACCTCACACCGAGGAGGTTGGATACGCATTTGTATACGAAATGCAATTGAGGTAATAAAATACATGGAAACCAATGATACTGTATGCGGCACAACTGTTGAAATACATTGTATAAATTAGATGAGAGGTGAAATGCACTTTCTGCATGAAGGACTTAACGTCACAGTTGCCAATGCCCTTGAACATTTTAAAATAAAAGTGCTAAAATGAAATCTTTAAGAGCTCTTTTAAAGCAGTTACTAAAGCCCTGAGAGGGACAGCACTCCAAATGCTACAATTATACAGCACTTTTCCATGTGCTTTCGTGTTAGCACTTTCAAAAGTGCTGCATTTCTTCGCACCAAACGAGCTATTAAGAGCACCCACTTACATACTGCCATTTATGCCAGCACTTTGAAAAAGCAATGGTCTTATTTCTATAAAACAGTTTTTAATAACAGTTTTTTGTTTTCCTTAATGTTGTTATGTTCAGTACCGGTTTTTATTTCCCTTACCTCTAGTAATGTATTCAGCGGTAACACGCGCCACCACATCATCGTGGACACCCACGAGAAAAAGTCTCCTAACGACAAGTCAATATTTATATTACAAATTGACATGTCCTAGAAAACTTCATAGCGTCAACCTACCATTTTAATATACTGTAATATTTGTTTATAAACCCATTAAGAATACCATTTTGTTGGTTATAAATATTTTGAAACACGGTAAATGATCCCGGTTGACAAATACGTGATAAAAGTCAACACCAAATATATACCACCTCTCCAATAATGTAGCATATTTTAATATTTTGTTTACATATATTGGCTCCGCCTACTTTTTATAATGATTCGTTACTTGCCATAGCTGCCAACTGCTAACTCCAAGCAAGTTTATTCAGTAAGATTTATGTACTTTAACGAACAACTAAATAGTCACATTTAAAAAAAAAGCTGTGGAGATCATGAAAAGACTGCCCTCGGTTGCCCTGTGTAAAACTATGCTCTGAAAAGAGAGCAACAGTGTAAAGTGTCGACATTGTGACCATAGACCTTATGTGCATTGACGTCACTCGACATCAGTTTGGAGGAACCGCTTCCCCTTACCAGGTCTTTCGGAAAACCCCTTATCGCACTTCCCCGCCTACGCATTTCACGGCCAGTTCTGAAGAAACTGCAACACCCAACATCCACTAATCACTATAGCAAAATATGCTGCTGACAAAATTTCCTGCTAGCAGAATATCCTGCTAACTTCGGGAAAAATATGCTGCTAGCAGAATATCCTGCTAACTTCAGGTGGGTGGAAAACCATGAAGCACACGTGGAAGAAACGGCGTAGATTTTGCACACGCGTGTAGTAACTCAAGCGTGTATACGATTGGTTGACTGTCTGCATTTGTTGGTGTAACTTGCAATGATACTCGCTTTTCCTCCAAACGAGGAACACTTTATGTTCTGTGATATACATAAGGTCTATTAAAAGTACAGATCCTAAATTTAAAACAAATTTATTACTTTGACATTAATAAAATCTGGAGCAAGTGTTGTTTGCTTCCAGTGGCAAGATACCTTTTTGGTTCGGAGGGTATTCTTCTTTAAAACATTTTTCTCGAGGGTTTGCCCATACACACAAATTCAATGAACAAGATCAGAACATTCTCGGGTAGGGGAGATTGGGGAGGATGGGACATTTTTTTACATTTTTGCTCATAACACAAAAGGAGTGTGATAAAGGCAAGATCACTAACTAATGAAGCATTACATAACACACCTTCACTAGCATTAAAACTTACAATACCACTTTCCATTTTGTCACAAAGCTTGATTTTTTTTTTCAATTTCTTGTTTGTCCCAGTGAGCTCCAAATGCAGGGTGCATTGGGACAACCAACATGGTACATTCATGATAGTCATGGAGAAACAAATGATCAGTGCAACCCCCCCCCCAAAAAAAAAGACAAAATGGTAACCATTTCTCTAGCCTCACCGACAGTCGTTTATACTTCACACTTGCACTGCATACAAACTAGCCTACAGAATACATTTTCCGTATTCCTTTTACCATCACAAATGAAACTGACACTCCCAAGGTCATGCAAACGAGCCTTTTTAGATCATTAATAAATATTAGAAACCAATTGAGTTTAGTGCTATATGCGCGGTATAAATTTATTATAATGGTAAAACATAAATTTACTACTGTAAATGTGAAACCTCTTTCATTGCCATAGCTTACTGCAGTATACTCAGTTTCTACTAAAGCCAACTCTGTAGAAAGTGTTATTCAGATCATTTATAAAGCCTCTTAATACATTCAGTGCAGCAGAAGGCGGCATTAAACACTGCAAATTGTATGTTTGCCTTAATCTTTGTGTCATTTGTAAATCAATCATTTTTATATATGATCTTTATACACGATTTATTGTGCTCTTTTTTCCGAGTTAGAAACACATGACATAGGTTTGCATTGTCCCAATACACCCTTTCAAAGTGTCTCAAAGCACCCCATACATGATTTGCCAATGTGATGGCATGTATCTGCTGAATGCGAGAAATTGTAATTGCTCACACCTCTTCATACAATACATTTGATTAGCATGTTTTCACAGCACAAATTAAATATTTGCAAAGGACGCTTACCACAAGTATGTGATTATATGATTTAATTGTTCTGTATAAGTTAGTCATATGTCAAAAACTGAAAGTTCCAGCCAAATATCTGCAGAATAATCCAAGCTAGATAGTTTGTACACTGGTTAATGAGGAAATACCTGTACTCCTTATAACCAAAAGGTGGGTGTGGCTAAACATTATAACCAACAGATATATATATATATATATATATATATATATATATATATCGAATGTCCCATTACACTCTGTGTCCCAAGCCACCCTACTCTTACCTAGTTTAATGTAAAATCTTTAATTATAATTATATAAATTTCACAAATCAACGCCATGCACAACCCGCATCAACCCGCATTAATTTACAAATTTTACTAGCTATGAAATCTTTAAGGAAATGATCGTAGAAAATTCCAGTACATCCCAAGCTATAGCTGACGTAGCTAGATATTTTTTGAGGGAGGGGGGAGCAAAAAAATTGCGACAGATTATTATCTTGAAGTAATGATATACTATCTAAGCGTAGCGTCACCATGATCTGGCATGTAGTACGCGGAAAAAAATTAGATTAAAATATCTCCGAGATTGCCAGTAACGGTCACTAACCATTTTGGTGTGTAATTCTGCTTAAAAACATAAGAAGTGTTGTAAGTGTTTCAAACGAATTGCTTTTATTTATTTCCGACAGAGACTAGAAATTTCCTACAGAGGCCTTCGGAGGCTTTGTAGGGGGCGACCGCCCCCTACCCCCCCCCCTCTAGCTACGCCACTGCTATAGTTGGAATTGTTACTCTTTCATTCTTTCAGCATCTGCCTACAAAATGGAAGGAATTTCCCAAAGGGATATCAACCACACAATCAGCTTTTTTCTTCTCAGTCTCCCCATGCTCATGCAGTTTTTGTACAAACTCATTGCTATTCTACGAATGCTAGGAAACGGTTAAGAAATAGTTGTATTTATGAAGGTTCCAGAACTGAAAGATGTTACAAATATCCTCATCGGTCACCAATTCCTCTTGGATCTGATCTCCTCTTGTCTTCTCCGTGTGACCTTCGTCCTTGGTCCTTTAAAACTAAAAGCCTCTCTGTTAAATCTGTAGCTCCATGGTTAAATAGACAAGGTCTTGGAAAACTTGCCTGAAACTTTGGATCAACGAATTTTTCTTTTGGGCTTTTATCAAAGTATGGACAGTTAACCTCATATTTATAACACTGGGAAGATGCTTCGCAATTTTGCTTCCGGTGAAGCACCGCATGAAAGCGAGTAAAATTACAGCTAAAAAGATCTGTCAGCTTAAGTGGTTTGTAGGTCCCCTCGTGGTGGGTCATCGACCGTTCACAAACAAAAAATACGTATTATCTGTGCTGGCAGTCATGTTTGCCCTCGTATAGCAGTCCTCTTCATGCTCTTTTCGTCTATCTCTATCAGGGCCCTCCGTCCTGCTAGAAGGAAATATGACCGACCAGCCAAAACCGTGCAGTCCGCTACAAGAAGGCTCACAAAAATGTCTTGACCACCCTCTTTATCGTCTCCTACGCTTTGTTGGACACCAGACATGATTTTTACATCTGCTATAACGTGGTCACTTCCCATGGTTACTTCCATTCGTTCGCCATTATACTATAGCAGCAAATAATGTCTGCGTTAATCCAACCATATACACCTTGAAGCACAGAAGCTTTCAGATATTAGCTTGATGCGAAATATGTGTGCTGCCCGGATAACATGAGATCCAACCAGTGGTACTCTGAATACCTAAGCATGTTGAAAGACTTGTCTTTCCAGCCATGTTCACTTGTTCCATACTCTCTAAATGTAAAAGAGTGGATTTCACTCTTCGACGATTGCTGCAGTGACCACTCTTTCTTCGAGTGAAAATTTCACTCTGCTGGGAGTGGTAATTCACTCCAAATGAGTGAATTACCACTCCGAACAGAGTGGAATTCCACTCAAAACAGAGAGTGGTCACTGTAAGCAATCGTCGAAGAGTGAAATCCACTCTTTTACATTTAGAGAGTAAGGAAGCAAACGCGAGGAGGTGACCTTTCTTCTCCAACCGACTGCCAGCCAAGTTGAAACCATGAAATCAGACAATATAATTGATGTTGAGCCGATCATCGGTGAAATAATATTCAAACGACTGCGCAATGCTGTTTATGTGGAACTTCCGATCATAAAAACAGGCTAAAAGTGAGTTGAGTGTCGTTCACTGGATGTGGATCTCAAACCAGGTGACCTAACACCTCCCTGACCAAACCAATATCTTGTTAATCATCCAGGGAGGCTTAGGTGTTCGAGCAAACGGCAGGAGCCCCCGGAAATCCGGAACAACGTAAAGCTCAGGCGGTTCAAATGTGGGTTTGCAATGTTGGTTGCCTATTGCAACATGAATTTCTTACCGTCACTCATTAATTCAAATACCTGTACAAAATGGAAGAAATTACGCAAGGAGTTTCCGACTATAATCTGACATTATCAGCTACATGTGTAGGTGCTCAAATTTCCTCAGACCGCAGCCAACCGCAGCTTTTGCAACTACGGGGACGGTTTAGCAATAGTTGTGTTTGATAGATCGAGTCCCAAAACTACCAAGATATTACCAGTTTTCGTCAGTCTTGTGAATCTGATCCCCCTCCCCCTCCTTGTCTTCTGTACCTGGTTTTGATATCAGTATCAGAAAGATCGCTGTGGGATTCAATCATTAGGATACATTTTATTCAACACAGTATACCTAAAGAACTTCTCATATACTCACTATTTCGTTTTTCACGAAACACATGCGCGTGCCCGGTCTTGACTTGGATGTCAAGTGCAAAACAAACCGTATCATATGATGCAAGAGGGGAAGGGGTGGCATTTTTGAAGAGCAAATTGCTTGCTGGGCCTTTTGTAAAGTTAGGGAGGAGCGGGAGTAACCTCGGCTCTGAAAAAGGGGTTGTGATCGTGTGATATACCTAGTTAGTAAATTATTTCCTCTTTTGAATTGTTCGATATTTGGTGTGCTTGGAAGTCTGTAGGCAGTCATCTACATGAATAATATATCTTTCACTTCTTCTTGTAATGTGTTAAAGTGATAATCTATTTGACAAATGCTGACTGGTGGTGAGGCCAAACAGAAATCACAGACCAGAAATAACTGTGTGTGCTGGTGGGCCGTGCATGTGAGTGAGTATTTGCTAAAGCAGTTAACCCTGATCTACGGTTCCTTATTCAGATCTTTTAGAAGACGATCTCTTTTTTAATTGAACGATGCAGAAAAGACAGATATCTGCCAGATCTTGAAACACAGCTTTATTGCATTGGCAAAGTGTACAAATTACATCACTGGATTTTTTAAACCTTTTTTGTTCTATATAAGACCTTTTCCAAAAGAAAGTGGTATCTAGAAGTCTGTGGAGTTATGCTACGATAAGTCATAGCTTTTTGAAAGTCCAGGAAACTAACCGTCTCGTAAGTAAATGTGTATGAATATTGCAGTCATTTAAAGAAAATTGTTCGAGTGCTTCTTTAACGCTTCAGAAAGTTATGTATTTAACGTGGAAACCCCTTCAGTAACATATATGACGATGAGAGATTTAAGAGAACCTGATCCTTTATAGTAGAGCACAATAAAGCAAAGCCTAGAATGATAACCAAAAATTTTCCGACTTTAGTGGTACCTTGCAGACGCTTAGCCAAAGAGGGAGCAAAGGGGGCAGCCTCCCAATTCTTGAGCATATTTTTTGTATTTTTTTAATGATTTTTTTATGAAATTGCTAGTAACTCAAAATAACAAAATGGTTAGATGCAATTTACAAAGCCTGGGAAGTGCCATTTCTAGCGATCTGGTGGCGCTACACGTAGATAGTTTGCCTACAGGCTTTGCCCCCTCCTTGGCAAATTCCTGGCCACGCGCCTGGTACCCTGTTGGTGTATTCTTCCTAATCTTACTTCTCGTTACTTTGAAAAAATACGTAAGCGATAACAAGGACATGCTGATAAATCATGATAAGGTGATTAGCTTGCTTACGTTCACAGTTGCCATGGTGTCGAGTCATGGACACTAAATCTCACTTCCTTATTAGCCAACAGTGGCGTGGCCAAGTTCCATACAGTTCACGATCTACCACCACCTGACTGTAATATCGGCTGTAAGAAACTTTCTTGGGGGATATCTTTAAGTCACGACTTTTCTCACAATGTTACATCGCCACATGTTACATTTAATGAGTGAAGGCCATGATTTGCAACGTTTTGGGGCAACTGCTCCACTGTACCCCTATCATGGCGAGCTGATTATGCTTGACTGACTCAAGTGGAAGTTTGCTGGCTTTCTTTTGAGCTCTTTGCCCCATCTTTACCCTTCTAGGTCATTGATTTATCAGTTGATATGATATAGACTAACCGTGTTATTTCCGAAGCATGTATAACAAAATTCTCGAAAGGTAATCATTATCCGAGCTTATGCTGTACTAAAGTAGTTCCAGAAACTAAACCAAGAGTTATGTCCACGATCTAGGACGTATTTTAAACCAAAACTAATCTCTCTATGCTGAATTGCTACTCAGCTTTACCATCTAACAGAAAATACACCAGATCTTATGAAATCAAGATCGCCGAATGAAAAAAAAAAGAATTAATGTAATACAAGTGCACTGAAAACTTTTGTGCTAGTGCTCAAATCATGAGACTGGTCCAAGCATCCCAAAATTTGGTTAATATGGTCACCTCTGCCTGGCAATCATCGTGGGCTAAAGTGATCGGTGTTCGCGTGGTAATGGACTCAAGACATTTGAACAATTCAATATGACAAAATTTGAAAAACTACACGAAAAACGCCACTTTAACTGCATGGAAATGACTCTGTTTGAAATCTATAATTCCTCCACCCGACTTTACAGATACTTCGAGTTGCCGTGGGCAACGTTATCTTTTACTTCATCATGGAGTGAAGTACTTAACTATCTTTTAAATAGTGACATGAATACGCTCTAAAACTTGGACCGCAAAATCCAATTTCACCATTTTATTTTATAATAGCCTAACTTAAGGGACTTACGGGTGGTCTATCTGATGCTAAAGGTAACTTTTGGGTGAGAAGGACGATTGATGGTACGAAAATGTTTTTGAAGAATAATCCTGAGATGTTAACTCTTTTACGGTGCAGGGCTTCCACAAACAGGTTTCGAATATAGGCCTATTTGTTTCAATGCCGACACTTTAGAGGCTGATTTTCTGTTTCCGACCACTTATGGAACATATAAGTGAAGCCAAACATCTGGGGAGAGGTGCGTCGACCTAACCTACAGAAATTGGCGTTAAATAAAGCTGACCAACAGGAATACCGATCTTTCTACAAATATAGCCAGTTGGTCAGCTTAGGCTATGCAGGAATCAAGAATTTTGTATCGTGAAAAGTGGGAAGTTATTATTTATCTATTTATAGTAGAATAATGAAAGGGAAAATCAGGCGTGGCGCCAGATTTGCACTAGGCCTCAAGTGACAAATTTCCCGACGTGAAGAGAGCAGTATCCTGAAATCCCAACAGGGGTGATGAGTTGCGGAAAGGGTAGCGATCGACCAGACTCTGGGAGTCGAGGGCATTGGTAGATAATCTTATGCAATACCATTACCAGACAGAGCTTATTTTGAACAGCATATGTACATAGGCCCTACTTGACTTTCCGAGTTCAGTGCCGATTTAGTACTTTTCCAGAAAATCGGCCTTTCCATACTTCATTGCCCTCCCAGGAAAATTTAAGGGCTTGTACTTTTAGCCATATGGAACAGAACTGAGGAGGAAAGTTTATGAAACTAAACAGCACCGAAAATACTGTCTCTTGTTGAAGAATCAATCTGCCCTCAGTAAGAGCAAATACATGTAAACTGTCGGGCGGCTAATTTCTGTCAGGAGTAAAATGCGTTGAAACTTATCTAGTTTGAGTTCTGCTAGATGATGGTCCAACCTCTCACTGAGAGGCCGTACTGTACCGAAGACAAATACAAGGGAACAGCTACGCAATAGACCCTTTGCCAAATAGCAATTACAAAGAATTGTGGGATAGTGTTTTTGTATGCGTCGTTTTTCGCCACAGTAATATGCCACTGACAAAAACGCCGCATACCAAACTCTATCCCACAATCCTTTGTAATTGCTATTTGGAAAAAGGTCTATTGGGGGTAAAATTTCTAACCTTTACACAAAACTGTGGAGACTATCTAAACTTTACGCGGTAAAGGTTTAGGGGTTGTATGTATATGGAACAGAATACTGGTAGATACTCAAACAAAGCGCACCAAAATTTTGAGGCTTTACTTGAAGAATCCGCCCACAGCAAAATTGGGTTATTTTCTGTTCAATTCTGGAAGGGAATATAATAAAATTTTATTGGTATATCAATCAAAAGAGGGGGATTATTCAGCTAGTCCTAGGGTATGTGGAACTTTTAATGGAAATGCACTTGTGACCAGTTGAACTTACAACGCTTTAGCTATCCCAGAAAATATTTTATGATTCCAGAGCACCTGGAAATCGCATCTATATGCTCTTAGATTGCCCTTGGTGATGTATACTCGAATTTTCCCTTTCATTTGGTGTAGAAAATATATGACCCACTGTTGTGTTAGATGGAATGACGATCACAAGGGCCCATACCCTGTTTTTAAGTAGGCCTACCTAGTATCTTGCATGTCACATGGATATGGTAAATACCAACAGTAGTCGAACACTGATCATGAGTGGCGAGTGCACGCGAAGAGAGCCAAAACAAATCACTTTCAACTTAGTCAATTTTATCAATCATATATAGCACATCATGAGTTTAAACACATCATGAAAGCTGTTCGTGAAGTGAACGTGGCTTTGAGGCTTATCCAAAAAACCTTGGAGTTAACATTTCTAACACCCTTACCTGGAACAAGCATATTAACCGTATTGCCTAGTCGGCAAATAGGTCCTTAGGTTTTATTAATAGGAGGAATCTATACTAGTCTCCTGCCCTACGATTATTTACTCCTGCCCAAGGAGTAGGCTATTAAAGCCAATGCCTATCTTACACTCGTTCGGCCTTTATTGGAGTATTCTTCATCTGTCTGGGATCCATTCACAGTCTCCTCAATTTATAAAATCGAACAATTCAACGGAGGGCTGCTAGGTTTGTTTGTAATAACTACTCCTTCCACAGTAGTGTAACTGAAATGTTGAAGGATCTAGGGTGGGATAGTCTCAAAGACAGAAGGTCTGTTAACACGCTGGTTACACTCCATAAAGCTAGATTGTGCCTCCTTGCCTTGCCAACTGTCAACCTCCTACAACCGATCCGGCGGCCTTCTAGGCATCACCATTCAAACAGTTACTCTATTATCCACACCGACAAGGACTGCTGGAAATACAGCTTCTTTCCTCGTACCGTCAGAGACTGGAACCTTGTCCCCCAGAATTTAACAGATCTTGAGGACCCTAAGCATTTCAAGGACCTCGCCTTGAGGTTCCTCAGACGGGAGGGCTAACTCTACTTGTGCACACCAAACCATGCACGTTTGACTCCTGTGCAGTATTTTTCGAGATCTAGATTCCAGATCCAGATCAAATAAAGCTGGTCGAGTAAATGGACCGATAAAATTAGTGAATGTACCTACAAACCGACCTGAAGATTAAAAGTGGGACGGGGGGTCCCAATGCCGTTTTGGCTACGCAGGCTACGGACGACATAATGCAATTGTTGGCAAACTATGTTGTTTGGTATGCGAGTGAATGAAAAGATATAATCCATGCTAACCCGGTAAGGGAGCAGCCTATTAGACAGTTGTACTGTCAGGACCGTCGCAAGTAGTGGCTAGGAACTGCAGCCCCCCCCCCCTCCATAATTTTCAGTTCGAAGAATTTCTCGCCTAAAAACGTCCAAAATTAACTTATATAAAATGTCAGCATTCTTAAGTTAAATGGGTCTCAGTTCCCCCTCTCTTAGATACTTTCAGACGACAGCCTGTTTGCGCCCTAAATGGGTAGCTCCTTCAGATCAATTGTTGCCAATTGTTCATTACTAGGTGAATATTACTTATTTTTTAGGCTGGGAATAAGAGATGGGGTTTTATTTAAGGAGGTTTAGGTTACGTAGCTCAGTTGTAATATGACATTTTGTTGGAAAAAGTTTTGTGCTGATTCTATGTTTAGAAAATTCCTTCATTTACTGGCTCCGAACAGATGTCTTCTGAGAATGTTTTTATCACAGATGGAGTCTACAAAGAATAGCTTTCATTTTCACTTTTCTAACTCTGTTTTTCTTTTTTTCTTTCTGAGGAGTATCCGGGTGGCAACGTAAATTGAGGTATAAGGCTAAACAGATTCGGCATAATCAAAACAGGAAGAATAGGAACATGTAGGCCTTCAGATGTAAGATGCCCGAAAAAATAACTGTGAATAAAAAACAAAGTTGAAGTTAAAGTTTTGGTAGCTTTTGCTATTTTCCTCTAGCCCTGTACGATAAATAAGCAAATAACTTAAACCTTAATGATCGGGTAAAAAGGTGACAATCAGTAATGAGGATGGAAAGAAGAAAGAGTCTCAGTACCCTGAGGAGTCCAGAAAAGTCATTTTTCTACAAACATTTCATGAATGCCTCCCAAAGAACGTCAGATTGATTTACATTGCGTTAGAAAAGATGAACTTGCAGAGTACCGAGAAAGTCACATTTTTAAAGGTTTCGAGAGCAATTCAAGTTGTTTTACTTCATTCTCTTTTCTCTTGAAGACAACGATTGAAGTGGATATATAATGCTCCTCTCCTGCACGTGTCACTGGTTTGGGTTGTTGCAGTGTTGTAATGACTCGAGTCACTGACTCGACTCGAGTCGGACTCGAGTCACTATTTTTGTTGACTCGACTAGACTCGAGTCAGCTGGGTCAAAAGACTCGA
This sequence comes from Holothuria leucospilota, assembly GCA_029531755.1. Classification (NCBI taxonomy): domain Eukaryota; kingdom Metazoa; phylum Echinodermata; class Holothuroidea; order Aspidochirotida; family Holothuriidae; genus Holothuria; species Holothuria leucospilota. Next base: position 29,035,134 of record CM055964.1, read on the forward strand.
CTCGACTCGAGTCAGAAGTTGGACAAAATGCCAAAGACTCGACTCGACTCGAGTCAGTATGTGGAAAAGACTCGACTCGACTCGAGTCACTATGATGAATGACTCGACTCGACTCGAATTTTTCTCACAATGACTCGAGTCGAACATATCGGCAATAACGTTGGAAGCAAAAAATAAAAATATCCGACTTTCGCACTAGCCGATAATATGCACAATATTGGATACAGTGGTTTCATGCGGACGCACGCCAGTCTTATCATCTAGTAGGAGTACTGACAGACATGGCTGCATCGCCAACAGCCGGGCTTTCAGTATACTGACTGTGTTTGTATAATACATATTGTATCTACGATTATTTTTGTTCCATTGTAAATTATAAATCGATATTTCTATTTTCAGAAATTGTGAATTTGTTGGACAAGGACATGGAGTAGAGTTCAGTTCAGATAAACAAAATAATACGTCGTCGTAGGCTGCTACAGTCATAATGAGAAATGTTTCTGCATAATTTAGCAACAAAATTAGAGAAAATTGCATGATCCCGAAGAGCTCAAATGATCACACCTCAGAATTTAATCGGTAATTGGACATATCTGTATAAGAAAACAAACGTCATTCGGAGCTTCAAATCGATCAATTACCTTCTGTTGTTTCTAGTTTTCACGATCACACAACGATACTGGTAGTTTTTTTTTCAACTCAAGAGATGGAGTCATTAATATATGATATATAATAATCTGGCATCTGGTGCCTCGTCACTGCCTCTTTTTCTGACTGTGTATCTATCAATTAAATGACTTTACACCAATTAGATTTATTATAAATAAAACATACATTGATATTGCTATCAGTAGATTGGATCCTTCTGATAGATTCCTGGATGCAAAAATAGAAACGACCTGTGATCCTTAAAAAGGAAAGAACAAACTAGATGACTAATTTAATTGAAATGGAGAGTGAAAGTGAGCTGTACAAAGTAAAAGAGTAAACAAATCTGTAATGGTAGAGTTCATCATAACTTGATACTCGTTGATATATAAATTAAAGGAGAGGCACAATTATCGCCTCAAGCACCGGTTTCAGGATCCGGAGTGACCAAGTCAGCATGTATAGCAATTGCGTAAATACCTTGTCTGTCTGATCTAGTATCGTAGAGCAATAGTAGTAGGTCAATGTGCTCAACTGACTCGAGATGACTCGAGCAGACAATGACTCGACTTGACTCGACTCGAGTGTGGTTGGGCACTCGACTCGACTCGAGTTCAGTTGATGACTCGACTCGACTCGACATGGCAAGTGAAAGACTCTGACTCGACTAGTGGAAGACTCGACTCGACTCGAGACTCGAACTTCAGTGACTCGATTACAACACTGGGTTGTTGTCTCTTAGGCGACGACACATTCGAATTTTGTGAACTAGCAAGGTTGCTTTGATGCTAAATGGTGATGCTGTTCTCAAATTTGAAGTAAAGTTATGTTCAGGAATTTTGTGTAAACAGAACTCGTCTGACGCCCCCCCCCCCTCCACCAAGTTAAGCCCCAGTTTAATGAGTTTTCAACATTTGGGGCTTGATATGACAGGATGAGGTGTCTTATAAGGCGGCCCTACCCTTAGAGTTTTGTTAGTATAAATTTGCACCGTCTAGCCCTCCCTTCATAAGCATTTCGGATAAATGGTTGGAGAAGTGGGGGGGGGGGGGGAGTCTTTGTGAAAAAGGGGTTGACATAACAATAAAAGCACCAAGGTTTGTATTCCCTCCTCCCCTTCTCCCCGCTTGGCGTTTGCCAAGCGGGAGTAACCCTTGTAGGTCATGAAAGTATGTATCGTTTGTGGCAGCTCCCACAATGCCGATTCTATTATGATATGTACATATGGTACAGTGGCATACGAGAATTGGAACGAACTAGACCGGGAATAGTACAGACTGATATTTGGAGGTGTCAGCAATTTATCATTTTGCAGAAAATTGTTCAAATGACGGCCGATGTTATAAATTGTCATTTTATCAATTTTTAGAAAATGGGTGGCTTGCAGACTTAGAAAGATTTTCGTAAACTAACATTTTGCCGAAAATTGTTGCATTACACGTTTCAAAAGATGTAAACAAGATAACATGTTGTAGGAAAACGTTTAATTGTTCACTTCAAAAGATGTGAATAGGTTAACATTTTGTCAAAAATTGTTAAACTGCTCTTTTTGAAGATGTAAATAAATTAAAATTTGTAGGAAATTATTGAATTATTCATTTTAAAAGGTATGAATAAGATAGCATTTTGCAGAAAAAGTTGAACTACTCACTTGGAAAGATGTGAACAAGTAAAAATTTTTCATGAAATTTTTGAATTGATCATTTAAAAAGGTAAGTACAAGTTAACATATTTTGCAGAAAATTAAGGAATTTTCTGCAAAATAAGTAAGCACCGGGGCGGACCTTTCCTTTGTCATGCGTGCACTGGTGCCGTTTTAGTGGGGATGCAGAGGGGAAAAAGTGACATATATGTAACATGGAAAAATGGTGCTCTCTAAGTTAGCAAAGCTTTGAACTGACTAAAAGTCTAGAAATTGTCATTATTGTCTCCGTGTTACAGCATACAGAAGACTTGGGATTCGAGGGTTACAACTTTCCAAATTTCCGTTATTGTTCAAGGCACTAATTTTACGCTCGGGCTGGTCGAGTGTAATTTGAGTTTATATGTTACTTTATACATTGTGAGAGCAACTAAGAGTAACCCTTGAGGTCATTCCCTTAAGATTCGTTGTGTCCAAACTGATCAGTGATCAGGTTGCACCTCCATGGTGGAACAGAAATCTTCTGTTTAATTGATCAGGCAGGAACTGACACCTTTGGGTTATTTCTCTAGGAAGAGTGACTGTCAGATTGCTGCTGTAACATTGGTAGGGGAATGTACACCTTATGAAGAAAATTTTCCCTTTGTCGGGTGGGTGTAAGACATCCGGTGTTACCCAAGAGAAGGGGATGACACCCCTATTCTTTGACAACATCATGTCTATGAGAGGTGGCTTATATTAGGTGCAAAAAAGTGATATCTGTGGTAAGCGTTGATTGATTATGTGTTAAGGCATTTTCATTATTTGGTTATTTTTCTATTTTAATTAGTGTAGGCAAGGGGTTGTTGCCTCAGGAAAGGGGTGCGCCCCTACTCCTTGAAAAGGTTCTTTGTTCTACGGTTGCTTGGATCCAAAATGACGTTTTCCTTGGTAAAGCTAAGAACTGGTAACTTGTTCAGAAACTCTTAGTTATTTAGTGATTTTTTCGGCTGCGGAATGGCACCTCTACAAGTTTGGTACCAGGTAAGGCTCGCTCTCTCTTACTGTGCCATTGTAATGAGCCACCATTTGCTGACGATGTACTGTAGGCCTTCCACGAATACTTTTGCTCAAAATGCCTAACAGATCGGTGGAAATGGCATTTTCTGGAACGTGAAGGCGGCGGCCCTGCTTTGGATATCCTGAGCCCGTCCCATTCAACGTATTGATTTCACAGGTACGCAGGTTAACTATACGACGTATCCACATAACAGAGTCGGAAAGGGAGACGGGGTATTACCGTATGAAACATGGAAGTAGTTTTGGTTGTTAAAGTTCTGTCTTCTATTAAAGTAACGCAGTTTAAGATTAACAAATAGCACAAACATACTAACTTAACAAGAGTCAGTTCTTCATCTCAGATTCCTGTCCTGATATCCGAACAACGATCATCTGTACACACACTTGTTACAAAGTTTACTGCGGCACATTTCACCAAGTTCAGGTTTCTTTCTCCAATTTTACTTTCAGGTTTAGCACCTTACTTGTCACTATTTCTATGCTATAGAATCGATGCTATTATACATGAATATTTTGAATGTGATAAGTCTGCAAGGTATTACTGCCGGTGATAAAAACTGAGGAAATATTAACTAACAAGTTTCAATATGGGGAAGGGTGTTTCGCTCCTCAGTTCAAGTGGGCAATTATTGTCACATATATAGATCTGCTATTGACACTCACTTGCTTGAAAACCTCTCTGCAAGATGGACGGCATAAATATATTCAATGACACGAATGTATCTACTGTATCTACGGGTACTGAGATTTTCTCAGCGATTGTCGTTCCCCAAAGTCTCCCTGTGTTCATGCGGATTTTGTACATATTTATCGCTGTTCTCGGAATGACAGGGAACGGTTTAGTGTTAGTTGTATTCAACAAGGTTCAGGAACTTCAAGTTTTTACCAATATTCTCATCTGTCATCAGTCTCTTGTGGATCTTATCTCTTCCTGTCTCCTCCTACTAACCTTCGTTCCTGATCCAATTAATCTTCACGATCTTCTTCTAAATCGGCCTGGTCTTGCAAATTTTATCTGTAAACTCTGGGCCAACGAATTTTTCTTTTGGGCTGTTATCAAAGTATCAACAGTTAATTTAATTTTTATTACACTGGAGAGGTACTTGGCAGTTTTTCACCCTGTGACGTATCGCATAAAAGCAACTAAAAGGACAACCAAGTACGTCTGCGCTCTGGCATGGTTTGTAGGTACTCTGATGGTGATCTATCGCCCGTTCACACATACCATCTCCAAAGAAGGAGTATGCTTGCAATCTGGACTGAGTAGTGGCGCAAAATATGTATTGACTGTTCTTGAATTCATATTTGCTCTCGTACTACCAGTGGCTGTCATGCTTTTTGTGTACACCTCTATCATAAAGTTCCTTCGGTCTTCTTCCAAACAGCCCAGAACAGTTTCGAACCAAGACTCTCCTCCAAGAAGTCATCATGTTCGATCAACCGAAACAAAGCAGTCCGCTAAGGAAAGAGGCAGGAAAAATGTCTTGACCACCCTGTTCATCGTATCTGTGACTTACACGATTTGCTGGACACCGGACATGATTCTTTACTTTCACCATAATGTGGTCACTCTGCATGATTGGACCGAACCATTCCATCGTTTCGCCATTTTACTCGCAGCGAGCAATGTCTGCGTAAATCCAATCATTTACACTATGAAGTACAGAAGTTTTCAGAATGGATTGAAGCGAATGATGTGTTATTCACGCTTAACAGTAGATTCAGCTATAGCTATTAGCACAAGGGAAAGTGACGGAAGCGTAGTGAAAGAATAACCTGGCTCTCCCTCCACTTAGGACAAACACAGTAGACGGAAAATGACCAGATAAACCAAAGAGTTGTCAAAAACGGCACTTGAAAATATAGATACTGTATACTATATCTATCAATATAGACATTGATATACTATATCTCTCTATAGGCCTATCTATCGATTTGTATTTCCACGCAGGCGGTTTTTAATCGGAAAGATAAATTTGCTTTCGAGCTTAGGCCTATATCAGATAGAAGATGGATACATTCAACTGATGCAAAGCCATGACAAACTATGTTGGGGCGACTGCTTGGACCCTTTAAAAGTATGTGAACATGTAACCACAGGCTGGTTGACACAGTCAGTAACAGATTAAGACCCTGATGAAAAATCTGTTAGAATTATTTGAATGTCTTTCACCATTCTTAAAATATACCTCTTCAAAGTTTGATCATTTCTGAGCCGTCTCATTAGCTGTATGCAAACATTATGATTTGGTTTGTTTCATAGTGTGTATATGTCATGCCATTACCAAACTTAAGGTGGAGACAAGATATCACACCAGGGAGATGCTAGAGTAGCATCTCCCTGACCACACTACCACGGGCGTCTAAGTGTACATACCAAGGGAGTGTTTACTTTAAGATTCTGCCACTGACAGTGTGAGCCTGGAATATTCAATATGGATATTTTAGAATGACACATGCATTAATACAGTAACAATACTACATATATGTTTTGTTAAATCCTTCATAAATCATCTCTTCATTACATAAGAGTTAGTTTTTAGTGTGGTGTGTGATGCTGACATTTTTCAAGTAGTCAACAGCCTCTTTCAAAATAAACCTCTCCAGGCTTACCAACTTTACAACTGTCTTTGGCATAAAGAGGAAGCATAAAGAGGAAGCAAATGATAACATAAATCTCAAAAGGCCTTTCTACGTCACAAATTTCCATATGCAGCTCATATTAATTCATGACGTAGGTTCGAAAACTGTAATTGTCTTTGAAATGGGCAGTATTTGATGTGTTTTGATGGGACTTGTGGCTACATTTTTATCATTTTAATTATTTTAATTAAATAGGCAGGTATGAACTTAACATGTCCATATACCTTTAAGTAATCATGTCGTTTAGGTTTCGTACACGTACACTTGCATGATGCATTGATTGCGCTGAAAAGACTGTTTTTCAAACCCCACGATTCTATTGTCAAATACACTGTAAAAACAAGTTGTACACTTTTTGTAACAGATTTTGAACACTTAAACGCGTTTATGCTGAAGAAAAAACAATAAAATACATAAGCACAATAAACGCTTCCAACAGTAAAATGAACGCATTGACGCCACTTAAACGTGTAGTGAGTGACGCGTTTATTAACTAAAATGTTTAAATTTAAACACTTATTTAAACATCACATGATTAATCTTAAGCACTGACAGTGTTTAAAAGTAATCATGTGATGTTTAAACAAAAACATTTTAGTTAATAAACCCGTCTCTCACTACACGTTTAAGTGGCGTCATACTTTAATTTTACCGTTTGAAGCGTTAATTGTGCTTATGTATTTTATTGTTTTTTCTTCAGTATAAATGCCCTTAAGTGTTCAAAATCTCTTACAAAAAGTGTTCATCCTCGTTTTACAGTGTAGGCCTATAAGTTTATCAACCATGGTATCACCTACTGGACTGTTGCAAGTGTATAAAAGGAGCTTTGAGATGAATGTCCGTGGGAGACATATGTGTCAATCAACTGCATCTTCGAGCTCACTACTTCACCTGAGCTGTACAATCATAATGTAAATGTAAGACAGTAACAGTTGACCAACTTATGGGGGCAAATTCGTCATGTGCACCGATCACTTCCAGGATAAGCAAAAACAAACAAACAAACAAAAAAACTAAAAAAAAGAAATGTCTGCAATGTATGCCTATGAATCCGCATTTGTTACCATGAAACTCCGAAAGAGTCCATTTGTCAATTCTAGGGCTTACTTTGAGCCTACGGTGCAGGCGGGAAGGAACTTTCCCAGGATCTTGGGTATTCAACTAAACTTGTGAACTTGAGAATTGGACCGACGTCTTGGGAATTTTGAAATAACTTGGGAAATTGGTCGAATATCTTGGGATATTATTGCTATTCCCGTTTTGAAACATCTCTTAGTATTTCGCACAGGCTGCAATAAACTAACTCCCGTGAACAGTAATTAGCTATAAGTTACTGCCCTATTAGAACTCGATAACTTTGTTATTGTCCCATTGTGAGTTTACAGGTACATTTACTGCCACTAGCACTTCACTGTTCTCTAGCAGCCGTATGCGGTAGAGTATAAGTATAGTCGTCGGAATGGCTTCCAGTTCCCGGCTAACTCGGTCCAAGGCCAACTGGGTCCCAGGTCAACTCAGTCCCAGGCAATTTGGTCCCATGCCAACTTAATTCCAAAATACACTGAATCTGAGAATTCTTTGAAATTTTTGGCCAATGATCTTGGAAAGTTTAAAGAACCCGTTTGCACTACTGCTTTAAGTTACTTGCTCCAATTTTCATTGGCCGATTCAGGAGTCTTTGGGGTATGAATAATAAATAAGAGATATGAAAAATGTAAGTTATATATTAAGTAATAAAATAATGGTGGGCGTGGTCCTTCATTACAGAAATTTTTAACCAGGTAACTTAATGTTCGTATCAAAATTAATATCCAGATATGCCTACTACACAGGGGGCTATGATACACTATGATAGAAAGCATTCAATACCACCTCTCGCATGCACGTTTGATGCATAAATGCAGTGATTGCATTTTTTTGCTCTAGAGTTCGACTTTCAGCATTCCAGGGCTTTGAAATGCCATGTTTTCCCATATTGGTGACCCACACATGGTAGACAAGGAAATACACTGACAATTTGTCTTTGGGAGTGCGGATTTCAGCAAACTAGGGTATTTGATGTATGTACCCAACTTCCTGACGTTAATCTCATCTACGGTTAGGCTTAGGTCGGCTTTAGCCCTGTTCGGTCCTCTTGAGGAACCGCCCTTGTGAAAAATTCTTGGCTCCACCTCTGCTTAAGTATAAATCTTTTTAAACTTACTGCTCTCTTCAAGTCCAACACAAGCGAAAACTCGTGAACTGTTTAATGACGCTCCGGTGGTTTTGATCATTTGTTTAGCCTACAGCGCTCCATCCATACAACTGTGATCAACACAGCGAGAATTCGCAGACGGCCGATGTGGTTCTCGTTATCGAGAACAAGCACTCTTTATCCCATATGAAGACGGAAATAATCCGCAGCAACTTGTCTGTAATTTTTACGTCTACCTCAGGGTCTCATGCATCATGCAATTACTTGCAAGTTATTATTTCAGGTTATTAAATGTTACTACTTGTCCGGCGTCAAGGGAGGCGCCAGATGGAGATGGGGGTCCATGTCCCTGTCGAGGAAGCCCCCCCCCCCGTTCCGGAAAAATTTCCTATTGCGTCGGGAAGCTTATGGTTTACCTGTTATTGCTCTCAAGAAAAGCAGATTCTTCAACAACAACAACCCAAAATTTTCGGGGCGCCGCGTACGCTGTAGGTTTCTTTGTTTCAGTTCCTTCAACAGTTCCTTTTCATATAGTCAAATGGTACAATCCTCCTCTTTCACCATGTGACAAAGCCTATGCAAATTTGTCTGTCAATGCGCAGAATTTGCATCTCTTATCGCATAGTTACTATCTTGTGGTTGTCGTACGGCATCGAAAGCTTCACTGATGGAAAGAAAATCGCTGCAGACGGTTTCACCATTTCATTCGGACAGACATGACACAAAGCACGTTATTTTTGTAGGGTCAGCTGCCCTAACAGTTGATCCGTTTTGCTCTCGGTGTGTTTAGAGTCTAATATGTACGAAAAGTTGAGGGGCGCTTCTCGCGCTATGAAATTCCACAAGTCAAATCTTCCCAAATCAGCCCTACTCCAGGCACATCAGTCATAAACGTTAGTTAGATGAAATTTAACGACACACCAACACAAATGTGTTATATAGTGTCAAGTAAAGTTTAAATACAGTGCAAGTCCTCCCTTTTAGTCACCTCTTACGACAGGCGGGAAAACCGTGAGCATATTCTACCACCCCAGCCCACAGTCATAAACGTATATTGTGCAGACATAGAATGGTAGTACATGTAAACGCTTTCGTCCAATCTCCTCCTTGTCCCCCCCCCCCCCCCCCATCGTATTCATCCATTTTCATCTTTAAACAAGTAACCCTCTCAGGGCTTTCAAGTTGCTGCCCTACCCGTCGGGGAGACTCCTACTTCTGTAATATTTGCAAGTATGAGTTAAGTATTATTTCAAAACAACGTGCAGTAAATTAGATGTGATGTGGAAGCTAACGGTCGTTTCTGTTCTATTTTATATTTACATGGTTCAGTCTTAATACACACATTTTAGTTCATACTTTGTTTTTGCAACTGAGAAGGAAATGCAGAAAATGGTTTAGATTACCTTTCAATTTACACTCTTTATGACCGTATCAATAATGCAGGAAGTAGCCGAAATGAAAAGGAAAGTGAACTTGTCCTCGTTTTAGTTAAGATCACAAAGACTGGCCTGTTGCCCATTTGTTATTAATAACAACTTCAAACGAATTTCATTTGAGCGCTCACCTAAAGGCATTTAAAAGAAGAAAGGAATCCTCCGCACAAACGTACATCAAAGTATCTCTACAGGTCTTCTCACTCTACTATTTGTAGTATTTGGGATGATGCCGTATTATTTTCTGTTGTCCACCTTTACCCATAGGCATAGCATTTTTTTTTTCAAACTTAGTGGGGGATTATTTCAGCAACTAAAAATATTTATATTCTTTAAATGAAATATGTTCAGAATATGGTTACTTTGTTTAATTACAAGACAGTAACATCAGTTTCCGCTGTGGTTGATGGATAACCTCCCTCCTTCAGACAATTTCCCCACATTATGTTACCCGAACATCCTCCCTGAGAACTTTCCTTCGGCGACTCCCTTCTGGACAATTCTTGCCCACAATATCTCCACCCTTAACATTTCCGAATATAAAGTGTTGGAGGTTATGTGTGTGGAAATGGGGAGAACTGTCAAGACTGGGGAATGTGGCTAAGAATTGGAAATTGTCATGGGGAAAGTTGCGCAGAGGGGGTTTTCCGGGCTGGCATTGTCGGAGCAGGGAGCTGTGAGAGATGGAGAAACATCGACCACATCAGTCAGACAATATGTACTTGAGAATAATTTAATCCTTTTCAGGTAGTCAAATTTGATTGACAGGTCTCTTTGTTCATATTGTTTGACGTTTGTTGACTTTCTTTCTTAATGATGATCTCCCTCTTTCGAATCGCAGTAGTCCTGTAACAAAGACCATTGTCAAGATATTGCTTTGAAGATAACTGCGCAGCCGATAAATGCGCAACGTTTACGCCGTTTTTTATCAAAACGACTGTTCAACCACTCTTAAGTTGCACAATTCCATTATTATTCTATTTCTTCATTAAGAAAGGAATATACCTGATTGAAAACCAATGGGAGTCTAAATTTTTATGATGACATTTCAAACGTTTCCGGAGTGTTCCTGAAATAGCAAACAATTTATCTATGTTTAAAATTAATGAAAAGATACACTGTACCATTTTAAAACGTGGCACCTGGCAGCACAACTTGAAATAAATTTTACTCTCCTTGACGGCTGGCAATGTAATACCAATGGGGGAAATCAACCTATGAGCTCCCTAAGATGTAGCAGACGACAAGAACAATTGTCTTCACTGCCTAATTCCTCTAAGTTTTAGAGGAATTTCAGAACCAGATAATGCGAAGCTTAAGCGTCGGCAAAACACCTAGTTTCAGAGGAAGAACAAGTGTTGTTTCTCCATCCCTTACAGCTCCCCTGGTCGGAGAAGGGTTGCCGGTTACGCCTGCATGTTGAGTTTTTTCTCAGGCTAATTATCGAGTTCCCAATCCTACAGGCTCAGGCGTTGCGGTGGTGGGTCAGACTGTCAATAAATCTTTCTATCTTTCATTGTATCTGGTCGTAACTTGGGATAGACATTGATTTAAGGACCATGCATTTCAAGATACATTCACAACTACATGCAGTTGTAGTCCATCAAGGTGGATTCCTACTATTGTGCCTCCAAACATAAGCCCTGCCCACTTTAACCCTGAACAGCTGGCTGCCAACCTAAAGTAGTGTTGGCTGTGACAACACTTCTAGGAGTACATGCTACTGCAGGAAAAATTAACCGTGCCATACTAGGTAGGTTTAGTTTACGAAAGAGAAAAAACACAAAAACAATGAACTTGTCTTTTTTCCTTTATGGTTTTGCTCCGACTAATTTTTGATGGTTAATATTAATATCTATCGTTATATTACATTATTCACATAAATAATAAAATAACATATTACATTATTCACATAAAAAATAAAATAACACAATAACAAAGTTTTTACAAGTTTGTGATACGTGGGTAAACAACTAAAATCCAAGCAATGCTTGTTTGTGGTGACACTCAGATTATTTACCCTTGGTCGTGAATGAAAACCTACAGTTTCAGTTCAGATCTTAATAATAAGTACACACGCCTTTTTGTCAAAATACCATTGACATGTTGGCATGAATTGGTCGAAATATCAGTAATTGTTGAGCCACACTGTCAAGGATCAAGCCTCTTATTCATGAGAATGATTTCCCCCAAAACAAATATTAAGCCAAACCCATGGACACAATATTGGTTCCAACATCTGCCAGTGAGTGCACTAAATCAGGGGTCTCCAAACTTTTTGCTTGGTGGCCCCAGTTTTCGACTAGAGAATCTTGGTGGCCCTCAAATTGGCGTGTCGGTGAGAGGAGTTTGATTTTACTTGGTTATACAGTGTTAATACAGCAGATCACTGGTGCTTAGATTAGAATCACTCCCATTGCTTATTTTTAATGAGAAATTTGACAATTATTTTTCGTTCCTGAATCCTTTTTGCAACCCTCCGAAATATTTTCGTGACCCTCAAAAGGGTCGCGACCCCTAGTTTGCCGACCCCTGCACTAAATTACCTACTATACTGCCTACACTTCTCACAGCCAGAATGAGTAAGTGGACATAGGCAGGACAATTTGATGCGATGAAGCTCAGTAACCAGTAGCTGAGGCTTCGATCCCTGGCCGGGTCAAAGTAAGGTGAGTTTGTCTTAAAGAGCAATCTAAAGTTTTCCCATCTGAACTAACCTTTCAAATGAAAAGGTGCCAAATTTGATCTTAAAGGGAATAAGCTGTTGCCTTAAATTTCAAACATCAGCTATCTCACAAATCTCCTCTTATTTCTGTTAACAAATTTCTGTCACCATGTTTCTGCATAAAAATATTGAATATTAAAGTTATCCAAGGTATTTTTTCTGCTTGATATAAGCAAATAAATTATAAAAATATTGTCACATGAATGAAAAGAGCCATTCCTGAATTACAATACTGAGGCATATTAACTCAAATTGGGTTGACTGCATTTTTCCTTTAACTGGTCAGTTTTCTAGGAGCTGGCATGAACCTGTGTTTTGAATGTTTCTTCCACATTTGTGGCAGCTTAACACCATAAAATTGTCATTAAGTATGGGATTCACATTGCCTAATCCATATTTGTGCATGTGGCATGTATGAATTACAATTTCCACTATTACATATATGGATATAATAAAATTTATACAGCACCACCTCCACTTCAAAGTTTTACCTGCATTCAGAACAATGAAACTTGTCCAAACTCCCATTAAATCCATTGAACAATATCTGAATTGATTCCATTTTCATATCCTACATCACTGACTGGCTGCATGGTCAAGTGGTTAGAGCAAGGGTGCCCAACCTTTTTTGACCCAACGTCTTCTTTTCAAGCAGCCACCCTCCCGGATCTAAAAAACATACACTGTCATACTGGTACACATAGAAAAACTTTATATTTTTCATTTTTCCTACACCCATCACGGTCGACTTGGGATCAGTCCGCGAGCTACCAGTAGGCCGCGATCGACTGGTTGGGCACTCCTGGGTTAGAGCATCCGACTTGCAGCTGGAAGGTCTCCGGCTGGACTCCTGGCTGGGTCATACAAAAGACTTTAAAAATGGAACCTATTGCCATTGTGCTTGGTGCTCAGCATATGCAATAGAGTAGGGAAAATAAGCCAGTGAGCCACAACTAGGAAAAAGGCTGTGGTTGGCCCGTCTTAAACCAATTGGTTAGAATCTGAGCCGTAAAACCTCATCTAAGTCATATCCTACACTATAAATAAATAATTAATGCCTAGCTTTATTCCATGGTGATGTGCTCTGATTCCCAGTGGCTTTGAAAGAATATGTCTGTTCTGCTTAGGTTGTTAATTTTAGATATTGCTGCCTCAAAATGATGACGAGTGGCGTACTGATGGTTTATATGAATTCATCACACATAACAGTTTCAAGAAATTAAATTAAACTAATGGCACCATATAATAGCTTTCTTGACCACTGCTTTGACTTAAACAAATAAAACCTTCCTGATCAATCTCAAACTCCACTGCATTGTGCATAGCTACAGTAAATGAGATACACTTACATGGCACCTTAAACTTAAAAACAATTTTTGGCAAAAACCAGAGAATTTAAGACAAATGTAGAAACAAAAGAAAAAAGAGAAGAGCATTTTTATCAGATCTTGCATAGGGATTTCAAAGTTTCAATTGAGGTAAGTTTTACACTTTCAAGGTCTAACATAGTAAACTTTCTTAACCTTCGCAGAAACTTAATTTAGGTTAATTTGGGATGCAAAAACAGTTTTTCTACAGAGTTACCTCCTGCAGAGTTGTTTAAATAACTTCTGATATAATTGTAAAGTTTTCCTGACATTATTTAAATCAGGAAGCATTACTTTCAAATTTGCAACCTGCAAAAACATATTCCAACTATATCTCTCTTTATGAAAGTCAAACTTACTGCTGGCCAAGTGGGATATTTGAAATGAGTCAAGACTTTCACTCAAGGGGCAGCACAGAAACGATTTAGACTTGAATCGAATTTTGATATTTTAGAAGGATTCCTACTCTTGCCATTAGAAGACAATTGCAATAAACTCAAATGTGTGGTTCTCGAGATATTACCAAATGAAGTTGTCACTTTTTCAACCCCAAGGGTTCAAGCTAGCACATGTGTTATGATGACCTCACAATAACGATCTCTCTTTTGTTTTCTTTAATCTTTATAACCAATTTTTTCTTCCATAATCCCATGGTATAGAAATGTGAATACACGAGGGCACAGGAATACTACAAACTTCAAATTCCCCACAGGATGCTCAACTTCAAGGTCGAAACAACAGACTGAAAAACAAGCAAAACACAAAGCACTGCTCATACAATTTGAGGAGATGATGAAGCCCTACTTGCTTCAAGCACACTTCAGGTCACAAATGTAATACCTTCATTTGCTGTTATCTCGAGAACTACATAATGCTTCAATTTAGCTCCTTTTCCACATTTGAAAAGAAATTTTTGTTTTCACCCTTCCTTTATGACTGATGCAATGAGGACTACACAGAGTCCACCAACCTATATCTGGTTGAAAAAAGATGCACAGAAATGTTTTTTTCATTTTCTTTTGTCCAAACTTTTCCTACATAAAGCAGCCACTAATGCACATCTTTGATTCTCTGTTTGGCCATTTTACTGTCCTACCTGAAACACACCCATCAATTTAGTCAGTGAAGCTGACCAGCTTGTTCAAGGAACAGGTGCTCAAAGTGCTCCCAGTTGCTCAAAACAGAAACTCTCTACATAAATGTTTTTTGTTGTTCAGAATCTTAAATATACGTACAAGAAAAAACATTGGAAAGAGAAAGTGTCTCTTATCAAGCTGCCAGTTCTACAAGAAAGCCGTCACGGATGGCTTGTACAGCCTGACTATCAACCACTCCCAAAATGCCATGTGAGAGTACAGTAATAAAATGCAACATAGATAGTACGTGAAAGTAAACTACACGCTAGGTAAGCAATGATGGACGGTTTTAATTTCACTTGTTTGGTTTCGAAATTGACATTTAGAACTATCATGATCACCTTCAACTTCAAGTCATTGTTCTCCTAAAAGTTAGTTGACGATATGCAGGAAAACTCCAGGTGAGACTCATGTGTGACAAGCAAATCACAGAATGTTCTATTTGAAAGAAGATGTAAAGAATCTTTGTTGTGGGATTTTTAGAAAAGATTTTAGAAAAATTTGTGAATTTAAAACTGCTTTGTCTCTCTGTTTGACCTGCTTTCTTAAAGCATAGATTTCAGTAGTTAGTAGAACCTTTACAGTACTTGCAGTGTACACTATGGTCCCATGCATCAATTTGATCAATATACAGGAGTTGAAAGAACATGCAAGAATTGAAAAGTAGTGGTAATCTACAAAAGAGCTGGAAAGATCTGAAAAGTAAGAGTCAGTGTTCAAACTGATTAGGATTTACTCCATTTTGATTAGTAGAAATTAAAATTGACAGTTAAAACAATCAAAAAATACACCTGAAAGTAGAGTATGAGAATACATTGATTAACAATTTTTGTAAAGCACAACTGAAATTGATTTGCAACTGGGGTATCTTAGTTTGCAATTTGCATTGTTAACCAGGCAAGTTTGTCACTTGATAGAGTAAGTATGCAAAAATTCTAGCTGTGGTCAGAAACTAACTTGCATAGCATTGCACTTTCCCTTCACTTAACAAGCGCACAAGATGTTGACACAAAGAATGTTCAAAATATTGACAGAAGATCAAAGGTGCATGCAAAGGTTTTACCATGAACAAAAATGACCTGAAATAGAAAAATGCCCACATAATGCCCCATTTCTGTTTGAATAGTCTTTGAAACCACAGCTAGTATATGATGACGGTGGACTGTTCATGACCCAGTAGCCGCTAGAGGATTAATCCTAACACTTTATTTTCTGAAGCTAGAAACTATAGGGTGAACCCATAATTTGATTCCATTATTAAATTTTTTGACAGAATGATATTCTCCCACAGTGCCATCATAATGAATAAGCTGCAGACCTCTCGCAAAAATGCTGGCTCACTTCCATTGCAAACCTGTCCTTGTAAGATTGTAATCCATCAGAAACTTTAACTTGCTACCAGCACAAAAGCATCACAAATTTTCAATGTCTACAAAATTTGAAGACATTTCAATGTTAAGGTGAACATTCCCTGGGCCAGCCACACTATGTATTCATCCATAAAGCACTGAATCTAATAGCTTTCAGGCATTCAGAATACCCAAATAATTTGTGGCAGTTTTTCAAACATGGAACTTTGCGTTGGACAAAGACTTTGCTACAGTACGATTGACCACCGTCTCCAAAGAAACAGCTTCACTATGTATTATTTTAAGTACATCTTATCATTGACAGAGAACCTGGTTGTGAAAGCCTCTTGCCCCTTTAAGGGGTGAAAAGAGAGACCCAATCATAACTGTGTGAGTTGCGTGGGTGTTTCCTCTTCACATTACCAACCATCCATGGATTCTTTCTCAAAGTGTAGACTATTCCAGAGGTTAGTTTTATCATGGGGAGATGGTTCCTGGTTAAGATTCAGCTTCAAGTTCTTCATATGGGCTGCCAGACCATTCAATATTTCCAGAAGAAGTCCTCTGCTGAGCTGCTGCATCTTGGGACTTTCACTGACCTGAAGAAAGGAATAAGAGGAAACATATCAGTTCCAAACTATAGCATGTCATATGTGGCATATAATAGTGTAGTAACAGTGTTTACTCCATAAAATAAACTGATTTAGTCAAAAAAGCTCATTATCTGAACATTTCACTCATTACATGATATGGAACATGTACGCATACATTAGGACACAAATGCAAGAGCACCAGCCTGTACCCCTAATATCACCAGTTCAGAGCTCACTTTATAGCTCCTGAAAGCTCTCAGGTGTAGCATGTGTTCTGGTGCCATCTGAGAAGCATTTTGCATCCCTTGGGGTAAAATGTCAGAATCATTTTCATCTTCTGGTGGACCTTTTAGTTTACATATTCTTTTGGTCATTCATATATTAATTTCAATAGCATATCAAAAGCAAAATAATAGCATATCAAAAGCAAAATAATAGCATATCAAAAGCAAAATCCTGTTTTTAGGTATCTTTTATCTCTGAACATCAGTACATGAAATCTAAAAGCCAGTGCATCACAATCACATTATTACTGTGGTTTAGTGGAAACACTAGTGCTCACTATAGCATGCTATCTGTAGTGTGAAATAGAATAGTAACATGTAAATCTTTGTTATGCAATAATACTAGATAAAGCACAAACTCTGCAGTATTTATTAGACCTAACAACAGCATGCAATCTGTAATATGTAATAGCACTAACTATTGCATATCATCTACTGTTTATATGATCTTGGCTCATAGAGTGTACTTTAGAGGTATGAAAGAGAATAAACTGTTGTACAATACTATGAGGTAAAATTAGGCGCCACTTACAATACTTCTAACAAGAGCATGTGATCTGTGGTATTTAACAGTTCTATCTATGGAATGTTACCTATGGTAAGAAATTAGTGTTTTCACTTTCACATTTGAAATCGGAACCGGGTAATTACTGCCTCGTACCCGTCGGGTACCCGGGTACCTGACATTATGCTGTAACTTGAATATTGCTCACTCATGATGTGCACAGTGACTACATAACACAGGCTTGATATGTAAACCTGTGCATAGAGAGGTAGTGATCATTTCAAGGAGACTCAATTGTTACTAAAAATTGGTTTTGTTACCATTTCAAAACAAAAATTACATAGGCTACAACAGTAAAGAAAATAACCAACTAAAGGAACTGAATACTTAATATTATGGTCCAATAGCTTCATCGGATTGACTTAAGGGACATTTTCTTACACTAAACGCAAGCCAAACTCAAAGCTGTTGAGACATATAAAGCATGTTAATTCAATCAACCAGTCAGTGGCTAGAATGTAGTGTATACTTTGCCATGTCCAAAGTCATGTAAACAAACTTGTGGTGCTTGCCCAAATTGCTGTCAATTCTAATCTAACGGTTTCGTTCTGTGCACATGCTACTTACATCTTGTCAAACTTTCCTTGAGCACCTTGGGAATCTTCATGTGTTGCGTACCAGTATCTCTTTTCTAGCAGTAGGCCCACTGATCTCCGTAAGTCAGTACGTACATAGCCATGATCCCTAGCTAGCCGTGCCGCGCCTAGCCCTGCTGCTGGAATGCTGGGCAGCCACCTTCGCACAAGTGCCATTTTGTTGCTCACTAGTTTTAATAGTATGGCGCGATGCCTAACATTTCGTGAATATTTACAGTACTGATGTAAAAGTCTAATCATAGTACACCACACATCATGTGACATAGCACAGGGTCAATTCCGCATTATAGTGACAAATTTAACAGTTAACCGAGGTGTCAGCTTTGGTACACTCAAGGTGTTTCATAGCATGAGCATTATAACCTAGGCCCAGTTTATGCTATTCGTATCTCTTGATAGGCCATATGTTGATTGTTTTCATGCATTGTAGACCTGTCTCGAAGCAGGTGTTGTTAATCGCTTACTTGCAAACATGGGGAGTCGATAGATTGTGAATGTAATTTCGTTGAAACTATATATATTGGTTTCGATGTTGTTAGAGTGCTTTCTGGAAAACTCTGATTTCTTCATGAAAGATTTGAATGGTTAAACTGATTTAAATTTTGGGAATTCTTTTCACAGCTATTTGGGCTAGCAAATGTAGGTTTTTCCATTTTATTTTTCACCAGCTGATATTTAAGAGCCAATGGCTGACCAGAAGCTTGCCAACAAGCTACTATGTAATGATGACCTTGTGATGTTTTTCAAAGATATTAATGTTTCGCTTGGGGAATGGGCCAGTAGCTCAGAACGTAATACTGAGCTTTAGTGTGATAACATGACATTAGCGCACGCTGGCGGTGCCAGAGGGATATCAGTTTCATAGAAAATCATAAAGAGACTTCGGGAGAATATCATTCCCTTGCATGGTTAAGAAGTTAAAACAACTCTGAAATGTTTAATTTTGTGGTTATTTTAGTCTCTGCCTAAGCTGTCATTTGACAAAATAGCAAGCAAATGGATCAGTTCTCTGGGGATATGATAAATAGGGAATGACTTTTTCTCATGTAACATTTTTTTTAAGGACTTGGGTAGTAAATTTGGAACCAGGTAACACAACATTGGGTGGGTACCCGGGTATCTGGGATACCCCTGAAAACACTATATGAAATAGTACAAATCAGGTGCAGTTCTAAGGGGAGAGCTAGGAACTTTACTCCCCCCAAATACTTTCTCTCCCCCCCCCAAAAAAAAAATGCCCAAAATTTATCTTTTTATGAAAGTTGGAATTTTTGTACCATGGCATCTAAAAAAAATAAAAATTTGAATTCAACTACGATTGACCAGAACTGCCATTTCAGGCAATCTGGAGGGCATTTTGGTGAATACTTTCATGATACACTATTTGCCAACTGATGGTGGGACTTAGTGCCACATTTTATAGCCCCCAATATTAAGTCCCTACAACTGCACAACTGTGCTTGGTACAAACAGAGAGTAATCTGTGGCGTGAAGTAGTATTATGTTTGTTGTTTGTAATAATACTGGAGAAAGAATGTGCTCTACGGGTAGTTACTGTACTAAATGCTGAGCAGTAATACCTGTGTGAGCTTAAACCAAGTACCACATGTAATAATTCTAACTAGAGCATGTAATCTGGGGTATGTAACATCACAAACTGCAGCATGTAACCAGGTATGTAATAACATAAGAGATTCCTACCAAAAAAATACAAAGCAGTCATCTTTACCTTGGTGAAGTTTTTCACAATGATTTTCTGTGCATGTTCCTTCATATCTTTGGCCCCGACCCTGTCTGCAGCATCCAGAATCTCAACAACATTCTGCACTGAGATGTTTACTTCCAAGTTTTCCTTGCAGAATGTTTGAAGTCGGTTGTTTGTGAAACTAAAATAATCTGGGGCAGTGAACAGAAACCTGTACGAGAGATATTGGTCAGGGAAGAGCAATATTTTAAGAGATAAGAGGTGATCTGAAACGAAGGAAATGACTTATCTGGTATCTCAGCACACTGTGGAAACAAGCTTGTCAAATTGCTATGCATATGCAGCAGAATTGTGTTGAAGTTTTGCATATGCCTGAAACTGACTGCATGGTATAGAAATGAACAAACTACTGTGGTAGTCCAGGCTACAGTTCCTGCCAGTCAAGACAGAGGACATACACTCTAAGGCCAAGGCAAACCCCCCCCCCCCCCCCCCCGCCAGATAATACATGCAAGACTGATATGATGAACAATGCATAAGGACCAAAGCCTAACCATTATAGTCTGTGTTATAACCTATGAAACTTGCCTAGATACAGTAAAACCAACTTGGTGAGACACAGTGTTACAAATTTGCAACTGGGAAAACAACCCTTGGGGAAAAATTATTGTATTCTCTTGGTATATTGGGAAATGTTAAGGTACCATTTCATAGCTGCCCTCAGATTACCCTTGAAACAGAACTCAATAAAAGAGGTTAAATAAATGTGGTCTGAGGGAACAAGGCAGAGACATCACCTTACCAGGCCAAGGCCAATGTAGCAGTCTTATAATAGTGAGCAACAAAACAAGTAAACAAACCCTGCAAAGCACATGAATCCTGTAGCTTTTATTAGCTAGGATGAAACACGAGACAAAAAACAGAATTTGCAGGTAAGCAAGGATAAAAAAAAAACATTGGGCAAACCCAGATGTTTGAAGTGACCTAGACCAGCAAATATACTAAACATATTATTAACAGTAGTACCCATTTAACTCCTGGGTGGAGAGAGGCAGTTTAAGATATAGCATCATACCCAACCACACAACGTAATGAACCTGACAGGACTCAAACCAAAACCTCTGGATTGTAAGTCCGACGCCCTAGCCAATAGTCCACTGTGCCCACTACTGCATCTAAAGCATAATTTTTGAGTAAATGACTGTCGACAGAAACTCAGATTCAAAGGATACAAAGAATCTTCAGCTGGCATAGACACAGCACCAAAGTAGATGTAACGAAGTAATGAATCAAATGCTTGCCTGGATGGAATTACTTCACCAATAGTAATCTATGGATAGGGATGAAATCAACAGTGGATTCATTCTCATGTAAGGTTATATGAAATACACCTATATATGTCCAAACATGACTTGTCTTTCCAACAATATGAAAGTTTTCATCAAGCTTTGTGGCTGTTTTTGACAATGCTACCTTTGTTCTTCTTACAACAACGCTTCCCAAAAATGAGACTTTTCTCTCAAAATAATCAAATTTGAGATCAAGCTAACTTTGTCACCTTTTCTCAGTGAGTATCAAAAACAGAAACCCCTTGGTAAAACTTTAATTCTACTCCTACTTTAGCACTGTAAATGTGAGGCACCATGGAAGATCAGGTGTTAACATCAGCCATGGCAATGATGCACTTTCAGTGCCAAAAAAGAAGAGCTAAATTTTTCTTTCGATACAAAAATTCTAGATACATGACTTCCATATAGGTTTGAAAAATTGAGGTCAAATGGTTCAATTTTAATTAAAGCCTTAAATTGCCTCTAGCTTATTTCTGTATAGACCAATGCAATACTCAATCCGCTGTTTTGCACCACAAATATTACAATGTTTTGAAAGAACAGCATGATTTAATGATAAATTTAATTTTACTACAGCCTTTTTCAAAATTCCCAACACACTCTTCCTACAAAATCCATAAATATAACGTCTCATTATTTGATTAACATAAACCACTCACCACAACAGTATTATTTTCAGGGGCAAATGATCGAAACAAGCCTTCAAAGTACTTGCTGCGGGCTATCAAGATGGCCCTATGGGCCTTGATGGTGGTCCCATCGAGGTCCAGGTTGATGTCACTGGTTTCATATCCTGTCTTGCTTTTAAGGAAGAATTCCATGTCCTCAGCTAGGCTAGACATATCTTGCAAGAGAAAGAGGGACATTTCTGCCTTGTTAGTATCCACTACATCACATCAATACTTACAGCTGAGGATTTACCTACCCTATGACATTAGACCTACTGGGTGTATAGAACATACCCAAATTTCAGTTGAAAAAAAAAGGTTTCATTTTTATTTATACATACTTGACCTGGATCAACCTACCTACCATCTACTAACACACACAAAGTATTCTGCCCTGCTACCCTTTCTCACTAAACCTCATCCCTTCATTCCCCATGGCACAGTAGAACTTTTCATCACCTTATTTTTTTACCACATAGATCAGAGTATCTCATTTCTTTGTCAATGCATTCCTAAAGTCAGTACTTCACTTGCCTTTTGGCTAAGATCATGTATAGTACCTGCTCTTTTCAGCCAATCTAGAATGGTGCCACACATGACATACCCATTATGTAGAGTTCTGAAAGTCAAGAGGTTGGTCATATTAAGTCTTAGTGTCCCTAGGGGGATGTAGCTCCTTTGGGGAGCACAACCACTTTGGGGTAACTTTTGGATTCTTCGGCTGTTCACCAAAGAGTAGAGGGGACTTTGGAAAAAGTGCCTTGACACACCTTAAATTGTTTCAATGTAAGTCAAGCAAACTTGTTGTGTTAGTACAATGTCAGAAGTACACCTGTAGCATCTTACTGCATGGCTAATACTCCTAGTAGACAAATCTTTTCATGAGCACTAGTACAAACATTTCATTTATCACCAGGAGCCAATTTCAAAATTTGCAAGTAGGGTGACAAGTAAAGATCCATTCTCACCATTATGAGCATGGACAACTGTGTCAAAGTGTGAGAATACTGTATTAAAATATGTACTCACTAAAAGTCTGCAGTCAGGACAGTCAAACCTCAATCTGCTCCTTGTTTGTTTCAGCAGGTTGGGTAAGTATTATTCCAAAATTATCAAAATTGATACAAACTTTTGTCATGTATTCAGCAGTGGCAAGAGGGCAGCAGAGCTCATAAATTGCCACCCTCTTGTACACAAGATCTGTGGTATGGAGACCACTAAGTGGTCCACCAAAACAGTAATCATAGCCCCCCAAATTCTTGGGCAATTAATAGGCCTAATGTAAGAATGATCATGACCTTGCTTTTTTTCTGGACCCTGGGCCAAAAAGTTCATAAGGATACAGCAACAGTACTTCTAATTACACAGGAAAGTGGTATGCCATATACATCTGTACTGACATTTTTGGACACCTTTATTCAAACTACTGACTTCATACAGAGATAAAATACCCAAGAAAGAAAAAAGAACATAATTCAGATATTTTTGGCCACTTTTAACAAACTTACTACTTCTATCAAATTCAGGCATTTTTTCAGCTTGGTAAGGTTTTCCAGAGGTAAGTTGTTTTCGTCTGACTACTTGGACCATTAACGGTTGGGCGAGAAGTTCAAAATCATTACTCATCACAATGCTGTTGAAATTGCTTTCCTTAATTACAAAGTTGAGACAAAATTCCTGCATAAGAAAATGACATGGATACACAAAATTTTATTTAAGTGCAAAATGTATTAATACCTTCAATTTATGCTTATAATGAAATTATTATTGCAAAACACAAGGTACTGTAGTCTTTTTTACTATCAAGCATTTCATTGATCTTAAAGATGGTTAATTATAAGATGTGCTTCTAGGTATCATTTTAGGACTAAGATAGTTTGAAATCTAACTGCCATTTTCTCTAAATATACAACAGCAATGACAAGCATTTGTTTTCTGGGTAATATGTACACTTTAGTAAAAAATGGAAGGCTTTGCCCATGTGAAAATTTTACTATGTGAGATACATACTAAATGTTATAGTTAGAAAGTAATTTAAATAAGGCAATAATAAAACTTAAAAGGTACAGGGTGTCCAATTTATCACAATTACATACTATACCCTGAATCGGGTATGACTTTATTCATTTGATATTTTTATTTTTTAGAGGGTGGTTATGATGCACACAAGAATAATCACCAGTTTACCTGTGATATGTAATTAAGTGTAAGTTGTAAAATATCATGAGACATACAAGGGATATGAGAGATCTGATTGGTTCAGCTTAAATTTCAAAGGACAATAATGGCACCTGCACACACCCTTGGCTTTAACAACGTTAGCAGTATTTGAAAAATATAACACCAGTGTCAATTATTCTACGGCATTAAAATCTGTATAGATATATGGTTACTGTTATTCAACAGCCAATACAAAATGACCAATTGGACATCTACAAACTGCAGAAAATAGATCAAAGAGTTACAGCAGGAGGGATACGGAACTGGTGGGAACCTAAAATATACCTTTATGAAATCCAGCTGGAGGTCATTGGCATACTGCAGCACACGAAGAACATTGCATAGATTGACGGAAACCCAGATGTAGTTCACACACATGTATTGTAGCTTAAAAAGGGAGAACTGTGGCAGAAAAGAAAGAAAGCATGGTAGAAGCTAGAATGAGGCCCTTACTGAGTGAAAAAGTACAAGAACTAATATAGTATTTGCATGCTAACATTACTATCATGGCAAACATTGCCTTAACAGTAATATCTTTAAAGCATGATACTGCTAAGAAATATAGGGCATTTTAATTGAGCCTCTCCAAGAAAATGCCCTTTTCTTGGCAAAGCTTCATCTGTCCTGCTGTGACAATCTACATCTTTTTAAACACACTAGCTGCATTGACCACATACTCTTTACAGTACAGCATTGCCTTTGCTAAGACATGTAATAAAGCCATGGACTCAATCAATAACTCTTGTGCCCCAGTGCAAAACAACAATTAACCCTTTTACCTTTATTGATCCCAGAGACAGCTGTCCAGGAAGTTAACCTTTGAATTATGAATTAAAATTGGTCAACTAGGGAAGGAATTACACGTAATGAACTGATAGTTTTGTGCTAAAATGATACCATGACGAATGTGGCCTGTAAAGCAATGTCTTTTTCGTTTGCTTCATTTCACCTTAAAAATGGAGGTATAAAACAAACATAAAATCAGCTATATGGAACAAATGACTTTTACGACTCTAGTAACTCGTCTGTTAAATATATTTCAGCAATATCACATACATCAGCATAGAGGCCTAAAATCCTTCCTTCTGAGGTCTATATATTATTACTTGAATACAGATGTAAGATTCTTTGGTCATGCAAGGATTCATCCAATCCTTACAATATAATGACAAGTTTCAAAACCATCAGTCCATTGAATGGCATCACAAGTGACTTGAAGATATATTTTAATGTAAGGACAATTTACGAGAAAATGTCAAAAACACCACAAGCACTGTCTTCGAATTTTAAAACAAAATACTGAAACTTTTCAAATCTAAGTTCTGACACATATACCTGTCTGTAATTGTGCTGGGCTTTGTTGGGATTTTGCATGGTTTGAGTTTTGTTTTGGGTCTGGATTGCAGGGCATCTTATGGGGCTTTCGCCCTCCTTTGCCTTCAAATTTTTTATGTTATGCCATGTTATGTTATAAAAGAATGAAATACTGAACAAATGTAATCAACTGGTGTGAAGGTGTTATCATCTGAAAATGAAGGGTTTAGTAATCAAAACACAGGTTTTTCATCCAAAAGCATCTATACTTAACCATATAACCCAACTCCTTACATTATAAAATCTCAAATATGTTGAATTGAAAACCACTAAATTAAATGCACATGAAAGTTCAATGTGATTTCTAAGGTCTTGTCGGTTTCTGCCACATTCATTATTGCCTAAAGTCATGAAGTACTTTGCCTTTTCCTTCAGGCCTTCAAGCCCTCATGGCCTGACCTGACAATAGGGTCAACAAACATACAAAGATGATTTGACTGTTACACAACTGGTACCAATTGTAAAGCATTAACCCGAACAGACGTAATGTCCTACCTCATCTGCCAGCCTGTATACATCCATTAACAGGAGGAGATGTTCCACATTCTTCTGTTCAAATCCTACAAAAATTAAACAAATGCAAGAAATCCAGAGTAGGACAAAGATTTAACAGATACTGAAGCACAAGGTATACAACTTTTAATTATCTAACCATCATGAACAAACCTCAGATCATTCATAACTTTGAGGTAAAAGTGATAACTGGAAACTTAAAACATACCTTTGGGCCTCCAGTCTAACTTGTCTGTATAAATAAACCAAAGTACCATTTCAAAAGCCTCTGGTCTTGCCTCTGAGAAAACAACTTGGATGTGTTGGGAGCTCTCAGCACCTTCACCAAAGCCAGCTCTCTGTAATTATTATTGTAAGGTAATGATGCCATTTGAGGTATACTTGAGAACCTAGTATTGAAACTGAACCTGATGTACTCAATGGCTGTAAATATTCATAGTATAAAGATATATTTCTCCATATGTTTCATTTTCCAGTGAATACTTTTTACCATCTTAAACTTTTCCATTAGCCATCAGACTTGACTTTAAAGATGAGATGCATGTCCTATTGAACTTTTGGGAATCATGTGAATGACATATTATGGCTTTGGGGACTACAGTACATTTTAATAGTTATTTTAAACTGTGTTATATTCACTGTATGCCAAAAATATACTTCTGTGAGAATCTGAGGTATTATTATTACTTTCTCTCAATTCTTCAACTTTCTCCCTCTTGCCTGACTTTCATCCAAAAAATCATTTTAAAATACATTTTGCTGCGTTTTAACTTTAACTTCACGTATCTCTTAACTGCAACCTTCCGTAGGCCATAATTGTCATTTCAATCATAATTTTAAATGCCTAAATGTGTTCACATACTGATTACCTCATTCAATATAGAAGAGTCCATGCTCACACTTCAACTTCTGTTAATAATTATTTTCACAATTAAAATTTCTTCGAATCTCTAGCTGCTAAATATGAAAGTTTTCATGATACTACAAGAATGCATACTTGAATTTAGTATTAAATATTATCTCATTCATTATGCTTTTGCACATTTGTCTGCACTGACTTTGCATGTTAATGAGTCCTAGAATGAAGTGGCTGCCTACTGCAGTGTCTGCGAACAGAGATACGCTCTCACATTTGTGGTGGGTATTTATGGTTTATAGTGTCCTTATGGGGATCATACATCCCTCCTCATTCTTTTCCTACTTAACTTAATTAACCAGAGAGTTAGTTAAGTTAGTTAGATGAGGTTTAACGTCCCAGTTTCCAACCAATTGGTTCAAGTCCAGACGACCACAGCCTTTTTCCAGTTGTGGCTCACTGGCTTGTTCTTCCTACTCCATTGCTTATGCTGAGCACCAAGCACAAAGGCAGTAGGTTCCATTTTCAAAGTCTGGTATGACCCGGCCAGGATTTGAACCCTAGACCTTCCGGCTGCAAGTCGGATGCTCTAACAACTTGGCCACTGCTAGAGAGACACTATGCGTATACCTGTATTCATGACAATGAGCTCACTTTTACAAGTTCAGAAAAGAGTCATTCTAAATTAAATTGCAACAAGAACTGCTTAAAATTTACTTCACTCACCTGAGCAGCTAACATTTCTTTGGCCTTCTCAATTTTCTGGTGCAGATATTTGCATCTTGCAATAATGATAGACATGTGACCATTGATCTCTACCCTCTTCTCTCCAAGTACAAACTTTACATCACAAAATTTCCCATTGAGTAAAAGATTTCCAAAGTCATCTTTAAGACTGCATGGCTGATAGGTTGAAAACTGCATGCAGATAGGAGAAAATGACAATTGATTAGGCTGTTATTGTTATAGTAATAGCATCTGCTATGATATATAGTACTGTACCTTGTATTTCTATTACAAACCTTCTGTTCCTGTATTGGTCAAAATCCCCAATAAATAGGAATTGAACCCTACACAAAGCACATATTACCCCTGGTCAATGACAACCTGCCCCAAAGGCAATCCCTACCAGTACATACTGGGGTGAAAAGTTACTTCAAAAAACCTGGGTGAACACATTCAATTGAGATGTAGCATTTAATACAAAGGCAACAATAACTATGCAGGAATCAAACACCAATTTTAAGTCTTACCACTTGTCCATTACATGTATATGTAATCATCTTTCATCATAACCCACCCAAAATAACATTATGTGGGCTATCAGGATAGTCAGAAGGGTGCAGATCTGAGAGTGCCATTTCCTTACCCCAAGTCACAGAAAACCCAAATTCTTCATCTCAGTCCCAACCATTGTAGAACTGTGGCTTTTATTGATATAAACTTACGGCCTATGTTTATGGGTCCATCAACATGTCTTCATAGCTGTAAGGTGTCTTTTGATGGATGATTCATGAATGTTACAAACCTAAACCTAAACCCTTTCTAATATATTACATCACTTCATAATCTAATCAAAATAAGCCTTACAATCCTTCATCTGTGTTACATCATCTGGAGACAATTTTTTTCTTAATTATTGCCATGATGTCAACATAAAGGTATCCCACACCAAGACAGCATATATCAAATAACTCACTTCAAGTTGAAAGCCCTAAAACTGCAATGAGATAACTCTCTGAGATTAGAGTGTTGCTTTCTCATCACAAAAATATTTTAATTGATGTCTGACAATCTTGAGAGACCACAATACCAATGCTTGTTATGACAGACTTCTGTAATTAAAACTGTGTCACTTACTAATGCACAGCCACACACAGACTACCAAATGAAGAAGATAACAGTTAAATGGCAAGGCACTCATCACTATCTCTGATGATATTGGCAATTATTTTCAATACTTATACACAGATCAAATTGATTTTTTATATTAATGGGTTACTTGAGATACATTACTCTTCATTTAACACATAGATATGTATCACAAATATGTGTTCAGCAAAATAACAGAGAGACAAAATACCACATAGGTGTAAAAAAGGTTGACCTATCTGAAAGTCTCCAAATCAAAAACTTACCCTTTTACTAGAACTTTCCATTGATTATATGCTTCATTTGTATGTATTGTGACTGTTACTTTTTGTTTTAAAGCACCAATGAGTGCACTTTTTTGCAGTATTGAGCACTTTATCAAACTCAATAAGTTATGGATAGCACACAGATCTTATTTACCAACATTTTGTTTTTATTTTTCTTCCTACACTATTGATTTGACTTTTGATTGTACAGGGTTACTAGTTACGACATCACATGGAAGTGTGAAGCTATGACAACACATGAAGTGTGAAGCTATGACATCACATGGAAGTGTAAAGCTATGACATCACATGAAGTGTAAAGATATGACATCACATGAAGTATGAAGCTATGACATCACATCACCTGTGTAGCTATGACAACACATGAAGTGTGTAGCTATGACAACACATGAAGTGTGTAGCTATGACATCAAACAAACTGTGTAGCTATGACAACACATGAAGTGTGAAGCTATGACATCACATGGAAGTGTAAAGCTATGACATCACATGAAGTGTAAAGCTATGACATCACATGAAGTATGAAGCTATGACATCACATAAACTGTGTAGCTATGACATCACATAAACTGTGTAGCTATGACAACACATGAAGTGTAAAGCTATGACAACACATGAAGTGTAAAGCTATGACTTCACATGAAGTGTGAAGCTATGACATCACATAACCTGTGTAGCTATGCAACACATGAAGTGTGTAGCTATGACACCAACTGAAATGTTAAGCTATAATATCACATGAAGGGTGAAGCTATGACATCACAGGAAGTGTGAAGACCATTTTCCAAATAGCAATAACAAAGGATTATGGGACAGAAGTTTGTATGTGTCAATTTCGGCTACAGTAAAATGCAACTGACACACTCGACCCATACCAAACCTGTATCCCACAATCCTTTGTAATTGCTATTCGGAAAAGGGTCTATGGGAATTGACTGAAAATTTCAACAGAATTAAGTTCTCCACCTAAGGGTCTGAACTATTCTTTTATGTGTACATAGTCGTAGACTATTGAATTAATAAAGTGTGACAGAAAGCTTCCTCTCAAACAACAAATAATAAATAAAATTACCTGAAATCTGTACATTTCTGAACTCCTGACATTGTTATCGACTGTGCCACCAAATATGTACATTGCATCTCCAATAACGGCAGCAGCATGGAAGAGTCGGCCAGAAGGACTCTACAAGTGACAAAAGGAATCTTATCAAAAAATTAGAATACAACACCACTGCAAAGTGGTATTACAGCTGTTAATGTACGGTGAATTCAAGGTACAATTTCCACCTGATTACAAGTATATGCACTATAATCACAATGCAAAAACAAACACAACATTTATACCATACACACCAACTCTTTTTCATTTTTCTCAAAGGAATTGAATGGAGGTTTACATTTTTCTTCGCTCTTTCCTGATTCTCCTAGAGCTGTTACAAAAAATTATGCAGCAGTTTTTATATACATGCCATACTATTTAACCTGGTCATTTACACAAATTTCAGCTTTCATAGCCTACAGTGGCAGATATGATACATTTAAGATTGTGTTTCCATAATCCCAACATTGTATAACAAAAGTAAATTGGCTTTATACAAGTTCACACACAACACCAACAAATTTTCCTAGACCAAGTATTGTTTAGGATCCTGACCACACCACCTTTAGCTAGGACTTCTTTTTGAACACTCACTTCTTACACAAAGTCAGGCTTCACTTTTAAAATCATAGCAAAGACAAACAAGCTATTTTCTTCATAGAAACACAGAATACATCTGCACAAGATAATGTCTCACCTGACTGTCAGTGGACGGCGTTATTACTGACCAGGTACCATCCCTAATGTCATAGCTGTGGATGATAAACAATGCAAGATGATAGCTGAACCTAACACAACATGAACATGACAAGTTATGACACATTTCACGATCCAGAAATCTTAAAATTGCCAAAAACAAGACCACTGACATTATAGTCTACACCCACCTTACACAACCCATTTAACACTTTGGTATCCCAAAATGCAATGGTGGTATCCCAAAATGCAATGGTGGTACACCCAAATGTTTGGGTCATGTATAAAGCCAATGTGTGTGTGTGTGTGGGGGGGGGGGGCAGGGAGGACTAATGTTTTGTGGTACAAGAAGTGAATCCCATTCCCAGGACCAAAAAGGTTGAGTATTGAGCCTGGTCTGCTGTATACGTTGGATTATTCAAAATACTGTAACATTTCAACCAAAAGGAAGGACCACAAGTTTATAATGCAGGACAGCAAAGGCAACAAGGCATTCTAGCTGGTATTTTCATTTAATACCACATCAGAAAATTAATCCTCCCCACAATACTATGGTACAACATTTGCAATGCATTTTATACATGATGTGGCACGCCAAAAAATTAAGGTTACTTAAAGGAGTAAGGAGTCATCACAACTCTGCTTTGAAAGTCTGCAAATCTCTTCTTGTTTGCATTAGAAGTACTTCTGAAGATGTTTTTCAACATAAATATTACAAAGAAAAGGTAAAACAAGGAGTTATTCTTCACAAACTAAGAATTCTGTAACAAAAATATTGTCGCATTGATTAAAAAGACCCATTCATGAATTAGGATACCTGGGTACCCCAGTTCTGATTGATGGGACTCCATTTTCCCATTAACTCCTTTAAAAGTTTTAGAACAAACTACACATATGCACCTAACATAACCCTTTTCAGGTCCTCAGACAAAAAAAGGTCATAGCTACTTCAACTTGTCCCTAGAGCTATCCTTTGCCATGTAAATGTATATCAACAAATTGACAAAACCTACAGTTTCACGTCCGTAGAATCACTAATGGCTTCCAATCTGTTTTTCTTCCGACAGTGATAAATTCCAAGAAGATGCACACTACAGAAACATGCTGATGAGAGTCACAATGCTTCTACAAGCCATCCTACTGTAGCTTCCATAATGAACTAAAATGATTCTTTGCAGCAGTAACTACAATGATTACAGAAAGACTACAATCGAGGTACTCTTAATTTAATTCTATGGATTTATCAAGCTTTTAATCCCTCCATTTGCTACCAATGCTTCCACTGAGTGTACAATGGTACTGACATTTAAAGCTTCAAGGCATAGCAATTGAGAGGTGCACTTTCTAACCCCAAAATTATAGTACTGCTGAACTTTTTTTCTAAGAACACCCTACAGTTTTCCCATCAGAAATGAATGTCTAGATAAAAAACTCCAAATAATAGGTAAACTAGAGAATTGGAAGCCATCCCTGTGATTTTTCCCACCTTTGTGACTGCTTCCAGTAGTAAGAATAACTGCCTCATGATCTAAATTGGTATTGTTACCATACATGACATCTCTGAGAATAAAAACTAGACTCACCAGTGAAGTTCATTAGGTAATGTACTATCAGCCGCTCCACCAAACACATACAGGTGATGTTCGTGGGCCACCATGATATGACCATACCTCCTCTGGGGTGGAGGAGGGGTACCTTTCAGAATGTGATCTGATGTGATCTTCCTCCATCTAATGTGATAAACAGATCAACACATTTAAAAACAAAACATAAACTGTGGGAGTTTTAAGCAATCTAATTAAGCATATAAGTGGCTGCTAGGTTAGTAGTAAAGTACCTAAAGGCTTGGGAATGTTTAAGGAAAAGAATGAGGCAAAATTTTGTTAAGTGCTTTGAGGCTTTTTGCATTTGCAATGTACTAAATACAAGTCCTCAGAGCTGTTGTTGGTGCTGTTGTTGTCTTCTGTAAACTTTGTACAATCTCTTCTTAGAATGTCTTATATAGGGGGATTTCATGTGACATCACGCACATGGGATTCCCAGGCAATGAAGGGCAAAACACACATGCAGTAAGCGTATTTACAACACACGTGCATGGCATAACTATAGATACTACTGTGACACAATGGACGTGTGCCCATCAAAACCAAAGAGATGCACAATCTTGCCCTTCAAAACCAAAGAGACACGTAATGTCGGTGAAATCCCTTTATACTGACAGTTTTGATCTTTGTGTTTCCTCTTAAGTTTTGGCTAGAAATGTTTCAATCTCATTCAACCTTCACTTGCTTAACATGCTAACATGTCACACATCAATATCATGATGACCACATAATGCAAGACTCATAATGCAACACATCATTAAAATAAAAGGATTGCTGTGATTAGGGGAGAGGTTTGAAATGTTATGTCAGTACTGTCTTTGGGAACCATGCAGCTGCCAATTACAGCATGCACAGATGTGTTACTAACAACACATGTGCACAGCAATACCACAGATACAATTGTGATACAATGTAGGCTTGACAGTAAAAAAGCTCAACAAAGACCCATAAATGCGGTGAAGTTTACAGAGGAACTGTAGATGGGATATGCACATGCAACCAATACACTGTGTTATTTTTTGCTTCATTCTTCAACTGAAAGGAGATATGACATACTGTACCTCTTTTCCTTGAAGTGAAACTCATACAAGTCATTTGTAATTCTTGCACCACTCTGTCCTGAGAATACAAACATACTGTCTCCAGCCACTGCCACTGGAAAGTTACATGATGTTGGAGGGTGATCACCTGTCTGCACTACCTAGGATACCAAAAAAATAAAATCATCTTAATGTCAATACCAAGGCTCCTGTTTTCTACCACAGAGGAAACCCAACGCAAGCCCCAAAGAAGGTTTGCAAGCACATGCAATATTTGCTGTTCTTCTACTGAGGGGTTTGGCAACCTATGGCCTGCTGGCCTGACCCCATTTGTCACTGAAATGAGCCCACCCTGCAACAAATGCTCTAATATTGTACATGCTTGCATAAAACAATCTCACCCCCCCCCCCTCGGCCGAAAGAATAAGTAAGCTTCAAAATAGTCACAGTTTGTTCAAGGAAGGCACAAAAATAATAAATAGCAAGTCCAGCTACTCTTTGCTTACTTTAACTATTAGAAAATATTGCCCCATTTATGTGAATTTTTCCTTAAAGGCAAATGGGAGCACTATTTTCAATTTAAATTCCTTTCACACATCACGCAAATACAATTTGACCTGCCCCACTGCACTGTTTAAGACACCCACAAGAGTGCAGAGACACCTATCTCCAGTAGATCTCTAATTATTAATACAAACACATATTCCACTTCAACTGCCTCCATGTTTTTCAGTGTTTATAAACAAGATTTGGTACATTAATTACAGTCATAACACAAAAACTTTCTAATGCAGGCCACTGCTCTTCATACAGTACTTTATAACTGCTACACTTTTTAGTGAAAAATTTAGAAATAATGCAATTAAACTTTACAAAAGTTCTTTTGTGGTTGCGGTGTGTTAATTAAAGATGGCTGTCACAGTAAATATTACAATTACCACATACTGCACACCTGTCACTAATACCCACCAATGGACACATCATATGCAACTACAATGTACTTCATAGTATAAACAAGGGTAAACACATTACAGACAAAGAGGTACCTTAAGACAGTGTTTCCAGGTAGGGGGCACCAAGTTGGAAATATGTTTATTCATAATGAACAATTTCAAGTGAATGTTGTCCCTTATGTTTTTACAGGTTTATAAACAAGTGAGAGGCAGACATTTTCTTCAATATATCACACCTACTGTACACTGTAATCCTGGTCACCAAACTGTAAGATACATTCAAGATCACACTTTTCCTGTTATAAACCCAAATTTCTGAATTTACTGCAAATATTGTGAATTTTAGCACTGCTAAATCCATACACTATTTTTTTCTTGCTTGTATCCAGAGGACCATAGTGACTTTGAAGGCCTAATATAGTAATTGACCAATCCAAATTCAAGAGCTGTCAAAGTTTTCAAAGCAAAGTAGGAACTATATCCTCTACTTACTTCTTCCCAAGTTGTAGAATCTCCATTCAATGAAACACACCACATGTCATTCAATCTAATAGGAGAAGCAGAGACAAAAAGCCATACATTAGTATAAACAACATAAGAACACAATACTACTGCTTTTCCATTTGTTATACAGTACATCCAACATCGTAAACTGCCACAAACTTGGAGCGTTGAAACCGAAATAAACTTGATACAGCCTTTGTTCCAATTCTATTTTATGATCTTCACATTATGTAAATAGGTGTAAATAGGTCAATGGAATAAATTTTTGACCAATTACCTGTCAGACTTTACCTTTATTAACTACTTTTGAGCATGTATATTTGTCTGGCACTCAACAAACTTTCCATTCAAGAGTACCCTAATACTTGAGTTTACTATAGCATGGCTTCAATGTAGACAGATCTATGCCATCCATATAAGTCTGCCTTATACAGCCAAGTTCTGTTTATGTACAGGTCTTTGTTCTATAGAAATATGGAAACTCTCCTTTGGAAATGCAAAGTCATGTAAGGTTTCCTTTTAAGATGACCTTACATGAGACCATGACAGCCTGGGACCTAGTACGGGAGTCTAGGGAATGATGGGAGGATCTACCTCATCCACTCTTCCCAAATAATCTGTACTTTACTTAGGAATATTTTCCATCAGTTGCTTGGGATAACCTCTTGCCCTCTCCCCCTTCCCCCCAGCTGACACAAAAGAAGCCTTGAGACCTCCTTCACCCCCTCCCCCTACAGCTACTTCACACATTTCCTACATGCTCTCCTAAGTGTGATACTGTACCTTGCATTACCGTCATATCCAGCAAATATCCACAGTTTATCGTCATAGATTGCAGCACCGTGGGCAGATCTAGCAGGTGGTAATCTATAAAGATTCCAATAAATATTCATCAAGAGCATTCAGTTTAATACATTACTGTGGTGCACTAAACTGAAGTACAGGGGTCTTTGCATAATCCATGAAGGTAGCTCCCCCCCCCCCCACCTCAAGATCAGTTTAGGCAACAAGGTTATGGACTTAGTTTTGAATTGCCATGTATAATGTTCAGGTACATATGGTATAAACATACAGTATATTCAATTGAAAGCTTTGCCAGCAGTAATACCATGTTGCATCTGAGACACCTTTTAGGCACCAAAAATTCAATACAGCTCTTGTCTACAATGATACACCCACCCAACTTCCTCCTCTAGGGTACTCTTTCTCAGAATGAAAGAAAAAGCTGCTGCAATATACACAGACACTGGTACCTCCCAATGATAGAGCCTGGTAACACATTTACTAAGGAATGACATGTGGTTCTGTAAATAAAAGTGTCTAACCAATTGTAAAAAAAAGGACTTTTTCCTAGTAAGTAAATATTTTTTCAGCCCTGTTTTCAATGCTCATAATGCATCTTCTCCTCCTGTAATTTATATAGCAAGTTTGGTGATACCACAAGAATGTTTGTTACATTTGAAATGCTGTGTTTCAAAAACAGCCATAATTTTAACATCAGAAAAGAAAAAAAAAAGTGCTTATTTAGCAAAAAAAAATAAATTCCAATGCACTAACCTCCCTTCAAATTTATTCCATTCCACCCATTGTCCATTTGAAAGTTTGTACTCAAAAAGGTCATTTTTGTTTCTAAGGTTAGAGTTGGAGTAGATATCACCAGTGTAGCCACCTGTGAAAAAATGAAAACAGTGACACAATGCAGAGTTCATGCAAGACAGTGAAATTAGATCTCAAGGTTTTAAAATATATATGGCCAGCACTTTTTGAAATTCTGTGATATTTTTAACATAGTAGCTGTTTTTCTTGTATACTGCAGGTTGCTAAGAATGTGAAGGAATTTCGTGCAGCCAACGATTTTCTTAGCAGGATTATGAACTCAAGAGTGAGAAACCTTTAATGGGCTCAACTTAATGCCAACACTGGAGGAAAGAAAAAATTTTTTCATTACTTGTAGGACTTTATTGGACATTGACCAAACAACCCACCCCTCCCCCCTTACTCCCAGATAATCTCCATCCAGACAACTTTCCCCAAACAACTGCCCCCCTCCCCCCCTGGTGACTTCCTCAGGACATTCCCAACCCAGACGATTCCCAATCATGACAAATACAGTACTGCTCAGAAAACTCATCCCTCTACAAAATTTGGAATTGTCCTGGGTTGGAATTGTCTTTGGGAAAATTGTTCAGGTGGAAATTGACTGGGTGGACTTGACTGGGAAGAGTATTGCACTGCCTTCACTACTGTATACATCCCAACCTACCATCCCTTAAAGGCTCTCTCATCTCACCCCAGACAGCAAAATTCTCCCAACTACCCTGTAAGCTTACTTTTAGCCCAAAACCTGTCTAGTACACCTCCAAGACAGAGACATGTTACCTATCCTGCACTGAGGTTTATTTGCACGGGGCCATACTGTATGTTGACACACAGTGACTGTGTGTGAGCTTAATTGGGAACACAGCTGACTGTATAAGTCATCGGTGACCAACCAGAGAGAAGCTATATTGTTTGAATGAATGTCAAAGTGCAGACATCCACTCTATTTAAAACTCTACTGTAGGGCTATTCCTAAATATGTTTAGGTACTCACTGGTTTAGGGGGACGCCAATCCCTTTTAAGTTAAAAACATTTTTGATAACAGTACCAAATGTTTTACATCCCTCCCATTTTCTACCATAACATACCAAATATAAACATGCTGCCATGATGTACTACTGCTGAATGGTGATATCTTGGTGCAGGTGGTGTCCCAGTAGTAAAGGCTCTAAAGAGGATGAGATACCATAACACTGTAAAACACTTGATGAGTTACATGCACAGTACTTGTTCATATTTTTGCACTTAGAAAGCATGCATCAGAGGCGAGAGAATTTTGCAAACTTCACATGCACTATAATTTAAGTCATACCTTCAGTATTTGTTTAAAAGGTTAAATCAATAGACTGAAAAACACAGACAACAAAACATTCCTCAACAGTGCAAGGAGATGCATCACTCCTGCTTGGTTCAAGCCTTTAAGTTGCACTTTAGATAGCAAATTAATATTGTAAATTAATCTGCTAATATCTCAAGCACCACACATAGGAACTGAAAGACAATATCACCACAATGCATAGATTACTATAAGTTCCTCCACTGAATTTATTGTCCTTATTTTTCGTCACTCTAGTTTTGTATACAACACACAAACTGTACCCTACAACTTCTTTTACAGCAAACATGGGATTCACTGTGTTTGCTTCATTCAATTCAACTGGACATTTCATCCAACTCAACTAGACTCATCCAACTAGCAGTCGTGTAATTTGCTCTTTGGATTCAATAAACTTTTCTCTACTCCTTTACCATAAATAATGTTTTGCAAGTATTTTTCCTGCATATCAATCACAACTGTCATCTTCATCAAATTTCCCACCATAAAGTACAGTACTTAGAACTACAGAAAGAATAAATGTTTTAGATGGAGGA
Organism: Holothuria leucospilota; assembly: GCA_029531755.1. NCBI lineage: Eukaryota > Metazoa > Echinodermata > Holothuroidea > Aspidochirotida > Holothuriidae > Holothuria > Holothuria leucospilota. The sequence goes on from CM055964.1 coordinate 29,073,580, forward strand.
TGAAACTGGATGAATATTTCCTTGGATGCTCATCACAACTTAGCTCAGTTCAAAACTTACTGTAAGATGGATGACAAATATCAAAAGCTAACAAACCTTCCCCATGATTCTTCTTTGACATCAAACCTCAGAACGTCATTTAGCATATTTTTCCGTCTATGAAAAAAGTGTGTTAAAGGTGATCGGTCGTCTTGAAATATTGTTTGTGACGTCAGCCTTTTCTTGACATGTTCTGTAGTCGTAACTGTTGAACGGATACACCATACAAGTAGCTATGATGACATCGGTATACCTAGTAGGTATGCAGCTACATGCCGTCTCGTCTTGCTTACCGATTAGCTATACCACGCTTGTACGGTGTATCTGTTGAACAGTGACGCCTCAGAAACATGTCAAGAAAAGGCTGACGTCACAAACAATATTTCAAGACGACCGATCACCTTTAAAAGTAAGATACAGTTACTTCAAACTGAAATTCAACTTAAAATACATGTCACGGACACCTTTAATTTTTTAAAGGGCTAAGCAAGTTAGAACTGTACATAATGTGTCATACTGTATATTCACAGAGATGTTGCAGTGTTAGACTTTCTCAACTTGCTGCAAGTACAACAAGTCTCAAATATACTGTACTACTGTATCTCAAGCATGCTTTAATATTTCCTCATTTCCCACGTTTTTCTTGTATTCTTCGTTCTCTTTAACAATTGTTTTTAGGGGATCGGCGACAGAAAGTTATGCAAGACCACTTAAAACCTCTACAAGGCATCGTAAAAATACTAACTTATAGTGATTGCATTCTTACAAACCACCTACTCCACAATCCAAATGTCTACAGTATGTATTAGAGAATCCAAGATTGCATCCTCTCTGTGCAGCTTCTCTGTTATTCAATAGACTATGTATATGCATAGGGAATGAGAACACAGAACAGCAAGCACACCCTCAGCCAAGGTATGAACAGTAAGTCTGTAATCACAGTATAGTATACTTTTCACTGCACCTTACACCAACACAAGTGCAGCTATTAGTTTTGTACAGGTCGGCTATCCACCTTAATCCCCATGCAAGTGCGAAGGCTACGTTGTGTGCATGTGGTATGTGTAACTAAGTTATGTACAGTACATTATTTGGCCAGCTTCATTGTTTGTCTTCTAACATGATTTCAATGTGATGTCAGTACATAGGGTCTATTGTCATCTACTGATTACAGTACACACTCTAGATCTCACTTTCTGTACATGCAGTAGTAAACATGTTATAGAAATATCAGTATCATCATGTAGGTACATTTATATTTCTAACCAGGTTCTGATTCCCATTTTCATGTAAATCAAGGTACTGTACAATGACCAATTACACACCTTCTCAAAGAATATTGTTGTAGGAGCATTTTTTGGTGATGAGAATGCTCCTTAACCTTTAAAGGTATAATGCAGTCCTCCAAAATTTCAAAACTGTGTACCCTGCTATCTTTATTCATGAATGGTTCTTCTGAATCATGTGGAAATATTTTTGTAACTGAATAGTGTAGTTCATGCTTAACTCCCTGTTTGACCTTTAACAGTCATTTATGTTCTAAAAAATCAAGATACTTGTAATTAAAATGAGAGATTTGCAAGCTTTAGCTGATGTTTAAAAATGAGGATGGAGCAACTAGTTCCTGTAAATATGAATCCGTAAAAAGACCAGTTGGTCCAATGATGATATGGATTTACAGTAACCACAGTTTGTAATGAGGGGTTACTCCATTTCATTGTTCCATTTCTAGACAGAATCAGTATTTAATTGATGAATCTTCTTTTCATCCCATTCGGGGGTGGGGGGGGGGGATTTATTGCAGCCTTTGTGTCGAATAAGTTTGAGATGACTGCTTATTCCCTCTAAAGTCATGTGTACATTTCTAGACACCCTGTTTGCTACTGTATCATGAACATACATTATACAGTAGTTGGGGGGGGGGGGGGGGGAGGGCATTTAGCCTTTGTGTCAAAATAAGTTTGAGATGACTGCTTCTTACCTTTACATCATGTGTACTATACTTTTCTAAAATCCTCTTCGCTGTCATGAACATTACGGGTGCTCTGCAGTACTTACAGAACACCGCATTCCTTTGGTTAAGTTCAATAATTTTAATGATGCCCCACACTATGAGGACAGTTAATACCAGTTCTAGGAAAAGGCTCTTTCCAGTTTCCTACTGTACATCACAATACTGAATGCTGGTTCTGCTGTAATTAAGACCTGAATATACATGTAGCACTTTCTGTTAGGCTACTGTAAAGCTTTTCCTATGTTGCAAATGGCACTGTGGACAATTTTATAAGAGAATTTACCCATTGTCTCCTCCAAACACATAGATGGCATCTTTGTATGAAACGACAGTGTGTTTACTTCTCCTGTAAAAATGAACAAAAGAACAATTTTGTGATTGGGCATTTTACAGATCTCCATTTTCGAATGGAGTACAGATAGTATGTCACATACGGGGCCTACTAATGAGCTTACACTGTATGGTATGTGATACTTTAAGTAAAAGAAAATACTGTACATTAACAAGACAGAATATATCTGCCATGACACTATTCATTAGAGCCTACTGCACATAAAAAATGAAATCTACTGTATTTTTGAGCAGCAGGAAATGACTTGGTTCTGCCTAGAACATACAGGCATATGCCCAGGATATTCTGAGTGCTACAGTACATGCAATGATAACCGGCTTGAGGGAAGAGTCTATTGAAGGCAAGGGATGTCTGTTTTCTCCATGTAGAATGTCAAACTTTTTGTCTGGAATTTGCCCATGAGAGATTGAAATTTACTGCCAGGCAGGACATACTGTACAGTAGGCATTTGAAGCAGGATCTATGAAACTGTAGCCTCCCCAAGCCCACTTCCCCAGCAGCTAAAGAGTTGTCTATTTCAGGGACTAAAATTTCCCACATAATTTGTTGCATTTTTCTTGAAAAGTCCACCAACTTTTGTAGAATTTTATCTTTCTTTTACCATTCAAGTGTCTGTTTGGAATGCCATTCACTTTGGTATTTTTTCCAATTTCGGCAAAGACTTATCTTTTTTGTCCAAAATGCTGATCCTATTTTTCAGCAGATCTCTTTTTGCTGGAATTTCCATTCAAGTTCATAACAAATATGTAACGTTTGTAACATGTACAAAATAGTCAATCTGTTGTATGCAAACTCCAGTGACTCCTCACGCCCTTATGCCAAGCGATTCCTTCGTCTATGCCAAATATCTTTGGCATATATAGTGAACGAAATGCACATGGGGTAACATTAGGGCTTATTCTTTCTGAGCTGGGGTGAAAAAAAGTTGGCAGAAATTAGAAATGATATTGAGAATTTACAGAATGATCTTGTTCAACTCCAGAGCTGGTCAGACGAGTGGCTCTTGAAGTTTTGTCTTGATAAGTGCAAGGTTTTAACTGTCTCTCTAAATAGGTACCATGATTGTCTCCCTCGGAGTTACCACTTATATGGTGATAGTGGGGATGAAGTGTTCCTGGAAAAGTCGGATTGTGAGAAGGATATCTAGGTGTTCTTGTGGACAGTGGTCTTAGTTTTTCAGAGCACATTCAGCACCAAGTAAACAAGGCTAATAGTATTGTCGGCCTTATCAGACGTACTTATACTTTTTTGGCTGGGCAATGCTTCAAGCTTTTATTTCAGGCCCTTGTTAGGCCACATTTGGAATATGCTGCTGCTGTTTGGTCGCCTTATTATCAACGTGATATTGATGCTACTGAAAATGTTCAGAGGAGGGTAACCAAGTTGATTCCATCCTTAAAGGGTTTTACTTATACAGAAAGGTTAAAGAAACTTAAGCAGCCAACTCTAAAGTACCGTAGATTAAGAGGAGATATGATTGAGGTTTTTAAAATGTTTCAGGTGTGTGTGACAGAGGTGTTACTGAAGGTTTTCTCAAGTTTAGTTCAATTACTCATACCCGTGGTCATAGTCGGAAGTTACTCAAAGAGTTTTGTAGGCTGAACATTAGAAAATTTAGTTTTGTCTGTAGAGTTGTCATCTTGTCGATATTTGGAATAGCCTTCCTGAGAGTGTAGTTTCTGCAACTACTGTTTTTCAGTTTGAGAAGGCTTTGGATAGGTCTTGGGCTGGCCATGAGATGTTATACAACTACAAGGCAGACTTTTTGTAAGTTAAGTATGGCAGTCACCCACAGCTTTTTGATCGTTACTACAGTTCCAGATTATGAAGATTAAGAAGATGCGGACATAGAGGTCACTAGACCTGCGTCTACTGAGGTTCCTAAGGTATCCTAAGGTATGAACATTCAAAACTATGTTTAAAAGTGTACAAACTAGTAAAATTGAGGAGCTAACTGGTAGTTACTTACGTAGGGGCCAAATGACTGGCCCTTTGGGGCAAACTAGCAATGGGGCAAAATGACCATGGCAAACTGGTTGCTAGTGAACTTGTACCGGTACTGGGCAAAACAACTGGGTACATTCATCATGTACTTGAAGCAAAAAGTTACATTCTTTTGGCAAGAAATAATCATACTTTGTGAGGGACTACTCAGCAGAAAGTTTCGTAGCTCCAGTTATGGGTCAGACCAAGTTTGTAACGTGTACAAAATAGTCAATCTGTTGTATGCAAACTCCAGTGACTCCTCACGCCCTTATGCCAAGCAATTCCTTCGTCTATGCCGAATATCTTTGGCATATATAGTGAACGAAATGCACATGGGGTATAAACATTAGGGCTTATTCTTTCTGAGCTGGGGTGAAAAAAAGTTGGCATGGCATGGGCCCATGTTGAATGACAAAGTTTTGGGTAATTCAGTGGTGTACAGCATACAAACTTTTCAGTATGGCTCCTCATCTTCTGAAAAGGGATAAAATGACATTTAGGCCTCACTTGAAGTTGAATGCACAATGACTGTACTGTACATCTAGGCTTGGCCTATGGAGATACAGTACACAAATCATCTGGCTTTTTGCTGTACAGCTAATGCCCTTTTTTCTATTGTACTGTACCACTGGTTGGTACAACATACGTTATAGAATACCACGCCAAAAACAGACCTCACCTCACCTCCAGAGGTGCAGTCACAGTGAAAAAAGTAACAAAATAACTTGCATTTATGAACGGCCCACTGCAACTGCACCTCTACTAAAATGTGGAGACAGAAATTTTTCAAAAAACATACACACAAACACATTGACATGCGGCAAGGGAGAGAACATCACCCTACTGTTTAAACGGGGTTCAGTCAGGGGTTCCACCTGAGCTTCCACTGTTTGGGGTTTGGTTAGGGATAAGGTTAGGGTTAAGTCAGTTAAGGGGTTTGGTTAGGGTTAGGTGGCCTCTTTAATAAGCAATATCCAAAGCACTGATAGCAAGGATATCATAAGTACATACTATTTAACTGTATTTTGGGTTTTTTTTGCAGATGACCCAGACTGTAACATTTAGCCTGCGCGGCGAACATGCGTAAGCCAAACTGTCTTGCTTTTCCATCCGCGCACTTTGGTAGTTTATAAAATCCGCACTTTTTTTACCGATTTTTAAGTTATTCCCTGCACAATTGTGCCGTCACTATTGTGCAAACAACAGCTGGCTGCATGTAGCCTACGTATGGTACTGTACAGTACGGCATACCACAGGAGTTCTCTGCATTATTTACTGTCAGTGTTCGATTTTAAGGAATTTGCAATGGTTGTCCAAAGGACTACCATTTTGTAAAATTTGGTTGTCCTGCACAAAATAAGGTAGTCCCACTTCTACTCTTTGTAGCAATCATGGAATTAGAAGCACATCACCATGTGTCCCCAAATTTAGTGGCTTTCACTTTAATACACCGCATAAGAAATCCCAGATATCCATGGAAGTGCTCTCTCAATAGCATCTACAGCAGTGTGTGATTACTAATTTTATGGGGCAAGCAGCTAGCACCCAAAACAAGACATTGGCATTTTCTGAAAGGTTGAGGGGAAGGGACCGGTGCCACGGAGGGGAAAAACAATTCATTAATTGCGATGAGATCCCCCTCTTCAACAGTACTGGTCAACATTCACAGGCCATACTAAAACTATAGTGACAATACCCAATGTTGTGGAAAATTGATGACATTCTGACAGGGAAAGGGTCGTTGGGGGACATTGACCTTAGCAAGTTGGATTTGCCCCCATCCCCAATTGTATGAACTCATCTATGATTGATTGGAAATTTGAGTATGATTGATAAGGCACTTGAGTAGTATCAGGTTCCAACAGCTCCTTTGGTTTTAGATTATAATGGAATCTTGAGCTTGTGCCACTCTCTCATAACACTAAGGTATAGGCCCCCCTTAGGAAAAAATGCTCTTTAATATTAGATTTATTGTGAGAACCGTTGACAAGCAAACAATGCTCAGCAACACGTAAGAAAAGACGCAGAATATTAAGGAACGGCCTATAAATGCAAAAAGTAAAAAACATTAGAAAATGGTAGGCTATGTTCTCCTTTGGACTAGTAAAGTTCATTGTGATAACTCTTCAGAAATACAGCCTTAGGTTAGGTTCATAGTGTAGACCTGTACATATATATTACATGTTAGGCTAAGGCCAATTGCAATGCCACTCTTAAGAAAAGCACCTCGCAAGGAAAACCTGCTGGAGTAAATCTTGCGAATATGTCTCTGATGGTTATTTCAGAGTCATTTAAACATGCCATCCAATTATTTTTGGCCATATTGTCCATTTAAGGTTTTTTCTTTCGAAATTTCTGACGAAGGGTCTTGGAAGTAGTGATGCTATAGCCTATGCCATATGTGTACAGAGTGCACTAGTTAAAGTGATCCAGAGCTCTGTAAATTTCGGGATTAAAATGTCCTCATTTGAGGACTACAAAAAGTTTTGTACATGATTACTGATACAATGAAACTATCACTAAGGAAATACCAAGAGCTTAATTTACTTTTTCAAACTATTTTCAGCTTAAGTACGTACATGTGAAATCGGGATCAAAAGTTAAGTCTTTGTAATTTCTGCATTCTTTACCTATGAGTGTAAAGGACTGCCTTCGTAGCTTAGTTTCTTGTGATGGAAACATGGCGTGCATTAATATACAAATAATGAATGTTTATGAGTGCGATAGTATGAATAATTTCATGAGTTGAAAGATTGAACGTTCTATTCAACGAGGCGAAGCCGAGTTGAATAGAACGTTAAAGCTTTCAACGAATGAAATTATTCATACTATCGCACGAATGAAAAACATTCATTATTTGTTTTATATAACACCTTAATAATTTTGCTAGTTGCTGGTTTAATTTGTGTTTTGGCGGTCACTATGGATTCGTATTTGTCCTTGTAGAAGCTCCATTGTTTGTCGTTTTCTAACTGCGCGTTTATGTAGGCCTGCCTGATATGATATAGAGGGATTCTTTGTGACGTCAAGCGAGTTGGATTCTCAGGCACTGGAGGGCAAAACACACATACGCAGTAAGCGTATTTACAGCACACGCGCACGGTATTACCATAGATACTTCTGTGACACAATGGACGCTTGTCCTTCAAAACCAAAGAGACGCGCGATCACTTGACGTTGGTGAAACAACCCAAGAGTTGTTCCCCAGTACGATCCCCAGTGCTGCAGTGATTTATTGAGACGCGGCATAGCTTGTACGTAGCGCGCTCAATGCATCGCTGACTCATTGCCGTGGGTTAGTATATACTAACCAACGGTCGAGCACCGCTATATTGATGATAGTGCCGAATCACGCATGGCATGTGACCAACAATCTTCCAATCAGATGTAGAGAAATTAATAAGGTGTTATATAATACAAAATGGTGAACAAAGTAAAGGTATAAGTTCAAATTGCGGGTTAATATTTGTAGCTTCCACGGAGAAATTCACCTCCTCGGTGTACAGTGCAGGCCTGATGGAGTTCGTCCGGGGCACTCTTCAATAGTCACATTTCGATGCAGTGACTATGTGGGAAGTTGTAGTATGCATGCGTGATCACCGTATTTTGCAAGTAAAATTTTGTGATTGGATTTCTAAAGTTCCTTGTTCGTGCAATTTACTGCTCTGCTAAGGTAGACATGAATGTCTTTCAAAAGATTTGGTTGTCCCGATGGACAACCTCACACACTTGTTTTTGTAGCATCTGGTAGTCCTGCAGAATTTTTGGTTGTCTCGGGCACCAGGACTACCGTTAAAATCGAACACTGACTGTATTCATGTGCATGTATACACATCAGTTCAACATACATCATATACAGTGTATGCTGAGAATAGCCACATGTATACCACAGGTGTTCACAGCACTACAGTATATGCATAGCGTATGTGTACAGTATGTATATGAGAAGGCCTGTGCAGCAACGTGCGGCATAGCTACTGTAAGTGCAGTCATTGTTATCTAGTGATATGCATGATATGCATTGGTAGGCTTGTGCAGTCCGTGCATTGAAAGGTTGGTATATGGGTTTTTCCTGCACATTTTTTTCATTCCTTGTTTTCATTCCCCGGCACAAAAAAAAACTTTACAGTGTGGCAGATGACCATCTCTCCCTAGACTCATGTCACACACTGTGTTGCAAAATAACACAAATTAATACATGGAGAGTGGGACTGCAACTCCACTAAAAACTGGAGGCTAAGACATTTTTCAAAAAGCATTAACATAAAAAATACATTCACTTGTGAGGGACCACAGAAATTATGCCAAATAAAGTTAGGGCGCTTTGAAAACTGCATTGTGGGAAGGATTATTTAATGACCTGCTGACTAAAGTAGCTCCTTACCATCAAGAAGGACGATTGCCACAATGCTCAAGCTCGCAGTCTGGAGTTATCCTTCCCATGGTGCTTCATGATCTGCTATTTGCTGTTTGGCATAAGGTTTATGGCCACTGCAACTTCCCCTCCCTGTTTTCAAAGAAGTGTTTTTCAACTGTGGTGGGTAGGCCTTTTCTACTGATAGGCTAGGCGAACTCCCACTTGGTTCAACACACAGTACAATTACAGAATGCAGGTCCACTGCTTATTTCTTCCTAGAATCCGGATTCGCGGATTCGATCTCAATCTTTCGTTCTTAAATAGCTTAGAGTGTAGAACTAAGGTCGTATCCACGAATCCGCGAATCCACTCAGGGAAGCTTCCCTGGAGTTGGTAATATTTTTTCTTTAAACCCAGCGTGTTGTGTGTCGTTCTCAAATAGCTCAGGGTGGGGAAACAAGATCGTATCCACGAATCCTTGAATCCACTTAGGGATTCCTTCCCCAGACTTTGTAATATTTTGTCTCTAAATCCAGTGTGTTGTGTGTCCTTCTCAAATAGCTTTGGGTGGGGAAGCAAGATCGTATCCGCGAATCCTCTCTAAGAACATTGTCACATGTGGACCTGCATTCTATAATTACTCCCAACACACAGTGGTACAAAGCATTCTCCTTTAGGCCTAGGCCTAGTTCAATTTCTATGGGCTAACTAGGGATGTGACCGTGTAGCGATTAATTGCTAAACGATCGCATGTGGAATAAATGTTTTGTACAAAGCTACTAGCGATTAATCGCAAAACCCATTGTATGTCCGATTTTATCCATATGAATACTCATTTTGCAAAAATTACAAACGGTACGCATAGCACTGTAAGACATCAAAGTAAAGCAAAGTAAAGCCTTTACAGAAACCATGCTTCACGGATATTACTTCCCTGGCATCACCAATTCATTTTGAATACTTATTGCATAAATCAGCACACACCAAGTCTTTCTGTTGTGATGAGGTATTGCGATTAATCGCTAAACGATCGCAAATTTTTGCGACTAAATGTTTATTTTGCTACACGTTCACAGCCCTGGGGCTTACGTAAAGTTCAAATAGCCTAGGCCTAAGCCTACAGTCAGACAGTATCTTACTCTACAGTCTGACAGTATAACTAAGTATAAGCTAGCCTACACATCGGCCTGGGTACCGTTACTTTCCGCCCCCGGTAGTTTCCGTCCCTGACTTTCCGCCCCTAAAATTTCTGGGGTGGAAAATAACATTCGGAACCAAAGATTAACTTACAATTGTATCTAGGCCTACTTCTTTTTTCATTTCTGAGACCAAAAAATGATGAAATCGTGGGACTTTTTCAGAAATCACGTAGAGAAGAATGGATTGTAAATGAGTACCAAGCCTTTAGTAGCCTATATAGTGCAGCTGCAGTTGTATGTGTATTAGAACTTATTCACACCACTGTACATACACGTCCATATGCATGCACAGCACTATATACGTTAACGTACGTGTAATAACCGTACTGTATTTGCGTACACACTGCACACTGCAATTCACATATTTGCTATGGATTGTTGCGTAAAAGACATCAATGTATATGGAGAGATGTTCAATGATAAGAAAATTTAGTTTTAGTTTGTCAAGCCTTCAACTCGTGCAGGTATTCCATTCTATGCCGTTACTTTCCGCCCCTCGAACCGGTGTTTTCCTCCCCTAAAAACCAGGGGCGGAAAATAACTTCTTTTAGGGGCGGAAAGTAACGGGGGCGGAAAATAACTGAATTCCATCGGCCTCAGTGTTACTGTTAGGCCAAACGTTAGGCCTAGGCTAGCCTAAATGGTATTGCCTTGATTAGCCTAACGTTAGGGATTAGCCTAGCCTAGGCCTACGTATGTTAAAGACCAAGCCTACCTGGCACCGACAAACTCATCGCACGCAGGCATACGTTTCCAACGATGAACTGTCTCAAATGGGCCGATATCAATTGAGACACCACTATTGTAGGATGCCATAGTGAGATGATATATAATTCCAGTCCAGTTTCAACCAAAACGTTTAAAGTTCGTGTTCGTCCAGATCCGCAGATCCGGCGATCTTTGACATTTTCCTGTGAAATCTTCAGCCTACGCAGCAGGCCGGAAACTGTGTGTTTACATTTACTACTCATAATGGTACATTGAGCTACTTTTCCCCGGCTAAGGAAAGTGTGCGTAGTGCAGGCAAAACGATATGACGCTATCGTAGTAATGATTCAAGTATTCAGTGCAGGACTCACCACGGAATAATTCTTTGAGAACTAAGTCCTGAGTACATCCGTATCTTTAAACACATCGGTGTATGAGGCATGGGACAGGGAAGGGGATTTAAAAATATGATGGAAGTTCTGGGCAAAAACCTATGTGGAGCCCTTTGAACACTGTTCTTTGGACTGTTCAGAAATGAGTGATATAACAGAAGTACACGTACACCTACCTCTTCAAGGAATAATTTACAAATACACTCTAAAAATGTCCTAGTCAAATTAAGTTGAATGAATCTAATCAGTAGGGGCACGAACTGAAATCTTGTCAAATCTTTGACTAGATTCGGCTCATAAATGAAACAAATAGTTTCATTTTTTAACCATTTCTAGTCAACTTTGAAACAAATCTTGTCAAATATTTGACAAGATTCCGGTTGGTGCCCCACTATTAACTAGATGTTTTTTATAGTGTAGACCGCATTGTGGTATCAATTTAAACACGGTATAGTGGCCTCTTGAATCTGTACCACACAGGGGCGTCACTACCGGGAGGTGCGGTGCTGCACCCCAGAAATTTTCATTGTCGTCCGTCGGGAAAATTTTGCCGGCTGTCGGGAAAATTTTATTTGGGGCCACAGATATGTAGGGAACTTTTATGATCACTATGTTTTACGTAAAGGGAATCAGTAGTCGGTTGAAAATATTGCTTTGGGTAGATTAACCGGAGACCTAACTCCTCACAGATTTAACTGTAGTGGGAACTTCTCTGTCTGTAGGGGAATTATAATATATTGTTGGGTGAGTAATAATTAAGGGTAATGTGTCGTAAGTGATTTCTACTACACTATTCGGGAAGCCATTGTCTTTTGAAGAAATCCAGCTCTCGGGAAAGTAGAAGTACCGTACTCTTGCATAATTGTCTCACGGTCATGAAATAGACACTATGTCCGACCAGGGAGGTGTTAGGACACCTAACACCTCCCTGGTCAGACACGTGAAACCAGCCTAACACCACTGACACTGGCCCGACTCTGTGAAACCTTAATTCCTAACACCTCCCTGGTGAAACAAAGCCTTATTGAAATGTGATGCAACTCACCCTGACTCGTCGGGGATAAATTGGCGGTATTAGCAGTTAGGTGTGTCTGGTCGCAGTCGGATTATACGTTAACAATACCAGCCACACAGAGCCGAGGTGGATATATTTAAAACGGGCTCATAGCCCCCATTATATTTAAAACTTTCATTATATACTTTTTTCGCAAAGATTACTTTCGGCAAACGAGGGTTATGAGCAATAACACATTTAGGGGGTGCGGGCTACTGGGCCATGGCTCCCCTCACTGATGACGATTTTTAGTACTTAAAATACGTAAATATTAGAACGCAATTTTACTTCAAAGGTAGCATATGTAGCACCAGATTGCATGTAAGGACACCCAATTTTTCAAAGGGGATCAGGACCCCATGCCCTTAGACCCCTCTCCCAAGCCGGCGATCCGTGACAAAACAATACTGCAGACAGGGGCGGCGCCACAGGGGGGGCAGGGCAGGCATTTGCCCCCCCCCCATGGTTTTTGACCCCCAAAATAAAATCGTCTAAATAACGTTTTAAGACACATAATTTTGTAGGGGGTGGGGTGAGGTGTAACAGTATCATGGAATAAAGTGTTGTGATACATTATCCGTCGTATCCGTCGCATATAGGACATCTTCGGTGTAAATCCTCGAAAATTTTGTGCGCTTCGCGCGCGTTGTCTTCTCTGTATAACTCATTGTACATCCGCCCGTTACTGCATCCACCGCAGAGCTTACACTTAGGCCCCTTCTACATCCCAGAAGAACCATTGATGAATTTCTCTCTGAGTCTTTTTTTTTTTTTGTTTAAGGGTTAATACCTACTATCGTAAACATTAGGGGGGCCAAAATACAGTATATCCCCTGGCGAGATTCTGTGAAAATTGTTGTCTATTTGAAAACAAGCAAAACATAGTATTCAACACTAAACTGACTGATTTGAGTGATTAAAAGTTAATTCAAATCCGTATTTGACCGACGTATTTATCAATATTCTGTAAATTCTCGGACTACGCGCAAATGTGGTATCTATTTTGAATTCCATGGCTTCTTTCACGACCGTCGCTCACGGAGAAGTAGGCCTACATCATATTTTAGTGTGTAAATCCAGTACGCATGGACCTACCAGCTCTAGTTGTACTCTTGCCCTACACATGCAGTGACATGTCTGTAGTGCAGTATCGTATCCAATCAGTGGAGGAGGGAGGTAGGATTTTCACTTCCGTGTAGGCCTACATTGTTCAATCATGTCACAACAATCACAAAATGGTTAAATTGGTACGCAGGAAAGGTTATACCAGAGGAAGCAGTTCCGTGAAAGTGGGAAAATATATATGAGGCGTTTAACATATCTAGATGTCTTCAGTGCAAATTTGAAAGATCTGGGAAGGGTCATTTCTTGCGATCTGGGAGCTGTTTTGGCAAAAATTTTATCGGCGCAGTCCGCGCCAGCCAAGACAAATCATGCCACATATCAAGATGGCTTCAGTGCAATTTGAAAGGGCTGAGAAGGACCATTTAATTGCGATATAGAAGCCATTTTGGCAATATTTTAAAAACGTTAGTGGAGCTCCGCTTCTATACCAACGCAACCAAACCCGTTCACACGCTCATGCCTGTCAGTCGTCACTTATCAAGTATCGTACGGTTCAAAACTGCCTCCAAGATCCCGAGAAGTGCCATTTCATGCAGTCTTGGGGGTCTGTTGGGCGAAAATTCTCTTGTACGCTTCACACAAAACTATGATGGCTCCGCTTCGATGGCAACTTCCATTCTGCGCCCCTCCCCCAATAGCCAACACAAATCGCCGTCCTTGCCCGTTTTTTATGTAATCGTCGACAATAAGTGCAACAAAGTTGGAAAACTGTAGTCGGCCAAAAGTAAAGAACGTTGGATTACTTACCTAGAAACTAGATTTCTCGAGAAAATATGACTTCAAAAGATGCAAAATATTGTACCAGATTGCGTCTAAGGCTTCCCGGTAGTCGAAAAATCTTTCACACCCCCTCCCCTTAACCCCTCCCTTAGAACCGCGATCACTCATCTCATGCCTGGGGCGGATGCAGGGGGAAGGAATCAGTCGCACCCAAAAAATTCAAGAAAAAACGGCAAAAACGTTTGTTAAGCTATAGTATGAGGAGGGGACAGGATGTAAGTACGCTGCATCTTCGGTCTATGTCCGTCCCCCCTATACGTTTCTTTGCCTGTGTTTTTTAGTTTCTTCAGTTAAACGTACGTTACCTATCCGGTCATTGTCAGTTCTATTCCTTTACGCTTCCGTTACTCATGCGTTAGTAGCCGTCGAACATTCGGTACAGGTACTGTACTTCTACGTTTCATCCGTTTGTTGTCCGGTAATGATCCGGTGAGCAATAGCAATCACTGGAGACGAACGGATACTAACGGAGAAGTCCAGTATGAGAAACGCACGAGAAAATGATAAAACGGAAGCTTAGCGGATAAGTAACGAATACGTAAGGGGGACCTTTTTCTGTCGACGTCTGGTCCAAGTTTTGTGCATGTTCAAAATCTCTCGCCGTTCATACCGGACGTTCCTGGTCATGAAACGAAGTCGGCGGAGGAGAACAGGAGACTAAACGGACACTAACGTACATCAACGGAGTGACATTTTGGGTCTTCGTTTCCTCTCCGTTATTGCAATCCGGTGAGGTGTGACGGGCGCTTAAAGACTGACGTGTGTTATGGTACGGTATCTCACTCCCTGCTCCCTCCTCCCTCTCCCTCCCTGGTGACGCCATCCCAACCAATTATTTATACCTCTGCCTGTGAATTCATTCTTAAGATTTAAGTCCAAATTTTACATAAATAATACTGCAATAAAACAAATTGCAATCAGTTTTGTCTCTCATCCCATACATGCACGTTTCATTTTAGGAGTTTAAAGTGGACCTAAAGTGTAGAATTATAAGAATATATATTTTAGACATTGGAAATGAATTTTACTCATCCAACTCTCATTTTCATAGCTCACCCTGTTGCTGAGATATGAAAAGTTAAAATTTATTCATTTTATTTGAAATAGTCGATTGCGCAATAATTTGTCATGATCTTCTTGTAAAACTCACATTACTTGCTTTTGTTTCCTTTTGAAATTGAAATGTTTATATAAACTTGCAAAAATTGCTGTTGTACGGTGAGGTTTTGTAAAGTCAAGTCACCCTATAACAGTGAGAAAGTGATCACATTTTGGCACAAGGTGCAGAGGCTTTCGAAAAAAATAAAGAAAACAAAGAATGTAATTTGAGTTGTACAAGAATGACATTACAAATTATTGCGCCATCTACCATTTTAAATTGAATAAGCACCAACATTTTATATATCTCAGCTCAGGAATTCCTGTAAAGATGGCAGTTAGACCATTTGGATTCATTTTTCAAGCTTTGTAACATATGTTTTTGAATTTTTAGCCTTTAGGTACACTTTAAATTTAGCTAAATTTTGGCAGTTCTTTGTAGACCACAAAAATGCAAAAATTTTCTTGAACGCTCCGCGCCAACTGATGGTGGCGCTCCGCTTAGAAATATGTATTACCATTTTTCATAGATTTATTTTTTTCTCCTTAATTGAGAAATTGCAGACATATGATCCATATCTCAAGGCTGGGTACATGCAGCTTAGAACACTTGGGAAGTGCCATTTCCGGCCATCTGGAGGGTTTGTAAAGCCCAAAATTTTCTTGTACGCTCCGCGCCAACCTATGGTGGCGCTCCACTTAGGTAGTCTTGCTGCACTCAGCCCCCCCCCCCAATATTTTTTTCGTTCCGCCGCGCCTGCTGCATAGTTGAAGCGTCTCATTCAGTGAGGGGCCGATTTCCACTGACAGACAAACAAACCTTCTCACAGTTCGTATTTATTTCAGACAAAGTTTTATTTAGAGAAAAATAAAGTCCAAGAAAATGAAAACGCCAAAACGCAGGTTCTGACACGGGGAGGGGGGGGGGGTAGGGTGAGGCTCGGAAGCCTTCAATGCCTGCACCCCCAAGCAATAAAGCTGGGTCCGACCCAGCATGCTTTGCCACCCCTATCGAAAAACCCTGGCGCCGCCCCTGACTGCAGACCTTGTCTGGGAGGCTTTAGCTTGCAAGTGGGTTCGGCGGAGAACTAAACAGATCACAAGAATCACATTTTGAACATTTTTATAATTGCCTCTCTCAGAATAGCAGATCATTGTATGATTAATTGGGCTTGGCTTGTAGATGGAAAAAATGATAATGGAAGAGGAACGCACAAGGAAGATGTCGGAGACAGGGGGTCGAATGTTGTTTCAGATCGCCGTCCTGGGCAGGGCTGGAGTCGAGTCCCTGGTATCCGAGTCCGAGGCCAAGTCCTGAAGTCCGTGTCCGAGTCCGAGACCGAGTCCTAAGGCCCTAGTCCGAGTCCCGAGTCCATGTGTAAATTGAACTTGTTTTAAGTGAAAGAGAACGAGAACTACAATGAAATAGTCTTATTCTAACCTTTGTTCCTTCCCCTAATATTAAAGATGGCCATAGATACAAACAACAAGTAAACGTAACAAAACAAAGACCACTGAATTTCCTCTTATTAAGATAGATGGATAAGATACGGATCTACAATTTCCAAAAAAAGGGGGGGGGGCACCAAATAATAGAAGAGCACAGCAATGCTTTACTGCCCGGCAGTGCAAAGAGAGAAAAATCAGCATTTCTAGCTTTCCATACTATGTTACCGTATAAGAAATTGAATTATTTACTACTGACAGTTCTAAAAACAAGGATTGACTACTTTAAGATTAATGGCTGTGAAGAGAAGGGGCTGAATTCATCTGAGCTCCGCTTGGATCCGTGCCTGGTATATATAAGATGACCGGCAGTGTTTACCATAACGCCCCCACCCAATCCCCCAGTCACGGCCAGATTTAAGTATGGGTCAGCGTGGCACGTGCCCAGGGGCCCCACAAAATTACATTATTGTATTTTGGGTGTATTTTGTGGAGATCATCTGTGCTAATTTTCGTTTTGTATGCTTACATGTACCTAAGAAGGAAACAGTATGAAGTTCATTTCGAGTGGGGGTGAGAGTGACCACAACCTTTGCCCTCTCCTTTCGTGACTTGCGCCACTGTAGTCTTGAGGAGAATTGAGGTCGGAGGGGCCCCCACATAAGTTTTAGCGGCCCAGGACAGTTCACGTTTTTTTTTTTTTTTTTTTTTTTTTGCTGCGATTTCCTCACAGAAGTCCCATAATTTTACTTGGTTATTACCAAACTCTCATGGACTAAGGGTACTTTTTTGAAAATAACCCTGCATTTGCTTTCTTCTAACTTAGACCGAGTTGCCCTAAGTAGTATTTCAGGTACCAAGATCGAACTATGCAAGAGGAGCACATAGTGAATGCTGAATGCTTAAATGATATTCTGATATGATGTTGCAATACATGATTTGTCATTATAACAAGTTAATGAGCCCATAGGCTCCTGAAAATTGCAAGGGTTTTGGAAATGTTAATCTACACAAGCTGTACGGTCTTACAGGAAGTAATTACGAGGCAATTTCACAAAGATTTTCCAACGGAGAGCAGTACTAACGAGACACCTTCTGTTAAGCTCACGTGAAGCACGCCGAATAATTGCGAATACCTGTACACGGGTAGGTTTCTGAATTGGATATGGAAGGACCGTGCGTAAAATGACATTCATTTAGTACTGTCAGTGCCAGGGGCGGATTTAGGGGGGGCCAGGGGGCCCGGGCCCCCCCTTCCAAAAAATTTTGAAGATTTTTTCAACTTCATAAAACAAAGGACAAGGCCCATTTACAATGAAATAGGCATACAGTTTGAGATGTGTCAGAGTGAAACTCAAATTTGTCAATTATTTCCTACCTCAGAAAATAAGTGTTATTTTAAAAACTCTGCTACTGACTTTCAGCTGATAACATTTTGGCTTGTATTGGCTTCAGTAACTTTCTCTGGGTATAGCAAGGAGTTACTCATGAGCGCTGTATTAATGGATTGCTAACTTCAGTCTATTACCGGCCAGGCCCACAGCATTTGGAGCACTGCTTTTAATTTCAAGGGAATTTCAGAATTCTTTAATATTTAGAGAACTATTTTCGACAACATCAGGCTTTTAACTATAACTTGCTGCATTATTACCCTGTAGTGTCTCATTTAAGCATTGTAATTTATTTTAATGGAATGTACAGTACTGTGAATTTAGTGTACAATTAAAAATTCACTAAATTATGAACATTTTCCAGCGATATATGATCAGTTCAAAAATATACTAAAGGCATCACCATTTTGCATCTAAGCAATCTTAAATTAACAAAAATTTCTCAAAGGGGAGGGGATACCCCTCCCCTTAGACCCCTCCCCAGAAAAGCATCTTTCACCCACCAAAAATTAAAATTCATTGAATTATGAACGCTTTCCAGCCATATATGATCAGTTCAAAAAGTATACCACAGACATCACCATTTTGCATCTGAGCAACCTTAAATTAACAAAAATTTCTCAAAGGGGAGGGGACACCCCTCCCCTTAGATCCCTCTCCCCAGAAAAGCATCTTTCACCCACCAAAAATTAAAATTCATTGAATTATGAACGCTTTCCAGCCATATATGATCAGTTCAAAAAATATACCACAGACATTACCATTTTGCATCTGAGCAACCTTAAATCAACAAAAATTTCTCAAAGGGGAGGGGACACCCCTCCCCTTAGATCCCTCTCCCCAGAAAAGCATCTTTCACCCAACCAAAAATTAAAATCCACTGAATTATGAACGCTTTCCAGCCATATATGATCAGTTCAGAAAATACACCACAGACATCACCATTTTGCATCTGAGCAACCTTAAATTAACAAAAATTTCTCAGAGGGGAGGGGATACCCCTCCCCTTAGATCCCTCTCCCCAGAAAAGCATCTTTCACCCAACCAAAAATTAAAATCCACTGAATTATGAATGCTTTCCAGCCATATATGATCAGTTCAAAAAATACACCACAGACATCACCATTTTGCATCTGAGCAACCTTAAATTAACAAAAATTTCTCAAAGGGGAGGGGAAACCCCCTCACCTTAGACCCCTCCCCCCAGGACGCCGATTACTCATCACATGCTTTGCCACCTATCAAAATACCCTGGCACTGCCCCCCGGGACATCCCCCTCCTTAAACCTCTCCCCGGGACTTTATACAAACCACTATGACCTGCCCCCCCCCCTTTTGCCGAATCCTGGATCCGCCACTGAGTGCCCCTTATTAGGTTCAGGATTTCAAGTCACCAAAAGTGGGGCGGGGAGCCCACACCCATGCCTTGAATAAAAATTTTATTAAGGTACCAAACAAAGTTTACAACAACAATCGCATTCCCACTTTTGAGCAGGCTCCGCCACCATATTAGTCAGTTAGATTTCGTTGTAGGTGGTATTTGATATTAATATTTTCCTTCAATTTACATTTCAAAATTTACCATAATATTAAAATTTCCCTCACAATTTCTCTGGTCTCGATTCCTTTCGTTTATTTTTTTATTATGTTTATTATTTTTCTAAGGTCTGGAAAAACGGGGGTGTGGGCAAGTACATGCATATGCATGCCATGGAACAACCGAAGAAAATCACTTAATAATAAAAATATCTAAACATATAATAAGTTCAAAAAGTTATAAGTGTTATCGTTCCAGAGAGCATCATTTTCAATCAAAGTCGTCAAACATATTCAAAATTTTCTCTAAGTTGACACCTATGGTGACACCTCATTAATTGGCATCCTGAATAAAAAATCGGGCAATTCACACAACTAGCAAATAATGAAAATTTTTAACCATTCAATCAGTTTAAAACTTTTAAAATGATAACACCATTTTCATTTAAATATACTATACAAAACAAACATTTCTCAAAGGTTGTGGGTGTCAACCTCTCCCTTAAGACAATACCCTTTTACTTTAGCCCAGCCAAGAAATAAGAAATACTAGTAAATGAGAATTTTTAAGCATATAATGCGTTCAAACTTTTTAGCTTGGTCATAAGAACCAACTTTCAAAAATATTTACACACGGCAAAATTAAAAGCCAATAAAGCTTTCGCATGCAATCACGTATGATGATTTCGGGCCTTTCCTAAAAAATGTGTGAGGTTCACCGACAGAGTGAACGTCAGATCGTACACAGCCTACCCTTCTCTCACACGTCACCCCCTCCCCCGCCTAGATCCCTCCTTTAGGGCAACTCCTTGGCGACAAAGCGACAAAGGAAAGATTCGCCCGGGTGTCAACTATAAAAGGCTTTGCGGGGCCGAGGCCTAGCCCAAGAAGACTCCAGCCTCCTGGATTGGGTATTCTCTTGAGTAAATCCAGGGGCAGAATCATTCAGTTTCGAACCCTCCCCCCCCCAAAAAAAATAGTATCTACGACATTGTAGACCTGGCTATAAGCTTCTCAGTTTCTTCTAAAAATAAAACATCGTCAAAGCCATGGGCGGCGATCCAGGGGGATGGAGATATACCCCCCCCCCCGCCATAGAATTGGAAGGCAGATACTGTACACTATAATCCCCCTCATGAAATCAACCTGGCAGATTCGGAAGTCATGTGAAAAAGTTAAGCTAGTTATTAAGAAAACTCCTTAACAGAACAGAAAATCAAAAAGATTACAAAAATTTACGCTTCAAAATTTAACATACAACGATTTCCTCTAAAAACAGAATGGAAGGTATCAGTGTGGCTTGACAGTTCTCTACATGCTCTTGGAGTTAAGGAAACATTGATGATTGATGTATTACACATATGCACCCTCAATCACCACCTAAGCGGAGCGCCACCATTATCGGCGCGGAGCGTGCAAAGAAAATTTTGGCCCAAAATACCGCCGAGATCACCGGAAATGGCCTTTTTCAGGCTTTGCAACGTTACACTTTGACAACTGTCAGAAAGTATTTCAATGACATTTAAATCTATTGCAAGCCGAAAAATATACTAAATATCGCAAATCACTTTCGAAGGTAATCTGTGCCACTGATATATTCCCCCACTTTCAAAGACTGATCGCCTCCAAATTTCAAAGCAGCGTATAATTATAAAATGGCGTTATTTTGAATTCATTTCGTCAAACTCACGCCTCAGGACGACTAGTTGACGTTTTGACGAATTAAGTTTATTCCATACGTACTGTGCATTAAGTGTGTATACAGCAGCTCCGTGTCTGCTGAAGGGATTTTCCCTTCCTGGCTGGACCTGGCTATGTTTGTATATGAAGGTTTTACCGGACGCGGGCTGTAGTAGGAACCGTCATATTCTTCCATCTGTCTCGTTAAGAAGGCTTTATGGAAAGATTGCATAGCAACTCAAAGCAACTCACATTAATGTTTTTCCCCTTTAGGTGTCTATAACCAGATAATTTTTTAACAAATCGGGGAAAAGGTCATTTTATGCGGATGCGGGTGCTTATTTCCCGATCGTAAAGAAAATATATTCTGCTGCGTGAGTTGCTTGTTTGGTCGATCATTTGGGAAACATGCATAAAGCTGGGAATATTTTGTCGATCACCAAAATATCAAAGTGAGTACGAACTTCATATGACGGAAGGTGAAGCCATTGCAATTGAATTTATGTTATTTCTATGATAAATTAGTTGGCTATGGCTGTTATCTTATTTTCATATTTCTATGTCAGTATATCTCAGCTCAAACGATCACATGCATACTTAAAGCAACAAAAAAATCAGGCGAAGTATAGTATAGACAAATATCTGAACTTGCACTCGGGTGTCCCCGCAGGGTCAAAGTTAGCTGTAGCAATATGTTAAAAGCAATGACAGAAGTAACTTTATCTTTCAGCCCATAGAGCAACGAGATAAAGCATGTACGAACTTTGTGGTCACATATTATAGAAAAACAACCGACAGTATCTCATCAGTTGCTCATGTTCGTGAATCCCTGCTCCGCGATTGAGTTGTTTAAGTTGCCCAGAAGAACAGTTGTGTAGCAGAATTGCAACGCAAATTGATGACAGTACAAAGCATTTGAACCAAGATCAGTGGCAGTCCCACTTAGGGGGAAGAGGACCTTACCCCAGCCTCCGTCGGGGATGCGGCCCCACCGTCTACAGTCGGGAAAATTTTCAAATTTCCCCCTGGAACCCTAATGGGTACGATAAAATATACATAACCGTTGACGGCCACTCACCCCGACGATACAATTGATTTTGCTCTAAATTATAGGGAAAATTCTTCAATAAAAACCCAAAATTTAGATAGCAGTGATGGACAATTTTCATACTTGGTTTATTATTTTATTGTATTGAGAGAAAGAACCATATTGTCTTCAGTGGAGGTCAGAGGTCATTTGAGGTCATCAGAGGTCAAAAAACCGAAAACCTTGAAAAAAAAAACATAATATTTCAAGACAGGGATGATGGATGCTTCTCATGCTTGGTATATAAATGTGTTACTTTAAGAGAGAGGGAACCCTATTAGTTTGTTGGAGGTCGAAGGTCATATGAGGTCATCAGAGGTACAACTACGTATCCCTCGTAAAGTAAACAGACAGTAGGCGGTACCTCCAAAGTGTGTTCGCCGTTTTGTGACCAACGTAAAGTTAGGGCTCAATTTTTCTACCATTCCAAAGATATAAAGTTATAGAGAACATTTTTTCACTCAGGCTAGCATAACCGTTGCAGTAATAATTCGAATTTGAATTACCTAATTATGAACACGTGCAAAGGATGTTGTGACTATAACATGATAAGAAATACCATACTCTTAACGAGTTCTTTGAAGGTGTAATGAATTAGTGCTCGGTTTTTCACAGGTTCGAGTCCCCACTAAGACACGTTTTTGCTTTTATTTTTCGTTCTTTGTTATTCAATTCATGGTGGGTTCAAAGGTCATGTGAGTTCAGCAGAGGTCAAATTGTGATAACGTTGTAAAAACTGATATAGTCAAGAAGTGTAAATTTGAGGGATGAACTTCAGTGTAACAAAGCACACCCTTTCGGCAAGGAATCACTAAGCCTTAGGGCTTTGGGCCTTTAGTGGCTTTACTTTATTGCTCCGCTCCTGTTTTTTCCACTCCCTGGTAACATTCTTCAAAAAGTTAATAAGGCTACCTTCCCCTTTTTATGGGGACACAATAAACCCGAGATGTTGTCACTTTAGACAAAGCCAAATGTTGCATGAGTCATCCACATGGACAGTGTACGTGAGCTCGATCAACTGCAGTCTCATCATTTGGTTTCTAAAAATTATTCCCATGCCGCCAGGGGACAACATACACAACGTGAGATGCTCCTTTGGAGTACTTAAATAAGTAAACCCGATTCCAGACTATGAATTCTATCTTTCCCAAACTTGAAATAAATCCTCAAAATGTTTTACAGCCTTGGCTAAATTCAGTATTGCTAGTCAGCTGCCAAGCTACACTCAAAGCACCACTGCAATTCAGGGCAATTCCTCCATCAAAAGGCTTTTACGTTTTGTAATGCATTCACGTTCGTACAAACGATTGGGGAGCTTAATGGAGGTGATACTGTAGGCGATGTACTGGTTCATAATTTATGATGTATACGTCGTACAGGTCCGTAGCCAGGAAGGCGCAGATGGGAAATCAGCACTTCAAAACGGGGCAGGGATCAGAATTTAAATAAAATATATTAAATAAAATATACCTTTGTAATCAATTTTGCAAGTGGGGTCAGGCCCGTAGCCACTGGGAACCACGGGAAGGTGTCCTCCTAGGAAAATTTATGCCCATATATAGAAAACTAAAAAATACCATTGCCTTAATGAATTTTAGGAAACCTCACCCCCAAAAAACAGTTTTACCCCCTGGAACTTACCTGGCCCTTTCAGCACCTACGGTCTGGTTCCGGGCCTGGTGGGGGTCATTATGGTCTGTGCTGGAAGGGAGACGGGGCTCCAGCTCACCCACCTTTTCTCATTGACTCTGACTTTTGAAAATGCCAGAGTAAAGGCCACGAAGCGAATGATATATTCAAAGTAGTATAGGAATGGATCTTTGCTCCCAACAACATGGTGTACCGGTTTTCAGCAACATAAATAGCGCCACCATCCACTTTTATCCCTCTGACTATAAAAATAACCGTTTGAAAGTCAGTGTCCTAAGTTAGTCACTTTTTTTTACTCATTCGATTTAAATGAGGGAGTAACCACATTCATGCATCGCAATCTCACCTTATTTTTAGAGCCCTAAATTGACAACGCCCACATGGAGGGAAAAAGTAAGAAAAATTAAAATTTCTTAGTTCTTACACTTTTAGCTGAATTTCAGGGTATGATCTAGACCTTGGTTTAGCAATAAGTATGGAAATAGTTGAAGCTAATATGTAAATTCCTGAAGGGAATTTGGGAGTCCACTTTGTGTAAATTTTATGAATGTTTTCTTCCCTATTTAGCAACAATACCAGTTTGCAAACAGGCTGATTGTGCATGCTGTACTGCCTCACTAAATGAGGACATATAATTTCTCGGAAAGCTTGCATGGTGGCCACCACGCCCCACTCCCCGCCATCTTTACCTGCAACGCCGGTACGAGGAATCATCTTTACAGACATACACAATGACTTGACTAACTTGTCCCTTTCTTCAATAACTATTTTTTATGTTAACAGAACCCGAATCTTGCAAAATAGCAAAAGATTTTAAGAAAACGAATGAGTAGTTACAATTTGTCCTATGTTCTGTAATTACCTATAAAATTTTCCAGTTTCAAACATTTACTGTAGCTTTCTAACTTCGTGACATATCTCGCCCCGTGGGTGATAATCTATATTGCCCCCTCCAGCAGCTTTTCTGGTTAAAAATGACTATAAATAATACTTGGCTACTATATGAGTGATTATTATTATCGATCTCCTTACGTAACAGACGCCGCCTACAAGGAAGCAAAGCAAAGCTCGTAATCAGTTTATAATTGCGACAACAGCTATCATAACAGTACTATCTGGCGATAAAACTTGGCTCATGCGTGACCATTTCTAAGTATCCTCTGACATAAAATAGCCGCAACTTGAACGCAAGTTTTACAAGAATGCAAACCGTAATCTCATGAGTATTTATAATTTGTTGTGTAATGATCTGGTGATAGATTCGTTAATTGCGGCCATGAAGTGCTGAAAGCATCTCAGTGAGAACTGGTTTCAAATCTTTGTCCCTATAGACAGGAGCTTTCATCAAACCTGACGAGTAGTTCTTGGTATGTACAGTACTTGTCACATGTCACTAGTGTTGTAACAAGTCACTCAATTTTGGATTCGAGTCGAGTCATTTTCTATACTTTCAATGTGACTCGAGTCATTGTATTATTTCTATGGGGACAATTATGGTACAATTACTCCGAGTCTTTTTCCTTTTGAAACTTAGTGACTCGAGTCAAGACTCGTCACAACACTGCATCATGTCACCAGCATGCAATTGTTTTTATTGGTTATAATTTACCACACAAGAGACAACATAGCAGAACTTGATACTCAATTACGCGAAACTTATAAACATGATTAATGTGTCATCATGCAACAAGACTACATGACATGATCTTAGTTACAGAGGTACAAACACAGGTTTAATGCATAAAAATGTATTTAGGGTTTTAACTCTTCCATAAGACATTTATCGAAATATTCTTAACTATGTAAAAATAGCGACAAATTTTCGTTGCCTTCGACCACTGATGATCTTCCCCAAAATTGTAATAAAATATCCCCAAAGATGTAGTTTACAGATTTATCAGTTCCTAAACACGGAAATCACAGCTTACAATATGGCTACATATTCGGGTTGGCTTACACTGTTTATGCCTGAATGGGCCGTGTGACATCATTTTTGCTGCTTTATATCATTAGTCAGCAGGTTATGCTGTCTCATCAGCGCAAGCGCATTCAGGGGAAATGCAATCGCTCCGAATTTGACTAAGATTACCCTGATAGCCTTTCCTAATTCATGAATATGGCTTTTTAATCATGTGATAATATTGATTGGGTGTACACACCCATTAGCTTCTTGATTGCCATCCCGATAAAATGCAGCTTATATATACTCGGGTCAGTGGCGTAGCTAGGAATTCGGTGACGGGGGGGGGGGGGGGGGGCATGGAGCACGATTTACTATCTAAGCGGAGCGTCACCACAGGTTGGCGCGGAGCGTACAAGAAAATTTTTGGCTCCCCCAAGGCTCTCAGATGGCTGGAGATTGCATCTCCGGGCCGTTTGACCTGCGCTGAAAATATCTCTAAATTGGCATTTCGTGTACTGACATTTTGTATAATGACACATATTGAACAAAAAAAAAAAAAAAAATCACATAACTCCTCGGTAGATATGGATGTTCTTTATGACCACCATGGGCGGCGATCCGTCTTTGAAAGTGGGATATATAGTCAGCGGCAATATCTAAGCGGAGCGCCACCATCAGTTGGCGCGGAGCGTAGAAAATTTTGGCAAAAAATACCCCCAGATCACTGGAAATTGCCCTTCCCAGGCTTTTCAACGTGATACTAAGACAACTGTCTGATGTCTTTCCTAAAAAAATAGGCCTATTGGAAAAAGTCTAGAAATAGGTAAAGTGTTCTGACTTCCGGATATATAGTCAGCGGTAATATCTGAGCGGAGCGCCACCAAAGGTTGGCGCGTAGCGTACCAAGAAAATTTGAGCTTTGAATACATCCCAGATCGTCGGAAATGGCACTTGTCAGGCTTGATAGCAGCCATCAAGATGCGCAATTGTTGCGAAAAATTTTTAAAGGTTGATTTGAATTTGTTCTAAAACACATTAAGTTTGTCACAATTTATCCGACTTTATTCAAAATTATCCAGAGTGGAGTTATCCCTATGGATTTCAGTGGATTGATTGGAACGGAGATTTTCCACAGCCAGAGTCTATTATTATTATTGAGTACAGGTAACGCCAAGATTTGCCCGACGGGAGGCCTGCGACCCGAGGCCCCTAGAGCCCCAGTGCTGTTGGGTATAGGTGAGGTGGGATTTGAAAAAAACCCTGTGTACTAGACCATTTCATTCGGGCCACATATTGCATAAAATTTGTATATGCTAGAGAAGCATAATTCGGCGTTGATTAAATGTTTTTCCCGGAATCTAAAATGCAAACTTGCAAAGCGCGCGAAGCGCGCAAAAATTTTTTGGTAGGTTTCACAAAAAAAAGCAACACATGTAATCATGGAGAACAAAAAAAAGGAAAATCTTTAGGGGTTTTAGACCGTATAAGAGATAAAATATGCATTGTATCGAAACTACCTTGACTATCCGATCAAATAGCCAAGCATTGCTCCGTGAGTCCTTCACCAACTGACCGTGCCGCATGACACACACAAAAGAGCAGTTACTAGCCTTTGCGATGGGAGGAAATTTCCGACCTCTACATAAACTGTGTACTTTTCCTACATGTTACTTTGTGAGGTGGGAAGGACTTGCGCTATCTAGCAATGTAGAGTGGAACCAAAGAAGAAACTGGATTAGCTCTTCTGCGCGCGTAGCGCGCCGAAAATTTTGTGTTTTTATAAGAGAAATCGTCCTCTTGAGAGCAAAAATGGGTAAAACGACACAGTAAATGTTGGATATTGGGGGGCCAAAATGAGACTGCCCAAGAACTATAAAATATTTATATATTTTTTTATTTTTTTGGCATCGGTGAGGGGGGGCCATGGCCCAATGCCCCCCCCCCTAAATACGCCAGTGACTCGGGTGATACTTGACCAGATTATGATGTAATGACTGGAGTGAAGAATTTCCCTAGGAAACAATAGGACTGTCTCACCACTAAGGACAAACAAAAGGCGTTGTCCATAGCTGGTTAGCTTTTTCACATTGTATGGATTTGCACTGATCAGGGAGCTGTTAGGAAGGAGACACAACTTTCTATAGCACTTCGAAGCAATGTTTGTTCCCGATGGTAGTCTTGCTTTTATCCTCAAAATTCCTGTTACAATTAACAGGATCAACTAGGATTAAGGGACCTTTTGTTACAATGACAATGCATACTTCTACTCCTTACATTGAACAGTTAACTTTTCGTTGCCAGCCGTCACAAAAGTATATGAAATTTTACACTTTTGTCGTTATTGGTCGCAATAAATGTCATTTCTGTTAGCTTTACTGAAGACCTCCAAGACAACTTACATTTCGACTGTGTTTCGAAGTGATGAGGAAATAGGCCAAAATTGGGAAAAATGAATTAGGCTTGAACAATGTTCGAAGCAGACGACGCATCCGTCAGTTTCAGTTTCAGTTTATTCTCTGTATCGCCTTAGAAGGCACAAGAGACTAACAAGTTAAACATTCATAAACAAATACTTAATATATGGCATAAAGCACCAAAGTACAAAAGAACGAATTGAAAGAAAAACAAAATAATAATATAAACAACACAGACTGACATTACTTATCACAAAAACAAACTGACACCAGCCCCTAATGATTACTCAGCTTGAACTAATGGCCAAAATATCAATTTGAAAATGTATCCATAATAATCTTACAAAACTTAACCAAATTTGAAAGATTTTTACTATTTTTACTTTGAAAAAGCTCTTTCATTTGAATAGAAGATGGTCTTGTCCTAAAATAAGGTTTAAGTAATAAATTTCTTTCTTTAATAAAATGACGACACTGAAAAACATAATGGAATTCATCCCCCAGGCTCCCTCCCCCACATAATTCACACGTCCTATCATGATAAACTACCCCTTCGAATTTACCAGTAATCACAGGTAGCTTACTATTAGCACATCTAAATTTACTGAAAATAGTACGACTAAAGTGATCAAGGGTTATTAAGTAGGGTTCAAATTTCAACTTAGTTTTAAATATCCTATAATTTTTACACTGTGAATTTGTGTATATTTCAGCAATCCAATCCTGTTCGTACATATCACTCAGACGCTGGTTTAATGTTGTTCGAAGCCAACTACTTGAAACTTCGCCACTAGTATTCCAAACAAATGACATTCCCGATTTATCCAATATATTCTTCAACTTAATAATCCAGGGCGAACTGTAAACATTAGTATCATGCAAAATTCTCAAAAACTCATAAATTAAATGTGCCAGTTTATGACCTCTACCAGCTGCTATCACACACCAAAATGAGACCATCCTCACTTCAACAGTTTTCATAATTTTGTGTCGCCCCAGCTCCCCATAAACCATGCAATTAGGTGTATACTTACTTAACTTCAGAATACTCTCACAAAATTTAGTATGAAGGGCTTCAACTTGATTGGTATTCTCGAACCCCCATATTACACATCCATATAACAGAACAGGAAGGACAAGTTGATCGAACAATTTAATCTGAATATCAGGTGGGAGACTGAGATTGTAAGATTTATTCAGCATACTAAATAGAGCCCGTCTCGCCTGATTCACTTGTGCATTCACAGTTTTACAAAATCTATTGTTGTAGTTAAAGGTGACCCCTAGATAAGTATAGTCATCAACAATTTCTATGTTTGTATCGCCAAATTTGAACTTAAATTTTTTCCTTATTTTACCCTTTGAAAAAATCACTGCTTTAGTTTTATTAGCATTTACCTTCATATGCCAAGCATTACAATAGTCATTTACACCATTTAATGCATCCTGGAGTTCATTTTCAGTTTCAGCTAATACAATAGTGTCGTCTGCGTATAACAAAGTAAACAACTTAATAAAAACTTCTACCTCGTCATTACTAAAGACTTCCTTCATTGAAGCAGACAAATGATGCAAACCTTGTAATAACGACTAATAAAACGCTCGAAGTCGTTTAAAAATATGGTAAATAATACCGGGGACAAATTTTCACCCTGTCTTACTCCTATGTTGCACTGAAAATATTCGGATTTTATTCCATCCTTGATGACAGTCAATTTTGCGTTCGCATAAAAAGTATTAATCACCTTAAGTACATTTCCATTAACATTACAACTTATAAGTTTAGACCACAAACTAGTTCTATCCACCAAGTCAAATGCCTTTTCATAATCGATAAAAGCACAGTAAATTCTCCTCTTCTTTCTAAGATAAAAGTCTACAATAGAATAAAGTGTGAATATATGATCCAGAGTAGAGTGATTACTCCTAAAACCTGCTTGCTCATCACCAATCATACCAGTATTACTAAGGTAAGTTCTTATACGCTCGTTTAGGATCGATGTGAATAGCTTACCCAAACAGCTCAACAGAGTTACACCGCGGTAGTTGTTTACATCATTAAGAGAGTCTTTACCCTTATAAATTGGCATGATCAACCCAACGGTCCAACTAGTTGGGACAACACAGGAGGACAGAACAACGTTAAACAATTTGGTTATAAGAACTATCATATGATCGGTACTGTATTTCAAAAATTCATTTTCAAATTCGTCGGGACGTAAAGGAAGAACACTATTTAAACTTTCATTGACAGTCGTTTAGTGAAAAAATCTTGATTACAGCCTAGCCCCGTCGGTAACAAACCTCAGATCAAAGCATGTTTTTACAAAGGTAATTGTTACAGGATTACCTGGGTGTGAAAGGGGCAGATATTTATTAGGAAGGGTAAAGTCAACAAGGCTAGATAATAGTTACAATGAGACCTGTCAATCAAATTTCGATACCTGAATGGGATTAGATCATTTTCAAGTACTTTTTGTCTGTCAGGTCTGGTTGTTGTGTCTCCTTCCTAACAGCTCCCTGCACTGGTTTATCGAATAGGTCTAACTGTCAATCATTATTTGCCTCACTTAGGTGTCTGTCTGTGTCTACGAAGAACTACAATATGTTCACGTAATGCTCATGCAGAATTGTTCCTTGCTTTACCCGAAGTATGGAATGTTAATGTTCGGAAAAATGAAAGCCTTACCTGTACGAGAAATAAGGAAATTTTGTAAGATAAACACGATGAGTCAAAATAAGATCGGAGTGACTACTTATTCACTTCAAAGTGTTCATATACAGCTAAAGTCTTCATTTACAAACAAATTTATGTAAGCTGAAAAAGAAACTCTTCCGTCCAATGCCCTGGCTTTTCGCTAGGCTGTTTGTAGTGAGATTTAAAATGTCAGAGTTTACCCAGGCTCAGTGCTGAAAATGGTAGATTGTATAATAAGTTTGTGATGACCGTCCTATCTCCATAAAGACTTTTTCTTCATTGCTTTTCCCGAAAGTTATTCCAAAATAAGATTACCTTCTAATTTTAAATTGACTTAATGAAAGTCCTGTTGGTCTCACACTATGCTTGGCAAGAAAAGAGACATTGCAAAGGTCACACAAGATTCTTTATTTCACAACTGATCATAGAGGAAGCGAAGTCAGTAACACAAGATGCGCAAGACTTTTCAACGTTTATAATTCCAACGTTTTGTATTTCCACCAACTTGATTAAGCGACGAAGATAGGAATAAGAATGATGAGCTTCATTTTCCAAAGACCACTACTTTCACTCTTGCCATTGCACACTTACAGGCACACTTCTATCTCCCTGAATAAAGTAACACTATTTTTGACGCATGGGGTACTGTATAATGTTGATATGCGGCCCTCTTTTCGTTTCCAAATATACGGATATATTTCAGTAGTGGTATATTACAGGTAGCCTATACTTTATTGTAACTTCCAGTGAGGGGTTCCCTCCAATGTGCGTATGTACACAGACAGGTGATATTAAATTTCACGACCTTAAAAGTTAGAAAGCCAGCCACTTAAACAGGGTCAGTCTGTCAGAACTGCACTAGAACAGTATGACGGGCGGATGGTCTGTTGTCCAAGAATCATTACGTCATTCAGTCATGCTTGTCGTCCATACCTCAGGAAACAAAAGAAGCCTACCCTGTGAGAATCATACAGGATTTCGGGAAAGGGTCGAGGTTTTCGTCCTACAAGGGTGGGTGTCATTCTTACTTTGGACGGAACACACTGCAGAAAATGTTTTTTTAGTTCTTGGAAGGGGGGGGGGTAAATATCCTCAATCAACCTCTGAATCCGTCATTGCCTATCATGAAATATTTTTAAGTGTAATCTCAGCACGCCACTGGATGTAGATCGAGGCTTAAATATGCAAAACCAAAATTGCAGGCTTCAGGTTATAGAAACCCGAAGTGTTAAAACTTATAATAGCTAATTTTTATCGGAAATAGCCATACCCCTCGAGACCTGAGCTGTGGCTGAATCGACTCTCATCACAGGGGGTTACAATAGTATACTGTATTACGAATGGAGATGTCCATGGTTAACTACATATAAAACTGCTTAACTGTTCAAGTTAAGCAATTGATTTTCACTTTTCTGTAAGAAAATCTTAAATGCATATAATTATCACAGGAGGGAACTCCTCACCTGGAACTGGACTTCGGCCCGAGGGCACGATTAAGACTGGGCTATTTTCTTTCAGTGGGGGATTAGGAATGCGACATGTAAGTATGAACTATTTTAATACATTCTGTCATTTTAGTTGGGGCAGCTGGGGGCAATGCCTCTGAGAAAGGAGAGTGCCCATTCTCCATCTGGATATGCCCCTGCTCCTGACTTCACTTAACAGTCAGATTGATAAAACTGCGGCCTGACTGTTTCATTCTAAAAAGGGGATACTAAACAGCAATTAACTATAGTTTGAATGTTGGCCTGTTTCAGAAGTGATTGTTATCTTTTCTTTTCATTCAATAGTCTATCGTTCTCAGGCTGATAACAATCGTCTGGCCCGATTCTTGTAATTTCTGATGTTTCAGTTTACACAGAAATCTCCGGTGTGTATCGGACGAGAAGGAAATGAAATAACGAATCGACAAAGAAAACGATGAACGACGAGAGAGTTTCAGTTTCATATTAAACCTAGTATGTCCTATATACCTTGTCTATCCTGATAGAAAAGTAACGATAGAGTACTGAGAAAAACCACGTTAAGCATACCCAACACAAAACACTGACAAGAATTAAATGCATATTTCAAAATCAAATGACTGCTTCTCAAGTTAATTTATGGTCCATTCACTGTGTTTGGGTAAGGTCAGAGACACTAACGCACGGTACGGGTGTATGCTGGGAAATTTTGAGCAGAATGTCGAATACATCCCCAATTTTTTGTAATCTATGATTTTATAAATAGATATCTATCGTGGGCATTCAAATTAATGTATAAATGTACCAAACAAAATACTCTTCCCTCCCAAAGTGACAAGCTGTCTAAAACAGGCAATATTCTGGCGGGTTCTGATCTAAGACAAAGATCATCGGCTCGCAGAGCCGTCTGAGCCGCCGGGAGGCTGCCGGCTGAGGCTACAGCCCTCCACCCCTCAAATATATTTACTTTGAAGGATTTTTGTCTTTGAAGGTCCAGAAATAGTGGGTCAAGAAAATGTCACAAATCAGGATTTTAATGGTTCAGCCCCGCCACCGCCCCCACCCACACCTTAGAATCCTTCCGACGGCACTGGCTCGTTATAATGGCCGGATCAAGGACTCTAGGGGAAGTTTTGGAAGTGAGGAAGGAGACTACCCTATATACAACGCACACACACGTAACTTCCATCAGGATTTGCTCTAACTGCATCAATTTACTCATGATTACACATTGAGAACAGCGACGAGAGTAGTCCTCGGTATCCTGCTATCGTGGTAAATGCAGGGCCTAGACCAGGGATTAGCCGGCCGAAGGTTGGCAACTTCCTGGTCAGACTAGGATCCTTACTTCTGCAACCCGAACCATGTTGAGACTGTGACGTCATATGCATAAGGTTTATAGACCTTATACATATGATGTCCCAATGGAGAAAGTGCTCCCTCTTTTGGAGGAAGATGGCGGAAAAGCGCGTATCATTGCAAGTTACACCAATAAATGCAGACAGCTGATTCGTCAACCAATCGTATACGCGAGTAAATCTACTGCACGTGGGGCGAAACCCACGCCGTTCGTGCATGTGTGCTTCATTGTTTGCACCCAAAATGACGTCAGTGTGATGTCAATGCATAAGGTCTATTTATACCAACAAGTGCAGACAGCTGATTTGTGTACCAGTCGCATACGCGCGTATGTCTATATACTAAGTGCGTGTGCGAAGTCTACGTCGTGCGTGAAGTCTGCTTCATTGTTACCCCTCCAAAATGACTTCCTGTGGTGTCAATGCATAAGGTTTATTGGTGATCCTATATATATATATATATATATATACTATATATATATATATATATATATATATATATATATATATATATATATATATATATATATATATATATATGTGTAGGTAGGTGAATGAACCACCTAATGTCCCAGATGACCAATACGGAAGCCGAGAACATCGCGGTGGTGTGAAATCTGACATGCCAGTTTTCCCACCCCTTTCTTCGGTAAATATGGGAAGGAGAAATCAAGATACGATTTCGCCTTACCATCATCCACCAGTAATGTGGAGTGGAGAAAACGAAAGTTAGTGAGTGGGTACTTCAAGAAAGGACCATTACGCAGTGTCTATTTTCGAACAACCTGTCCATAAATGGACTATGTCCATCGATCCTCTTTTCAATTTAAGTAACATAGGTAGCTCGCTCGTCGACGATTTCTCCCTACCACGATGGGATCATCCCACGTTGGTAATAATATAACCAAAGTTGTATAGCGCCAATCCGTGTCATGTGCGGGCGCGTCCATTTATGAACAGGGCGTTCGAAAATAATTAGCCATTGTTTGAAACCTTTTAGTCTCACCAAAAATGTGGCAATGAGCAGCCCTTTTTCCCAAATTTTCAAAATGTTTGAAGCAAAGACTGCAGGGCCTTCCATTTCCTGCCAGAAAGGGCTGAAAGTATTTAGTTCCATAAACTCGATAATTACTTTATACAGGTCTTAACATAATTTAAAAATGATGAAGTAGGATAATGAATGTAATACGGTACTTAATAATTTTATTCATATTCTAAGCCGTGTTGGTCTTATAAGTGATAAGGAAGTAATCTGCAAATGTACAAAGTGTAAGCCATAAGTCAAGTTATACGTGCAAAACATTGGTATCATACGCTGTTAATAAATCACCGCGTTTTCCTTTCCTTGTGTTTTTCTTCGAAATATTACACCTACCTAATTATTTATAGCCTATTACGCATTTGTGAAGACCACAACTTATGTTAAAGGGAAAACTGTCTGGAAAACTGTGCTTTAAGAAGTTAGTACTATATACGTCATTGTTTGAAACCTTTTAGTCTCACCAAAAATGTGGCAATAAGTAGCCCTTTTCCCCAAAATATTATGCATAAGAATTATGAATGTTGCGAAATTGAAAATTTGAAAGGTTGGATAAACAACTCATTCTTGTGCTACAAAGCGGTGAATGTCTTGCTATTAAAACCAACAATTTTTACATTGAAGTTATTTAGCTACCTTTTACTGTGAATTGCCTATCATTCAATATTTGTTATCGTGTGTTAAAAGTTATGGACAATTTCATGTGCAAAAATCGCAATATTTCCATTTAGGCATAGGTGTACATGGGAAGACATTTCACAAGTGGGCTGAAAGAACTTGTCTTGAAATTTTCCTAATTGGCAAACGATTTTGATATGAAGTTTCCCCGGGAAACAGGTTTTTATTTTTTTTTCTCAGGGGGAGCCGCACCCCACCTCGTACTCCCATGTCTTTAAGCAGATGGATTCAACGCCTAAAAATGCACATGAAGAAGACCATAACTGTCCATTTGATAGGCTCTTGTCGTATCTCTATGTCAACGGGAATATAATGATCGAAACGAAAGTGAGGCCGTAATGTGAGGTTTTGAAAAGTTATCCAAACGTTTCAGGTGACCCTGGTAGCCTGGGCTTTAAAGCCAGAAAGCCCCAAGGCTTAGTGAGTCCATGCTGAAAGGGGGTCATTTGTTGCACTGGGGTTCATCCCTCAAATTTATCTTTTTGACTGTATCATTTTTTACGATGTTTTCACAACTTGACCTCTGCTGATAAACATGAACTTTGAACACCACCAAAAAGTTAATAACAAACTTAAATGAAAAAAAATATGTCTTAGGAGGGATTTGTACCCAGACCGTCTGCGTGAGAAACCGAGTTCTAATCCACTACGCCATCAAAGCACTCGTTCAGCGTATGGTATTTCTATTATGCTATAGTCACAGCCTACTTTTTACTTGTTCATAATTAGGTAATTTAAATTAGTATTATTACTGTAACAGTTATGCTTGTGAAAAAATAGGTACTGTTCTCTTTAACTTTATCTTTGGAATGGTAAAAAAATTCAGCCCTAACTTTTCGTTTGTCACAAACAGCCGGGCACAATTTGGAGGTACCGCTCACTAGGCTATTTAGTTTACGAGGTTTTCTTTGTTGCACCTCTGATGACCTCATATGACCTTAGACCTCCAACAAACTTATAGGTTCACTCTCTCTTAAAGAAACACATCTATACCAAGCATGAAAAGGATCCATCATCCCTGTCTTCAAATACCGTGTTTTTCCAAAGTTTTCGGTTTTTGACCTCTGATGAACTCAATGACATTGACCTCCACTGAATACAATAGGGTTCTTCCTTTCAATAAGATAAAGTTATATACATAGTATGAAGATTGTCCATAACTGTTATCTTGAGATATTGTGTTTACAAGCAGTTTTTAAGAATTTGTTATTTTCACCTCCGGTGACCTCAGATAACCTTTTGACCTTTACCAGAATCAATAGGCTTTATATTTTTGACTATAACGCATTTACATGCCAATTATGAAAAGCATCCATGCTTCCTACCTAATGATACTGATCGTGTTTACAAGGTTTTCGGTTTGGACCTCTGGTGACCTCACATGACCTTTCACCTCCACCAAACACGATGGGGATCTTCCTCTTAATATAACAACTCTATATAGCAAAGTATGAAAATTATCCATCATTTCTGTCTTGAGATATCGTGTTTACAAGTCAAGCTTCACAAACACACACACATGCACCCATACACACATACACACACAATCGCTCGCGTGATTGCATAAGTTTCTTTTGCCTTCGGAAGCAATCAAAAACGATTAGTAATACTTGTCTGATTTAGCTAGTTACAAGCAGGGTCGGATTAAGGGTCTGGTGGAAAGGTATGTCTGTTGCAAAGGTGTCCAAGGGCCCCCTTATCTAAAACTTCCGAAGAAAATGACGATTGCATACATGCAATAATCCGTTGTCAGAGGCTAGGTGTTACAGTCATTAACCCGTCTCTAGATTCCCACCTGATCGGACTTTGAAAGGTGTTCAATGGGTTATCAAAAAAAAAAAAAAACCTTTAAAGACTCTTGGCTCCCAATATTCCAATATTCGCACCCACTTCGGAAACTGTTTGACAATAAGCACATTGCTAAGTTCAGTCAAGCACTTTCCCTACCTGCCTCGTGTAAGTATATACGACTTGTGTCTGTTTTGCGATCAATCTTTTTTCACCAAATACGTACATTTGAAGCAAACTGGATTCTTCCTCTTCAAAACTGTGTTAAGTTTTATTCAGAAATACATTGTGATATGCCTATTTTCGAAATAGGCTGAAATGAATGACATGTCGAAATTCCCCACATTCACACTTTTGGGACCGTCTCTGGAAGTGTGTATGGATCAGTCAATTGAAGGGAAACAAAACTGATTGAGTGATAATATAGCCACAGTTCGTTTTTTCTCATCACAATCCATCAAATATTGACGGGTATCCTATTTTGGGGGGTTTGCTCTGGGATTGTTGGTACTGAAGGTGCAACTTCCTGATCCATCTTTGAGCTAAAAAGTTGTCTTTAAATTTTTTTTTTTTTTTTTTGCTTTGACTTTGTTCAGTCGTGCACATTAATTGTATCTACAAAAATCAGAAAGCGTGCTTGCATGGCTTGCCAAACCCTTCGTGTTTCAGTTGCACTTCCTTTCATTGCTTGCTTTAATTTTGTGCATATGTAGTTAATTGGAGTGGAGAAAAACAAATGAAATAAAAGATGAAGTATACCGGATAGTTTCAGTTTTACACCTACACCATTAAAAATAATCTTTCCTGATGCGCTTATTATGCAAGTTAAAGTTGGTTACTTACAAAATGTCAACATCACACCATTAAACTGTGAACTAGTGTCTAACAAGTAAATGTAGATAATTTACATAGAAACTTGCCCGCTTGGCGGACGTACTTTACTCCTGCACCTATATTGGCTGCACTCGTAATACCAACGTCCGCGAACTTTCGCAAGAATTCTTCGTCGAACTGCGTAAATACTGTAAGGTATTAACTATTCATACATACGATCACAACAAACACAAGTATAAATATATATTCAACGAAAATCGACTTAAAGCAAGTCTGATTACCATGCTGTTCAGACGACCAAAGTCAATGTGGTTTTAGTGTGTGATTTCTCTCGCTTAAAGCTCAGACGATGAAGTGAGCAAGTGAGTAGGTCGCAGAACAACGTTGCAGTTGAAGCTTCGTCGTGCAATATGAATATACATATACTGTATCGAAAAAGTCGAGAGGTAGCATCAAATTGGGCTCATGAATATAGCGAATTTGGATGATCTCTTCATTGTTCGCAGGTGTTAGAGTATGCACGTCAAAAGACATATTCGACACCTGCTATGAAGGTTACACAGAGACTGAATGAACTGTGAAAAGAAGAACAAACACCAGTGTGTAACGCTCCACATCAAAATAATTGCAGTTGGCTTTTGAGTTTTGAGTAATCTCAGCCTGGAATTGTCAAACTGAAGGGTAACAGCCTACCTTCAGAACGGCACAAGATCATAAAATAATTTCAAAGAATTTACTGTAAGTGTTACTGTTTAATGAAACGTCTCTTTCATTTACGGATTCACACTCCTTTTACATGTCGATGTCCAGTTTACCCTTGATTCATGATGACGTCACTTGGAAACGACCACTACATGCTATTGAGTCGTAGGGTCAAGCAGTGAAAAATATGAATAGGGTCAATGTTGTGGTCGTATCGTCTCATGAGGGGTTTTTCAAAGGTATGGAAATCGCAGTTGGAATAACGATGCGGTTGAAGAAAAGGAGGACATTCACTAAGTGACAATCTTGGGTAAACCACCTTTCGAAAAGATGAAAGAGGTTCTCTCTGACTTGTTGCACAACCTGCAAAAAAGAAACAGTTTAAGAATACCAGTAGGAATGAAACCGCAATATTGAGCTCCAGTAGTAACGAGATGAGTAACAATACATTCAGCATTAAAATAATAATTTACTCAAAGTAATGACAGAGGAGAGAAGAGTCGTTAAAATGATTTTAAATTTGATGACAGACACCTGCATTCACGGAAGGTCGCTCAACTTAACTGTAACTTACGTATATACAAGCTAGATCTCCCAGGCTAATCTGAAGAGATACGTATATGATTTGAGTTCGAGCCCTATAGTAAACTACAGCTGAATGGTGAAATTTATCTACAGACATGCGCCTCAATGGGTCCTTCAGCACTCTGCTGTACTGCAAAGTTAACATCTTGGCGGCAAATTTATTACATTCCCCTCTTTGAAACAAAACAATTGAATATTTAATAGGATTCTAAGTTGAGATATGTGTATTGTTATTAAGAATTGCCATAATGAGGGCTAAATCGGGCTGGGGAGCTCGACCCTGCCTGACTTGGTTGGTAATCTCTGTGTTGTGATCACACATGCACCCTTCATTGCAAATTAGCCTACGACATTATCATTATAATGTACAACGTTTCCGCCTTTATTCGATATAGGTGCATTTGAACGTAATATATTACGTTTGTTTTTGATACCAGGGGCGGATTTAGAGGGGCCCAGGGGGCCTGGGCCCCCATTCCAAAAAAAATTTGAAGTTTTTTCAACTTCATAAAACAAAGGGCAAGGCCCTATTCCAATAAAATAGGCCTATGAGATGTGTCAGAGTGAAACTCAAATTTGTTCATTATTTTCTACCTCAGAAAATAAGTGTTATGCCAATAACTCTGGTACTGACTTCCAGCTG
Organism: Holothuria leucospilota; assembly: GCA_029531755.1. Lineage (NCBI taxonomy): Eukaryota > Metazoa > Echinodermata > Holothuroidea > Aspidochirotida > Holothuriidae > Holothuria > Holothuria leucospilota. Next base: position 29,113,579 of record CM055964.1, read on the forward strand.
ACCTCTTTCATCAGAACGATGTCGTTACAAGTCATTTTGTGAGAAATTGCCAATCAAAGTTGGTGAACGTATTAATGAGGAAAAAACAATTAAATGTGGCATCATATCAATGTGTTAAACAATTGTTTTTCTCCTTGACCTTTCAGGAATCAATTTATTTATTGTGGTCTCCATGAATTTGGTCAAAGCCTTGGTTTGGGTCATTCCACTGACCTTACTGCCCTTATGACCTTCCAGAGTGGGTAACAGAACCGTTTCTTATTCTAAATATACTGCTCTGGTGGATATAGGACCCAATTTCGACTTCCGTACGATGATCAGCTAGCAATCCAACTGTTGTGTGGTAAGAATGTATAATCTGGAGACATGATGCGCCTCAATCGTTGTTCGGCACAACTTTTGCTGTACTGCAAAGTTAGCATCTTGGCGACAAATAACACCCTCCTTGAACAGTCTATCGAAGTAAAACAATTGAATTTTGAAATACTTTAGTAGAAATAATATCAAATAATGAAGGTAGCTTCTTTTTGATTTACCTCGTGTTAAAGTGGTTTCTTGCAACAAATCCCCCACCCCAGTAAATTTTCCCTTATTACTTGTACCCGCGGCCTCCTCAAAAGAAATAAAAACTCCTGTTTAGTGCACCCCTGAAGTACAATGTCAAGCGCGGATCCAGGTGGGGGCGCACCCTGCGCACGCCCCCTTTTTTCGATGACCAACGATTTTTGAAAAACTAAACAATAAGATATGGAAATTATGGTTCCCAGATTGGGAAATCGCATCTAAGCGCATCTAGTATTCAAATTTTCTTGGTGGAGGACCCTCTAACTCCCCGCCGTGGCTTCGCGCATTCGGCGCTCGCTCGTCGGCCTTCGGCCGACGGTGTGTGAGCCCCTCCCCTTTCTTAAAATCCTGGATCCGCGCCTGAATGTCCTGTATGAGTTCAAAGTTCTCGAGGCCATATCCACATACTTCTGTATGTGAACTGTCTGCAGTGCTTTGTCTACAGTGAGTGATGAGCATATAGTTATCAATGATCAATTAGAGTGCCATGCTATTGTTTGACTTTATGTCATTCAATATATAGTTACAAATTAGTGTTTAAAGGCAACAGGCAGTCGCCCCAAAATTGCTGTGAAAAACCAGCCAACTCTTCGCAAATTTCCTTTTATTTGCCTTAAAAGCACCTCTGAAGATGTTTTTTTAACATAACTATTACAAACAAAATGTAAAGCAAGTAGTTATTTGCCATGAATTTGAAAATTCACAGGAACAAAAATATTGTCACATGATCAAACAATCCATTCGTGAATTAGGATGACTGGGTGCACTAATTCTGATTTGGGTGACTGCATATTCCCTTTAAGAGGAACGAGGATATTCCTAAATATGTTTGGGGTGATGTTACATCCCCCTTAAAGAGCATAAAAGTATTTTTTTCCTTCTCTTCAATCTGTCAACGGATATGTTGGGGTAATGTAATGGGAATAAATTACTCTGAAGATTTCTTAGTCTTCAAGCTGAACTCTGTGTAGCCTGCAGATATTCGAGTCTGTTAATATTTGATCATATTTCCGGCTTTAATACTTTCAGGGACAGGCACTTTGGAGAAATGAGAGGTAAAATTCATTCCTTTACCAAGATATATTACTCTTGAATCTCAAAGTTTTGAAGCAAGTAAGCATTTCTTTTAAATGATATCGAATAATTCTTAGCAAACGGTCTCGTTTCCTTGATGTACTTTGTTTGAACTTACTACGGACACCTTTAGGTGAATCTTTATCTAGTTCCCTATCTGGGTTTTTTTAAAAAGGAAAGTTAACAAGTTCAAAGGTCATCTGATAGTCAACGTTGCAAGAGACATTGCTTCCAGTCACTTATACGTGGTTTTATTACATTTATGAAGGAAATGGCACGGACACTTTTACTTCCCGCTCATTCCCAGGCCTGTGAGAACACCGGTTGTGACCTTGCTTGTAGCCATCATATTTGTATACGATAGGCCTAATGATATTATTTCTGTCATAATGTCCTGCAGCTCCGTCGTTGTAATATCCCGCATTAAACAGCTAAAGACGTGCTCATCACACTGTAAAAACGGTGTTTAGGAATTAAACATTTTTCTTAACACTTTTTGCCCCCCTACTTGCGTGATGTAGTCATCTCCTCACTTCGACGAGCAATGCTCTGTTCTCTTCGTTTTTAATCTATCGTTTTGATGATGTTGAAATAAATTAGGGTATAAATTAGGGTATGAGCTAAAGTAAACCGCAATGTAATTCCCATACCCAGGGCCGTCTTAACGCATGGGCCCACTGGGCCCAGGCCCAGGGCCCCGCGATGTCAGGGGCCCCGCAAATTGACCTCTGCGCAAAAAAATCATACCTCCTCTTGCGTAAAAGATTTTTGTGTGGAAATACTTTTCAAAAGTCCAGTGTTGTTATTAGGGATGGAGAGCAACTGGAAGATTACTCTTCTATAATGTATTTCAGCTTTTAGATATATCACATATGTTATTCACATAAAAGTTCCAATTTCCATGCTTCATGCGCGACATGGGGGGGGGGGGGGAAATGCAGGCATGTCTATGCTTGAGCGATGGTCAAGGATGTCAATTTTTCACGCAACTTTTTTCTAACACACTTGATTGAGGGGCCCCGCTCCAGTGCCGGGCCCAGGGCCCGGTGATCTCTTAAGACGGCCCTGCCCATACCGCTCATACATTCACACTCATGATAGAGACATGGGATTACGAAGGAGCAAGTTGGCTGTAAAGTTAAAAAGAAATTCACAAGAGGTTATGATGTCAGTCACTTATGTTACGGCTTGTGGTCGCGAGTCAAACCAATAACAGCGAAAGATCACAGAAGAACGAGATTAAAATTCAACAACTTAATGATTATTTACAATCTCCTTATCTTACTTAAATTTACAATAATTAATTAGACTTACTCACAATCCTTTACTCAATATTTGCCTGGTCTGGTCCAAGGGCTGGTAGTGCATGCACGTTGACAATGGCACAGTGGTAGACCTGCAGCGTGCTGTAGCGTAGGAACTGGTTCCACGAGCGAATAACGACAAGACTAGCGATGATGGATGATAACAATCTCAATACACAGCGTAGAAACGGCGTAAGGCAATTTATCACAAGTGTGCAGTGTCAGTGGCTGGGAATAACTTCTCAACAGCGTCTGGACTCGATGAAGTATTAGGGCATTTCTCAATGTCTCTCTAGTGTGATAGTTGTTGAACTGCCTTTTATATGCTAGGCTTTTCTTCGAGAACTCTCCAGAATTTAACTGAAATTTCTAGTGTACACAGTCCAGTAATTACGAGAACGTTCCTTAATAGAAACTTCTAGAACACACAGTAGTTGTAATTGGGACATAACGTAAACAGTTCTTACTTCTAGACAGTTCTAGAAAGGCTGCGTTGAAGTTGGACGTCTCTGGAACTTTCCATTCGCTCGTCGATGGATTCAATCCGGTGTTCCTGACGGGTCGTCTTGTAACACTCCCCCCCTTGAAGAAGTTTTGGACGTCTCGGACAAAACTTAAGTTACAATATTTACAATGTATAACTTTACAGTAATAACTACAGTATGTATATTATGTAGTCCAATATTCAATGGAAGGTATAATCATAACATACAACTTGTCTTGCAAGGTGATGATAATACATGAATACAGCAACATCATCAATACACGTTGTGCCATAGTTAACACAAAATTTCAAAACTTACAGTGAGATTTTCAACATACTGCATCAGATCAAATTCTTGACAAAGAGTCTGGTACAACATTGTCTTTCCCTTTAATGTGCTTAATATCTACATTATATGATTGCAGAAATAAACTCCACCTCATCAATCTTTGATTCTTATTCTTCATCTTAGATAAAAATGTCAAAGGGTTATGATCAGTGTATACAGTGATAGGGAAACTAGTAGCTCCCAAATAAACATCAAAGTGTTGAAGACCAAGTATCAAAGCTAATGTCTCTTTTTCAATTGTTGAATGATTTTTCTGGTGTTTGTCAAATTTCTTAGAATAATAACAAACAGGGTGATCAACACCATGCTCATCAGCTTGAAGCAAAACTGCTCCTATGCCATTGTCACTGGCATCTACTGCCAACTTAAATTGCTTCTCAAAATCTGGAGCAATCAACACTGGTGAACTCATTAGTGCCTTTTTCAATAATTCAAATGCTGCTTGGCAATTATCTGTCCAATCAAACTTTTCATTTTTCTTTAATAATTTTGTCAGTGGTGCAGCAATGTCAGAGAAATTCGGACAAAAACGTCTGTAGTAACCAGCCATGCCTAGGAAGCGCATGAGCTGCCTTTTATCAGTTGGAGCAGGGAATTTGTCAACGCCCTCAACTTTGGCCTTAATTGGTCTAACTTTACCCTGACCAACCACATGCCCTAAGTACACCACATGGGCACAAGCAATCTCACTTTTGACTAAATTGACAGTCAAATTAGCTTTGGCAAGTTTGTCAAATAATGCCTTAACATGTTGTACATGTTCATCCCATGAGTTGCTGTACACAATAAGGTCATCAATATATACTTCACAATTTTCTAAGTCTGACGTAAGGTTATTTACTAAGCGTTTAAAGGTCATCTGTGAATTTTTCATACCAAACGGCATAACCTTATACTGAAATAACCCATCTGGCGTCACGAATGCCGAGATTTTCTGAGCCCTCTCAGTGAGTGGTATCTCCCAGTACACCTTTAGTAAGTCAAACTTTGACACATACGCAGCTTTCCCAATCCTATCAATACAATCATCGATACGGGGTATCGGATAGGAATCCGTTCTTGTGACTGCATTCACCTTTCGGTAATCAGTACAAAATCTGTACCCACCGTCTGGCTTGGGGACCAATATACAAGGGGAAGACCATTCACTATTACTAGGTTCTATAATGTCATGGTCCAACATGTAACGAACCTCATCCCTGAGATGTTGTCGTTTTCTAGGGTTAACTCGGTAAGGATGCTGCTTGATTGGTGTGGCATCTCCCACATCAACATCATGTTCAATCAAATTTGTCCTAGTAGGATCATCTGAGAACAAGCATGCATATTCATAGATTAATGATTTCATTTCTGACTTTTCTTTGTGATCCAGATGACTTAATTTCTGGTCAAGATTTTTCAACACATCAGAATTTTGTAACTTAATACACATGTCAGGAACATTATTAGCCTTGATCTCATCATTACTGAGTTCATGATCAGCATTGATTATACACACTTGATCACCTGTATCATTAGTGTTACTATTCCCATCATGTACACTTTCATCCTTAGAAATGTCACAATCTTCTCTTTCATAATATCTCTTCATCATATTAATATGACATACTCTTTTAGATTTACGCTTGTCAGGTGTCAAAATGACGTAATCTGTGTCACTGACCTTTCTCTCAATGACATAAGGTCCTTGAAAGCGAGCTTGAAGTGGCTGACCAGAAACAGGTAAAAACACTAGCACCTTATCACCAGGTTTAAACTCTCTTTTCACAGTAGTCTTGTCATACCACGCTTTCATTTTCTTCTGAGAGTGTCTCAGATTTTCCTGAGCAAGTTCACATGCTCCATGAAGACGATCTTTAAAGCGGGATACATAATCAAGTAGATGTATGTCTTCACCTGGATCTGATAACCACTTCTCCTTTAACAATTTCAATGGTCCACGAACTGTGTGTCCAAAGACAAGTTCAAATGGACTGAACCCAAGTGACTCTTGCATAGATTCCCTGGCAGCAAACATTACAAATGGAATGCCTTCATCCCAATCTCTCTCATTATCATGACAATATGTCTTTAACATATTCTTCAATGTTTGGTGAAACCTTTCTAAAGCCCCTTGGCTTTCCGGATGATAAGCCGAAGACTTAATTTGGTCTATGCCTAACTCATACAACATCTGCTGGAATACAGTTGACATGAAATTAGACCCTTGATCTGATTGGATCTCTTTCGGCAACCCAAACAATGTGAAAAATTTAAGTAAAGCTTGTAAGACTGTCCGAGCCTTAATATTCCTCAGAGGTATTGCCTCTGGAAACCTTGTAGAAGCACACATAATGGTTAATATATACTGATGCCCTGCCCTACTCTTAGGTAGGGGACCTACACAATCAATGATGACTCTACTAAACGGCTCTTCAAAAGCAGGAATTGGCTTTAAGGGTGCAGCCGGAATATTCTGATTCGGCTTCCCAACCATTTGACATGAGTGACAGGTCTTACAAAATTTGGCCACATCACTTTTAAGTTTTTGGCCAATAAAAGTGATTTAGAATTCTGTGGTAAGTCTTATTGACTCCTAGGTGCCCTGCAAATGGCATTTCATGAGCAATACTCAGTATTTCCCTTCTATAAGTCCTAGGTACCACAATTTGATGGTAAATTCTCCACTCTTCATCTAATAGTGCATCAGGTGGTCGCCATTTACGCATCAAAATATTGTTTTTCAAATAAAAGCAGACTGGGACGTCTTTCGATTCATCCTCAGTGAGTGCACCAGCTATTAATGGCTGAAGCTCTTCATCATGTTGTTGTTGCACTGACAACTGGTCTCTGTGGAGTGTGTCAGACATTTTTGATTTTTCCTGTTCAACCCCCTCACTATGTGTGGGGCCAGGAGACTCACAATCCTGACTATCATTAAGATTAGTCATAAAAGATTGGCTGAGATCATACCAAGAATCTTCACTTTCATGAATATTTTCACTAGAATCTTTTCCAGACTCTGACTCCTCCTTTCGGAGAGTTGTTCCATTTTTAGGAACTAATTCCTCAATTTTAGAGGGCGGATGATTAAGTTTATCATCCTTATTTTCAGAAATCATACCCTCATTTTTAGAGAGTGGATGTTCAAGATTATCATCCTTACATGATTCCCTACTTGTTCCACTTTTGGGAACTGTATCCTCACTTTTGGAGGATGGATGTTTAAGATTATCATCCACGGCGAGCTTTTGTGACATAGCTCTAGTGACAGCACAGGCAGGGAATAAATTTGGAAATTCCTTTTCTAATTGCTCTGTGTTGTTATAATCACATGGTTTATCTGTCAAAATTGCATTGGCTACTACCTTTCCACCAGCTAGGTCATTGCCTAGCAGCAGAGATACCCCCTTTACAGGTAGAGTAGGTCTGACCCCTACTATGACCGACCCAGAAACTAAATCTGACTTCAAATTAATTTTGTGGAGAGGGACAGAAATAAATCCACACTCAACCCCCTGAATTAGTACATTTGCCCCTGTGGAAGTAGAGTCCGATAATGGCAAAACTCCATCAAGAAGCAACGACTGAGTTGCGCCTGTGTCACGCAAAATTTTAATTTTGACGGGTGGATGAGCTGAATTCCCATCTAGGGAAATAAACCCCTCAGACACGAATGGAAGGTATTCTTCCTTAATTTTGTCTTTAGAATTAGGCCGTAAAGTCACGACTACCTCAGAAGTGTTCTCTACATTGGCTAAGGCATTTGGAGCTGTTTCAGTCTCCTTTAATTTTGCCAATTTGAAGCAATTTGCCGTTGTGTGGCCCTTTTTGTGACAGAAACCACAAATTATAATGTCTTTAAAGGCAGCTTTGTTTGAGCTGACCTGGTCGTTCTTTTGACGACTTGAATCTGGTTGTTTTTTACCAGAATTTGTTGGAGAGATAGAACCAGACTGAGATCCACTGTTACCTGTTGTGCCACTACTATTGCCATATTTCTTATTTGGCCTTCTAAACCTATTCTTGTTTTGAGTCCGACCCATTTTACTGAATTTATGGGTAAGTGCATAATGATCAGCCAAATTTGCCACTTCTTTTAAGTTGTCAGCCTTATTTTCCTCAAGGTGAGTCTTAATGTCATCATTCACACACCGTTTGAATTCCTCGACCAGCATCAGTTGTCTTAAAGTGTCAAATGTGGAGACCTTCTTGGAAGCACACCATCTATCGAAATGCCTTTCTTTTTGATAAGCAAACTCTACGTATGTTTGTGTATCCGCCTTACGATACTTTCTAAATTTTTGGCGATAAGCTTCGGGCACTAATTCATAGGCTTGTAATATGGCCTTTTTAACTTTATCATAATCCATGCTGTCCTCTATTGACAGAGCGGAATACACTTCTTGAGCCTTGCCTGTGAAATTACTCTGGATGAGTATGGACCATTTATCTCTTGGCCACTTTAGTTGCTCACCCAGCTTTTCAAAATGGTTAAAGAATTTCTCCACATTATCCTCCTGAAATTATTCCACAAATTTTACGTGCTTAGAAACATCGAATAATCCCCCAGTATCCAAGCCTATTTTAGGGTCTGAGCCTTTTATGACCCCTAACTCTAGTTGCTTCAACCTAAATTCATGTTCTCTTGCCTCTTTTTCCCTTTGCATTTGCATTTGCATTTCTCTTTCCTCTTTTTCCTTTTGCATTTGCATTTGCATTTCTCTTTCCTCTTTTACCTTTTGCATTTCTCTTTCCTCTCTTTCCCTTTCTCTTTCCATTTCTTTTAATCTAATCTCCTTATTCATTTCTATTTCAAGCCTTTTCAATTCAAATGTGTTGTCAGTTGGCACAGTGATAGCTGTTTCCAATACTGTAATAGGCAGGATACTTTCATCCACTAGATATTCTAGAACATATCTTTTAATCTCGTCTTTCCGCATTAAAGGCTGAAATTCAACGCCATAATGTTTTGCGACCTTTACAATCTCAGACTTCTTTAATGAATCTAGTTCCTCGACTGAGGGACTAGCCACGAATTTATCTAAGTTGAATGGCATTTTGAAATTGTATCAAGCCTTCAACAAACAAATAAGTAGTCTGAGCAAACACAGTTGCTTACGATTCACAACAGAATTTCTCGAATTTTCTAGTATTTTTCGTTCCCGGATGTTAGGCCACCAATTCTGTTACGGCTTGTGGTCGCGAGTCAAACCAATAACAGCGAAAGATCACAGAAGAACGAGATTAAAATTCAACAACTTAATGATTATTTACAATCTCCTTATCTTACTTAAATTTACAATAATTAATTAGACTTACTCACAATCCTTTACTCAATATTTGCCTGGTCTGGTCCAAGGGCTGGTAGTGCATGCACGTTGACAATGGCACAGTGGTAGACCTGCAGCGTGCTGTAGCGTAGGAACTGGTTCCACGAGCGAATAACGACAAGACTAGCGATGATGGATGATAACAATCTCAATACACAGCGTAGAAACGGCGTAAGGCAATTTATCACAAGTGTGCAGTGTCAGTGGCTGGGAATAACTTCTCAACAGCGTCTGGACTCGATGAAGTATTAGGGCATTTCTCAATGTCTCTCTAGTGTGATAGTTGTTGAACTGCCTTTTATATGCTAGGCTTTTCTTCGAGAACTCTCCAGAATTTAACTGAAATTTCTAGTGTACACAGTCCAGTAATTACGAGAACGTTCCTTAATAGAAACTTCTAGAACACACAGTAGTTGTAATTGGGACATAACGTAAACAGTTCTTACTTCTAGACAGTTCTAGAAAGGCTGCGTTGAAGTTGGACGTCTCTGGAACTTTCCATTCGCTCGTCGATGGATTCAATCCGGTGTTCCTGACGGGTCGTCTTGTAACACTTAGGCTTTCTTCATGTTGGACTTTGGATGAAATATAACTTGAGCTGTTAATATGTTGAGAACCAAAGATAGGAAGTGGGAGCAAATTTCTTCAGAATGTTGATATGAAGTACCGTTTCAGTTTAAGCATGGAGCCGCCACTAAAAATTGTCCTTAAGCTTATTAACAATTTTAACCAAATTTTCTGAGTCCCTTGTGAGATTTTTCTGAGTGCTCAAACCCTTTCTCACTTCAAAAACAAGATAAAAGCACCCATGAGGACATAAACTTGTCAAGTATGTTTACGTAAACAAACATGTACAGTCAGCACTATGATGACATAATGTGTGTGTTATGGCAACGAAATAAGGAAAAGAAAGAAACCTGGCTGCCTAGTTGCCTATAGCAACCGGGCCTACAACAGCATCATTAAATCCGACGATTTACTGGTGTGGAAGTCCCATTCGAGGGCTGACCTCTGTAACTTCATGTAAATAGACAATGCCTGGGTAAGTCTAGGCCTGCGTTACTAGTTTAACCTTTTGAACTTAATCTAACAGCTCACCCGTAGTTTCCTCTGATGATTCACGGCAAAACCATGTCAAACTGTACAGAGTGGATTAGTTTCCAACATAATTTTGACCTATAATAATTGAAGACTTGGCAAGCTTTCTTCGTTTGATTTGGTACACACAAATACCTAATGCAGGCTGTACATGGGTTGACATTTGGGACTGGCAATTTAAAAGTCATTCAATAAAACTCACCCTCCTTAGTACAAAAATCTCAAAACTAGTTCAATCACGTAGAAATTGAACAAACTTGGAGGAACTGAAGAATTTGCATTGGCTGTGTCTCACGTCTCAGACGGAAAGCAAGTTCCAGTGGTGGGTCAAGACATCCTTGAGATATTGGCTTATGAAACATTAGTCAAATAGTTTCTGGAGAAAATATTTTCTGAATGTAGGGGGAGGCAGAAGGGCAGATTTGTCTGAAATGTTGGGTAGGTGGATAGGGTGGGGGTGGGGAGATAAAGAACCATTTAAGTAAAAATTTTCTTTGTGAAAAAGTGAGTGGAAGCATTTCCAAAAAGTTGTGCTAGAGAGGCTATGCTGCAGTTTTTCGGCCTTTGAGGGCAGACGGCAAGGCCTCTGGAACGTGGCCAGGAAGTTTTACCCTGTTTCGCGAACTTTTCCTCAACCTGCACCAATTTTGAGAACAGGAGGCTACTCGTGAGTGAAGACATTGGATGATGTTTTTTTTTTTGGTAACATGGTAAACAATAACTGAAGCTTTCAGCTCGAGGAAACCTTCCGTCATATAGCATTAGTTTGTTTCTGGGAAACATTATAAACAAATGTATTTTGTGTAACAATTTCACCCCCTTCCCCATGAGCTCTCTAATCAAGGGTGGTGCCAAGTGAGGGCACGGGAAGCCATGGCGCCAGTCGAGGAAGGTTGCGCCCTCCTCACACCCCCCCCCTCCTCACTCGTTGTGGAATTTTCCAGTTTCCTAGCGAAACCATAATTAGGTACAGTAAGTTAAAGCACGGAATCCTCTATGGCGAACAGTCTCCCGGACGGTAAACATGATTTTGCTCTCAAGTAAGGCAGATTCTTCAAAAAAAATAAATAAATAAATAAATAAAAAAATAAAATAAAATAAAATAAAATAAAATCAAATCAAATCAAATCAAATCAAATCAAATCAAATCAAATCAAATAAAATTAAATTAAAAACAAAATTTCAAAAATTTCCAAGGAAAGCCAGATAAGAGTTGTCACACCAAATTTTCAATATTTCGTCAACATTATCCCGAATTTTTCCAATATTCTTCAATGAAAATCCAAACTTTTCGTCGCCGTTCTCCCTCCCGAAAATGAACTTTGCTGTCGCGGTCGTTCCGGTAAATATAGCTGTTTAAGAGAGCTATAGCTCAGTACCAATTAAACAAGTTTATAAACACGTTTAGAATGATCGTAACAACATTTTTCAGAGTTCTTGACATAGTCTACTTTTGCCAGAGTGCAGAACGACGATTGTTGAGTGACATTGCACCATGTATGTTTCAATGGTGTGTAGTATACGATGAGCCTATGGGGTATGAATATCCTTTTGACCAGAATTAGGCCTGGCAGAATTACCGCTAACAAAGTTTGTAAGTAATAAGAAAACAATAAAAACTACTTATTTACCGTGTCTTTCTAAGTTGTTCACTTTTAGAATTTCAATCCCTTAAACAACTACAAAGGCATCTAGGTAACCATTAGTTTTTTGTCAACACTATTACCACTGCGTAAACAATTTTATTAAACTTCCGGCCTTCGTTAAAGGCTAGTATTGTATGAGATACAGCGAAAAGTTAGTCAAGCGTTTTTATTCAGTGAATGGGAATCCTCCAGATTTACTTCTTCCAGGTAAATATTTTTCGTTCGAGTCATAAACCACAACACAATACAGAGTACACTCAATAGACCTTGAAGAACCACTCAACTGTATCACACCCACAGAATTTTTCTTTAGGACCTTTTCCACCCTTTTTTCGTTCATAAGTTCCTATACATTCCCCGACGTCACAGTTGTACGGGAGCTTAAAGGTAACTTTCAGAGTGATCTTACATGTTTACATCATATATACTTTTCTATGTTTAAACATGTTTAAACAGTACTTACATATAACGGAAAACTGCCTTGCACCCGTGAAATAATACTGACATCAAATTAGATGAAACTTGAATTAAAGGAATGTTCCTTTGACTGACAGCTTAAGAGGATCTCAAGTGAGAGAGAATAATTTTTCATCACACGCTCTTCAGACTCCACACCCATAGTTTGTTCATAACTCAAGATATTCCTGTTAAATATAGATTATTCTTGTCACGAACATGAGGCTTCCATCTACTTCACGGTTACACAATGTTATGTAATGCCGTCAAATGATGGCTTCCAAAATCTTTTGTTGTTCTTTAATACTGCAATGTTTAATATGACCTTGAACTTGTCACTAATGAAGCATTGAATTTGAATAGCAATCAAAGTTGTAGACTGAGCATAAAATTTTTGGACAATAAATGTTACAAGTCTAAAAGTGTCTGCACAGTCCATTTAATTGTGTCACAACATGCTATCGAGATGCGGTTCGCACCATTTAAGAGAGAAAAAGTTCACTGCCGGCATGGTTTCATGAAACTCATGTACTTTGTCCCAGGAATATCCCTTTAATGTAGAATTTTACTTTGCAGAAAGGTATAACTTCCGAAGTGCATATTGTTTGATGATTCCTCTCCCAGGGTCCACTTTCCAGTCTTCGTCTGTACTTTGCAAGGAGGAAAAGACGGTGGTGCAGAATCCAGGAATTTTCATGGAAAGCTGCTAATGCTAAAGAGGGGCCAAAATTGGGCCAAAGCTGACCTCAGTCCACCATGTTTACGGTCAGGTCACGCAAAATTGGCATATAGGTCACGCAAAATTGGCATGATAAAATCGAGATCTAAAGGAAACTTTGGATATGGGTCTGTTTTTTCCATGAGTGGGTTGCCAGTATTGTTAAAAGGGGTCCCCATAAAACTGTCATGTTGCTGCTGCTTCCACCACCATATAAATCTGTGCCCCTGCCCCCCCCCCCCCGTTTCGCAGGCCTATGCCTTCAACCTTGTTTTGATGAAGTTTCAAGTATTGAATAAATTATTCACCGCACCTAACTTCAATAAATTTCCTCCCGAGAAAAACATAAACTTTCAGAAGGGTTAAATACAAATGCCTCATTCCTTGAAGATTTGAAAATAATACAAAGTAAAATATAAAGTTTTGACTTCACGAAGGCTTTCTTTTCTGTTTAGTATTCTTCAAAGATGCAGTTACAATTTGAAGGGGGTTCTGGAGAATTTTGTTGGTGCCCGCAACAAAGAAATGTCATACAAGAGCTTATTTATTCTTCTTTAACTGTTGACTATACAAAAAACAGATCTGTATCCGCCTTGGTTCGGGATTCGCAGGACAAATGACCAACCATAGGCGTAAGAAACTGTTCCCTTTGTGGAAAATTGCGCCCCCCCCCTTCGGTCGGGGAAATTCTCCATCACGTCGGGGAACCTTAATCCGTACGATAAAATTTGTAATCCTGAAGGCAGTCAGTGGCCCCGACGATTTGCTTGACTTTGATCTTAGGAAGGGCTGACGGATTCTTCAATAAAAACTCAAAATGTCCAATTTCCTTCAGTCATAATCCAAATGTCTCAAATTTTCTACAATACGTACTCCAATTTTTCAATTTCTGTAAATAGAAGCCAAAGAATTTTCTGATCTCTTCGCGCGTCCAAAATTTTACCTTGACTTCCTTTCAGTAGTCAGTCGAACGCCAAGTTGTCGGGGCTTCGGGTTGCTGGAGCCCTCTTCAGGGAGCTTGGTCTCCCTGTCCGGCAAATCCTGGCCCCACCCTGGGAAATATTAGCTATAGTTGTACTGCCAAAAGCTGGCTTGTAACGTAATGCTGTCGAATGATGACCGGAAAGGACAGCTGATCTTGGGAAATGCCCTGAATTCAATGATGACCAGATGTTTTGGAAAATATATGCCTTTAACACCCCTATCCCTGCTAACACAAAACGTTTTTAAAACGTGTAATGTGGTGTTACAGAAGGCTTTATAACACCACTTGACACGTTTTAAAAACGTTTTGTGCTAGCGGGGATGCTGGTTCCGTGGCATGCTACGTCCCCTCCCCCACAATGTAAACTCTCTACCTCTAAAAAAGCGCTCTGCCCCCTTCAAAATTCACATCCTGGTCATACGAGCCTATGTCCAACCATTGAGTTACCAATCATGGAGTTACCACCTCCGAGGTGGTAACTTCATGCGGGTAACTCCATGCTTGAATAATTGAGTTCTGATAACACACTTGCACAAACAGTATGGTGCTTCAGTTTCACCGTATGAATTGGGTCATTTGTCTCGGGGTATATAAACAGTGCAGTTCCCCAACAGATCGTGCATACACAGTTACGGAAGTGCATGACTCACAAGTTACACACATATTAATGAAACTGTGGCGAGCGATTCCTAACGCTTTAACCACCAGCGTTTGCTCGAGTCCGTTTGGAGTAAGGAAGGATTAACAAATCGAAAGATAAAATTTTGAAAGCTGCAATGGCGAGAGTGAAGCCATGTCTTAATGTCGTCATAAAAAGGACCAGTAGTAATTTAAGTGTACATATTCTGTGTGTGTTTCTTATCTTTCATGTTACCGTTACCAGCTCGCAGACAGATGAAACACCGGAGGGGCCAGCTGACCTCTCAGCTCCACTGGCATATTTTGTAAGTATTCAATTCACATGTTTGCCATTTAGTACTAGCCTACTTCGTACGGTTTTGAATTTGATACGTGCAAATACATTACAATGTAGAACACCATGCTAGTTACCGGCTGGTTACAGTATTTAGAGACGTGTCTTGTCAATGGTAAATCGAGGAAAATCATTTTAAGCTGAGACTAGAGTAGAGGAAATTACATTTGACGGTTAACCTGTGTATGGTAACCGTGATTTAACTGGAGTAGGCACAATTCGTTCAAACATACGATATGTATAACGCAAACGACCTTGCTAAAGAACGTTTTTCATTGATGAATGTAACATCACTATAACGGGTCGTCTCGTAGTACTTTGGGCAGAAATCTGGCAGGCAGCTCCCTGGTTTTAATTAGTATGTCATTCAGTGTCAGTAAGCTTTATAATGCAATGTCGATTATGTCGTGGGCTCATTAGCTGGTATTGCCTATTACAGTTATAATACACTTGTGCGCAGTGTCAGCATGGAAGTCTACCTCGGAGGTAGTGCTTCCATGGTGTCAGAATCTCACAGAATTGTCGGCCAGATTTTACCAGGGAGTTCAGTTGGTAGATCCGTCATAGTTTTACATTAGGCCTAGGCTACATCAGTATAAGTCTGCAATACCTGTTTATCGGCCTATTTGCGTGCAGACCCATTTACGTATGACCCGTGTAAATTGGCCGTAGGTTCGCGCAACTGAAGGGTCCAATTAATATGATTCAAATATAAATATGAAATCACTCGGTTCATTGTTGTTACAGTTTTGTGAAATAAAACTTCATGTAAACTTAGCCTTTGACAGGCGCGGATCCAAGGGGAGGGGGCATTCCCGGCCTCAGCCCCCCTTTCGCTACATCAACAATAACAAATACGCGAAAATTAGCATAGCCTAATTAGCTTACCCTTGCCACCTGATGAAGAGTCTTTACTCGAAACGTCGTGGGATTTTCCGCAAACTTTTAGCACTTTTTACAACCTTTATCGACCCATATATATATATATATATATATATATATATATATATATATATATATATATATATATTGAGTTGGACTTTTCTCCATCCTTGGTACATTACCTGTATGTCTCCCCATATTCGTATGTGTGCAACTTGTGAAATGACCATAAATTGAAGCACCTGTAGCCTACAAGTTTACGCCTTGAACATGTCCGGTACTTGAGATGACCTGCCCGACCACTTGAAAGATTTCCGGTTACTATAAGAACCATTTCCTTTTAAGTTGAAGGCTATTATATGTAAACCTTTTTTTCATTTCTAGTTTTCTTTTAAAAGCTTAAGTGACGGACCTGTCCTAAGTAAAAACAATTATTCTCTTTGTTAAGCATGCGCTCTGCAATTTATTGGGTGAGGGGCGTAGCCAGGAAAATTTTTTATGGCGGCTTCCGGGGTGGGCTCCATCGTTTCATGAGGGCTTCATCTAGGGAATCGGTACACATTTTACCCTTGAGTTTTCCAGCAGGGCCTCTTGGGTTGTGGTACTTTTGTGTGGGGCTTGCACCCCTAACCTTAATACCCCAGCTACAGTACTCCAATAATTAGAGGTTTTGGGCAAGGATAGGCACTTTTGCCCGAAATTTCAATGCAGCATGTCAAATGTTTGCTAGAAAATGGCATCAACGTTTCCCGACGAAAAAAATGTGCTCGAAGAGGATGCTTCCCCAGCCCTCGCCTCACACGTCTATCATGCCTCACAGACCAAACAAAAGAGTGGATTGATTCTATCACATTTATCTTGACTTTCCATGTAACGAAGTTAACACAGAAAATGACAATTTTTGGTTGAGTGTGGTTGGAGACCGTGGGTGGAGTTAGTTTATGTAGTTTTTGCTCTGTTTGGGCTTGCAGTATACCGCTTTTGCATCTATAACGCAGGTATTCCAAGCAAATCAGACATTTCGTGGTACGGTAAACTACCATTTTATGAGCTCTTCTCTTACAGCTTGTTTGTCTCGTGGTGTGAAAACAACATTTAACTGTGGGCAGGGGAGTAGAAACATGTCAGAAAGTGTTTGTGTGTGTGTGTGGGGGGGGGGGGGATGACATTGAAGGGCAATCTTCAATGTCTGGGATATACATTTATATGTATGTACTGTATGGGTATGTACACTTCTCATCAAAAGGGACACATTTTACCATTTTCAGAAAAGTGAGAGGCAAAGCTCTCCCTCATTCCTACACCACTGACTGTGGCCTACAACGTAGTCAAAATTGGCGTGTTAGCCAACAAAATTCGTCCCCTTTTTGGCGTACTGACGAATCGCCAAAACTCAAATTTCACGAATCTGTGGTGTTTCCATTTTACATACTGTAGTGACGAATGTTATCTCAGTTGGAGGTTTTCGCTTAATTAATAGTTCATTTGTTTTAAATTGTAGAAAAAATATATTACAATTTTCTTTCAATTTTTAATGCTAAGATATACTGATTCGGGCGAAAATTGTATTCGTCACTATGTCAAAGTGACCAAATATACAGATTCATCACTATGCCAATTTGCGATTCGTCATTACTCCAAAAAGGGGACGAAAATATGTGACTTACTTGTTAAAATGAAGCCACTGAAGGGTGTGTGAAGTGCAAGTAGACCTGGCACTGCAATTGGTGGAATAACAAACATGGAAGAATTTCGACCTTGTGATTACAGAAAGGTGTGAGAATTCTGGTGGTAAACCTTATGTTTTCTTACAATACAGTATGTTTTGGAGATTTATTATGTCACGTGGCCACACTATGTTACTGACAATAGCATGCATATCTTTTTTTTCCAAAACACCGGCATTAAAGGTACTGCTTCTGTTATTAAACCGGTTCAGGTGCTTTAAACACTACATAGAGCTTTAAGAGGTAAAGGTTTATGAGAGAGTGTTGAGCCTGAATTGGAGCTTCACTTGTCCAAGTGACAGCGACTGGTCCCACAGTTCGACAGGTGGGGAGTGATAACTAGACTCAAATTTCGACCAGGAAGCTGCCAGGGAGCTGCCACCCTAACCCTGTTTCGACAAAGCTTTTTACCACCATGATTCACACTGACATGTATGGTTTCAAATCATTTAATCAGGGAGCTGCCACTCTAGAGTGGCAGCTCCCTGATTTAGTATTGTAAAAGGGTTCTTTTTCTCCGGTGGAGGTTTGCCCTTTATCCAATTACTGTAACTCTCTTCGGGGCCCCCGGAAAATCTGCCAAGATAGAGAAAGGCCCTGAACTTGCTATTGCAGCTCCTATACTGTAGCAGGGAGTTGGCACGGATGTTTTGACATTTTCTAAGCTAACTTTTACCTTTCTATGACACACACAGTTAATAACAATTTTTGAAAGGAAATAGTTGAACTGAAAATTATTGGAGGAGGGTCCGTCCCAGCCCCGAGCCAGACATCAGCCCCTACCGTCGCTACTGTTAAGACTTTATAGGCTCCTCAGCAGGTCATTTGTACCTGTAGGCTGCTACTGTTAGCCCTATCGGTTAGTTCGAGATACGCATCGCGAGTTCGCGACCGGTGTTACTGAACCTTCGAGAAGTCAATTTTACTAAGCTAAGCTAACATGTAACGGACTGTATAGTTTAAAGGCCGACTCTACTGAGTGCTGCAACAGACATGCTGCTCCCCACCACGTTACATGTAAGGATGGTACAGGAACCCTGGATCTTGCCAAGAATAATACTCACAACATTTCTTATTATATTCAAAATATGAAAAAAAAAACCGGAAAATTTGGGGTTGAGCTGCACTGTATAAATATTGCAGTTTGTAGAACTGCCTGTATTTAGAACTTTCGTAAGAAAAGCGAGATTTCCTCATTTATTCACACTCTACTAACGGCATTCATAGCGGAAAGAAAGCTATAGGCATACAACGTACAGTAGACACTACTTGAATAAATATTAAGACTATATCTTTAAACATCAGTACTACTTTTTAAGTCGTTTGCCAGACAAGTACTCTTTGGAAGATGGAATGTCTTCTTGGATCTAAACATAGCAGTCGTTTACTCATGTTAAAATATGAACTTCTCTGGCGGTCATGTGATCATGCCATGTTCCTTACAACACCAGTATATGAGTCGCCATTTCCCAAACTGGACCTTTGTTACTCACAGTTTACACGGTGACATAGTTCAAACTGTAATAGGCCCTTTTGTGTTATGATTAATCCTGTGCTGGCTAACAATCTTACAACCATAGTTACCATACCCTTACAGTCAGACAGTAGCACCCACAAAGACTCGAAATCGTTGGCCGTATACACGTACCAGCAATTTTTCGATTTTTTCATTTATCATGACGATGTAGAGAATTTGCCACGGTCTGGGTGACGAGTCATTCCAGAAACCTAATCTTGTATCCTTACATAAGGATAATTACAGAGAACATCTTGAGAGAAATGAGTCACGGGTATGTGATCCATTTCACTCATCTTTTGTCATTCCGCAAGAAAATTGCTTTTTGTATCCTTGGCAATGGCATCTCGTATTTCTTTCCTGCAATACATGTAGCCACAATTCGTCATAGATTTTATTGTTTCTAAGAAACAGGGCCAAACTTCATGTTGTAATCGAATGACGTTAGAAAAAATTTGGTGCCAGTTTAATCATCAGCTAAGTAACGTGACTTTACTGCTTTTCGTAGCGAAGAACTTTCCTATAGGTTTTACCTATTTAAGTCAGACAACTTTATAATGTCGTCGCGTGTCAAAAGTTTAAGAGGTGGAAGAGGGGTTAGGTGAGAGGGTCATATTTTTTGCGTTTTCAAACTATGTTAACTCTTTTTGCAAAGGTGTTTGTACGCTTGCTTGGTTGCCCTTTTACCCACAAGACTTAAAATGTAAGCAGGGAGTTGGTTGCAATAACCGAAATATACAGTAGCAACTCCTTGAAATGTTAAATGCTATCGGCCTACAACAGTGGTCCCTACCGCCCCCGGGGGGCGTTGGGAAGTCTCAGGTGGGCGCTACAGAGTACACGGAGAATAGGGGGCGTTGGCATTGATTTTGGGGTCCCTGGCGATTACGGCACATCATTGCATCGATTTACAGTAGGGCACAATAAGGCATCCAGGGGGTCTGTTCCCCTCCGCTATATCTTTCCCTCAGCTTCTCACTAAAATGGAACCAGACATTCGTAATCTCGTAGAGTTACACCACGCTCACACTTCACACTGACTGAACTACATCTGGACTCTCTATAGAGCTTATGCACCTACGTCACGTTTCTCTATTTTTCCATCCAAGCGTACATTGTGCAACAATTGTTACTAAGGTGCTATCGTGAGCGCGTATCTTTAACACACCTACTACGTATGGCAGTTCCATCCAGTAAGCCAAATTGAAACGCGCTGACGTCACGTGCATAAGCTCTATACCAGTTTCACAGTATGCCTGCCTTCTGCGGGTTTTTGTTGTTCTTGCAAATAGAAAAAGTTAACTGAGAAAAAATATTGTTGAAGGGGTAGGGGAGGGAGCATTGAGACAGTTCAAAATATGGTGGAAGGGGGCAATAGTCTAAAAACGTTTGAGAACCACTGGCCTACAACATTCATCCGTCGCTATTTTGCCTCCACCCTCGGCGCCGTTATATGTCCATCAGGGAATTAGCAAACGACGTATGAGCAAAATTTCCTTGAGGTGAATTTATAGATTTGAAGAGTAAATTATTTGTTAATTAATTACGTATCGGCAAAACTTCTTTTAGGTCAAAGCTTAGTACAAGTGATCGCATTATGGTCGCGTTAGGGGGTGAGGCAGGAGCTGGCACCCTGTCTTGTTGAAAGAAACAAGTTACATTCAGTTCTCCTTTGATAGGAGAAGGTTAACGGGCAATTCCGTCTCCTAATACGTTCGTCGGTCAATTTGGAGGAACCTTCAAGTCAGATCTATACTTTAAAAATATGATTTTTACTAGCTTGATGAGCCTGATCGCTCGACACTATTATATTGCACGCTATCACGTCTGCCACAACATCTGCAATAGTGTAAGAATAACCGGCTGCAAACCAAGAATTTTGATCATAATAATAGGTCTGAACATGGTTTCTTCATCTGTTTATTGCGTAGTCATATCTCAAATAGGCTATACCCGCACAAGACGAGGCAATTTTACTTAAAGGCAGTAGGCAGTCGCGCCAAAATTTGCTTTGAAGAATCAGCAAATTCTTGGAAATCTCCTCTTATTGCATTACAAGCAACTCTGAAGACATTTTGAACATATACAAACAATAGGTAAAGCAAGGAGAAATTCTCCTTGAATTTCAAAATTCACTAACAAAAACATTGTCACATGATCAAAATAGGCCATTCATGAACTAGAGGGACGGGGCATAATAACTCTGATTGGGGTGACTGTCTATTGCCTTTAAACATTACAAGTGAATACCGTATTCATTCTATACGTTTATGGTCGAGTTTAGTCGTGAAAAGATTCAACAGAACAAGGACTCCCTAGCTCAGAGGTTGAAGGGGGTGTTGAGCAGAACATCGACCCCTGGTAGATTTGTTTTACATGTTTTAGAAAGTAACTTCTATGCAAATGTCTCATGCTTCCAAAATGGAACGAAGCTGGCTTGTTTGCAAGACGATAAAATACAGAAATGACAAACATGAGTTAGCTCCTCGGGTTAGCAACATACGGTACACCGCATGGCAATGTTACATTTTGTTTTCTGCATACACCCGTTATTTCCTGTGAAATACCCCTAAAGGCGCCTAGATACAAACTGACAAAACAGCTGTATTATTCTGTTAGTTTGTTCATGCGTTATTGTGCATTGTTTGGTAGTGCCTGCTTCTCTAATAACCTATTGTGTCCTACTACAGTTTAAAAAAAAAAAAAAAACAGGTTACCAGCAGTTAAGGGTCTCAGTGACTGCTTTTCCCATAAATGGAGAAAACCGACTATTTACAGCGTAAACACCTTTTAGGAATAAAAGAAGACTCACGAAGCTTGAACAAAGCTGCTGCGAATTTAAGCGCGAACACTCCCTCTGGCTGGTTAGTTGATAGCAGCAGGGAGCTGCTAATAGCAACAGTAAATACATGTAAATAATGTAGTCTGCACTGCGAATAGTCCAGTCTAGATACACAATTAATTTCTTGAAACGATCTTTAGGCCTACAAAGTGTCAGACCCATAGCTATAGACAAGACACTGAAGGGGAAGGGCGAGATAGCTTGCGGGGGATTTTTAAGAGAATCGAGATATGCTAAACATGCATTAAGCCAATGGAATTTCTTTTTCTTCCAAGGGGGAGGGGTAAAAAAAATTGAGGGGCGCTGCCCCTTGTCCCCTGGCAGAGGACCTGTCAATTATTTGTACCTAAATCACCGCTAGAAAAAAGTCCTATTACCTTACAGTTTGTTTTTACGAAAAGTGTGAGCCGAACTTGTTTGTATTGAGAAGGAAACGTAAATGTGTTCACCTACATATAGTCACACGAGGATGCGTCACTCCATTAGATAGACCTTTTTCATTGGCCAAAATGGTTTCACCTTTTGCCCTACCTGTCGGAGATTAGTCTGGACGGATCGGTTCACAATAGGCTTTCGGTATTGCAAATACAGCTCGAGCATACTTCAGCCATGTGCTCTGTGGGTTGAGGGGTTATCTCAAACATCCCCCGGTTTCACAACCAACCCCCTTATACATGAAAAAAGGTACCACACAGCCGGCTACGCAGGCTACAGGAGCATACAGATCTAGCCTACTATTCAAATTAAATGGGCGATCTCTGTAATATAACTAATACATAACTAATACGGTGGCGGAAAACATGTATCGAAGTTGGCTAGATGTTTCCTCCGAGGCCTGGCCGATAAATTAACGGGGCGAAAGGTTGAGTGCATCCATCAGTGTTCGTACTATAGGATTTCTAGCTCAGGGCCATTGAACCAGCTTGGTTCATGTGTATGCATACTTAACTATTGTCTGAGATTTAATGACCATATACAGATATGTCTGTTTCATGACCTTGTAACAGGCCTATGTTTTGTTGTCAAATAAGAAAGGGTCTGACTGACAGCAGTCCAGTCCAGTCATCAACATGCAGGCATTCACACATCCTGTTCGTTTATTGTAGGTTCCTTACGGTTTATGAACACATACCTCATACCCAACCAACCGTCAACATTCTTCCCATAAGACATCGCGAAAGTTAAGATAGAAAAGAGTACCAACAAACAACGCAACGAGCTGATGAACTGAGGAATTTCGCTTTTAACTGCAATAACTATTACAGGCCCACTGCTCACACAAACCTGCATGGAGTGAGTTTCCAAACCTCAGATGAAATACTGATCCACAATAATAGCAGCCTGTTACAACAAAATCCTCTAAGGGATTCAGAAATTTTGATAAATGTCTCTTCTCTTCTCTTCTGTGACGATAATCGACGGAGCCATTTTCCAATGACATTTACCTTCAAGCAATGTAATAAACAGTGTGTTGGTGAAAACTTAAAAAATAGTTGCTGCATGGATCTTTTCAAGTTCATTCCTGAAAGCTATGATCCATATACTGCATTCCTTCGAATAGAATAAATATGCACTCGACACTCGGATTACAGAAATTAAATACGTCCACGCATCAAGTTAACTGAAATTTATCCCATCATAAGATTATCAAAGTGGTTGTAACTTACACAAGAAACAAGCGGTAATCCCAACATTATTTTGAAACTTTAACTAAATGTTACAAATTTCCACTTATTGCTGTTTTCGGTATCTTTCATCATCCTTGATGTTTTGCAAGATAAATATTGCATATACTGAGTGAAAACCAAGGAGTTGTTCCTCCTTATGAGTTTAGCAATTCAAAGCAAAAAAATATTTTTACATGGTTAAAACGAGCCATCCATGAAATATAGTACTGAGCAAGAGTGACATTAACCGGGCGCCAGACGCTGTTTGGCACTCATTTCCAACTAAACAGCGCCCGTTGACCCCAAAAAGAATGCTACCAGGCCCCACCTTTCACCGAAAGTAGCGCCCGTTATCCTTGAAGTCCCTAGTATGCGTACATCATTGTGCTGGTTACTGTCTCCTGGTAAACACAGTGTCTCCAGGTTGCACCAAAACTGAGAGAACCAGGAGAAACTTTTTGACTGAAAGTGGCTCCTGGTTCAGCTAACCTTATTTTCACCCTTGGTACCGGGTGTACTAATTTATAATGAGCAGGCTGCATTTGTCCTTTCGTGGTCATTTTGCCAGACCTGCCAGCCTACATATAAATATATATTTTTAATTTTAGCTTTAAAGAGGTTACGAAACTACATTCGGCACAATTATATAGGCTATAGCTTAACAAGCATAGCCTATATGATTATAATATGTACCGATATCCGCTGGCCGTTAGTAATATCAGGTACGTAACACCCTGCACAACAGAACAGAGATTAGTTCGCCCGTACTTTGTTTACCAAAAGGGCAAAAAAATTCCCCCACCCTAGAGTAAACGTTTTCCTTATTTTAGCCCCGCCTCCAATTAGAAAAAAAAAACACCCGTCTAGTACACCTTTAGAGCAAGGTAGTACTGTAGCTGTACAGAGTGAAAATTGCATGAGCAGTCTGCTGTGCAGTGGGTACACTATGGTGCTGAATCTGCACAATTTATCACTATGGAACTTATGCATTGACATCACACTGACGTCATGTTGGAGGAAAACAATGAAGCACATGGTATGCACGCAGTAGATTTCGTGCGTGTAGTAGACTTGCGCGGGTACACGATTGGTTGACAAATCAGGGAGTTTTTATTTGACAAATGGCAACTCTCTGGACAAATCAGCTGTCTGCGTTTGTTGGTGTAATCAGGGAGTTGCTGTTTGTCAAATAGCAACTTCCTGCTGTAATGCAATGATACGCGCTTTCCTCCAAACGAGGGTGCACTTTCTGCTCTGTGACATCATATATGCAAGGTCTATTGACCAATCAGGGTGAAGGTACTGTTTGACTCTTACTTCAATCAAAGAGCAAACATCAGTTGCCAGTAGAAATGCCCGGAGATTGTTAAATGTGTTCGTGCTGATGCAACAGCTCCGTTAAATACCAGAAGCCTATAAATATAACTCTGATTTAGAGCGAGGTTGTAGGACAAGTTACGTATGTTAGTGAAAAAATTACGGTTTCGGGAGAGCAATTTTGCTAGGCAGTATGCGTTTCAAATTGAATACCTTTTCCTCTCGTTTAGAACACGCTTCTAAACTGCTAAACATGTTACCAAAGCAACATAGTAAGAAGAAACCTGCATATCACGTCACACAACAGAAAGTTCATCCCCAACAGAGGTAAGCTCGTATCCTTCCAACTTAAGCTACGTTCACACTTGTCCGGCAACGGTAACGACACTAACGGCAAACGATGCGGCACCGGCAACGGTAACGGCAATTCGGTATATCTGTTCACACTGACACCACACAATTTGATTACCGCACGGACGCTATATGGCGTATGGATTGGTGCGTCAGTGGTCTCATTTCTGCGTGCCATGTGCTTCATGTTTACCTTCCAAAATGACGTCGCGTGACGTCGACGCAAAACGTCTGTAGCAATGAAATGAATTTTTATTCAAAGCATTTAGGAATTTAGCTTGAGTGTTTACAAAGTGGGGCAGAAAAGTGTGTAGAAAAGTATTTAATTGTAAACACTCTTTGTTAAGAGGAACCCATAACAAACCGCCCGAGATGTTTTGATTTATCCGGGGGGGGGGGGGGTAAATATTTTGACTTCTGGTCTACAATCATGTAACTTTCCCACGTGACTTTATACTGTTTCCGAAGCAATATACCGTGACCTTTAGTATTAATGTTATTTCCCACACAGTCGGTCAAGTTCGCTAGTTATGTCTCCCCCTTGGTCCGTTAATTTGACTCCCTGTGGAACTAGCTCATACTTATTTATCTTAGAGTATTGAAAGCGAAACTATACATCCTGTGGAGAACTACCTCCATCCTTGCCAACTTGTTAACTACTGTAGGCTAACAGATCATCTCATGGACCATGAAATTCAGATATCTTTGATGAGACCGTCTAGGAACCTTTCCGTGTCCACGTTGACATTCAACACTAAGTGTAGACGTTCCTGGGCCCTACCACTCGTTTTGAAGGGAAATATTTTCGCCCTGCAATATAAATGGATTGGTCAGCTACATTGCACTGTTACTGTTTTCGTAACCGCCTCGAAGAAATTGGTTTGTCCATAAATTATTGAATTTGGACTTGAGAAAACACTTTTGCTTACCGAATTTCCAATAGGCTTATATAATTTGAATCACCCAATGTGTGTATAGGGCGCTTTCTTGTAAAGAATCAGGATCATTTGGTAGTGCGGAATTATTCTTAGGCCATTAATTATGCCTTTTGAGTATTAGGTGAGACAAATTATTCAAAACATTTATATGGAAATAACATGAGTATTTTAAAGCCAGTTTCATGAATCAATTCAAGTTCAAGATGTGTCACTTCTGTGAAGTACATCATATCATCATAAACTGATCCTGAACGCAAATCACAGCCTTCATAGCTGGTTGTTTGGTCTCTCTTTGAAAGGCATAAACACATCTCCCCAACCTTATTTTGAAAGTTCAGTTGAATCTTAAAGATCTTGTATGATTTCTTTATACGTATAATTCTTATTACATGTTGCTTGTTAGCTAGGGAGTTTTCATGAAGGAGTTTACGTGAGTTGCATGAATGTAACAATTCAGTAATAAAATATTGTCACATGGTTAAAAGATCCTTTTTATGAATTAGGACAAGACGGTATAGTGTGTAATAATTCTGCAATTGAGGTGACCAAATTATGTAAATACTTACAGCTGTAGACTAAAACTAGAAGGCAATGCTGTGAAAAGGTAAGCAAACCTCCACTGCTTCGAGTGTATGTTACAGTTAAAGTACAAATCTTCTTTGATCTAACCGACAAACATGGTTCCGTTGTTATACTTTTCTTTCTTTCTTTCTTTCTTTCTTTCTTTCTTTCTTTCTTTCTTTCTTTCTTTCTTTCTTTCTTTCTTTCTTTCTTTCTTTCTTTCTTTCTTTCTTTCTTTCTTTCTTTCTTTCTTTCTTTCTTTCTTTCTTTCTTTCTTTCTTTCTTCTTCTTTTTTCTTTCTTTCTTTTTTTTTTTTCTTTTTCTTTCTTTCTTTCTTTCTTTCTTTCTTTCTTTCTTTCTTTCTTTCTTTCTTTCTTTCTTTCTTTCTTTCTTTCTTTCTTTCTTTCTTTCTTTCTTTCTTTCTTTCTTTCTTTCTTTCTTTCTTTCTTTCTTTCTTTCTTTCTTTCTTTCTTTCTTCTTTAACTTCTGGGGTTGACTCAGTGGGAGGGTCAATTTGGACAACACCCACCAGTACTGACACATGCACGCTGGTTAACATGTAGTAAGGAATAACTGAAAAGTACCAATTAAAGCTGTGTCTTACATCCATAATCAACTCTTTGTGATTTCCAATACAACCTCAGGCTGCAAAAATCAAGGTTTTGTTTTTCTCTCTGCCGTCGTTCTTGAGAAGTCCCATTCAGGTGTTCCTACCTGTGAGCTATCCTGGAAGTACTGCAGTAGGTCTACGCCGTTCACCTGTCTGTAGCAGTGGAGAGTGTAGTTCGAATAATATTTTTGCCTCTATAATGGGTGCCTGCAGGCACAAAATTTAAGAGAAACATCAAGTTTTATTTCACAGGAACAGACGACAATGCCACAATTTGTCTTATTTGAAGCTTTGTATTTTTTATATAAGTCTCATGGGAAAATGAAGCGATTTCTGGTATTTGCATGGTTGTACTGCACAGAACCTTGTATTGTTGATTATATCGTTCGATAGGTCGGTTGTGGTTACTTTTAGGAAACAGAATAGCTATTCGTAAATCCTTTTGACTTTTGTGACGAAGCTGGAAAGAATGCTTAAAAAAGCCACATCTCCGCCCAACTTGAACTACATTCATGCTATACTATGTAATTATACCTTTAAGTCAGTTGCGGTTTATTGCCCTGCGGGCGTTCCGAAGATTCCTGACTTGTGCGTTATCATATCATATGGCAGCAATTATCTTGATGCTTAACGTTACCCATACAGCCTTGCACATGCTGATCGGCTAGTTATGAAGACAGGTGGTAGACCAATATCCTATTACTTCACGTGCTGCTATGCTTAGTTACCCCAAACTTTCCACGGTTGTTGTGTCATAATGCTTGACGTTTATATATTCATACTGAAAATGGGCTTTTTGGAGTAGGGTGTTGCCAGGGAGGAAACTTCTGAAATTTTGAAATATTTCCAATTTCTAAAACATGTCTTACTCTGTACATCACTCTCAGGAGCATGTAAAACGTACCCTTCTGTCGATCTTCAAAACGTTATCCTTCTTGCATCGTTAGGCTTATCTATTTCAAAAGTCTTTGAACCCCCAACCCTCCCTAACGTATATTTTGAACGCTCGTGAAAATGATGAAAAGGGAATGACCCCTATATAAAATTATTATGTCTGATTTTAGGTTGCTTTTCTCACAATAAAAATGATTGCAAGAAACAAAGTATTCTTACTCAAGTGTGTATGGATTTCTTCCTTCTTTGCAAGAACAGTTACATGTTTGCTGGTATTTCATGAGATTTTTTTTTCTAAAAAAGACTTTCAGAATGTTTCCATCTAACATTCCGTTTCATTATGCAGCTGTTGTTAAACTTAGTTTTACTATGGTCACTCGCCTTGACAGAGATAGTTTACTGTGGTGTATATCGTATTCGAAATGTACGTATAAAAGAAGCGGCGGTAAGGTTAAAAATCGTTCACCGGAAACTTGAGAAATAAAGGCCTAACTTATTTTTTTTTGGGGGGGGCGGTTGGGGTGGTTAAACTTTTGCACGGTTGCGTAAGAACTACGGAACTTGCGTAGATGTGTGAGACCTATTCCAACTGCTAGAGACTCCTGCAAATCACGTAACACTGAGCAGTTATGCTACCTTGCATAAGCGTAGGAAGCTCTTTGGAAGTGAAAGAGGAAGTGAATGTTAGTGATCAGTGTCCTGAGGAAGGGTCCAAGGGGAGGGGTATTCCCTTCCCTTTGGAAATTTTTTGACTATTTAAAGTGCCCTTGATGCAAAATGGTGCAATGTTTGACAATCTTTGAAGTAATTTAATTCTACTGAATGCCATATTTTGGCAGCATATCATCCAAAGTGTGTGTGTGTGGGGGGGGGGGGCGAAACAAGGTGTACTCCTCCACCAATCAGAGTGCGCCTTTTCCTACGCATATGCCCTGTACCTTAGGTAGTGCTGGAACGATTATCGGTGTCGGCCGATGTTCTTCATATTCGTTCATATATCGGTATCGATAAAACCGATACTACACAACGTTATCACTAAAATTTTAATTACTGCAAATGTGTGTTTATTTCTTATGTCCGACTGTAAACTACAACTTTACTTGTTGCACTGTAAGTGAAATGACACTACACGATAGGCTGTGGTTTTGTGTATACAATACGCTTACTGTTGTAATATCGGTATAGGATCGGTATCGGCATCGGCCGATATTGAAAACTGAAATATCGTGTAACTTGTACATTGGTTAAGGTAATATCGATATTACAGTAGTTTAGGCACTCTCTATCCTCTTCCCATGAGCATCGCTTGAGAACAACCAAGTAACTACGGTACCCAATAGTGACCAACTTTACATCCTGTAAGCCCACGCTAAAGATTTACAAACCGCGCATAGGATGACATTGATAACGAAACATCTTTTCAAAAATAGTTGGCAAGTTGAAAAAATGTCTTCGTTAAACTGGAGAATCGTATAGCCTACTTTGGAATGATACCAGTGTCCCTCACTGCCTAAGCTAAATGTTAAAAGTTTCATGTTGACCCTCAAGGCTTCCCGACGGGTAACGTTTATGGAACCATTCACCTTTGGCATTTGCAGTTCATGTTTTTGTCTCGTTAGGCACATAAGTCGTTCACTAGAGCGGCAGTGCGTGAATCCAAAGCTTAATTGCACAATTTGGTTCTTTCTGTGCAGATGTTAATTATTTACAGGTTATCAACCATAGATATACAATCGTGACGACTGACAAGTATTAACATGGAAGTTATCAAGTATGTAACTATTCAAAGGGGGAAATGGTATCAGCCAACGCCAGCAGACTAAGACTAATGTCTTACAGTACTGTACGTAGGCGACTACAGACTGCAGTACCAGGCAAGTAACACCCGACACGACGCAGTAGCAGTTTGTGTACAATTTCCAGACTCCACATTTCACTTAATATCACTTCATCTTGGCTCAAACCAGAGGCCTCAGACATATGGAAGCAAGAAATAGCCTAGAACCGTAATTGTAGTAGGCCACTTCAACTGACTTTTCACTCTTCAATAGTGATTGTGCATGTTTAATGGGACCTTAAATCTAGAAATAAAATATATATATATATATATATATATATATATATATATATATATATATATATATATATATATATATATATATATAACAAAGAGGTTGAAATGTGACATGATAACCAGTGTTCCGACTCCCATCTTCGTAACTCAGTCCCGTAGCCATGTGAAAGGTGGTTGGGGCCCCAACTCCCATGATTCAGTTTCGAAAATGTCCTCAAATCACCAGTATCCTGGGAAAATGTTCTGGAATAGCTCCCTGCCCCTAAACTTCAAACCCCATTGCGAAGAAACGACCTGAGGAAGACCTCGTAGTCGTACGTACCGATTGCTTGCTTTGGAGTCTGGGGGTACCCCTTGGGTTAGTGTCATGTGCCCCACCCCAACGGACCAAATCCTGCCTATGCACCTGTCTTAAAATGTTTCACTTGACCGGTATAAAATTTTGAAACATGTTTCATGTGAAATGGTAGATTGCACGATGATTTATTACGTCGTTTTTCACTACTAACATTCATAGATGCTTGCTGTTTGCTTTCTTATAAAATTGGCCATTGACAAAGTATTTTATGAGATGTGGGCTGATGTAGGCAACGCGTGTGCTGTTTCAAGAAAGCTCTTAGCCCACAAATTATTTTTCCCCATTCGAAAGCGAGCTGTCGGAATAGAATCACTACTATGCGTCACGTTTCTACATTACTTTAGGTATGTGTCATGTGGTAGGATACACGCCACCAGCGCACAATTTCTGTCTCCACAAAAGCTTTCTTTGTTTGTTCAAACTTCACCTTGGGGTTATATTAAATTAAATACAAAACGTCCAGGGACTGCTTTGTAGAATCATTCGTTGTGGACATTACCAAGGTAGTACTTCCATGATATTACAGAAGGCTTAACATATACCAGATGAATCTAATTACTTGCTCCTAATCTTTGTTTGTCTTGCCTATGCCAATAATAATATTACTTTGCTCACTGTTCTAGAAGAAATTTGAACGCTGATCCTGTTACCTTCTCACACAATCGCATTTTAGCTAGACATATTGAATTAATGAAATACTTCCACTAGACAGCTAGATATAGGTAAACTGTATATTCAGGCGACACGGAACTTGTCGCTTTAATGGTGTGGGTTTCCCGCCAAGGAAATGTCATTTTCTCGATTGCGGCTCGTCGTAGCTAATACTGTAGCTCCATGGTCGCAGTAAAGTCGTTCGTATCCCTTTGATGAATCATGTCGCTGAGGATGCAAGGAACGACAGTGTGTGATTCAGGATGAATCTAGACTAATTGAGCAAACTTTATGCGAGACGTTGCTATGCCCCAGTGACATCATTGTGAATTTTGTGCATTTCACATTGCGTGAGACCGCAAGTTTAAGCCATTACAGTGCGCTATTCATACAGTATTTCTAGACACCTACATTGGGTCTCTAAGTATTTCTACCTCCAATGTCATGAAGAGGGCGCCCGTGGGTTTATGCTTGACGTGTCCAAAAACCCACTATTGGTCCATTTCCTTTACATTGCGACATCTTTGGTCACCCGCAGAGTTTCGTAGCTTACGCCAAGTCGTCTCTTTGTGTTCTCACCAGGGAGTTGCTATTTGACAAATAGCAACTCCCTGTTCTCACCGTGTAGTCTCCCTTCGACTGTTTCTAGCTCTGGTGACATGAAATGATACAGTTAGATGTAAAGAGCATTAACAACCTTGAATATAGCCACAATTTCCATCAAAATCCATCAAATATTGACCATTTTATATGGTAATTTCTGTTTTACACTTATATCATGAATAAACATGAGCTAAATATGCAAAATTCTGAAGTCGAGGGATTGACAGGCAAAGTACTATGTCTAATGTTATCCTTTGTTGTTTGAACCTTCATTTCAAGATAATTGTTACATTAGTATGATGTCCTGAGGGATTTCTTTTGGTATAGTTAAAAGTGAGTCCTTGAAAATATCAGTATCATTCACCAAGCTATAAACTACTTGATGAGTAGTAATGAAGAGATAATTAATACAGGGTTAACAAAGGAAATGGCAGCACTGTGCAACACTGCACCTTTTTTTCTTAGCATAGGCAATGACTTACCGTGCCTGTAGTTAAGGGACTAGGGGCCTCTCCCCCCGGAAAAGTTTGCGCCCCACACCTTCAATCAGTAATTACCTTTGACTTAATGTACTTTATTATATCTCGTCCTCCCCTTCCCTGAAAAATATTTTTCCCCCTGGAAGCTGTCTCGTCCCCCTTCAGTAACTCATGTGGCTACGGGCCAGGTTACTTCAGAAACGAGCAAACTTTGGAAAGGTATATCTTGAGAACGGTAAAAGATATTAAAAACATTCCAAGGGATCTTTACCTAGGGGATCCTTATCTTTAACTACCAAGTAAAGTAGGGCCTTTTTGGTGGCATGTCACTCTAACTTTGACATCAGTGTTATAGTGGAGCGCACTGTCCCCAAAGGCAATGCCGAAACACTCGATGCCGAAGCCTAGCAGCGGCGATCGGTGCCAGAATGACAGAGTGCATCTCAATATTTAAAGTAGAGGACGTGTAATGTTGCGTTGCAGGCCCGTAGCCAACCCATGTGGAGGGGTGGGTCTTTTTTCCAAGATGTGGACCTTTTTCCCAAATACGGAGGCGGCTGTTGCGTGCCGTAGGCATGCAATTGCTAGGGGTCCGGGGCATGCTCCCCCGGAAAATTTTGAAATCTGCAGATCTCCTGCAATCTGGAGCATTTTAGAGGACTTTTGAACACAACAGGAGTCCTTTTTCCCCAGGAATTTCACACACTTCTCCAAATACAATAAAAATTTATCGCCTGCTCTTCTCTTTTCTTCCTATCTCTTAAAAGTTGCAACTGAGAAGCGTTACTGAACGATGAACTTACACGGAGCACGAGCACGTATGAGCAGACTATAGACTGTATGTAGGCCTTACAATACACTGTGTGTACAACACGGGCGTACCATTGTGTTAGTGTGCGCATGACGAACACAGTCGGCAACTCGCCGCTGTGGATGTCTTATATTATATCTAGTTCAATGATGTCCACGGCCACAATGACATAACCATACCTGCGCGTTTTTGAGCTTATTATCTCATCACCCCACATAGTATATGTGGTGATGAGATATTGTGGTCAGTTTGGGCATGTGTACATTCTATGACATAAGTGGAAAGGTTTTATCTTCCTGATAAAAGTGAACGGAAATTCGGCCTCAATATGTCAAGGTAAAAAATATTTCATAGCTGACCCTTCAAACACAGGGCTGGAAAAGTGGACCTCCCTCAAGTTGGGGTGGGTCGTTCGAACGCTCCGACCCCCCCCCCCGGCTACGGGCCTGCGTTGTCACCGTTTATGGACATGAATTATCATGGCCATACCGGGGACTGTTTTTCTCAGGGAGGGCGGTAATTTTTGCCCTACTCCAGACCTAATTTAACTGCTCAATATTTCTTCCAACTGAGACAAAATATCTTCCAGATTTAGTCAGATTTCTGACATTTAGGGGGGAGGCCGCCCCCAGCACCCCCCGTCTCGTGTGGCCATGTGAATTATAATGGAGATGTGATTCAACATGTCAGTATGTGTTAACCTGTCAGATTAAAGCGATACCATAACCAGGGGCGGATCTAGGGGGGGGCCGATCCGGCCCCGGCCCCCCCCCCTTTTTTAAAATTAAAAAAAAAAAAAAAAAAATGAAAGGGAAAAAAAGAGAAAAAAAAGAGAGAAAGACGGAAAGGAGAAGAGATAGAGAAAAGGACAGAGAGTGGAGTGATAGAGAATGAAGCTGCAATTAGCAACCTCAAAGTATGGGAGTCATAGCGCACAGCAGATCAGTTTGAACGTCGATTGGGACGTTTACGCACATGCTGATCTTACTACACATGATTGGATACAATCAATACGATACAGTACCATCAGCCAATCGAAAATACCTACGAGACAGTGCGCATCAGTTGGGATGGGGTGCCATCAAGCCTGGCAAGTGCCATTTCCGGCCATCTGGGATGTATTAAAACCTCAAATTTTCTTGGAACGCTCCGCGCCAACCTACGGTGGCGTTCCGCTTAGATAGTAAACGCAATGGCGTACACAGAGGGGAGGCCATTTTTTAACACAAATTTTACTTCAAAAGGTAGCATATGTGGCACCAGATTGCATGTTAAGACACCTAATTTTTCAAAAATTTTCAAAGGGGAGGGGGACACCCCCTCCCCCAGGCCGGCGATCACACAACATACTGCATCTCCCCCCCCCCCCCGAGAGAAATCCTGGGTACGCCACTGAGTAAACGATATTCAAACTTGCAACCCTTGGACCAAAAGTCCCAGCCAGCTGAGCTAGTCCGTCCTCACAGAAATGTGTAATAAAATAAAACCAAACTTTACATTTTGTTCTCAAAAATTGCACTTCTTGATGGCTGCTATCAAGCTTGGCAAGTGCCATTTCCGGCGATCTGGGATGTATTAAAATCTCAAATTTTCTTGGTTCGCTCCGCGCCAACTCATGGTGGCGCTCCGCTTAGATAGTAAACGAGAGCCCCGCCCCCAAACAAAAAATCCTAGCTACGCCACTGCATGAGAATTATACTGGAAAATCATGGGAATCACAAGGCCTTAGAAAGTGTCTTTTCCGGCTATCTGGGATGTGTTTTTATCCAAATTTCCTGGTATGCTACGCATTGGCAGCGGTAGCGGGGGAACGGGGGAGGAGGACACGTCCCTCCCTAAACTTTTCAGTGAGGGGAGCTCCCTCCTTAAATAATTCCTAAGAAGAAAAATGAGGAATTATAAATTAAGTAAAAATCAGAAATCAACAAGTATAACCATAATCAATGACAAAACTAAATGGCCAAATGCTGTTCTGTCAGTTAATAAATCCCTCGAGTTTTCTCTGAAAGACGTTAAGATTGGCCTACAGTGCACGTCACCAACAAAATTTTATTAGAAATATAGTGGTCGGAAACATTACCATTCGGTCATTCAGTTTTGATACTATGTAAGGCCTACAATAATACCATCATTACACTGCCAGGACGTACCCCCAAAACAATGACAGGGCTGCCAAGTCTCGTGCATTCTGGGTGATTTTTACTTTCTCACTGAGTCCACACAAAACAAGAAATTAGGCAGAGGGGAACATGCACGTGACAAAACGTACATTTACGCCCACATGTCAATGCAAGGTACATGAGTCCTGGCATCAAGTCGAACTAAGATATATGGGTGACAAATTTCTCAAGGAAGTCCCTCAATATTCACCAAGTTAGAACATGACTACTAAAGATCTGATTAGACACCTTGAACAGGATGCATTGTAGTAAGGCACTGTGCCTATGATAACTGTCTTCTGTTAATAACTTGTGGAAAAATTAATGTGTTGAGAGTTGAGACATGAAATTATATGAAGCAGAAAATGCAAAAATAAGACATGGAAAGTGCTATTTCCGGCCATCTGGGAGGTCTATTTTGTCAAAAATTTTCTTGTACGCTACGCGCCAACCGATGGTGGCGCTCCGCTTAGATGGTATAGTACCGTCAATCACAGGTCGAACAACTTAACTTCGGCCCCCCCCCCTTTTGAAAAATCCTGGATCCGCCCCTGATAACACAGACTTCGTGAGACACTCGCATGGCGTCAACAGGTGGGGGCGGGGGAACATGCCCCCCACTTCTTCCCAAAACCCGTACAAATAGGCTGGTACAACTCTGATGCCATAGATTACAAAATACTGTAGCTAATTCAATAAAATCAAGTTCAAAAATGGTGGAAATAGCCATCTAATGGACTAAAATGGTGAAAAGATCCCTCAGATTACACCTCAGAAGTTCTGGAATCCATTTTTTCTGGGCCATTAAGCGGGCCACGATCCTTTATTTGTAAAGCGATTTACACATGAATTATTTTCGTCAATGTTAGGCCATATGTACCCCCCCCCCCACTTTCGAGAAGCTGTTGACACTCTTGTACACTCGTCAAAATTTGCAAATATTGAAATGATTATAATCAGCAGTTTTATATGGGATCTTCGAGAAATACCATTACATTTCATAATTTCAGATAAGCCAGGGTAGCTTCTCTGTCTTTGACTTTTGTTCTCCACATGGGGCTGCTGGTAACATTTTTTTCATAGCAATGAGCTGAAAGAAATTTCGTCCGCCTTTTGCGTTAGCCTCGAATCGCGGCCAAGGCTAAATTACCGAGGCCGGCGGGTACAAAGTTGAGGCTGAGGTATGACCTTACGAGGCAGAGGCCAAAATCCTCAGCACTGCTTATCACATGTACGGTAACCATGCAGATTTGTTCCTTGCTTCCCTCCCTGACCATGCAAAGGACATAGGGACGCGTGAGATGAAAGTTTCTTACATCGCACAGTTTCCTGCAAAGCTCTTAATATGGGCTTCCTAATAATTGAATTTGAAGTGTTCTTCCTTTCAAGAAGTTGCTAACATAAACAGATAAAAAAAGAGGTTTAAATTGAAATTTAGTTTTGATATGACAGAGGGGTTGTGGTGAAATTTGCATGCAAAAACTCCTATTTGTCAACACTAAAAACTGTTAGGTAAACTTTTACCCAAATTTGTTACGTATGCCTCCTGCTAAACTGTTAGGAAAAATTGTGCCCAAGTTATTAAAAAACCCTCCTTGGGTAAATCTTTACCAAGCAATGGATACTTTTGTTACCAATTGTACTATTTTACCCAACACTTTCTAGACTTTGGTTCTCGAGATATTAGCAGATGAAGTCTTCATATTTTCAACCATTAGTGAACTTGAAGCAAGCACTTGTGACAACATAAACCTTACATTTATCAATACATTTTGTTTTCCTTTAAACTTTACAACCAACAGACCAATGGTTATGTTACGCCACATTTCAATAATACCAGCCCCACAATGTGCCGCAAACATCAAAATCTCAAGTACTGACGCTCATGATGGATCCACACAGTTCCCCCTCCCACTCAAGAATATTCTCAGGTTCGTTAAACATGATCAGTTGGCTACAGGCCCGACTTCAAACTCTTATACGGGGGTTTGAACCCCTTTTCATCTTCGGCTCTTAAAGTATACATTTCCCATGATATGAACTCCGAGGCAAAGAAAAATCATTTTCTCTAATGTAACATATTCAGCGTTACCATAATTTTATTGTAACTATTAATGAAAGTTCTTTACATGAGCGTTATATTTATATTCTACTATTAGGCAATAATATACATAGGATGTAATGTGTGGTCTAAAAGAGTCACGTGAACGTCCCCCATTGGTTGTGTTGATCACGTGCATTACCGGTCCTTTTCAAAAAAATCGTTGCATATTAGGTATACAAAAAATCTCACGTAAGCGAAAAAGGGGTACGTCAAGTTGATAACCACGATAACCCCTGCCCTAATAGTACCGTACTGTTGCCTAAAGTCAGCTTGGATGCTTAAACTTCAGTTCATGTTACAGTAGCCGTGGTAAGCCTTCTCCTGTCGTAGGTCATAACACAATTATCTTGGCGAGATATCCGCCATTATAAGTTGACCGAGATTGCGAGAATGAGAGATGTAAAACATTAAAGTTTTAATCCTGTTTGACTAATTATCGCATTTCCTACGTAACCTGCTTATGATGTAGTTGATGAACGATACCGAACAGAAGGGGAACTTCGTGTAGAAGAATATGCGCAAAGGCTTGATGATTCCACGAACAATCTATTGTAGTGTTAACTTGATACAACTCTAAATGTCTGTAAAAATTTTAAAAATGTGCCGTAAAATCTTGGTGCTTGTCATGTTCTAGGACAGCTGCAGCGGAGGGGAGGGGACGTGAGGGGTTAGATCGTTCTTTGTTAACTTTTTGATAAGAGTTAAAGTGAGCTCGATATTTCGCCTCTTTGGAATATTCCTCGTAATGATTAGTATTAAATCCATAAGGTTACAATGCACGCGATATTTAAAGCCCTCATAAACTTTGCAAAGCCTTGCAGACTGCAATTATGTAAGTGCTTGTGGGTATGACGTCACTTAGTGTTGTTACCCAGTGAACTGTCTAGCCATCTAACTAAATATTATCGAGCGTAAATCAGTGTCTTAGGAGAAAGAAATATTTAATGTATTAACTTGTCTGCTGAAGAGGGAGTATGTGTATTTTATTGTTGCCCGTACAGCATGACTCAGTATTTGTTTGACGGAGATAAGACTCACCATTCCATTCTTCGACCGCTCAGTTCGTGATGGCGATGAAAGATCATTCGACAACGAAGAAAGGAGACAAGTTAATACAGTGTGCCTAGTTTTCGGCTGAATATGTAAGAAAGCCACATTGACATCACTGTTCTCCATATTGTAATTAAAATTGCGAACAAATTATGATTTCCTGTAAAAAGGCGCGAATGAGGACAAAGTTCCACTCCGAATGAAAGATGACAAAACTGCATCCCGAAAAAGGTCATATAATTAAAAAGAACAATACATGACGAAGCACAGAGGTGTTTTTACTTAAATTGATGTTCGCCTTGACTTTTAAGCTATCTCTTAAATGTCTTAATGCTAGCCAGAGGCCGAGAAGGTGGACCTCAATACCATCTTTAGACTGTTGACATTCGTGTCGAAAATTTTCCCAAACAAAGAAATGGCAGCTTGCATTCCAAAACTTCAGGTGGACAAGCTTGTTACAGCTTCTCTTTCGTTTTCAATACATCATAGTGTCTTAAACGAATTACAGGGTAGTTTATCAGTTGTGTGTGATCGGAGAAAATGTATAGCATATAGCCGATTTTTAATAGGATGAGGAATCATCCAGTAATTAACGTATGTAATCCAGTTTGTCAGCTGTGACGTCATATCCCGATTGTCATAATTACTGCGCAATTTAATCGTATACAATGGCGGAACTGAATGTCATCTCAGCGTTAGTTTGTACGCAGTATCCTTATATAGCTCTCGTTTAGGTGCATGGTACTGTGAGCATGGTGTTGTCACAAATAAACGTACACATTGTGCATCCCTGATTCCGAAAACATTGGGCCCACATGAAGAGTAATATTATATATATATATATATATATATATCTATATATATATATATCTATATATATATATATATATATATATACAGTCGATCTTACCACGTTCGACCTATATATATATATATATTCTCCATTCTTCAGTTTATATATATATATATATATATATATATATATATATATATATATATCACTTGGGATTTGTAGCTGACTTACGGAATATTTGGTTGATAGTCTCACCTGTAATCAGGTGGAAAATATTCCACACCACATGGTTACGGACCGGGGGCATGGACCTTTACTTCCAAAAAGCATTGTGGCTTGTTTCCAACAAAAAATGCACCTATTGGATCCGCCCCTTCCCCCTTTCTTTCCCTCTTCCCCTTCCCCCTTTCCCTTTCCCCTTGCTTCCCTTCCCCTTCCTGTTCCCCTTTCCCTTTCCTCAAAAATGATAATAAAGAAGCAGCCCTTTTTAAAAAGTTCAACTCCAGAGTTGTCTCCCTTACATTTTTAAAGAACCCTTTTAACGACCGTGATAGTTGGTGTTTACCATTTCTTATTTGTTTCTATGACTTTAGGGATATCTCCAGAAATATGGCTACGTTCCCCCCGGTGGTCCGGATGCTGGAACTTTACGGACTCCAGAAGAATTTCGCAGGGGAATCCTAGCTTTTCAGACCATGTACGGTCTTGAAAAAACGGGAGATCTATCAGCAGAAACGAAAGAGCTGTTGGATAAACCTAGATGTGGTGTCCCTGATTCTCAGCCTCGTGGTGGGCCGGAACAGATAAGGGCCAGGAGATACGCCCACTCGGGGTTGAAATGGGAGAAAAAGGACCTAACTTACAGGTTGGTAAAACTACATATACTGTAAAAGCATTGAACAATACAGCTTGAACAAAGATTTATATAAAGGGTGAAAGACTGCACAGTTATCCATGCTAAATGACTGCCAATGGAAAACTGTGTGATGCAGTGCACGCGTGTCTGTAGGGGAATAGGAGGACAGAGTGCCCCTGGACCCCATCAGGGACCCCACGAATGTCATCTGGAACACATGGAAGGACGACGGCGAAGGACGCTTCGCCCCCGCAGTTTCTGCACAGTTGGGTCATGTCAACCTGGTCATCACCACCAGGTAAAATTTTGTCCACCATGGGCCCGGATCATGGTGGAGGAGGGTACATCTCCTCACTCTTCGGAAAGGAAGACACCTTCATGATGTATCACTCAATCTTTAAAAATTTGCCCACATCTGATAAAAATGAATTATAGGATGTATAAGGACTCAGGGGTTAAATGCGTAATATCGAACACGCTGATGAGAGGAGAGGTTTTGGGAACTTGTTTTGCTGCATAAAATTTGCCTGGAATCCTGACCGATGATTATAAAAAGAAGTCTTCTTATGTTCTTTAACGCTTCATATTTGCGAGGCTTCTAGCCCTTTGACCCCACACCTGTGCCAAGAGATGAGGCATGTTTAGTCACCTTTGGAGACTGATGCACGCCTTACTACGCACCTAATACCACTCAGTGTGTAATGTACCTTCTCAGAATGTGTCTTACGTAAAAGGTCAATATGGTGTTCACCGGAAACAAAGACAGTTTGTCCCCCCCCCCCCTCGTGACTCAATTATGCCATTGTGTCTTCATAGCCTATTTCTTATTCCTACAGTAGAAGCATTCTTTCCTTAA
Organism: Holothuria leucospilota; assembly: GCA_029531755.1. Classification (NCBI taxonomy): domain Eukaryota; kingdom Metazoa; phylum Echinodermata; class Holothuroidea; order Aspidochirotida; family Holothuriidae; genus Holothuria; species Holothuria leucospilota. The sequence continues at coordinate 29,154,641 of CM055964.1, forward strand.
TCCACAGATTCCTTAGCTACACCAATGATCTCCCTGTACACGATCAAAGAGATGCCATTGAAAAGGCCTTCAAAGTTTGGAGTGATGTTACGCCCCTTACCTTTACTGAGGTCCATTCGGGAGCAGCTGATATCTACCTTAAGTTTGCAATCTTCGACCACGGCGATGGTTATCCGTTTGACGGCGAGAGTGGAACACTCGCGCATGCGTTCTTCCCGGATCCGTATCTACGCGGGCTCGAAGGAGATGCGCATTTTGATGACTATGAGACTTTCACAGCTCATACAGATCAAGGTAAAGATAAAGAGTACTAGATATTCTAAGTTGAGTTACGTGTATTGTTATTAAGAATTGCCATAATGTGGGCTAAACGGGGCTGGGAAGCTCGACCTTGCCAGACTTGGAAAGGTAATCTCTGTGTTGTGATTATATGCACACGTTATTGCAAGCAGCGGTTTGCACCACTCCATGTGATGTGACCATAAATAACGTTCAGTTCGTCATGCTGGATACGCGAAATACATTAAAAGTTGTCAGTATTTAAGAACTGCAATCCAATTAATTGTGTCAATTGATTATCAGATAAACTGTTGACGGTTTCGCCGTGAGGTAGGCTACACAATTTCACCCTTAACTTATTGGGACCCATGCGATTGATCTGTAGGTTTATTGCTGAATCTGTTCTTTCCTGATTACTGGCCTTGTTTTAGTGGTTTGAAAACGTGTGGCAAACTTTCCACAAACTATACTTAAAAGCAAATTAGCCAACGATATTTTCATTATAATGTATATTTTCCTGTAATAATTATCTTATTTAACGGTTTTGAACGTAATCAGTGCAACCTTATACAGTAAATGTTTCCGCCTTTATTCGATTGGTGCATTTGAACGTCATGTTTTTACGTTTGAACTTTGTTTTTTATACTGTTACTATGCGATAAGTGACCTCTCTCATCAGAACGATCTGGTTACAAGTCATTTGGTCAGAAATTTGCCGATCATTGTCGGTGAACGTATTAATGCGGGAAAAAACAATTAAATGTGGCATTATATCAATGTATTGAACAATTGTCCTTCTCCTTGACCTTTCAGGAATCAATTTGTTTATTGTGGCTGCCCATGAATTTGGTCACAGCCTTGGTTTGGGTCATTCCACTGACCTTACTGCACTGATGGCGCCCTTCTATAGTGGGTATAAGGAAAACTTTCGACTTCCGTACGATGATCAGCTAGCAATTCAACTGTTGTACGGTAAGAATGTATTAATGCCGCCGTGTTCATGCTACAGCATTTTGAAAATAACTCAGATTTCTATATTTATTACACGAAAAAGGATAGGCCTGTACGGTTCCCTGTACCAAGACTTTATAGTCAACTTGTTCATGTTTGTAATTTTTAGTTCCATTTGATTTGCTTCATTACCTGTTCTCCCAACCCGAATAATGAATGACCGTTAACCTGGAATTTTGGCGATTAATTCCATTAATTGTTCCTACATGCAAAACTCGCTTCATGAACGTTTGATATATGAGAGGGTTAGTCATGAAAGGTTTGAAATCGTCGATTTGTGTAGCGGAATTGGTACTCACGTTCCACCGTTTGAGTTTTGTAGCATGCCTGTGTATTATAGCATTCGCTGTTATCCTGACAGGTTCCAAACCCTATGACCCAAGTGAAGACGAACCAGAGAACGCACCACCCCCGGCTGCCACTTTACCTCCCCCAAAGCCTGGTGACGATAGATGCACCAAAGTGTACGACGCAATCGCTTCAATCAGAGGGGAAATTTTCTTGTTTAAGGTAGGTTATTCAGTTTCTTGTTTTTTACCGTACCGTAATGTCAGTGCTCATATTGTAACCGAAAACCGACGACGATTACTGTGAGAATTATCAACGGAAGGACATTGCTCGCAGGTAATAGGACCGCTTAGCAGGAGAGCACTGTCAGGTTGTTGTCACAGCCTGTATAAACAAGACAAATTCTAATCTTTCTAAATTTGTAGCAATTTTGTAAACTTATTCATCTGCAGGTCATGTGTGCAATGTGCAGTAGAAGACTTATTACACTTCAGGTTGAGGTATTGTATGTGCCTTCTTTTGCAGGGTTCCAACTTTTGGCGAATGAGGGTGTTAGGTCAACCAATGCAAAACTATCCACAAAAGATTAACATCTTCTTCAAAGAACTCCCTAAGAACATTGATGCCGCCTATGAGAGATTTGACAATACCATCATGTTTTTCAAAGGTAGGTATGACAATGGTGATGCGTTGTCAATATTTTCCAAATAGTAGTAGTTGGAGGCAAAGCATAATCTCGGCCTTGTTTTATGAAGGGACTGCGTCTCTACCTAAATTTCATTTCGATAGAATTATTGCATAATAGATCAAACTTACATCAAGCGTCTCTCTTTATGAAACAGTAGGCAGGTGTAAATATAAAAAAAAACTTAGGGGCATTTGATTACCTGCAACGTTTATGTTCATATGGAAACCGGGTAACCCTGTAAGGGGAAGCTAAAATTACAGCGAATACGCCTAGTCCTAAAAGTTCACCCAATTTGTGCATGTATTTCAGGACACTATTCCCGTCTTTTATCAGTTTACCATAGCTCAGCTAGAGACCTCCATGGACGTAGTTTGCAGATGTCCCATCCGTAGTATCTAAAGTAGCCACAGGGGTCTGACAGAAGTAGCCTACGCAAGCCAAGAACAAGTTTTGAACATTAGTAGCGATTCACTGTTTACTTGAAATACGTGAATACATCTTGATCTCAATAGCCATATTTCGTCACTGTTCTTTTTATGTAGTATTTTGGTAAATTATTTTGAATTTTTCAAAATTCTGGGCAGTTCACGGTAAGCAGCAGAACATGGCCACCTGCTTGCCAGTTGGTGCCACAGATATTTTTCACCAACGCAACCACGTCACATGACCTGTTTGTCCGTCAGTTGACCTGCAAGCTTTCACTGATCTATGGTCTTTGTATGCGCGCAAAGGTGAAGATTTCACCCACCTGGCTTGGTGACTTTGTTAGCGCGTACGTGTAGCGTTTACTTTCCCGCTCAAAGGGAGACCATAGGAAGGTGCAGGCTTGAGAGCAACACGGCGGAATAAACACTTTTAGAAACGGGGAGACGTGACGGGAAGAATGTCTGTATGAGAAGTACTGTTTGTGTGCATGCGTAACTGCCCAGTATTGATCATATAAGCAATGGTCACGCCTAGTTGACTTTGAAGCATATGGATTGGTTTGATAACTTACATTTTTGCTATAGCTAAACGTTCACCCTGACTTACCATGCCTAACTGGAAGGCGGATGGAAACAGGCCAAGTGTGTGAAATTAAGATTAGTTCAACCTCGATTGGTTCAGGAAAGAGCCTAAAATTGTGTGGAGGTTATTCATATTCCTGATACATAAATATTCAGCAGATGATTTATGGACATGTGACATGTCATGTGATTTGCTTGAAATTGACGACTGATTTAGGACGCCGTTGAATATAAAGACCTTTGCTGATACTTTGTAGGAATGCTTTTTGAGGGTGAAAATCACCTTTTTCGTAAAATTTCGGGGTATTCTTCACATCTTTCTCCACAGTCTTATCTACCTCTTCCTCTTTTTTATCTTTTATTTTATGGTTGCAAAACGTTCCGCTTCGAATGGATTTGTATTGTATGTAATGAAACGAATTCAAAGATTATAGAAGTTATGATAGATAGAGCTTAACGATGGGTTCTCGAGGGATTGGGTCAACGGGAGTTCACCGTGAAAAGCGTTTAATTCTGCAATATTCTTCAATACGAAATGGTAGCTTAATCTAATCTGAAAATTTCAAAGCCAGTCACATGGGAAAAACTTAGTCAGTTAAGCGACCCGCGGCTGAGTTGCATTTTCAAGTTTTTTTTATAATATTTTAATCTTTCAGGTACCGAGTATTGGGAGTATGACGATTTGGATCCAAAACCAGGTTTTCCAAAACCAATCAGCGAACTCGGTTTACCCAATGAAATTGACGCGGCGTTGCCATGGGGATACACCGGGAAGACATATTTTTTCAAAGGCAAAAAGTACTGGCGATATGACGAATACAATAAACAAGTCGATGAAGGCTACCCAAAATTTATCCGAGAAGGATGGAATGGAGTTCCTGGAAACCTCTTTGCTGCATTCAGGCATTACGACGGTAAGTTTAATGAACAGAAGAAATTCATTGAAGTGTGTCCGGGATGTTATGTAGGTACTTTGTGGACATGGGTAGTGTCTCATAGAAGCACACCGCTTATTATTCCTCCATTGACTTACACACTAATATCGATCTGCTTTGTGGCCTCGGGGACCTTTCAGAAGCTCTTAACAGGCACAAGGTACCCCTCACAAAAAGTTCACAATGTAGGCCTTTCCCACTGGTTCGGTTTCATATTTGTGTATCACTACGAGAGATTCTTCAATGTCGTAGGGGTTTCCCCCTTTTGACACTAACTGAAAATGTTTTTTCCACAACCAGAAGGATGTAAGACACAAAACGGTCTGAAATACCTTCGATTCCTTTAATTTTTGCTTAATGAGTACTTCAGTTCATACTTTCGGCATCCACGTCACAGATAAGGCACAACCCTTCAGCAATATGGTATAGCCTATACACAAATGTTTATGGACTAAATTTGTCAGCCGATATTTTGCCGCGGAGGAAACCTCTTGAGTTAGTGGTATGCTACGCTTGTCGAAGTGTGAGCTCGAGCACAAGAAGGTCTGCTCGTCTTCTCGTCCTTGTACTAGGTTTTCCATTTCCATTAGCTGTCACCAATGCTTCGCTTTGAAAGCCCATGAGTACGTTTGCATACCCATATTTACGAGTTCAGGCGAATGTGAGACCGATTATACTAACCACCAGTCTGCTTTTGTGTGGGTCTAAAGTGGAATCTTTTCTTTCAGATTCGGAATTCATATGCCAATCTTCTTTGAGTCAACGTAAATTAAGCTACATGTAGGGGCAGCATGTAGGAATCTGTTGCTTTGTTAACGTGATTCAGGGTAGTCGTCTAGTCCAAAGTTTGAAGCGGCTAGAGCCCAATTTGGAGTTTTAATTAGCTAAACTAGTTTTAACATAATGTGGGAAATTGACCCCAACTTTCCTCTGAAATAGAATTGTTCCGAGTAATTAAGTAGCCGACGTCTGTTTCTCATAGCAATAAGCCGGTTGTCTGCTACTTTTTAGATGGTTCCTAACCAAATGGAGTTGATTGTCACGTTGAGGAAGTAGCCTTAGTCACCAATTTGTGCTGTATACATATACTTAATTGCATAGGCGTAAGAAGCTATTCTTGCTTGGGGGTCTGAAGCTTGTCTCGGACCACCGTCTTGGGGGACGGTTGTAAGGGGAGGGGGTTTCCCCTCCTGTCTGGGAAATTTATGGACATTTAATGGTCCTCAGATGCAAATTGGTGCGGAAGCATTCTTCCGCCCGACCTGATTTTTGACTGGGGCGTTATCCCCCAGCAACCCCAGTCTAGGCTTCCTACTCCTATCATCAAATGTAGTAATACTACAAAAATGCAGAGAAAGATAGAAACAGCCGAAGCGTTTGTTCAGATAAATGGTAGAAACTTTACTCTAGGTTACTACACTTGAGAAATGATGACAAAATGCTATGAACAATAGGCTACAATTGGAAAGAAGTATTGATTCAACATCGACTCCCTCTCAAAACAAACATAAGTTCCACACGCCACAAATTTTAACTTTAAGACACCGTTGGAGTGTGCGATCCATAATCGTCCAGGATTAAGTTAGAGAAACGCACTCTAGTAAGCACAATTTTAAATAGTACCTGTGCTTACGTGCAAAATTACATTTCGGTTCCTACACTAAATCACTATTTCAAACGATAATCGCCAATCCCTCTTTGCCACCCCTGCGCTACACCACAGTGCCCTTACTACACAGCACTGCATACCGTAACATACTACTTCCGCAGGTCCCTATGGTCACGGTATTGACACCCTTTCATATGGCTTCACCACTCTCAAACCATTATGTACAAAATGTACAGTCTATCTATGATCTTCTTAAGGATCTGCTTTTTTAAGCTATTTTGATCAGACACATGTTTAAATAGTAACATTAACGCCTTTCTATAACCTAATCAAGTATTTTTACTAATATCAGACACCTGCCTCTTGTTCGCAGGTTATTCTTACAGTACATACTTTTTGAAGTACAGGAGATACTGGCGTTATGATGAAGCCCGAGGTAAAGTTGATGTTGGCTATCCTCGAATCTTCGACGTCGACTGGATGGGATGCGCAGTTGGGACACTAGAAGATTTGGAGGGCTCTGAAGGACAGGAAGGAGAGTATGGAGTACTCGGATCCAGCACAACAGAAAAGAACCAAAATAGCGCCATAAGCTTTAATAAGTTAAATATTGTGTTAACGAGTATACTGTTGGTAACTTCAGCTTTAGTCCTAAGTATATAAATCAGTGTCTTCGTTTAAAGATTTCCGCGGAATCTAGATGTAAAAAGGAGTCAACATTCGCCGTTGGTATCGTTTGAATTATTCATTCCACAGAAATCCGGGTTCCTGATAAGAGTTCGGCTTAAAATCGAAAGTTGTTATGTCATTTCATGTTTACAGTGGTTCTTTGAATCTGTTACAATGATTAAGTAGCTAAGGGTCATACGAAGACTAAATCCTCTGTCAGCAAAATTATGCAGTGGCACAATTCCGTGTGCTGAGAGGGCGGTATTTCAAGCCCTTGAGGACAAATTTACAATGTAAAACTTTGTAAGTCAGTGGGAGCATCTCTAAAATATGATGGTGTATATCTCCCAAATTCCAGTTGGATTTGCTCCCATGATGCAGTACCAGTGTGTTTAGATTGTAATACATTAGTAAGGCCTCGTCTATGTCAAACAAGATGTCACGGATGATAAAAGAGTCGAAAGGAAATGTTGAATGTTTGTTTAGGAGAGGACCAGTGATTTAACAAAATACGGTTTAAACATCAACAGCCTGTGGCTCAAGGTGTACTTAAAAATTGTAATCGACCGCCAAGTACAGAGAACAGGGGTCTGTTAAGGGTGTTTAGAGCTAAAGGAGGGTCTAATGGCAACTCCCCGCGGTAACAGACCATATGAATATGACGTCACAGAACAAAAGTACGCACTCTAATGAAAGTAAGCTCGTATCATTGCAACTTACACCAATAAATGCAGATAGATAGCTGATTTGTGCACCGGGGGATACGCGCGTGTAGAAGACTACACGCGCGTGCGAAATCTACGCCGTGCGTGCAGTGGGCTTTATTGTTTACCTCAAACTGGCGTTGCGTGACGTCAATGCATAAGATAAATCACATGCACTGAATTTTCCTTGAGGTTGAGGTGCTGTATTCTGATACATTGTGATGGGTGGTGGTTGTAGTAGCATCAATTATATTACCACACACCCTGTCTCAGAATGACAGTGCTAGCCAATTACAAAAAACCAAATGATTGCTCTAAATATCCAGCATTAGTGTTATCAGTAAGACCCATGATGACTCTCTGACATTATTGAGAAGACACAGACTGACTTGCTAAAACAGGCATTCGCAAAGTGTTTCCCTAAATTATATAAAGACGGGACGGCCAGCTAAGCAAGCTACGCCAAACAGTGATAACCACATTCTCATGTGAAGAAATCTCGCCCCGCCGTACTAAAATGATATATCTGAGGTCTCGTAAAAGATCAGTTCGATATACTTCTTCAATGTCTCTTTGGAATAAAATTATCTGTTCGTTTTAGCAAAGTCCTTCAAAACTTTTTCATAATTTTCTGGCATTTTGGTTTCATTCCTGTATTCCGTCAATGTATTTCTCTTTGAGTTCTACCTCATATGTAGTGTCTGTGAGAGAGCTCTTCCATATGCAAGCTTCTTGTCAATTCTGCCGGCTTTTAACATAGTTTTAAAAACATGATCGATTAGTACTATGAAGGCATTTACATATGCGAACTCGAATAGAATGAAACGGAAATCTCACCAGAATGGACATGACTGAAATTAAAGCGCAATAAATAATTTTTTTTTTAAAAAATATCATCGTGTAACGCGAAGTAGACTATAGTGCCAATTGACATATCAGTTCATTGTCATAAAGATTCAAAGACGATAAAGCTCGTATGACATTATATTGCTTTGCATTTTAATACTTGAAATGAGAAGCTAGTGTTCTTCATGTGAAGATAAGCCATGTTTTTGCATGTAGTGACCCCCCTGTGGGCTTGGGGTTGTAGAATATGCCCACGGTATTCCCCGCCTGTCGTAAGAGGCGACTAAAGGGGAGGACTTGCACTGTATTTGAACTCTATTTAAAACCGAACTTGAACCGTATTTATCTAGTTGACACTATATAACACATTCGTGTTGGTGTGTCGTTAAATCTCATCTAACTAACTAAATAACTGCATGTAGTGATTTCGCTATATTCATATCCTGTCTAATGGTCATTATACTGAGAACTACTAGGACAATGATATTGTAGAACTGACATGAAAATATTCCATTATCATTTTCTCTTCCTCCTTGTTGTTATCGTATATCCCCATGGCTAGTGTAACATCGTAAAACTACACCTTGGTAAAAGTTTTTGTCGTTCTTTTACAACAAAACTCAGTTTTTTCATCATACCCAACATATTTAATTGAGAACACAGTTTTCCTAATTAAGAAAAAATTCTTCCACATAAATAATTGTTATTCTAAACAAGCAAACGAATGACAAAAAAGACAAAAATTCAGTTGCAGTACATTAGGTCCTTTGATAGATGTTGCAAATACGGTTTTAATCTTTCAAAATATGTCGTTTAGAACAAAAGTGGTACGGTAATTGATTTACTAGTAGTGTGCCCTCGCTTGTTTAAGGCCCCTTAAATGACATCTAGAATAAGTTTTCGTAAGAGTTTTCTGAAGAGAAACATCAGTCCTTCAAGACTGACTTAAAAAATATTGTCTAGTACTAAATTTGTAAAAAGTAATTTAACAACAGCCAGCAATTTTAGTATGTTTTATTTTCATTCTGCATTAGTATTTTGAGGTCAATGCTTTATGACTTGTCTATATCGAAACACTAAGTTTCGTAGACCTAATTTATTGACGTCATCATATAGCGGTCGTTTCGCCCCTCAGAGGACGTGCTACAATATTTCGCGTAATGGGTACACTCAATACTTGTAAGTTGAACTAACCTCACCGTGGACCTTGAGCGTAAAGGTTGCTGGTCTGTTGGATTAATGTAGTTCAGGATGCATGACAAAGCCAAATCAACCTATAACACAGTGCATCATTTTACAACTCAAATGAGCAAAAGAAGTCTCAGAAAAACGTCTTCACATGCAAAATGTACGGAGAAGCTATAATAGGCCTATAGTCGAAGGTGCACTTTGGTTCCTCTGACCCCGTGAGGTCATGTGTATAGGTATACTATCTAAAGAGGACAAAATGGGTAGATAGTAGTGTATCATTTCTGCGAAAATATTGTTTTATGCGAAGAAGAGAAGTAGTCATTTTGCCAAAGAATAGAGAGAGTACCATTGTTTGCCAATAGCTGCCCTTGTACAAATTCTCTAGAATTTTGTAAATAATTCCTTACAATCTTGGCTAAATTTGTAAGAGTTTTATGGAGACTCTTTGTAAAAGAGTTTGTATAAATTCTGCAGACGAGTATATATACATTCTCTAGAGATGTCTGTAGCAATTCCAATTTTTCAGGAAGTCTGTAGATTTCTATGGAATGCCATACGACTCCGAAGAAATTGCAGATACTGCAAGAAACTGCAAGAATTTTTCTTCAGCATGCTTTAGAAGATTTTTATAAGGGTGGTGTTTTTAAGGAAAGTCTATGCATTTGTAAAGAGTGAGTCTGTGAACCAATTTAATGTATATTATTAAGTTTTTATTAAGTTTGCTGCATGTAAATAACGTTGTTAAATGTGAGTGCTTGACAGTCATGATTTGCTTAGGAATAAAAAGAATATAGAACAATGATGGACAAGAGCACATAATGCGTATCTTTGTATGTCGGTTGGGTGTGCTTATGCATTTCTGATAAGTTTGCGTGTATCTCGTAGGTTTATGGCATTAAATAAACAAACTTTAAGTAGGGACAATTTGATCTGAGCAAAAACTGATCTCGCATGATTCCGTGTTATTCATCAGAGGAGATATCATGTCATGAAATAATGTTTTAAAGTAACCATCTCAGCACACCTTGGTATACATATATTTGAATTCAGCTTTTGTTTTAATTGATTGTAAATTGTGGATTGTCTTTCACAGTGACAATAGCAGAGCCCCGTCTCGCAGGCGAGCGGTGTCTCTCACCATGCTTTTTCATTTCATTATTTACATATCATATCACCCTCTCAAATTTTTGTTCTCTTCTACTTTGTTTTTTTATTTTCAAAGTCTGGGGAAAGTTTGTAACGTTACAACTTGGTGGCAAAATAGTGAGACACTACACAGGTTATTCAAGTGCTTATTTATTGTGGTCAAATTTTTCAGTGTTAGCCTAGGTGAAATAACTTTGCTTTAATCTTCCTAAATGCACTGAAGAAGGAGATAATACATAAAACAGTTTACCTCATTGTTAAAGGTGTATGGTAGCTATAACGCCAATATTTGTTGCTCGGTTGTAAAGACACAGCTTAGGGGTACAATCGGAAGCCTAAATGGTTAAAATAAGTGTAGCATACACGAAAAAAAGGAATGCAAAGTGCAGAAACTTATTTGATAATACTTGTGCAAGAGATACGTAAAGGAAGCTCAACTTTTGCTCCTAAACATACGAAGTGGGTCAGTCTTGGCGAAATAGCTCAGGCTTCAGTCCATATTCGGGGGTTATCTTTCCCTTACCTGAGAGATGTTTTATTACGTTTTTACTGTTATCAAGAGCGAAAACCCGTTAATGGAGAAATTTCTCTTGTGTAGGTTACATTCGGAAAATTTCACATCATTGTTTAGTGTGGCATTTCTGTGGGTCGTTTTAAATGGGCCAATTCAGTACGTAACCTGGCTATATCGTATAATTACATAGAATGTATTTGGTTATACACATTTGCCGAGAGAAAGGGTTCGGTCTGCCAATCGAAAATGTTGTTTCTTGGCGGTTTGTATGTAGGTAGGAAACCAGTCTCGGATGTAATTAAGCTCAGCGGCTCTGTGGGCTGGCGCCTCCCGTACGGAAAATTTGAGAAACAGAGAGCTGAAAGGACCCCAGAGGGGTTGAGGGGGGTTGAGGGGAAGTAAGTAAGTCGGCTAGTGTGGCAAATTTGGTAGGCTGGGCATCCGATTTTGATGGCAAGCCTGCCAAGTGGGAAGGAAGCCGGAGTACCTGGAGAAAACCCGATGTGCCTCGAGCTCGATTCCAACCCGCGCACTTTTGAGACACATTGGTGCACGACAGGCGGCGTAAACCAGTCTGTGACCTGGGGGGGGGGGGTGGGGGTCGATGCGGTTTTCTACAGGATATATGTAAGCTTCATCACGATTTGAAAAATATTTGTGTCGTTCATATTTTACTCGACTTCCCACAATTTCAATTCTTCTAGCAATTAGTGTTTTGTAATTTGTCCGCCTTTTGTACCTATTTATTGTTCAGTATTTTTTGCTTTCGACCACTGCCATTAAATGAGTAACGGTCATAATGTTATCATCTTGTTGTCTATTTATTCATTCGTTACACATGTGTTGTATAGGAGGGACTGAACTTGATGATCAGAGGTGGCACATGTGTGGGATAGGGGCCATACTTGTCCTCCTTGAGCCTTCCCAGGTATGATGAAGAATGTAATACCCGACGGTAAGTAGTCCTCCAGGCATCTTCCTTGAGTTTTCACACAAGGGGGTCAGATCCTTCAATAAAACCCGAAAATTTTTAAAAAATTTTCAGTGAAATGCCCACCATTTGAGAAAGCCTAAAATTTGGCTTAGCCGTCATCCGGCAACCCTTTACCGTTGTCGGGGCTTCGGGTTGCTAGGCCACGTAATGCCCCCCTCCCTCCCGTTGGGTAAGTCCTTGCGCCACCACTGTTGATGAAACCATAATACAATGACACGAAACTTTTTAAGGGGCGAGAAAGTCATCAAATGTAATATCAACATTTTCTGGCTGATGTCTTGACAGCACTCAAAATATACGCCCGAATTGGCCTCAGAACTAGAAGTTAACGTTCAGAACCTCCCTGGCTCTGCACAGTTTGTAGTTTGCAGTCGAACTAGCCTATTGAGGATGTGCCAGGAGTCCAGGACACACTATACCAGGGAGCTGTAAGAGTTCCCTGGTTATACCATGGCGTAGTTAGTCTTAATGCTCTGCGTTCACCTGCAACTCGTACAACTATTGTACTCCCTTCAAGTTCATTCACGTTAAAGGGCGATGAGAATCAACTGAGGGCGCTACACAAAAACTCAACTAATGAATTTCGGAAACGATAGAAGAACAAGTAGCCTATTATAAGATTTGTTTGTCTGCATAGAGACTAATGGTTATAACGTATTCCTTTTACCTTCTTTTTATTTATACCACCTCAGTGAGAAAGATGATAAAAACAGGATAACCAAGCAACAAAACTGAATGATAAACCTGTTCTCAACTTATGTCAAAGTGTGTCATTCGATGTTAAAATGACAAACCGGCTACCAATAGTCTTAACTGGGCATGCAGTCATTCCTTTATGCCTTCTGCTTTCTTTACCTCCTTTTCTAATTTCAGTCCAAAATCCAAATTAAAGAAGCTATCTTAATATCCTCCTGTAGATTCATTGACACGGAGATAGTTATCTGACAATCCAGCTGAAGAGTGAGGTGGTGACAATTGACTTGACATTGCTATCACTCCTTCCGGAATGGAAAAAACCTTCTGTCGTCATTTAATTAACTTACCTTCACCCGTTGGCGTTGCCAACGGGGTGGGGGGGGGGGCAGGGGGAGACGTGCCCACCTAAGGTTAGCTGTGCTCCCGTGTGCCCCCATGAGATTTTGGGTGTGAGAAAAGTTATGCACAAATATACCGTTATGAACACGCGAAGTCCGCTGTCACTTTGTCAGTCAAACATGCGGATAAAATTGCACAAACATTCTCAAAACTACAATTTTGCAGATTTGTTCAGCTATGTGATGGACTTCCTTATTGGGAGATATAATCCACAGTTATTGTTTCAAAATTAATTTTCAACAGCCATGGGATTATTGCGGCCGTGAGCCCTTTCGATTCAATACAATTCCCACATCGGTTATGCTTTAGTCTGATTTTATGTTCGAAAACTGTGAACAATTGTGCTTTCGTTGCCCTTGTCAACGCCTATCCAATAAATATGAGGATAATTAAATAGCTTCACTCTTATAGGCTAATGTCCGTTTATTTTAGATACCCATGCCTTCGAATTTGCAAGGCCGGACATTGCTCTATTGGATCCTCGGCAAGGCGCAGCCCAGCACTTCACCAGGGATCATAAAGTAGTGATACCTCCGAAAGGAGCATAAGAACTTGCACGGAATTTTCATAGATGCTGAGTACCAAAATTTTCTGGCCATTTCGCGCGTGCACCAGGGATGGTTCAGAGGGCGCTGTCCACCCGCATCATTTATTGCTGAAGAAAGTTCACGAAATACATCGGTCGTAATTATAATTTTAAGGCACCTAAAACCCATTGAACAGCGTCCAAGGGTTTCTTTTTTTCAAATTTCCCCTGCTAGCCCTGGATCCGTAGCCGTAGATGCATCTTCTATACTTAGGCTTATATGAACGCTTCCCCTCAGTGGCATACCTGGAAGGTAGTTGTCTCAACATTAATTCCTATCTGGCGGAATGAGTGGATTTATTTTTAAAGGTAAATACAAACCTAAACATGATCCGTCGTCCCCCCCCCCCCATTCATCCGCATCAATAAATCGAGAGTGCGAGTAAGGCTAATAAAAATAGTCAAATTGTGATTTTCATTTTTGTAGCCGGCGGTGTAGGTGTAGTGTGCGTCCAATGCCATTTTTGGAGGTAAATGGTTCATTCTACTAGACACAATTTATAAATACCCACAGTCTCCGCAAGGCGTACCTAGTCCTATAAGATTATACTGACGAAATGATGCTTTACAACTTTTCACCAATTCGTGGTAGAGTGCAAGCAATGTAATCTGCAGCTTACCATCTGACATCCACAGAAGAAAACGAGGATCCAGTCGAGGTGCCCAGGGGATCGAGACCTGCTATTGCTCTCGGGAAAAAATAAAGGTCATGAAAGCAGGCAAGTGAAGCCACAGGAGACATTCAATAAACTGACTGACTGAAGAAAAATGTTTTCAAAACAGACCAACGTTCTACGAAATTGATCACGTTTTCTGCAAGCTATGATCGTGTCATAATTACTTAGACTTAATGTTACAAAATTGTTGCTACCCCTACCACCCTCCATCAGCGACCACTTGCAACCCCCTGCATCATCAAATCGAACTGCCGTTAGTGCGTGTTGAAGTTATTACATAAGTGTTCAAATTGTGATGTTTGGGATTTGTTCGTTGCGCATTCATTGTCATGTGAAAATTGTAGCCTGGGTCATTCAGGTTGCCTGGGAAACGAAGCAGGTCCATACTTTTACAACAATTTACCCGAAATGTGCACAAGCTCCTCACGTGTTTGCCATGTAAACAATCCAGATAGGATGTCAGAAGTGAAGCAGCATCTTCGAAAATTTTGGTTATGAATATTTTTAGAGGAGGAACCCCGAACATGTCCGACTGAGACAACTTTCAGCTTGGGATCTGCAAAAATAGATTACGTTCAATTTATTACAAAGCCTGGGAAATGCTATTTCTTGCAATCTAATAGGCGTTTTGGAAAATGTTTTCTTGATGTACGGTCCCTTTTGGGAAACGTCCTAGACCGGACCTGCTATGGAAAATGTTCTGGATCCGCATCTGTTAAGGGATATCATCTGGCAACCTTTGGGCAAGGGGGCTTAAAGACGTTTTTAGCATAGCTGTGTCCAACATTTATGAGGGGATCTTACCCAATAACTCATTCACGATGGTCTTCATACGGTCACTTGCACATACATGCTAAGGTCGTATCCCTTTGTATAAACTGTTAAATACAGTATATATCTATCATGGAAAAAGAAATTCAAAAAAAAAAAAAAAAAAACAGAAATCCCAAAGGCTTAGTGATTCTTTGCTGAAAGGGGGTGCTTTGTTGCACTGAGGTTCATTCCTCAAATTTATACTTCTTGATTATACCATTTTTTACAATGTTTTCACAATTTGACTTCTGCTGACCTCATATGACCTTGAACCCTACCAAAAAAGTGAATAACAGAAAAATGAAAAATGGTATTTCTTATCATGTTATAGTCACAGCATTCTTTACTCAAGTTCATAATTAGGTAATTTAAATTAGTTTCATATCTGTAACAGTTAGGCTTGTGGAACAAAAAATAAATGTTGTTCTTTATAACTTTATCTTTGGAGTGTAGAAAAATTGAGCCCTAACTTTTCGTTGGTCACGAAACACTGGACACAATTTAGAGGTACCGTCCACTGTCTATTTAGTTTACGAGGTTTTCGGAGTATCACCTCAGATTATCTCAGATAATCTGACCTCCAACAAACCCACATGGTTCTGTCTCTCTAAAGTAACAAATCTACATAGCAAGTATGAAAAGTATCCATCACTCCTGTCTTGAAGTATCGTGTTTTTTCAAGGTTTTCGGTTTTTGACCTCTGATGGACTCAAATGACCTCTGACCTTTAATTAAAAAGATAGCATTTTTCCTCTAAATATGATAAAATAATATACCAAGTATGAAAAGTGTCCATCTCTGCTATCTTGAAATATCGTGGTACAAGCAGTTTTTTTTGAATTTCGTATTTTCACCTCCGTTGACCTCAGATAACCTTTGACCTCTACCAAAACCAGTAGAGCCCATATTGTTACTATAATGCATCCACATACCAAGTATAAAAAGTGTTAATGCTTCATAGTTGGAGATATCGTATTTACAAAGTTTTCGGTTTTTTGACCTCTGTTGTCCTCACATGACAATTGACGTCCATAAGAAGCAATATCGATGTTTCTTAATACGATAATTTTATATTCCAAGTACGGTAAGTATCAACCATTGCTTTCTTGAGATATTGTGTTTACAAGCCAAGCGTCACAAACACACACACACACACACACACACACACACACACATACGCGTGCGCGTTCGCCAGCATGAGTGCATAGATTCTTTTCACCTTCGACAAGGAATCAAAAACGGCACAGAGAATTGTACTATTTTGCTTCACATTTTTTAATCTTACTAGTTTTGGTCTTTATTCCGGTGAATGCAGCTAGGGCTTTGTGCATCGGTCGCGTTGAGCCCAGGTTGGGGTCGGAAGAAGGAACCCTGCAGATCGTTAATTGTGTTAACGCTTTTACTTACATAAACACAAAGGTCTAGTTAAGTGGATCCTGTATGTGTTTGTCAACAGCCCTGGGATCACTTTGAGAGTTTGCATTCTACTGGTGGGGGAGATAGGTAAAACGAGCAGCGGAGGGATGTCGACATGGAATCTAACTCTGAACACGTACAATTTTAAATATGACCAATAGCATAGAAAAGTTTAATAGCTGATAAACAAAGGCTTGACAACAATCCTGCCCTATTTGGTCTGTTTCCAGACCATACAATGACGCTAATGGGTAATGCCAATCACCACAGCTGTACAAGATTTCCCAAGGAGTCCATACTATTTCCTTTTCGTGAGTATCAATGCTAGCCGAGAAATTAAAACTTAAGTGGCGGATAAATCGTAAACCATAGAAAGAGTCATCCTTCACGTTAGGTATTATGTAACATAATGACAGGTGACTGGGAAATGGTAATGTGTAAAACAAAGTGACAACAATGAAAAGTAACTTGTTCTTACATGAAAAAAAAACAAGCAAAAGGTTGCGGAGTTATGATACAAACTATTTCATAGATTTAACAGGAGACTTGTAAATGTTAGAGTGCCAATAAGAAAACATGAAATGTATAGCACCCGCAGGATCAATGTTCAGTAAATGACTTATCCACTGCAAACCGTTCCCTTACTTGGCAACTTTTTAAACGCTTCATGTTCCTAATTAATAACTATTTGTGCATCCCATCAAATGTCATCCAGTTAATATTAAATCTGATGCACACGTCATAAACTATTTGCAAGGTATGGGAATTGGTAGTGTATAATGCGCTTTTTAAGTAGGAAATATTTATTTACATATTTCAACGGCACTTGAACAGAAGGTATACTAAACAACCTCCGAGTACTTCCACTTTTGGAAGTAACACCCGACGACACACTTATATATAAAAATTAATGTATATCGAATGAAATTATACGTCTGAAATAAAGATGTTGGAATGAATCGCCTAGTCACCCACCATGCACACGTAGGGTAGTTTTTCCATAATACATGGGTACATATGTGCCCTGGATGTATAAAGTGGCTGAATCGGCGACGATTTACACAGAATTTCTAAATTGACCTGTCTCTAACATTTTCTCCTATTCTAAAGCGCCCATTTGAATACATCGTTGGGAAGTGAAATACACTGAAGTTTGAAAGTATCATCTTTGCAAGATGTTAACAAGAAATACCCCCTTTGATTTACAGTTAATGAATACAAGTCAGGCAAGATGTGTACATGACATAATACCATACATATATTTAAATGGTTAGGCCGTCAGTAATTGGCAGTCATTAGAAAAGATCTTTGTCGGCAAATTCTTCAAATCCTTTATCCATAATGTCCTTAAATTTCTGAATGTACTAATTATAAACATTTTACCCCCAAGATATAAGTTCTCAAACAGCGAATAAGAGATCCATTTCTGTTTAATTTCCGTTAATAAAAATTGCTGTTATTAGACACAAATGACGGATTCCTTGTTAAAATACTGTCAGATTGCTTCCATATTGTTTTTGCATAAATTTGTCATCCTTCAATTGGTCCTTTCATGTTCAAATTCCGTTAAACTCATTGTTACTTTATTCTCCAACCTGTACTGTTGCTTCATTGCCCTCTTCTTTCGCGTTTGTACCATTCTCTTTGATGTCATTCTCTTTGACGTCATTTTCCTGGGCGCCGTTTTGCTTTTCCCTGCTTTTGTCCGCTTCTGTTTCAGGTTTGAAGTTGAGGTTGTCATCTAACTCCAATTTGATGACCTCACCCTCGGGGTCGGTCGATTCGCGTCGTCGAATCTCTCTCATCTGTTTCACCTTTTCCTCTCTTTTCTCCTCCTTGTTACCTGCGATGACACGATCTCTAAATTCATACACAGCACTATGCACCTCCTCAAATATTGGGGACAAGGTTACTCGTACGAGATCGAACCATTGCCTAAGTTTGGGATAATCTTTGAGAACATCCCTTCCAGAGATGTTAGTTTGCATAAGCTGTAGGAAACGAAAGATAGAGGGCGAGGTAAACATCAGTTTGCCTACTGAAGGAAGTTACACCAATCTCAACATTTTACGGAAATCCAATCATTTTGACGGAAGGATTATTTATCAAGGTCAAGTAGGTACTCAGTGCCCTAGCTATGCTGTTTTACGGAGGCAGGGAAACTTGCCTATCTTTTTCCACCCTCTCCTTTTGCCCCCCACCCCCTATTCTGTAGACTTGAATACCTTTTCTCGGCAAATTTACCGTATTCCTCAAAATATAAAAAAATGTACTATGTGCAGTAGAAGGTAGTGGTTTGTATCATTGCTAATGGTAAGCCATATCTTTATTTGCAGTCAAGGTCATGTTCTCCAAGCACCCTTTAAACCATTCGAGTTAGTCGATTTATACTTTGCCCCCTTCAATGAAGTTAGGGTACTGACACAAAGCTGACTTTATAAGATACACAAGATTCTTTTGTTGATAGCTATGGAAATTGAAACAGGAGCATGCAAACTAAAATTTGATGTCATAAAACTGGGCTTAAAGGCGTTCCTCATCGGCATCGAGGTCGATATGTGTAGCATCCAGGACAAAATAAATATATGCTAGGGGCAAAGTGGTCACTAAATATTATAAAGCAAAATACGGAATTAAAACTAATGTGTAAAATTAACATCAATACTAACCTCACAAGCCACAAATATATCTGCCAAGGAAATTTCATCACCGCATAGGTAATCTTGGTCTCCTAGGATGTGCTTCTGAATATGTACCAGGGATTTGTTGAGATCTTTCACATGTTCCTCTAGTACTGATGCTTCTACCTTCTGACTGCGCATGAACGGCAAAATAACCTTAAGTCAGATATTGATACAAAACAAAATAATATTAATAAAAATGAAACGAAAGGAATACAAATTTATAAACTACGGAGGTATTTTCAAATACTGACTGGGTCGTAAACATATCCTTCCGATCTCTAACCGACTGCAGTGGTCAACTGGTTAGAGCATCCGACTTGCAGCCGGAAGGTCTAGGGTTCAAATCCTGGCCGGGTCATACCAAAGACTTTAAAAATGGAACCTACTGCTTTTGTGCTTGGTGCTCAGCATAAACAATGTAGGAAAAACAGTAGGGAAAACAAGCCAGTGAGCCACAACTGGAAAAAAGGCCGTGGTCGTCTCGACTTGAACCAATTGGTTGGAAACTGGGACGTTAAACCTCATCTAACCTACCCTAACCTTCCGATCTCTAAGAACGAGTTTACCCAACCCTTAGTTTTATTTATTGCTGAAAGTCAAATGAGATAACAAACTTGCAGCATTTGCAATGGTCATCCAATGTCATGTGAGACATCAGTTCACTTTTTTTTATTTTTATCATCCAGAGCCATGGGCGTCAATCCTGGGGGACGGGGGTTACGTCCCCCACATTTCGATGGGTGGGGACACAATATCAAATGTCCCCCCCCCCCCCACACACACATTTCGTAAGAGAGTAGTGTCGTGGCTCTATTTGACTGGCTTTTTGAGTGCCACGTAGGTTTGTTTAGCAATTGTAAGTGTCTCAATGCAGATTCTGAATGCAGATTTTGTCAGGGAAATCTTATTATATTAAAAAAGTTCCGCGCGCTTCGCGCGCACGGGTCACGTTTTGTACTCCATCTCATGACCATTAAAAAGGTAATTCTACCTCCCCATCACACTACACTTCGGAATAACATGAGATTGCACAATTGATCAAGCTTCAGTGTTCAAGTTGATCTCGAGAAGAGAGGACGTGTTTGACGCTCTCTCTTCTTGACACAGCCATTCACTGGGACTATTCTGATCACAAAACCTTCCGAAAATAGAGATACATCTCCAAACATTTGTAGGGCCTCTCATCAATGTGGGATCATTCAATCTAATTTGTAGCATGATGTGGAAGGTTGGAAGAACGTTATTGCCGTTATACATTTTTCAAAAATTTTTACCGAGCTCTTCGCGGGCAGCCACTATCGGTATAACGTATAAATGGTGATTGGTTCATACACTTACGACGAAAAAGCATTCTGTTTATCCTTCACACCTTTTGCTACACCTATCAGGGAGGTCTAACATAACCTTACTGCACCTGTTCTCTTCCTCTCCACGATTCGCCATTGCTGGGAGCTGTTCGTCTGGATTTTTATTTTTTTTTATTAGTAAAAATACGATAGATGTAAAGTGTTTGGCGTCCAGTGGCGTACTATTTAGGGGAGCCATTGGGCCATGCCTCCCTCAATGATGCCGATTTTTTTTAGTTCCTAAAAGTGCGTAGTTTATTTTAACACAATTTTACTTCAAAAGATAGCATATGTGGCACTAGATTGCATGAAAGGACACCTAATTTTTCAAAAATTTTTCAAGGAGAGGGGGACACCCCATTGGGCCATATCCCCCCTCACTGATGCCTATTTTTTCTTTTACTTCCTAAAATACGTTAATTTTTTAACACAAATTTTACTTCATAAAGTAGCATATGTGGCACAAGATTGCATGTAAAGACACCTAATTTTTCACAAATTTTCAAAGGGGAGGGGGACACCCCACTGGGCCATGTCGTCCCTCACCGATGCCGATTTTTGTTTGTTTTAGTTCCTAAGAATATGTCAATTTTTAACACAAATTTTACTTCCGAAGGTAGCATATGTGGCACCAGATAGCATATAAGGACACCTAATTTTTTAAAAATTTTCAAAGGGGAGGGGGACGACTCATTGTGCCAGGGTCCCCCTCACTGATGCCTGTTTTTTTTCTTTTAGTTCCTAAAAATATGTAATTCATTTAACACAAATTTTACTTCAAAAAGAAGCATATATGGCACCAGATTACATGTAAGGGCTCCTAATTTTTCAAACGTTTTCAAAGGGGAGGGGACACCCCACTGGGTTATGACCCCCTCACTGATGCCGATTTTTGTTTGTTTTAGTTCCTAAAAGTACGTCATTTGTTAACACAAATTTTATTCAAAAGGTAGCATATGTGGCACCACATAGCATGTAAGGACAATTAATTTTTCAAAAATTTTCACCCCCTCCCCTTAGACCCCCAGGCCGGCGATCACACAACATACTGCATGGCCCCCGTGAGAAAAATCCTGGCTACGCCACTGTTGGCGTCATACTCTATATTTTAATTTGGATGTCAGATAATAAGCATTACGCCATTGACCCATTTTATATAATTGATCCAGAGCTTCCAGGAGACCCTATATGGGCATTTGCCAGCCTTACTGATGCCCTTTTGTAACGTACAATGAACAGATGAAGGAAAGGAAAATTTTCATAATAATCCAAGAAAGTTTCTGTTGACTCCACCCAGGCCGCGGTATTTTTGGGTAAAAACTTTGCCAGAATAGAAGGCAGTAAAGTAGCCAAAAGGGGGTCCTCAGGAAGTTTGTTGACAACGTATTCTTCTCTTAGACAACATACTTCCTTCTTTCACCTAACCAAAAATTATACTTCACTTAATTATGGACATTTTCCAGCCATATCCGATCAGCTGCAAAATTATCCCAAAGATAACACCATTTTGCATCTAAGCAACCTTAAATTAACAAAAATTTCTCATAGGGGAGGGGAGCCACTCCCCTTAGACCCCTCCCCCAGGACGACACCTTTCTGTAGTGACAAAGGAAGGTTCCCCACTGCTATATACAAAACAGCGCATAAAACAAAGAGCAATTTACACGCAGCAACTGAGCTGGAAAAACATAAAGCCAGTCGGAATTAGGGACCTTCACACCCCAACATATGACCCTAGCTACGGGCCTGGTTGGGGTCCATGCTCTCTTACAATGATGCACGCTGTGTGGTTGAAGCTACTTTGGGACATGATGAAAATAACATCTTGAAGTAATTCCGTGGACTCCGAGTATTTCAACTGGTAGATCATCTATGATGGTCATGTTAACTTTGGAATCCTAATCCTTATTAGACAGGACAAAGTCAGTCATCATTAAAGAGGGGAACAGGGAAGGGCCTATAGGAAGACACCCCCTTCAAAACCAAAGGGCTTGATTTGTGTTAAGTCATGTATGCCCCTCACCCCCACATTTCAATACGGATTGACGCCCCTGTCCAGAGCTACATGAAGTACTTGTGATCGATTTCGTTCATAAGGCTGTAAGATACATATCCTATTCCCCATGCAAAAATATACTGGTTAAACGTCTAATTTCGCATACATCAAACATTACAGTGTGGAGAGGAAATATAAAATGCGGTCACTGTGGCATGGTACCATGTACTTTTAACAGTGAACACTGCGAAATAATGTTATGACCACATGGGGTACTGGTGATCAATATATTCAAAACGTTAACACAACACTGTTATTGTCTTTCCGACTTTCAGGATGACACTTAGTTTACTTTAGCTTCCTTTCTTATCAAATTCTTTGTTGACGTCAATATACCGTATCAGATAATACCAAACAGATTAGTGTCATTAATTAACACGATAATGAACAACCCAAAGCATTTAATACTATGCGTGCAATTGTAAAGGCGAACTTATGTCTCTTGAAATGTTCCCGTATTTCACGTAAAGCTGTTTTCTATTCGGTTTTCTCGTATTAGTATCGCGTAACCTCTGGAGTCATTCTCAATGCATTATTAAGAGTAGTAAGGGACCGTGACGAGCACTCTCCATTGTTTAGGAATACCATCACAACATCGTCACAGGCACGTAACATGTTTCCAGTTTTGTTGCCCACTCTGGTATTCAGAGTAACGGGCAAGCATAATTGAACCATCAACATGCCTGATTGTTACGAAGTTCGGTAGATCTTTTTTATCTATTGTCAGTGGAAAAACAGATAATAACTGCAACAACCTAAAGTAGGTAGTTCTGCAGACCTCTTGAAACAACTTTTCTTACTAAGAAGTTTGAAAATTCTCACCTCATCCTTGAAGATTTCTATCACTTTGCGTCTCAGGTTAGTGTGATGCCATGCCAATATCTGATCAACTCGGGCTCTTTTTTCCAGGTCAGTTGGATACCAGTGGAGGTTGACCTGATATTTTTCCGCCAGGTATTTTGCAATGGCGACGCTGCAAGAAAGTTACAATTAAAGACATAAGAACGTATACCAGGGAAATCATTATTATGTGCTGTTTTGTTTTTTATGATATTCCTAGTTATTTGTAGCGAAACGGGGACTAAAAATTGCAAAATGATACGTTTATCGAAAAGTTGTTTGGTGGAAGCTAATAGTTTCTTTTTTCCTTTTATTTTAAGCAGAAACGCTAAGCATGCTGTGGAATCATTTACCCTTTCCGCTTGCAAAGAATAATCTGCTCCATTTTAATTATGGATGTTGTTCGTGGGTGTTTACTAGTACCCTAGCCTATTTGGACAATCACGTTTTGTTACATTCCTTCACATCATGCCAAACAAATAGCCTAAGAGGTGAAATAAACAGTATGCACTTCACAATTTTAAACATCATAGACGCACTTCCAACTATGATCAAGCAAGGTGGGTGTATCAAGACGTGACATGGTAATCCTGCTAAAATCGTATGTTTCCACACCCGAGTAGAGCTAAGGTTCGATGGGGGTGGTGCCATTCATAATCCAATAATGATTGATGAATTGGTAAGTTTACCGTATTGAATTACACATGAGTTACATTGAGTAGCACGATCATCCTCACGGGTTTTATAAGAGATCCCTGATTGGAACTAAGCCAAGCTGTAGTCACATGGAGTTAGTTCTTTTACAGTAAACTGCGATGTCTGTCCAAGTTTCAGGGTGAACAGGTATATGTAAAGACGAAAATGGATGCGAATCTCTTTCTGCGGCGGATTCGATCATGAATGACTCAAAACCGTAACCAGACAATATCCTGCAACGGACAATACTCAACCCGGACAATTTAACCCCGGACAATTCCTACCCATAAAAATTACCCCTCAGAGGCTCAGATAACTTGCCCCACCAAAATATTGGAATTGGCCTGGTAGGAATTGTCCGTGAACCCGACTTTACTGCCTGCTTGGTTAATGATGTAACAAAGGGTCTGGGTGATAAAACACTTGAAGCAAATGGATTATTTTTTATCATTGCCGATCTTCAGTATAGAGGTAGACCGACTGCATGGTCAAGTGGTTAGAGCATCCGACTAGCAGCCGGAAGGTCTGGGATTCTACTCATACCGAAGACTTTAAAAATGGAACCTACTGCCATTGTGCTTGGTGCTCAGCATAAGCAATGTGTAGGGAAAACAAGTCAGTGAGCCACAACTGGAAGAAAGGCCGTGGCCGGCCCGACTTAAATCAATTGGTTAGAAACTGAGCAGTAAAAGCTCATCTAACTCAATTCAGTAAAGAGGTATTTCACCGACGCCACGTGATGGCTCGACCCTGGCCGGTTTGTTGTGTCACAGTAGTATCTACGGTTATGCCTTGCGCGTATGCTGGAAATATCCTTACTGCGCGTGCACTGTGCCCGGAACTGCCCGGCAATCCACATCGCGTCACGTGACATGAAATACCTCTATAGTGACTTCTCTAACTGGATTACTGACAAGTCTAAAGAATATGAACAGTTGCAGTTGAACCAATGGCAATTCCTTAATGTTCCTCAGAACTCTAGAACTGACAGTCATTTTCGGGAGCTTTCACAACAATGCCCGGTAGCTTGATAAATCCTTCTGGTGAGAGCAAATGGCCTTTTCATAAACAAATCTCAAAACTTCGTACAACGCCAAGACTATACAGTTTGTTGCCCAGGTCTTCACCGAAGTAGCGTTTCCGTTCCACAGTCAAGTGGACATCAGTCCTATCTACAACTAACGACGTAATATATCGTTAAAAGATTACCTTTGCCCCTACAAGTCACCCTGCCACAGTCCTATCACTAAAACAAAGATAATTGAAGATTAGAAGACAGATATATGAAAGGGTCAGTTTCAGAAGAAGATCAGAATATAGCTAAAACATACGATGCAGCCTGGGCGGAGCTCTGAAATTGTAACGGACTTTGGTATTCTATACTGTATTAAGCGAAACGGTTTCTAGAGACTTCCAAAAAATTCCCATTTTGAGGGACGTTTGGTAACCTGTTATGTAGAGGACAAAATAATAAAAACCTGTTTCTGAAACTACTAATGTGCATGGTCATGTTTTACTACGACTGCGAAGGGTCGTAACTTTCTTTGCATGAGATGAGGCGTCACCCTCTTGCATATAAAACAAAGTCAACTAGCCATATATTTACCTCTCTGAGAGAAGGAACGAGTCATCTTTGATGGCTGGGATCTCCCCCATGGGATTTATCAGCAAAAACTGAGGTTTCTTGTGTTCCCCTGATGATGAAAAGAAACGAAGAAGAGTATTGAAACCAAATTTCGGTTTGTATCCTAGCTGTTATGTGTGGCGATGGGAGACTAAGAACTAAAAGACCAACCTATCCCACTTCCTCACAGGCTTATAAATCGGGGGCCAAGGGAGGCCGGGGCCCTAATAATTTGACTGAGGGATACCTTTCGCCCCTATAGTGTAGGATAAGTGTCTCAGCATATGAACAAAGAGCTAAAAAGGTATTGAAAATTAATAAACATTATTATATTTTATATTTTGTATTTATAACTGACAAATTTAACCCATTTTCATCAGTGATAAGGTGTAAACGAGTCAAAATAATTTGGCACGTTTTGCTCGCGAATGTACCCTTACAATTAACCATACCGTAACCATTGGTGGCACCACGGGGCCAGGAAGATGGGTCAGCTCAGATTTTTCCTTGCTCCCATTCTTCTCCAAATAAATATAGCGTTTATCCAAAAATATTGATGACTGTTGGCTCCTTACACTGTAAGAAAAATCTTTCAATACGTGTATTGGACTTTGAATAATTACTACATTGCCTTTAGAAGGCATTTTTCAGCGACTTTCGGGCACACCTGTCCCATTATTTCTTTTGGACAGCGTATTTCCTATTACTGTTCCAAAGCCTCATGCAGCCCTACCATCGTTGATCTAGTCCCCTTAACAATCACCATGCATCATCACACCGACCAGCCTTAGTCAGGGACAGGCTGTGACAAGAAAAAATGTCAAATTGTGATATTTGTGGTCTAAATAAATGCACAATGATCAAAATACATTTCAAGTTATATTAATTTTCGCCTGGACACACATCATAGGCCGGAGGCGGAGCCCTGGGTTGTTCAACTTTTACCCCAAAGATTTGTCTGTCTATCCGGTAGCGTACTAAGTGGAGGGGATCAATTAACTCCGGGGCGACAACCTTTGGAGTGCAATACCTCAACTAAAAATACTTTAAATGACAAGAATTTCTACACTAAATAATCTACACTGACTGCCGCATGGGGGTTGGGGACGCGTCCCCCTTCTATCGATCTTCTTTTTTTTTTAAAACAAACCCAAAAGGCGTTTAAGCGATAGCTTTCTGTGGGGGATATGGTGAGGTGTAATTTCGACTGATTTGTTTTAAACGTTTCCTATCTCAAGTCGTTCGCTATCAAACTTTTCCCTTATCTTTCAGAGGCTATCAAAAGTTTCTCGCGCTTCTCGGGCTTTACCTTCACGTCTGTTGTTTTTCTTCAACGCCGTCTCAATCGTATTCGCATTTTTCAACATTTTACAACAATTCTAATGTAAAAATTCGGCGAGCTTCGCTTTAGGCTTGTTTTACGAGGGGATAATATGGTAATCATATATCATTGCCTGATATAGATAATCTGAAGCATTTCTCATTACACAAGCTTATTCAAAGATCATTTCTTAACTGCTTAATGAAACATTTTCATAGAATGAGCATTATTAAACAATATTGTCAGTGACTGTTCTCTACCCCTTTTATTATACCTGTGCTTCCCCCTGCTCAGTCCCTATTGGATGGGCCCAATGGAAGCTGTTCATATGGGCCCTCGTTGAAAGGTAGTTTAAGTTCGACTTTTGTGAAGTGTCAACCTACAGGCCTGGGAAGTGTCATTTCCTGCAGACTGGGGGGCACTTTGGGGAAAAAGTTTCTTTGCATGCGACGCGCCAACTGATGGTGGCCGGCGCTTCGTTTAGATAGTCCTTCAGTCTCAGCTCCCCAATCTTAAAAATCTTTCTAAGCCTAAGTACCTTCCTATCTAGCAATTCCAGGACACCACCTGAACATGAGCACTGGTTCCATATGAAGAGAAATATTTAACTCGAACATCGAAACCTCGGACTTCAGGAAATCATGTCACACTTGAATAGCTGTTTACATCGTAACTGCACAATTAATGAATTTTTTTTTTTTAAAAAAAAGAGACTTCTAACGTTCTACGCCAAATGTAATCCAGCATTCGTTTTGCACTCGCTTATTCTGAAGGTGATTTAAATTCCCGACTAGCCTGCTAGCTAAGCATTCTAAAGGGTCTCGAATCAGAAATGCAGAATGAAAGGTGGACCGCGACATCCCACCTACCTTAAGGCTGCTTTACTGTTTCTTCTCTGAAAATTTATGTATTGGTTGCAAGACGACTAAACTAAACGAAAGCTCTAGTACACGATAAGTTAAAAGCTAATCCTAAAAGATACAAAACCAGACAAAGCAAACCAAGAAAACTCAAAAGAACACCTAAGAACTTAAGACCTGGATAAAAAAGCCAAGAATACCAAAACGCAGGAGACAAAGATAAAAACCAAGAAGGTGCCTGGGAACCCAGCAAAGGATAAAAACCTAAGGAAGGCCAAAAGAAAAAAGGGGGGAAAGGGGGAGAGAAACAGAATTAGAAAAAACATAAAAATAAAAAAATAAAAAAAAGGGGAACTAGAAAATAAGTTTGTTATTTCATGTCCTGTCTGTCAGTTGCAATACGTGGGTAAGGTCTAATAATTTTCGTTTACGGATTAATGGGCACAAGAGTGATCTTTGACTTTATAGGGCTGGTACTTCAAACAAATTAGACTCAAAATTTCTTTATGATCATCTTATTTTTCACAATTGTGAGTCATTTAAGGTTCAGATTGTTGATCGCATTTTCAAAGTTGATCGTGACAAAGTGACATTGGAAAAAACTGCTAACTGCTAAAGAAAGGGAATGGATCTGGAAACTGGACACTGTAACCCCTAAGGGACTTAATATGGATGATGGTTTTTACTCCCAGGATAAGCATTTTAGGAAAGTGCGTTAAGTCGTGTTTTTATTTTCTGTCCTTTATTTTTTCTTGCCATTAATTTTTCTATTTTTTTTTCGTTAGGTTTTATTTCCTTTTTGATTTGTTTTTTATTTTATTTTGCCTTTCGTTTATTTTTGTTTTCTTTTTCTTTTTCCAGCTATTATATTTTCTAGTTCCCCTTTTCATTTTTTTATTTTTTATTTTTATGTTTTTAATTCTGTTTCTCTCCCCCTTTCCCCCCTTTTTTCTTTTGGCCTTCCTTAGGTTTTTATCCTTTGCTGGGTTCCCAGGCGCCATCTTGGTTTTTATCTTTGTCTCCTGCGTTTTGGTATTCTTGGCTTTTTTATCCAGGTTTTAAGTTCTTAGGTGTTCTTTTGAGTTTTCTTGGTTTGCTTTGTCTGGTTTTGTGTCTTTTAGGATTAGCTTTTAACTTATCGTGTACTAGAGCTTTCGTTTTTCTCTGTGTTTATTTTCTCCGTTTTTATGCTTGTGCAGTGTTCTTGGTTTTATTGTATACTAGTACGTGGCCTGAAGAAGGACGCTTTGCCGTCCGAAAATTTGTGAATAAACGTTTTTGTACTGCACTGGACTTCTTCTCTGGTTTATATATATATATATATATATATATATATATATATATATATATATATATATATATTTATATATATATATATATATATATACATATATATATATATATAATAGAAATATGGTCCACGTGTATTCCGATAAATAACAGGTAAACAAGCAGAACAGTTGAGTAGTTGCCGATGAAGGTCCTAGGTAGGACCGAAAATTTCAACAATAAATTTCTTTTTAATGTATTCCTGCTGTGTCAACTATGCTTTGTGTTCTGCTTGTTTACCTGTTATATATATATATATATATGTATATACATATATATATACATATATATATATATATATATATATATATATATATATATATATATATATAACGCTAATTCCTACTGTACGGGGAAATCGACATATCGCGGTTTCGTTAAGGCGAAAAAAAAAAACAATAAAATACATTAAAAAATATTTCCCCTTTTGGAAACCAGATATACAACAACGCTTTTTCAATGGCCCACCATCCGTACGTGTTAACAGATACGTGTATGTAACTTGGTCAACACAGAAGTAATTGCATGTAAATCATGTGGTGAAACGGACGTTACCATCCATTTACGTATTCCTATATAAAAAGCATGTTATTTTGCAAAGTCGACCTGATTTTTTCCCCTTTTAGGCACGTTTTTTCATACAATATTTCCCCTTAATCCCAAATTAGCAATATATATATATATACATATATATTGAAAGGTTGTGACTACAGGGTACTACAAGGCAGCTTTACAGCACTGTTTCGTTAGGGCCCAGTGTGATAGGTCCTCACGCTTCAGAAGCCTGATGTAGAATGGTGTCAACAAAGGTTTGGCTTTGGTTTGCACGTGCCCGTTTTGAACCGTACGTTGAATGTCGTGCTGTTCGATATTTAAGCTCCCTTCACAGGTTGAGCACTCATTGACTAGTTAACTTTGTTAAGAATATATATATATATACATATATATACATACATACATGCATACATGCATACATGCATACATGCATACATGCATACATGCATACATGCATACATGCATACATGCATACATGCATACATGCATACATGCATACATGCATACATGCATACATGCATACATGCATACATGCATACATGCATACATGCATACATGCATACATGCATACATGCATACATGCATACATGCATACATGCATACATGCATACATGCATACATGCATACATGCATACATGCATACATGCATACATGCATACATGCATACATGCATACATGCATACATGCATACATGCATACATGCATACATGCATACATGCATACATGCATACATGCATACATGCATACATGCATACATGCATGCATGCATACATGCATGCATGCATGCATACATGCATACATACATACATACATACATACATACATACATACATACATACATACATACATACACACACACATACATACATACATACATACATACATACATACATACATACATACATATATTTATATAGCTTTTGTAGTGTTGAGATGTACTAGGAGTTTGTTACAGTCATTTGCCTGATGATCGCCATACAGAGTGCGTGAAACTCAGAGTAGCAAAAAGCTGTAATTACATCGTGTGTACAATATTGTACTAGCTCTACTTCGGTATTGAGCACTATTGTAGTCAGTAGTGACCAACCTTGTGTCATATATATATATAGATATATACATATATATACATACATACATATATGTATATATATATATATATATATATTTAAAACAAAAAAATTTTACTTTGTTAACTGTTTCGAAGAACATTCTATTACTGCTCTTTATGAAGAGATAGATTTTGTTTCTAATTATCTCGCCAGACTTATAATCCGTCTTAGGTTTGATTGT
Organism: Holothuria leucospilota; assembly: GCA_029531755.1. Lineage (NCBI taxonomy): Eukaryota > Metazoa > Echinodermata > Holothuroidea > Aspidochirotida > Holothuriidae > Holothuria > Holothuria leucospilota. The sequence continues at coordinate 29,185,710 of CM055964.1, forward strand.
AATATTTCAAACTGTTGTGATGTTTCATTTGGACTTAGTAAACTGTTACTAGGCCTATTTGCACATTTTCCAGTAAAGAACCATGACCCACGTGGGTCATTATTTCTGGAAGAGATTGTACTATTTACCTGCGTAGTATTAACTAGCAACTAGTCAGTTTTTTTTTGGGGGGGGGGGGTGATGGTTTTCTTTGTTTCTGCTTTTCCTTTTTCTGCGTTATGTTATTAGATGTTTATTTTAGGGAGTGCTCTCTCGACAAGCCCTTTGGCTTTTTGTAGCACTTCCTTTCACTTCTCATTATTTTGTAAATATGTCAACTTGAAATTGTTAATGTACTTGAAGTGGAAAAAACAAATAAATGAAAATGAAATGAAAATTCGGTATGAAAAGTACGATGGACCACGCACCCTTGCGTGGGCAGTTTATGGGACGCCAAAAGTAATCAAACTGAGTGCACTTTTCAACCTTATCAATTACAGTAGCGTCATAGGCCTAGGGAGCTGTTCGAGACGGGGCTGAACGTTGTTTCGGACCGCCTTCCTGGGGGAGGTGAGGCCCACTCCCCTCTGGAAAAATTTTTGAATATTTGAGGGTCCTTATAAAAATGCAATTTAATGCAACATAATGGGCAAATTTTAAGGAAAATTACTGCAAATTTTTGACATTTTTCACAGAGAAAACACATAAGGGGTTTTCATCCTTGGTGGGGGGAAGCATATATCCGCCCACTACAATTTTGACTGGGAGCTAAAGGACCGAGCCGCCTACCGCTTCGTACGGCTATGAGTAGCAATACGAGCAAATCATTCAGAAAAACCGTTTGTTACTGAAAAGGGTTCTTAATGCCTACACTATTTAACCAGGGAGTTGCTGTCAAAAAGCAACCCCCTGATTGAACCATCACAAAGGGTTAGGCTATATCAGAGAGTTGCTATTGTCAAATAACAACTCCCTGGTTATATAGACTGCGCGTCTCCCACACTATTCACAATTTGAGATACGTTTCTCCCCAAACGAAATTAACATTAACCAGCTTATTTTGTCCCTACTGAAAAGTTAATGCACAACGATGATCCTTTAAACTTGAATTAGACAATCTGGTATATGGACAGGTTCACCAGCTTTAGTCTTGTTAATGTTTATTACTCAACAGAAACTAGCTTCGACACATTTCTGTTCTTAATCAACGCTGTGTGTTTGTAGTTTCATGAAGTAATGCCAAGTCTATTTTAAGATTCTTTTGTCTAAGGCAGGAAACTCCCACTCATTCATGGTTTCTATCACGGCTATTAAATTGATTAGCTTTCACTGACAGACTAGCGTGATTCACTTTATTCCAGAGAAATAAAGACAGCTGACTACTTGACCGACGTTAATATGTAAACTTATACAAGTAAACTCACGTCTACATGATCAGATGAGTATTTGCTGAAGAATTAAGGCGGCAAATACACAAGACTGGCTTGAACTCACATTGAGCCATAATCAAATAAAGTGACGTGTGTCAGTTTAACTGTTTAGTCATACGAGGCATTTTATTTACGGCTATAAGATTCTTTCCTGCAAGTTTCTTACAAGCGTAAAATAAGGGCAACAATCATACAACATATAAAGTCTGCCATTCTCACCGTGTCCTCGCAAGAATACGTCTTGTGTTTTGCTAACACATTAAAAGGCAACAATTCGAAAACATTGGATTTCAGGGTCGTAGTCTGCGGGGGAAGTTGTCCCCCACCCCACCTTCGACATTTCCAAACCCGGTAAATGAAAGTTTGGGTACTTGAGAAAAAAACTGAAATGATTGAAAATTTCTTTGCCCATATTATGATTCCAAGGCCCAAGGAACCTGGGAAATCGCATATTAGGGTTCCTTTTCCCCAAATGTTCCCGGGGAGGTCTCCGCCCTCCTCCCCCCCCCCCCGCCGTGGACGCTTTCTTTTGTGGGTTTCTCTTCTAAACGATTGAATTCATTTCCGCCTACAAGATACAACGATTGAATACACCAGCATATAAGCTGGCTACAGATAAAAAAGCGTATGATTACCTTTACTTAAATTTAAAGAGCATAAGCAGTCGCTGCAAAAACTTATTTTGAAACAACAGCCAAATTTCACAAGTACCCTGTTGTTTCACGTCAAGTATCTCTCACGATATATATGTTAGAACATAAATATTGCATATTCAAGGTAAAACAAGGAGTTACCCTATACGTAAATTTCACAATTCAGTGAGAGACATATTGTCACATGATTCTTAAATCGTACTTTCCTTGATGAAATCTAAATTTGTTTCTAGAGGATGAAACCTAAAAGTAAAACATATTTAGCGGCAATTTTTAAGGTCTAAAATTGGTCATTTACCCCCCCCCCCCCCATCTGGAGGACATTTCGACCTAACATTTTCTTGCAAGGCCTACGCTACGGCTACGCGCCAACCGATGGTGGCTCCCACAGTTGCCTACTAAGAGCACTAAGGAGAAGCCCGAACCGGGTACTAGCCTTGTAAGGGTGCCCTACCACGGCCGGAAAATATCAGTAAATAATTAAAACTTTATGTCATGTAATCAGTCCAAAACTTTGCCGCAAATAACGCCATTTTGCATCTAGGAAAACTTAGAACAAGAAAAATTCTCAAAGAGTAGAGGTGGCATCCCCCCAACATCCCCTTTAAGTACACAGGCGCGGTTTTACGGGGGGCTTTGGGGGCTCGAGCCCCCCCCCCAAAAGTTCGCTCAAGCCCCCCCCCCCAAATTTTCAGAGGTTGTGTTATGCTATATTTGCGTGTACTGAGAAAAACAAAACTGCCCAATACACTTGTGCACATCTTGGTCCAGTGGATTTAGTTTGTCAAGAGAAACTGTCGTCTGTGTCTCGAAATCTTATATTAGGTTCACGATTTCATACAATGGAAGTTGGGTCAGATAAGTAACATAAGTAACATCTATGATAGTATGTACGTACATGTAAATCAAGTTAACGGATTAATCATCTGTTGGAAGTTCAAAACGAGTCATTTCGTCGCTGATCTCGTCAAGCTATACTAGCAGTCCTTTTAAGTCAAACCTACAGGCCGAATGGTTATTCCCATTAATGTGAACAGGTCCAGTTGCTTGTATCTCTCAGTAACGTTTGCTACATTCTTCCAAATAAAAAAATATATGCCTGTATATACGTTACATCTATGTCATGGTCAGGGGCGGTGCCACTCAGGGGGAAGGGAGGCCTATCCCCCTGTAATTTGCAGGAAAAGAGAAAAAGAGTAGGGAAAGAAGACGTAAAGGAGAAGAAAGGAGGAGGGCAGGGTAGGCCTATATCTGATCCATATAGTTAATCCAGAGCTTCCAAGAGGCCATATTCCGGTTTCTACCAGCCTTTAGATACGATTTTATAATGCACAAATGAAGCAAGGCAAATTTTCTTAATAGTTCGAGAATATTTCTGTGGACTCCACGCACGTATTTTTGCTTAAAACTTTCCCCGACTAGAAGGCAGTAATGTGTCCAGAAGGGGACTTCAGGAGGTTTGTTGATACATACCCTTACACAAAAAGGCTCCTCTTTCACCTAACCAAAAATATTAGAATGTTTTGAACCCATATGATCGGGTCCAAAAATATCCCAAAAACAACACCATTTCTGCATCTAAGCAACCTTCAAGTAACCAAAGTTTCTCAAAAGGGGAGTAGGACCCCTCCCCTTAGACCTATCCCCTAGAACAGTCCTCTTTTACCCAACCAAAAAATTAGAATTCACGAAGTTATGAACATTTTCCAGCCATATATCAGTCAAAACTGTCCCGAAGACCGCACCATTTTGCATCTTAGCAACCTTAAAGTAACCAAAATTTCTCACAGGTGAGGGGAACACTCCTCCCTTTAGACCTCTCCCCTAGGACCGCTCTCTTTTCCCCAACCAAAAACTAGAATTCACAAAATTATGAACATTTTCCAGCCATATATATCAGTCAAAAAATAACCCAAAGACCCCACCATTTTGCATCTTAGCAACCTTAAATTAGCAAAATTTCTCAAAGGGAGGGGAACACCCTTCCCCTTAAACCTCTCCCCTAAGAAGGCCCTCTTTGTCTTTCACCCAACCAAAAATTAGAATTCACAAAGTTATGAACATTTTCCAGTCATATAGTCAAAAAATTACCCAAAAAACGCACCATTTTGCATCTTAGCAGCCTTAAATTAGCAAAAATTTCTCAGAGGAAAGGGACACCCCTCCCCTTAGACCCCTCCCCTACGACGGCGATCACTCAACCCATGTCCCCTATCAAAATAACCTTGCGCCGTCCCTGGTTATGGTACTAGTGTTTTTATTATCATTGGTTTCAGCGTGCGCGTGGCCGATTTACATATTGGAGAGAAAATTTAATGATTCTTCCGTTTCAAGCCCCCAAAAAAAAGTCTCGATCTAGAACCGCGCCTGTAAGTACACCATACCAAAACAATAAAAAAAAAACTAAATAATGAGGATTCCTAAAAATACAATCAAATCAATTCAACTCCCTAAGAAGCTTTAACAAAGCTAGCACCATTTTACATCTAAGCTACCTCACAGAGAAAAATTTCTCAAAGAGTATAGGGTACGTGTCGTTCTCTTCTCTTAGATAACACCTCTTGCTTACACCCAGCCAAAAAAGAAAGAATATCACTAAATAATGACAATCTGTAAAGATGTAGTCAGTTCAAAGCTTTGCCAGCTGTGTAAGATGCATATCCGAAAAAAAGTTGTCACGGCAGTTCCTTTTCTCTCATGTCGCTTCATAACGATCACTTGTAAGAAACTCGGTACTGAAACCCGAATTCAGGTTTGTCGGCGGTAATATTCAATTAAAACTATTGTGAAACTCTCTAGTCATGCCTGTCTCTGGGAAGTGTAACACAGTGTACAGAATTGCAAATTATTATGGAAACAAGCTGAGCCTTTTCGAAACCACTTGAGCAAGTCGTGATCATATATAATTTGTTGCAACGATTTACACTATTAAACATACCAGCAGGTGCAACAACATTCAATCAACAACCAGAACCCAAAAGTCGGTGTAGCCTACGGTATCGACTATTTTTACTTTCCTAATATAGAACTACCGAGACAAAAGAGATAATTGACAAAAACAAATGTGTAGAACAAACACGAATGTGACGGCGAAACCAAATACCTGCCTAAATTTGAACAAAATAATGGATACATATTCTTTTTGTTTACCTGCTTGCAAGTCCAACACCTTCTCCACTAATGGAATCCTGGTAGCTTTACAGAACATAAGAATGGATCTGCAGGGTGCAGACAACGGGTTAAAGTATAGAGTCAGCACCATCTTGAAGTTGATTTGTATCTCTTTAATATGGCACAAAGGCGATGATACAAAACTGGTTAGCGTGTACAGCCGCACAGCAGCAGTATCGACTCTTTACCTTACTAATAATGTTAGCGTAACGTAAACGGCAAAATATTTAATAATGCCTGTGTCTCTCAGAATACAAAGTTCACCTGTCATAGAGGTGACTGCATGTAAGCTCCAGCCCGAGAGTATTCGTATTGTTACACATACTTCTAATGATAAGAAAGCAGTCTGTGGTTCGTTATCACTGACGGTGGTTTGTTGTTTGTTCTAGTTGAGGTTACTCCCAGCAGCGAGGGGTGCAGGTATAACATGACCCTTGATCCTTTACGGCACATACCAACCCTTCGATTGAATGACGTTTCCGAATTTGACAGAACACCAGTTGTACAAGGGTGGGTCATAAATGACAGACCATCTCGGAATATCGAGTGTTCGACGAATAGGTTTAGGTACTCTCTATTTCATGTGCCAAATTTATGCTAGTTGTCTTTGACTTACAATTGCGGATCGCCATACCTCAACTCCTTCAGTTTTAAGTTTGCAACTATACGAAAAGAATGACTAGCCTACATAATTGCAACATAAATATTCATGTTCATGCATCTGGTCATGAACTCGCAAAGTAACCAGAATGCGGAGCATTCAGCTCACAGATCTAAAACGGAAGGGGAAAAGAAAGTTTAAAGACCTGCGCTAAGATCGTTCGAACCCCAGATTTATATTTGCCTGCCCCAGAATCACAGAATCAACTCAATGACGTAATAGTTTAATTGACATATAAACTCTGTAGAGCACCGTTCGTACTTTAAGGTGAATCCATAGGCGTACGAACCGGGATGGGGTGGGGGCTGGGGGCTTTAGTCCCCCAGTTAAAATGTGGGGGCTGAAGTATTCATCCGCCCGCAAGAACCAAGGGCAAAAAACCCTTATTTCTCTCTTCTGTAAAAAATTTCAAAAAACTGCAGTTATTTTCCTCAAAGTTTGTCCAAAATGTTGGACCAAATTGCATCTGAGGACCCTCAAATACCCTGAAATTTTTCGTCCTGGGGGAGGGTCTAAGGAGAGGGGTCCCCCTCCCCTTAGACCTTTCCCCCAGGACGGCGATCCGAAACAAGGTTCAGCCCCCCACCGCAGTCTCGAAAAGCTTCCTACCCCTATGGGTGAATCAGTAATGCTAGCAAATAGTCATGCATCTTAAGAGTTGTCTTTTACTGTCTTTAACCATGGGAAGTTTAACCAAGGTAGTACTTCCATGCTGTAACTGGGGATCGTACAACAGTTCAGAAATCACCCTTTGGTAGGCCTAATCACGAAAGACGCAGTGGGGAGCTGGCTTCGGCTGTATAGTGGATGGCATAGATGTAGACTAAGGCGGTATTGAGGCTTTTTTCCCTCTGAAAATATTCCTGTATGTTAGCACAGAAAGTAGCTGGATACACGAACCAGGGAGCTGTTCAGATAACAACTCCCTGCACGTACCATCTCCCTAGCTGTGCCGTATCACAGTCACACATGTATGAGATACTATTTGGAGCAGTCAGTTGAGCTTACGTACTGTACGTCGTTCAGACCCTTTATAATGCATCATGGGTACAACAGAAGGCGCGAAGCCACGGCGGGGGGTCTGGGGATCCTCCCCCAAGAAAATTTGAATTCTAGATGCGCTTAGATGCGATTTCCCAACATCTGGGAAGCATATTTTTCTTATCTATTTGCTCATTTTTTCGGTCGAGTATTTAAATCGTTGGTCAAAATATCGTTGGTCATCGAAAAAAGGGAGCGTACGCCGGGTGCTCCCCCACCTGGATCGATGCCTGAGCCAATTGGAACTGATATTTGGAAAAGGGTCTATGGAGCTTCCCACGTTCTAACAATGCCCGACCCACCCATGCAATAAATTATAGTCGATAGCTGTTTGCTAGAGCCAGATAAATACAAAGTGCACAGTTTCGTAACTTCTCAAGCAAAATGTATGAAACTGGCTTACATTCCCAAGGTATTCTATCTAAATTCTACCTAAATTTTCCTTAAGTTTATCAAGTCAATCCGTTGCATGATTCCCAACATCTTGGGAAAATTCCCAAAAACTGCCAACGCTGATATGAATATGTAATTACTGCTTCGGATACATAACCTTCAAATAGGAAACCCTAGTTTTGTGAGAAATACTCTAAATCAAAACCATATTTTGTCATTACTATGATTTCATTTTAACGGTAACATATAATTGTGTTCACTTGATCTTTGGAAACTAGTTGCTTGATATATCATAGCTTAGTTTTCAGTCTAAATAGTACTGCTGGGGGAAAGTGAGCGATTTGTTTGGAACAGCAGTACGGAAAACGGCAGAGCGGGGTTGGAAGCTTCGACAGTCGCTCAGGAGCAAGAAAAACATAATTATTTCCTTCTATAATATTTACAATCTTTTTGGTCACTTAACTTGCACAGAATCGGTTTATAAATATTACAATATTGTACAATAAGTATAGAACAGGACAAGAAAAGAGAAATGTCACCATATGTGGGACTTGATGACTGTGGCAACTCTAAAATACGGCAGCAATACTTCGCTATTCGCTCATAAAAAAAAAACTGTCCAGTGTGATTTGTATGCCTACCTGCACGACCTGTGCTTGCAACTATAGTGGTAAACATATTGAAAGTAAAATAACAAGGTCCTCGAATCTTCACGTTGAGCCTTTTCAAGTACATCGAGTAACTTTCACCACATCATGCTTGCTTACCATGCACTTATTATTTATTATAAGCGAATTATAGTTAGCACACCTATTTTCTGCCCACGCAGGAGATAAATGCAAACAAATGATATTCGATTAATTAGCTATGATAAAATGTTCCAGAGCTTAAGTGCTCTTGTTTCCTGTATCTCACTTTGGATTGCACCTTTTACTTTGCTTACAGAATGTAAGCGTTGAACTTCTTTCATGGTAAAACGGTGCTTTTACTTTCGTAATCGTTTCGTAGTTAAATTGCGTTGGATACAAGCCAGCTTAGAGTTGTTTCAGGCTCTACAAAGATCGTATCGATTCATTGAAAAAATGAGTAGGATCGTCGCTCTCTTGAACATTATACATTATGAGGAATATTTTAACATTCGGTTCCACAAAGAGTTGTGATGTATTCATTAAGTTACAGTTTTGGTTGCACCCTACCGGCGGTGTGCTTGAAGTTATCAAGGGAAATCCAGCCGTTCCTGAAGGTGGATCAACGCACACGTAACTTCATTAGATGCAGAGAGTGTAATCCAGTGGCGTAACTAGTTTATATAGGATCCCACTTTCCTCAGGAAGGCATCCTTTGCACTTGGGAACGAAGCAATGACATACCCAAGCGAGGCAATCACGAATGTAGAAGAGTTCAGTTAGGCCACTGCCTTAAGCCTCTTGCTAACGGGTCACCCCGAGCTCGTAACCAACTGGGCGGACCCCCTAGAAAGAGTGTGACCCCTAGAACCTGAAATATAAAATTAATATAGAATTAATGCCTTTTATTTTATCTCGCCCCTAAAAACATGCTTCGCCCTTCGCCCCCTGGAAGCCTTCTTGACCCCCTTAAGTACCTTTTCTATCTGTGGCCTGGGGGGGGGACCCGTGCTCTAAAATGTATAAAGTTAACATAACACGACATTTTCCTCAACGATCACTAGTACAACCCTTTAATTACACAACCATTTTTTCAAATAGGGCCCATATTCGAATTTGAAGACAGGCTCTAGTCCATGTTTGAAGATTGCTGCATTGCATGTAATGCATTCTGTGAATAAATAACGATGAACGTAACTCAAAATTTAAGACCATTTCAACTAAACACTAATTATTAAGGGTCCTGGACTGCTTTCGGCTTAGGGCCCTGGGCATTCTTAATCTGCTCCTGCACTATAAAACCCAATTTGTTGGGATAACTTATTAGACTTGAGGTAACTTGCTGCATGGACCTTTTTTAAAGTTCAGGTAACTGAGCGTCTCCGAATATGCATCTCATTACTAAGAGAAACTCAGTTGCCTGAACTTTCAAAGGTCCATGCAGCAAGTTACCTCAAGTCTAATAAGTTATCCCAACTAATTGGGTTTTACAGTGTGGGGTGAGGGCAATTAGGGGAGGGTTTCTTCTCCCATGTTTGCATAATGCTGGTTAAATCTACAAATTGTCATTATTCATAGCCTGCAGTAAACATTTATTATTCTTCCTGTTTGCGTTGGATCTTCGGGGAGGGTTTACACCTTGCAAAATGATGTTATCTTTGGTAAAGCCCAAATCTGGTAACATGTGGGTAATTCTCAGTATGGAAAATGTTTTCATTTTGGCTGGGTCTAAGAGGAGGGGATGTCTTCTCTCTCCTTTGACAACTATCATATGAAAATAGTGTTTATGTAATGGGGTGTCGATGCAAAATTGTGATTTCTTTTCAAATAAGTGAATTAATCATAAGATAAAATTTTTCAGTATTTTCTTTCTTTTGTATGGCAACCCTGTTGCATCTCTGGCTGCTCCTCGAAGCCAACGACCCTGCTTAATTTGTCATCTGCCTTTCTGGGGGTAAGACCCTACAATGGCGATTAAAGAACTATAAAATACCCCTCCTCTCTCATCATTGTTTTGTGTAGGTATAATCCTTTTCCTTTCTTGCGTTCGAGTGCGATAACGTTGGGTGGTCAGTAATGTAGACGATACACAGCAGAACCTGTTCTACACACACCTTAAGCATGTAGTAGATACCCTTTTCCCAGGCAAATAACTATGGGAAGCCTGGGGCGCCCCAAACCCCCTAGAGAATTGCTCCTTTCAATATTCAAAATTACTGTTGTCTTGATGCATGTTAGCAAATATCTCCCCAGCCTATAATTATCCCCCAGAACTTATCCAGCCTCCTTCAGTGCCTTATCTCGTTATGTCCTGCCAACTCCCCGGACGTGCTGTAGTAATGAAGTAACATTTCTGCACTAACTAGTGAAGCATATTTACAGTTTATCTCTGCAATCAACAATTCTGGATACATACATACATACATACATACATACATACATACATACATACATACATGCATGCATGCATGCATGCATACATGCATACATACATACATACATACATACGTACGTACATACATACATACATACACACATACATACACACACACACATACACGCACCCACACACACATGCATACATACACACACACTTTAGATAAGGTTGACACTTAAATAGTCCGTTTTGACGATTTGAGAGGGTAGATAATTAAATTCGCAGTGTAGTAAAGTCTTAGCCTAAAATTTATGGACTTGATTCGACCAAGTTCACTTTTCCCAGTAGTTTAGCTGTTAAGTAAGTTGGCTGAAATTACGGCATTTTAGTAAGTCGCTGCTCTAATGTCATATAATCGAATAATTACGAGCGTGTGCAATATCAACGTTTACATGCTTGACTTGTTGACTACGTATGGCTTACGATACTAAAACATTTACTTTCATAATTAGTGATGTTGCTTTTGCCAATCAAAATAAATGGGAGAGAATGACGTATTCAGAAGTTATATTTTCTTTCACTTTCGAAACATCATGTCTTTTAGTTTCGATTCATAAGTCGAGCTTAGCTTAAGCAAACCGCTCTAGTTTTCACTTTTCCTGGTGGACAAACTTTCGAAGGAGACATTTCAACAGTAAAAGGTAAGAATTTCATCCATTTTACTTCTCAAATGTAATAAAAAAAGATTGGTAAGCATCTGGAAAAGGTGCGCAGGATCCACTTTTCGAAATTCCCTTGTATCATCACGATTGGCTTAGGTGTAAGGTTTATAGAACAGTAACACAAGGGGACACCGATCAGCAATACCGAGCAGTAGGGTTGTTTTCTAACCTGTACTTGTATTAAGCGTGAAATGCTTTTCATCCTCGCTGGTTCATTAAAAAGATAAAATCTAAACTGGCCTAGAGCAGTAAAGCCGCATCACTTTTCTTAGCGAATAGCAACTTGGGGAGACAGACCCTTTTACATGAAGACAGGGATGTACAATGCGAACAATTTTAGCAAGTGCTTAAAGATCATTATATTAAAGCGCCATATACTCCTAAGAATATGACTGGTAAGGCGCCAGTCTACTCACATTTGCTACACTGTTGTATTACCTTCCTGGTTGTATACAAGACCCATGCAATATATATTCATTCAGAAGGCTGTATCCGAGTCCACCTAAGCCGGTTCCACTCCAATTCCTATTTCAGTGGCCACCATTCCTGGTATATTCCGAGTGAAGAACTCTCTGATTTCGAACCAAACCGATTCCAATGTTCCTAATTCCGGGCCGATTTCGTGTCTGGGCACTTGACAATGTTCTTATCCATTAATACTGTTTTCAAATATAGTTAATCAAATATAGAAAGATCATTTTAAGAGTCCATTTCATAGTTCGGCCCACCCTGTAGAGTTAGAGTTAGATGAGGTTTTACGGCTCAGTTCATGTACTGAAACTGTATGCCATTAATAACAACGTAATCTTAAGTCACGTGTTCACTTTGTGGACTTGGAATCGGACCAGAATCCGAGTCCAGTTACAGCCCATTCCTGGCCAATTCCGATACCTCCTACCTCGGGCCAATTCCAAGTCCAGTAAAAACGTACTGGTGACAGAATTGGACCCGATTCCGGAATAGGGCGTTACAGCCCTGTCACTCAGTCGATATTCGCATGATATCGCAGTACAAAAAGTGTGAAGCAAGCTTCGTTCGTTCATAAATCATAGCTCCACAAATGAAAGTCCCTCGTGGAGAAACTTTATTGACAGATTGTGTTAATCGCTCCTGCAAACATCTTTCCGAAGAATTTTATTGAAAGCAGTTGATGATGGCCAGTGGCGTAGCCACGGGGAGGGTTCTGGGGGTTGAAACCCCCCATGACCCAACCTTGAAAAAAATAATTGCAAAAAACACATGGTCACTATAAACTTTATTACATCTGAGGCACAAACATTGCACCATTTTGCATCTGCAGACCCAAAATAGCCCTTTTTTTCCCCTCGCCTTAGAGTTTTCCCTCATGTCGTACTCCAAAACCCTCCCTATGACACAATCCTGGTTACGCTACTGATGATGGCCCCTAAAGTGCTTCACTATGTGCCCATTCACTACTTATTTTTTTCTTAGGCCAAACTTAGGCTTAAAGACCTCCCACCTTATCTGTAGGAGAAGATTGGGCAATGCTGCCTTAGGCAAAGACTATTTACGAGTTTTCAGGGCTTTAAAGGATCCTAAAATGTCTTTGGATGTGCATTTAAAAATCAAATCAACCAAACCCATGAGGAAAAGTACTTTTATACTCACAAGATTAAAGGTCCCGTTGGACCTATTCGAATGATGATAGCAAATTTGTCCCGGAGGAAGGGCAAAAGTGATGTGAAAAAAGTGTTATGCTTCTACTCTTGCCCCTCATACTTATGACCCATTGTCATGCACACTTCAGGATACTTTTTTACTCTTTAACATGCCCCTGCTGACTTTTGATGCCTCTATGAATATCAGGTCGTTCGAGAATTTCTATGAATCATTGGTTTCGCAGAGATCATTATGGAGTGCATTTTGACGCATCAGAATGTAATCGTCCTTTAGCGGTTGGATAATTAACAAAATAACTAAAAGTGCCGGGTCATTTTCTTCAAATTAGGACACAATTGGTAAATGGTAAAACGTGAACTGCAAAGATAATGATCCATGGTTACAGAATTCCTGTTTTTGATATATACTTAAAATGAGCGTTAAATTCTGTTGTGGAAAAAGTTAACCATACTTCCACTTTTTCCATCAGTGCTTCATCTCAGAAATTATCTGTAGAGTCCAAAATAATGCCTAACTTCAATATCTGCACATTAAAAAAATGTAACGTACTTGAAGCTCACAAACAGGAGCCCCCGAAACCCTAGACACGGTTCAGGGACCGCTTATAGGCGTTAAAAGTTTCAAGTCGGGGTTTGAAATGTTTTCTGATGCCATAGGGGCTGTTGCTGGCCTTAACTGAGGTACAACTATATGTGAACATTCCTCGAATGTCGTGGTATGTAATGTATGCCTCAAGTACACTTTTGTCAGACTACAAAGTTACCATGGTGTTACAGAACTGTTTCTGGAAATGTTATATCTTAGGTGACTTCAAAAAAAAGGAGCGAAGTTCTAGACAGGTTTGTTACAAGGGGATCATTTTCAAAAGGAAGAGTTTATAATCACTCACAGTAAAAATAGATCATACGCCAGGTCAATGGCGGCTGACCTATCGAAAACTAACGCCCATGGCATGGTGTCTACTGCACCTGTTTGATGAAAGGATTAAACCTACCTTCTCCAGTTGGTTACCGTACTGTGAGAACATGTATGTGATTATGGATGAACGTTCTAACCTTTACAAAAAAGGAACTGTGTAGGCTACCCAAAGCCGAACGCACACGGACGACAGAAAACGAGAAACAGGAAACAGAAAACACGTTTCATCTTTTCTCACGCTAATGTCCGTGTGCGTTGGACGAAAACAAAAAATAGCGAAACACTTGTTTAGCTAAACAATTGTTTCGCGAAACAAGCAGTGCTTGTTTCGCGAAACGCTGTTTTCTTTTTTTGTCCAACGCACACGGACGCAAGGGCGGATCCAGGAATAACTGTAAGTGGGGGCGGACGCAGTGAGAGTGTTTCCTCGTGGGGTCCAGGGGCCAGCGTTAGGGCCCCTGGCGGCGTCCAGGGGCGGAGCCCCGGTGGGGTTCCAGGGGGAGAAGCCCCCAGAAGCTCTCGCAATATGAGACAATTTGAACACAGAAAATTAGTTTAAATTGCCCCAAGAGTAGAGAAGAACGTAGCGGTGATTCCTTCAGTTCTACCTTTTAATGATCCGGATTCAGTAAAAGACTTTCCAGTCAGTGGCAGAAGTTTACGAATAGTGACAACCCAACTGAAGGGAAGGAAGGGAAGGATGCTACTCGAATTTATACGAAAGTTATTAACAGAATCATATGAAAATGTCACCGTTGTGCAAAATGAAAAGTAAAACTTTTCTCTTTCAAACATCTAAGGGAAATTAACATAAAACATATACAAATCTATTTGTAATTATAATTTTGCTGTTCATTTCCCTCCTAAAGAGATCTTCGTTGCAAAAATATTTCAAAATTTGTTTTTACCAAGTGGCTTAATGATGTAGGTATATGATTAATCATCTGTCTCTGCTTTGGACGAGAAATAATCACTCTTTTTCTTTTTCGCCAAAGTTTGGAACAAGATCCTACATCGCCACCTTTTTTACTTTTGTTGTTCCATACTCAAAACCGCACGCAATGGCCCGCCCAGGATTTTGGACTAGATGGGGCTGAAACTTGTGGGAAGACTATCTAAGTGGAGCGAAGGGTACCCCAAAAATTTTTCGATAAAAACTACTCCCCCCCCCCCTGCGCCGGAAATCGCCCTTCCCAGGCTTAGCAAGTGAGCTCCTGGAACTTATGGTTTTGTCAGTGTTTTCTTGGATGGAAGACCCTTCTCCTTAACATTATTGGAGATTGTCAAAATGTGATCACGTCTGTCCCATGCTATTCTGATTGTTAGTTTGTTGGGTACCAGAAAAGAACAATAAGCCATGGCTCAGTTACCTCTTTTGAAAACTTGAGCTTAATACATTTTCATTACATGAAAAAAATCACTGACGACCCTTAGGAGGGCACAAGCTACTTGAGCCGTACGGTAAAGCTGGCACGTTTCTTTGGCTGGCTCTGGGAGTGTTTTCCAGCCACCTGCGTGACTCTGGATCACGAACGTTAAGTCACCATAAAAATCCTAGGCAACGATTCCCACGTTGGCGTATTGATCTATGACTTACAGATTACAAATTGCAACACCTCTTTTCACATGTATCAGCATAGCCTGTTTAAGCGTTCTCCACTCATCCTACTCCTTAGCCATGTCTTCAACCTTTTTAATCCAGAAAAACTTTCTCATGTTGCCACTTTTACTTGGTGAATTGAGAAATCCTAAGAAAACGTTTCAGTAACGGGTACTGGTTTTCATCACAGGCAAAAATGCATGCAGGTGCGGTTGTAGGGACATATTTTGGGGACTATGTTGTCATTGACCCTATTGAGACCACATAAAGAGGAAGCCCGTGGCCATGAATTCTGACATAGGGGTCACCGGTGCCGCAAAGGTTGCCACCAAACAAGATCATATGTGTAGCTAGGGATAACACCGAATGATGGGAGTTGGAAGGCTCAGCCAAGTGTGGTCCTTGGATTTGCCTTTAAGGGGTCAAGCGCCCTGACTGGGGCCAGCTACTCTAAGCCCTGACAGATGCATTGGATTGCCAAAAGGATGCCATATTCGATCACAGTATAAGGAGCGCGAAGAGCTCCGAAAAAGTTTGGGTGAAATTGAAAAGGTTTCATACTTTTGCTTTTATTAATAAACGTTGAAAAAGTTTGGGTTTTATTAGAGAATCTGCCCTACCTGCTGTTAGAGCAAGCCAAGAAATTGAATGGGGGCCTGCATGGTCGTCGTCGGGGATTACGTTCTTTATCTTACCCATTAAATAGTCCTCCCCGACTGAACTGTAAAATATGTTTTCATCACAAAATATGTTTGCCTCGATGATGAGGCTGAAGAAAGAATCTTCCAAAAGATAGAGGTTAGAAATTTGTAACGATGCATTTTTGTGTTTCTATGGAATCGCAACTACATGCAAGAACAGTATTTATGGAAACTTTAACGTCGAATATATGGAGTGAAATGCAGGATATTACCGCTTGAAGAAACTGAAAATGAAAGCGCGCGAAGCGCGCGAAATTGTTTTTGAAGTTATAGAAAGAATTGTTACAGAACTTATTGCCTACGGGCCTGATGAAGGGCCATGAGGAATACATATTGAGCATACCTATGTCTTCACCATTACTATGATATAAAATTTTGCACATGGGGGGGGGGAGATTGCGGGCTAAACCCCCTTTCCCTAGTAAAATCGCTCCTGCATCAGTGGCAGACGACAGTCTGTCCTCGACCTTAACATCTCAGTTCTCACGTTAACACCAGACATGTAATTCGCCATGAAATTTCGCCAGAGCGAGGACATCTTTGGGGCATAGTATCCTTAAATACCCTCATTTCGTCTCAAGTCAGCCACCTAGGCCTATATGCAGCGACTGGAATTTTAACTGAGAGTATGTAAGGTATTTTGTAAACTAAGAATTTACACATTTAAAAGAGCGTCCAGTTCTTACAGTCAGTAGGCCAGAGATGATTCAGTTTGTATTGAACTGAGATACACATGCCTTACTATACCCCATATACCGGAAATGTCCCTTAAGTGTGAGTTATATGTTTTTTTTTTTATTTTTTTAATTTATTTTCTAAATTTTTTCTTGGTCAACCTAAGGGGGGCGGTCGCCCCTCCGCCCCGTTTGGATCCGCCGTTGCACAGACGTCAGAAAACACGAAACGTGTTTTCTGTTTCGTGTTTCGCGTTTTCTGTCGTCCGTGTGCGTTCGGCTTAAGGTATTGGTTGCTTGATAATGGAGTGGCGACTTGCACTGCTTTTGCGGTAGCAGAGATTTGTATGAGGATAGTGGGGGAGATAAAAGGCCCTTGAAGTAAAATTTACTGTGTGCAGGTGTGTGAAAATATGAAAGTCAATAGAAGTTTCTCAAAAAAGCTGGTGACATACTCCCCCTGCATGTGTCTACCGGAATTTCCGCCATGCTATTTAGCTGTATGGAACGGGCTACAAAAGAAAAAAGTATTACAGAAAGGTACAGCGCGCGAAGTTCACCAAAAGTTTCAAGTGGGTCCTATTAAAAATTTTGCCCTCCATGAGAGCAAGTACAGGTAAAACCTTGGGCAACTAATCGCCGTAGTGAATAACATACTTTATGAATGTGTAAATAGTTGTTAAGAGTTTTACGTTATTATTACTGCTTTGCTTCTTTCCATGTAAGAAAGGTAGCGTACCTACTGGGGATGGGATGGATGCACTTTGGGACTGGGGGCCGGGTTCCAGGTGAGTGTTTAAAAAGGGCCGGAGGCTAAAAATGATATGCTAAGATGATCCCACAGAATTGACGATCGTAAGAGTTGGCAATGAATTGGGAATGTCTGGAAGCGAATTGGGAGATATGCCCTTCCCTGACACTTTATTTTATGGACTTCTCAAGGTTGACTGGTACTGGGTATATTATGACATAGGGTTTCTTCCAAAGAACACATTTTTTCAATAATATTATTGAAAAAATCAGATTCTATGGAAAATTTACACCTTCCTCGATCAAATTTTGTCAAATTCAAGTCCCCACAACGTTATAAATGATAGAAGAAAAGTAACCGATATATCATAATAACTTAACACCTGTTCGACAGCTATTAAACTTACTCCCTGCCGTCAAGAGAGTTGGCACCACAGAATTCTGTGGTTGGGAAAGAAAACGGAATTTTGAAAAACGATCTGCTAGATCAATAAACTCAAGCGAGGGAGTAGGTGCAGCTAGAGAACACCTCGTTGATGAGCTCTGCTTTATGAATAGTTGCATTTTATGCTGAAAGGTATTTTATTGGTTTGTATGACTGTGTCTTCTGTGGGATCAACTTCTCATGGAATCATTACATGATCACATTACTGCGGTAGAATTAACCCAATCACCCATACCAACTGTTTGCATTTCTTGATCCAAATCTACATAAAGGTTTCTTGTCAGTTTTTTGTGTTACTTGCAAAACGTACAAGGGATATTTTGTGCAATGTACCACGTGAAACTCCAAAGGTGAAACTGCTCTAACAACCCCAGAATCGTGCATTTGGAGTAATTGTGAACGGTCATGATGTAACTTAAGCTGTTTCATTTTGTCAGCCCATGATTATTTGACGATAAGATAGCAATTATCAACTCTTTCTGAAGGTGAAGACAATAAACGAAAATTAAAAGATGAAGTACCTATTGATGGCAATGATTTGCAGCGTTTCCCTTGAAGTTGTAATAATATCGATGTCAGTTGCATCTGGAGAAGCAACAGGTAAGTCCGTGTTGAGACAATATTCAGGAAACTAAAGAAATGTAGCTTTCGTGTTATACTTTAATTGGATATGCTGTGATACAACAAATGAATGTTTATGAGTGTGATAGTATGAATAATTTCATGAGTTAAAAGATTGATCGTTCCATTTGTTAAATTATTGAATTTGTTCAATGTTAAATATGTCAACGAATGAAACTATTTATACTATCGCATGAATGGAAAACATTCATTATTTGTTTTATATAACACCTATAACTTTGACTTTGGTTAAATTTGTGTTTTGGCGGTCAGTATACGGATTCGTGTTTGTCCGTGTGGTAGCTCCATGGTTTGTCGTTTGCTAACTGCGCGTTCATGTAGACTATCTACAGATTTATTCCGTGCGGTATGCATGTGTGATCCCCAAAGCTACATTGATTTATTGAGTTGCGGCATAGTTTGTACGTACCGCAGTGATGGCTGACTCAACGCCGTGTGTTAAACTAGTATAACACACGACCTTGTGTTATACTAGACTAACACACGATGGATAACACAGACCGTGATGATAGTGCCGAATCACCCATGGCATGTGACCACCAATCCTCCAATCAGATGTAAAGAAATTAATAAAGAGTTATACAGAAAAGAGTAGTTAACGATTGTCAAATTGAAGGGGTATTTAGAGAAATGCATTCAAAGTTGAAATAAATCTTAAACAACTACATCAGTTCTTTTTTTTTTTAATTTTTAAAATCATTTAAAACAATTATCATTAAGAATCATTTAAAAATTGCCTTAAATCTAAGTGAGATATCCTGCGAAGTTAAAACAAAATATAACTTTGAGTATAAAAACAATAATGGGACAGGAAATTACTGCAACTTTTGTAAAGAATGCTTTAATGTTCATTTAACATTGTTTTTCATTAAGCTCCAAGCGCTTGTGAAATTTGCAAATGCCACACAGAATATGACGTGTTCACGATCGATTGTTCCAATCGTAATCTCAGCACGGTGCCAAAGAACATACCTGCAAACGTCACAACTCTGTAAGTGTTTTCAGTAATAAAACAGTGAATACAGGAAAGTACCACTTGTATACGGTAAACACAAAATGCCGAAATTGTCTTATATGCCCCTATAGACTCGTTGCGGTTACTGACTGTGGTCGGATTTAACATCTGTAACTCAAGGGGGCTTTACATTTGAAACTTATTCACTTCAGTGTATCCCAGTTTATTTTAATGTCTACACTGAGACAAAGTAAGCATTAGTTCTCTTGACCTTAGTACGATAATCAGTTTATTCCTTTCCCCCTCAATATCTTTACATCAGACTGAATGCTTAACAAGACCTGGAAAGAGGACAGCAGTGGCAGTCCACCCCCACCCCTACCCCCGCAGAAAGCTTCAGAGCAAATTTTGATCTTCGATGTTCTGAAATATTTGGTTATTTAAAAAACGATTGTTTTGATTCAAGTAATAATGCAAGAAAAGTGCCATTTTCGACAAGAAAGGAAGCAATTTGGCATTTTTTTTTCTTGATACACAAAACCTACATTTAGCGCCAATTGATAGTGGCGATCTTCTTAACCTGTTAGTCGTCTGAAAAAATTGAGACAATGATATTTAAATCACGATGGTTGGTGATATGGGAATGTTCGCCTAAATAGTATGAAGTATTCTGAGGGTAAATATTTCACGCGTGTAGTGTATTCATTTTTTATCTCCAGAATTCTTACTTCCAACAAAATTGCAGAACTGAAAGTGGAAGACTTTTCCGGGACTCCTAACTTGACTAAACTGTAAGTAAATCATTTAAATATTTTGTTAATATACAAAAGGTGAGAGCGTTTAATTGTCTTACACATACTACTATATGATTTTTACTGTGTTAAAAAATTTGAAAGTTGATTCCTGGTACTGCTGGCCCCAGAACTTAGCTAGTCAATGTGTTATAACAAGCGACAAAGATATCAGGTTCGTCTTTTGCAATTGTTTGTTTAAAACCATTCACTTTTTCATCATCTACTGTATTTGACAACTGTAAGGACTCACGTCCGTATTCATGATTTGCTGAAGGTTAATGACAATGAATGAAGTAAGCAATTCCCTTTACTACAAAAGCTCGTAAAGTTGCATTTAGCACCTGACGTGAACAGAACAATGTTCAGGAGCGCCTTTAAAATAAGGTGTTACAAGGCCTGGATTAGGTTTTCAACGCCATTTGTCAAAAAAGTGGATTATGTAAACCATATAAGACCAGTGGCGTAGCCATGGGGCTAGGACGGGGGTGCGTTTTTCTAACACAAAAGTTGCGCCAGGTGACCCCTTCAAAAAATTGGAATTCCTAATTTTATGTTCTGGACAGTTCATTAGGCTGGCAGTAGACCGCTGTAAAAAACAACAACAAAAGAAAAACACTTCTTCTCTTCCGTGATACTACAAAATATGTTTGAAACAACGCCCAAAATTTTCGGCACACAAAGCTCACCTTATATGAGAACATTGGTTTTCTGTCATAGGTTGCCCTTGACTGTAACTTACATAAACGTAGCCTTCTGTTCAGGTTAGGAGTATCATCTTCGGTGTTCTCTTGCATTTTCCACAAGATATTCTAAACTTCAGTAAGGGTCAGTCTTCACCACAGTTGATCTGTTTTGCTCTCAGATTACATTCTAAATTCCATTTGTTGATTCCACAGGGTTTTTTCTTGACTCCAGCCTCCCTTTTTGTCAGCATTTTCATTTAAATTAAGGTATTTCCCAAACACCAAACCTACACACAACAAAGTGTGTGTATTTGTTTAATTAAGTTTGTTTCATGCCGGAAAGTAAATTTTAAAGTTTTTTAACTTCTAACGTCTCTGGTGGAGATCTCAAGATCTACTGTGTTTAGGCCAATTTGACGGACAACATGATCGTCACTAGCTAGACAATTTTGAAACTGCAGAGTGGTCACACTTCCTAATAATGCACGTTTGTATAAAAAAATGTTTCTCTTTAAACTAACGTGATTCCCACATGCCAGAAAATCGCATTTAACAGGAAACAATTTCCTAATTTTCCTGTAAGAATACCCCATCTCTTTTTCTACTTAGAATCAGTGGCATAGCTATGGGGGCATGAGGGGCACGTACCCCCCACGACAAAGCCGTACGTGCCACCCCAGGTGCTCCCCGTGAAAAATTTTGGAATGCACAGTTCTTTATAAGTCAGAAATTGTGCCCCCCTCGGAAAGGTTCGTGACCCCCCCCCCCCTGCTCAAAAAATCTTGGCTACGTCACTGCTTAGAATTCACTTTGCATGTGGAATCGTCTATGCATTTAACAACATTTTGCGCACTTCGCAGCGCTAAGCAAGAACGATATCCAGTTGTAAAGACTAAAAAAGTTCTGAACTCAATACAAATAGTGCTAATATTCCAAATGTAGCATAACAAGAAAATATGGTACCCTATTGTGTAAACATTCAGCACACACCCCTATCAGCCTCTCCACCATAAATTCCCATGCGCCACCACTGCAATAATAGAGAGAAGATGAACCTAGAGAACTTATGCATCCCAGGAAAGGTTCGGACTACTCTAGTGCCCTAAATGGAAAAAATCTTGGTTACAAAACTATAAGGTACTTGCGTTCATTTCTGTTCAGGACTTCAAATTGACCCAAATGTTTACATTTTGTCTGTGAGATTACTGCACAAGTTTTTCAATTAAGAATACTACTTGATCCTAAAAGGGCTTATTATTTGGTTACAGATACTTACGGAAGAATATGTTAACTGTTGTACCACCAGATTTATTTGCAAATAATCAGAAGCTAACGGACATGTGAGTTAACCATCATTATTAACCGTTAGTTCAGTCTTAGTGGTCGTACGACATATTCCACTCAGAGCATTTTCATCACTGTGACTTCTTTGATTATATATTAACATAACTTCATATGCGGCATGTGTATAAAGTAACATTCATATAGCTTGAAACTGTTTTCGGATTACCATTAACTGATCTATCAAATGAACAAAATGCCAAACAAGGTTTGCTGAAATCTTGTTTCGATTTTAGAAACCTATCCGGAAACAAACTGAGGACGATCCCAGAAACTCTGTTCCATCACACTCCGAAACTCATCAGACTGTGAGTTTTAAATCACTTTTAGAATATAAGATATATGTTTAAAAAGAACTTATTTCGTTACGTTGAAGATTAAATGCTTCATAGCCAAAGCATGATTTTCGCTCCAAAACCTGCAGATGTCTTAGATACATGTACTTGTGTCATTTTGTAAGAATAACAAAACACTTGGATAACCTTAGGTAAGCTTTTAAACAACTTAAAAGCCTGACCCAGAACATAAATGTAAGATGGATATCAGACAGCGGCTCTATGACAGCAGTCAATTTGAAAGGCCGAAAACCCATAACTGTTGTATAAATCAAGTAAATAATATGGAACGCAATACAATACCAAAATGCCAAGATCATATCACAGGTCTTATGCAAATTTCGCACACACAGGAAATTCTTTCATGGATTGATTAAGAGTGTAAATTGTAAGTCTATACCTCCACTAGTTAGCTCATACGACTGCATACGTAGTTACCAACGAGTTAGCTAAGGCCGAAGAAAGTCGTTGTTTTCAATAGTCTGAACAAAAACAAATTAAACTGAAAGTGAAACTCTAACCAAAGTTAGGTTTCCATTGACCCCCGTTGCAACAAACAACGCTAATGTAATACTCAAAATATGGTCATATTAATTTTGTTACTAAATGTGTGTCAACCCATCAATTAGGAGCTTTCACACATTCCCAGATCCCCTTTCTGTACTGGTATGGATCCAGTACACCCGACTAGATATTTCTAAATTTAATTTTAGAAATATTACAGAAATTTAAGAGCAACTGAAGTAATTGTGCAAATTAAATATATAAAAATGAAAAGAAAGTAAGCCCATCCATACCGTATTTAAACCGATACACAGCAGCCAATTTCTGTGAAAGTTTAACTTGTAAGCCTGCAGAGAGCATTTTTTTATTACAACGACAGATCCTAGGTAGCATTCCCACATGATGTTCTTAGGGTCACCGCATGAGACAATGCAAGAGTTCCATATCGGTTGGCCCATATGAGTCCATTGATTTCTGCATCCAAGATAGCGCATTGGGTAGTCCTGGCGCAATCTCGATCACTGGTGTCTGGTTAAACTGTGGATATAGTACTTGATATCCGGAATTGAAGTGTCAAGTCTACTTCGGTTTGCCGTATATGAGGTATTTAGAGCTTATCCAAGAGTGTGCATGCGTTACATGAAGTTCTTCCGAACCATAAATGTATGAGCTGAATGTGGTCCATCCTTTATGGGCCTCGCATTAAATTAATCTTCTCCAGCAATTTATGGGGCAGTTATTACTACAGGGCTCATCTTCTATATATTCCGAACCATTTCGGCGCGAGCTCTAGTTCGTTGCCCAAGCATCCAATGGACTTGGATTAGCCAAAGCCATCTTCGCATCGAAGAACGCATGCTTATTCCATAAGGACCCGCATGGGTTGACCCTTTTTGAATAAAGTGAAGCCCACAGCTTCGATTGTTGGATGTTCTAAGTTTGTCAAGTGAATTTGTGCCTCCTTGTTTGGCTCGGCGTTTGAATTCTTCAGTGATACTTCTCCATTTAAACACGACCACTACGAACACACAGCATCCTTCATCTGCCACGCAATTGTTTTGACAATTTTATGAAGATAATATTTTGCACCATTTCCCCGATTTCACCAACTAGTAAACCGTGTTCCAATATGAATATTAATCAACCCATTTGAGGCAAAGGAGGAAGTCGTTACGCAGTTCTATTGACTTTCTCTTTAGTTGTTAAATAATAAGTGTGATCCATCTCAAAAAGGCCCAGACCTGAACACCGCTACACAGGCTTAGTCTGTCTTTGAATCCAGAGGCGGCGCCACAGGGGTGGCAGGGCAGGCATTTGCCGCCCCTATGGCTTTTAGCTCAAAAAATAAAATCGTCTAAATAACGTTTTTAAGGCATACTTTTGTGGGTGTGGGGTGACAGTACAAAAATATAACAAATGAAAGCACCATTTGGCATCTAAGCAACCTTAAATTAACAAAATTTTCTCAAAAAGGAGGGGTATCCTTCTCCCCGTCGACCACTCTCGCAGGACGGCGATTACTCACCCCACGTTTGCCACCCCTTTCAAAATACCCTGGCGCCGCCCCTGTTTGAATCCACGACAACACCTTTAAGAATGTATGCTTGTCAAACACGTAGATCCCTCACTTAGATTCGTTCGAGCGTCTCACCTTTGACAGCGCATACGCAAATGCCCGAAACGGTGAAAGAAAAATCTTAAGAGCGTCTGTTGCCATTGTGATTGGAGTTATGTGTAAATATTTCTCAGCAGAACATTTCTTGCTCTCGGAAGCGAGCATGGCAGGCCGTTTGCCCCTTTTTGTACCTCGCTCAATATCTATATATTTGATCAAGAAATCAGGTGGCGCAAATGTTTGGGCCTTCTATCTTTGTTTCATACCATCTTCAGTGGCTTCAGTCTGTACCTGCCTACAAGTACAAACCATGTATTTGTACGTGGAATGGCCCACATGGGTATCAAATATGAAAATGAAGGGATACACCTAATTGCAAAACATGTGGAATAGTTTTGGCACAAGTTGAAACTATTACTGCTAAAAAAATGCAAAGCAAAGCAATTCTTGTATTTTTGTTTTTGTTGATAGTTCTTGCTCGAAAAACAATCTCCAAGAAATTCCACCAGATCTGTTTCATTCAACACAGCTCATCGAGAGAATGTAAGTAGGACAAGAAAGGTAAATCTTATACTTAAAATGTAGAAGTTTTCTCAAAGAAGTTTTCTCTCATCGGAAGCTGACAGGTATCGATCATGCAACAAACATGACTTTGAAAGGGCTGTATGACTTGTGTAACCGTATTAAAATATTGGATCACAGTGTTATCTCCATCTGAAGTCTATATGTCTTACATGGTGAATAACTGGCCCGCTATGCTAGAGACTGCAACTCTCTGCATTTTAATTAGGCCAACTATTCAATGTGTCATTTTATATTTTTTTAGTCCCCTGTTTGATTTGTGAAAGTTGGAGTAAAACTTACTTCGTCCGTCAGGAATACCTTTGTTGGTAGTCCTTGGCGGCCATCTGTAAGCTCAATTATTTGGACAACCTATCCAGTCAAAAGGGTATGGAAAGACATTTCAAAAGCGGTGAGAGGTACCTACTCTGAAAAGTTTGACCCTGAAAAGATTGAAAAACAATCTTTAGGCTGAGCCCACCTTATACGCCAAGGATCCAAATAGATATGAGTTGGAAACTTTTAACCATCACCGACGGTCCACGCATTTCCAGGCATGGACAAGTTGAGAGCATAAACAGAAATTTTCAAGAGAAAGTTACGCAAAGGTATACCTAATTTAAAGGCCCTCTGAGCTTTAGATTTGTCTAAGAGTATTTGCGGGATGCCATAGTCCCTTAAACTAATGTCATGAAATTTCAAAGAAGTTCTCTCTTCCACATATAAGACTGCATTTCAAGGGAAAAATTAAAACAACCCTTATAAAATGGTTGATGCTTAAATAATATCTACTTACAAGCAAAAGATGACGTGATTGGCTGTTTGTAATAAATCGCTTGCTCAACCTTCAACCAGGGGTGGTGTCAGGATTTATTCGACATAAGATTAAACTTTTTCACCACAGAATTCTCGAATATAAAGTGTAAAGTGTTTATGCATCTTTACAACATTCTACCAATCAGTGCTCAAGCGTCATTTATTTGCATTCACATTTTCGTCGAATAGAAGACCGTCAGTGTGAAATTCGGGAAACACGTGAAACATGCAGTTAGTTACAATGACTGGTCCCCTTTACCCGTATCCACATTGATAATGATATTTCGGTTACAAAATATCCATAAAAACCCTTGCTTTCGAAGCGGAGGAAGTATTTTGTACTAGTCTCTTTTACGAAGAAACATGGAGCAAGTTGCATAGTGGAGGCTAAAGAGAGCCATGCACTACACAGATAATGAAACAAAACTATTTTCAGCAAACATTTGCTATAAGAACAAACTAATTTGCAAAAGACCAGACTATCAGTTATAACAGAGGGTGATAAGGAGTCTCTGCTTTAGTTAGACCAAATGTCGGAAGGGTCTCTCTTAAATGCCTTCTGCTCGATCCCCCTGTGAGTGGAGTAACAGTACATAGCCGATCAAATAGACAAAAGCCACGACAAATGTGTGAGAACCTGTCTAGACGTCATAATCATCTTTAATTTGGGATTTAGTTTAAGAAATTATTTTTTCTGACTCAGTTTTATACATCCATTGCATAACGTTTACGAATGGTTCTAAAGTGCGATCAAACCAAATCTCTCTGAAAGAAGGGAAAAATTAAATTCTACATAACTCTAAAATTAAGTTTCATGTACATTTTAGACACCTTCAGGAAAATGATATTCAGTACCTACCACCCGGACTATTTTCACATTCAAGAAGCGTTAAGGAAATGTAAGTCGATGTACGTTGTAGAACATTAATCGATCGGTAATATGATGCAATATCACATATATCTGAAAGTTATTCAAATTTTATGTGGAGGAAATCCTATTACTGCAAGTATATGTCTGTATATTTGGATGATTCTTTTCATGAGGGAGCCAGTGAACTTGGTGTTAATGTTATATTGATATATATTATATCTTAAAATTGTAAGTACATGAAAGTATTGAATAGGAGAAAGATGGACCCAGTCATAAGCTATAGTGTTGCCTTACATTCTCTATAATTTAAAGCACATACAAACAAGTGTTTATGATATTATGTCCAAAAACTGACCTTTCTCTCGTGTTACTGGGACGCCAATAGTGTGACATTGGCAAACGTAGTAAAGCATTTGTGATTTTGAAAATGAACTGTGTGAAACCGCCAAATTTTAGAATAGCAGCAAGGTGCATATTTATGAAGCAATTGCATTGAACCTTAAACTGTGTACAACTCTACTTATTCTGTGTCTGTAACATGGAATAGCGCTGTGATCAAAGTAGTTATTCTCCGTGTAACACTGCCTGTAAAATTTTGGTGTCCTATTGCAAATAGTAATTCATCATTTTACTAAAATTTAACTTGGAATATTTGAGGGTATTCTGAGGTATTTCCATTAACCTATATGGTCACTACCAAGAAATGCAGCTATAGTTTGCCAAAATTAGAATCAGGTTTGCACAGTCATGTTTTGAGATCAGTCTCACTATGTAACGGGAACACCAAGGAACACCTAATGGTGTCCCACTTTTATGAAGGACATTTTCCAAGTGTAAACCAATCTCTTCATTGAAATTGCATTTTCAGTCCATAGGAGATCACCCTTCAAATCATCTTTGCCATTGCACACCCTTTTTACAGGGAAATAAGTTTGCCTTCCGTGTCTTATAGAAAACAGGCTTTGGTGTTCCCGTTCCATGGTTAAAACTAACCCCTGTGCTGATCAATAACTTTTACAGGTATAGTTTTTTTCAAACATTTGACATAGTATACATATTTCCAGTACACATACATAATTTGAAAAATTAATGTTGATTAATAACCTTTTAATTCTGGAACTGATTATTTTACCCAAATGTCACAAGTTGATACCTTTATTTAAAGAATCACCCATTTCTCAGTTTTTTAAACGTATCATAAAATTTCTTGCAGAGCCCTTAGTGACAATAGGATAAAAGAATTACCTAAAGGTATACTTGAGAACACATCAGCACTGAGATTTTTGTGAGTATGCCAACTAATTTACGTATTTCTTATAACATGAGTATACTGACCATTTTATAAAGGCAAAATCATTGAAAATTACTCTAGGAAATAAATGACTTTCAATATACTTTTCTGTCTTCTCCACTTACAATGAAGTTACATGAGCAATAATCTCCTGAAACACTTAAATCCAGACTTGTTTACTAACACATCCAGTTTGGAAACAGTGTAAGTACTTCTTTTCAGGTATCTTTTTCTTATCATTACGATAACACATTCTTTATAAAATATCCATTAAAGAAAAGGTATTATGACCAGTACTGGGGCTAAAGTGCCGAATCTTTTAGTACTGTAGTATCATGAAAAGGACAAACTCTGGTATTTGACCATGAAGTATCAAAGTGTATTACAAGATTTGATATGCGAACATCACAATTTGAAGACAAGTAACGTTGCATGCCCATGGATTTCACACTGAACTTCATATCTTTCACGCTAGATAGCTAATAGTGTTAACACGTTTACTGAACGTATTAGTAAATATCCGGGTTGTTTCAAAATTTTCCGTGGGAATAGTTTTGGGTACATTTTCTTGAACTTTTGCGGTCGTAGCTCTATTCGGGGGCAGTTTAACGTTTTCGTCTGTTTTTCAATATATTTAAGAGCATAAGTATTTAGGAAAAGGAAAAAACAATTTTTGTCGTCAGGTCCAGGCAAATCGTTTTAATGACCTTATGACCTTAGTATGACCGTTGCAAAGGATCTGGGTTTTTCTCAGTTTATACCGTCAAAAGGAAGCATGGTAAGCCAGTTGTACCGTATTTACATCATTTGGAGAAACAGAGGAGCTGAATTTATAAAAATTTCAACTTGTAAGACTGTGTTTGGTACTTTTTAAGCACAGCTCTCCGGTACCATCGCCCCATGAGGTCTTCAACGTTTTCTCATGAGCCAATACATGGCTCCTATACGGGTTTGCCAGTAGGGGCCCATCGGTTTCTGCTTTCAAGAAAGCACATGTTACCCACATGAGATAGTTCTGTTACATGTGGGTCACTAATATCTGGTTAAAATATGAATAGAGTATGGGATGTACCATAAGGGATTGTCATAAATTATATCGAGTCCACACAGACTTACAGTATGTGAGGTGTACAGTGGCTATTCCGTCGTGGGCACCATATGGGGCACTTCTGAGCCAGAAATATGTTGGCTGAATTTTGTTCATTTTATATGGGCCTAATGCGTCTTTAATCGCAAGAGAACCCATGTAGCCCCCAGATGTTCCCAATGAATTTTTTCTACTTTGTATAGTATTCTGTACTCTACCACAAATTTCAACATATGTCAGAGGCGAATATGAGTACAGACTTATCGCTTATGAATTAAATTGACGAATTTGGGATGTAAAAGTATTTAGGGATTACACAAGGTAACCAATGTGGGACCGATTTTCTGTATGACTGCGCTCCAGGAAAGTTAAAGTTTTACCTAGAACTAATTGCTAACAAAAGATTTCTTCGCAGTGCATTTTTTAAAGTACCAATAATGACATGACAAAAGTCCGAGCAAATCCAAGTAGCGAAAATATCTAATTTTCATAAATTCGAAATGGCCGTCATTTTGATAGATTTTTGTCCATATCTCGAGATTTGAGGCTCGTAAAAGAATTATTTTGGTGGCTATACCCATGTTTTGAGGTTTATAGACATGACTGTAGCAATAAAATTAATGTTTAACATTTCATTTCACGGTCCTATAGCAAGATTTAGCGGCCATACCAATATGTGATGTTTGTTTCCTGCCTAGGTGGCTTAACTACAAAATGGCCACTTTTTGATAGCTTATCCATATTTTAGAATCGGGGGTTCATAGCGAACAATTTTTGATGTCTTTCAATGTTTTTAGGGTGAGGAAACACAGTTGTAACAGTATTAGGTAGAAGAATTAGTCGGCTTAATTCCTATTTGTATAAATCTAAAATGGCTGCCACTTTGTTCAACAAGTTCTTGAGAGTTGAGACATTCAGAAATGCCTATCTGGTGTCCACATTCATTTTTCAGAGTTGAATAATGCAATGATGAAATAACTGCAAAAAGGGGTGTTTTGTCTGAATCGAAGGATTTAGGACCTATGATGATGTCATCATGGGGAAAAGACTGTTCGAAAATAGCTGAGTGAGGTTCCCAGGTCAGACCTTCTGATTCATTCGTCCTGTTCCCCAGCAATTCTTAAAGAATAAAAATCATTATCATTACAATAATGAAGTACATTCCCATTCTTAAAGCACCCACATAAGCCCAATCAAAGGCGCAGAACATATTCCAACTGATAAATGATAAATCGTGTAGGACGCAACCCCTCCAGTGCAGCAGCAGCTATGATAAAATGTAATACAGCACTCTCTACAAAAACACTTTGAAGGAGCACGTAACGGCCATGAAACTACTTTAGGAGATAGAACACTAGGTTGTTAGTGTTGTAATGCCTAAGAAAGTAATGACGGATAAATAGGAAACTACTTCAAGCACCATAACATCCACGAAAAAAATAGAACATTTCCCTAAATCAAAGTCCTCGGGGTTTTAAAAGTTTTGAAAAAGATGTTTAGTCTAAAATCCTGCCTAAAATTGAAAGAGTGTCTCTCACTAATAGCACGAAAACTTGAAGATTATTCTAAAATGATCAGTATGGAGTAAGCAAAGGTTCGGATATACACAATGCAATTCCTGCCATGTCTTAACCCCAGGCAGAAAGAATACCACGCAGTTTAAGATGATCCTTCTACAATTGTGCCTTTCCCCTTTAACAAGATGAAAAGTATCCATACTATCAACGATGATTCTAGACAGTATGAAATCAACTGAGAGTTGAATTTGGTACTTTGTTTAAAAAATCTGTAAAATGTACTAGTAAAGGCAAAAAAGAAGAACCACAATAACAGCACTTGACCTCTAATTCGAATTACAGATACCTTGAATTCGAAGTTAAGTATATCTCATTCAAATTAAAGAAATCTTTCAATATGGCGTTGTTGGTTAGGAAGTGTGGTATATACTATGTACTAACTACTACGTACACTTTAATGCAAAGGAAGCTCCCGCACTGTACAATCAATGCATATATAATCTTGCATACAGTATCAAAGTAGAAGCACAGGCCCCAATACAGCAGATCCCCTTGTACACAACCGGTAATTCTTATAACAGATATTGGTACTTCATCAAAGATATCTTAAATTTAAAATGGAGATATATACAAATCAAATTAGTGATGACAGTTCCTAATTTCCAACACATAAGGCAGCAAGGATACTGGTGTAGAAACATTTTCACAAACTAGCTCTAAGATCACAAATTGTGTAGGACTAACTACCGTAGTTTATCAAATCCATTTTGGTATTGTTCTAGTTATGTGCTATCTTAAGTTTAATCTGCCATAAAATCGTCCCATTAAAATCAAACTTAAGATCGATCTTAACCACTCATGAAACAGGGCCCTGGACTAAAATTAAATGGTTATTGCTATATTTGCTATGTTTTAGGGCTGATTATATTGGGAGCCATTTTGGATTTATGCAATTTATCTTGGCCCACCAAAATGCCCTGTACAGTGAAAATCGAAATATTAGCGTTTGACCCCAAACCGTTATTGTACACAATAAAAGAGCTTCTGTGCAATTCAGACTTCAAAAATGGGGCAAAAGCTCATCAAAATGGCACCCTTTTCGATTTATGCAAACTAGGCCTAAACAAAGCATTCCATATCTTAGCCTCCCCCGCACCTTGATTTTAGTCAAAGACCTTGAAAACATGTGTTCAGCCACCAAAATTACTCTTCCACAAACATCACATTTCAAAATATGCGTGGAAATTAAAGCATATCAAAATGGTAGCAATTTTGAATTAATGCAAATGAGGGCTGGGCAAAATGAAATCTGTTAGTATCTTTGCCGTAAGTGGACTCTTAGACCTTAAAAACAAGGGTTTGGACTTCACATTCTCCTCTGAGTCACATCTCAAAATATGGTCAAAATTCCATCAAATGGCGGCTATTTTGAATCTATGCATATTAGGACTGTATAAAATGTCACACATTAATTTCATTGCTACAACCGTGTTTCTAGATCTCAAGAACACGAGTGTAGAAACCAAAATAATTTTTCTACGAATCTCAGATCTCAAGATATGGACAAAAATCATCCAAAATGGCGGCAATTTTTAATTTATGAAAATTAGACATATTCCGTCAACTCGGAGTTGCCTGGACGTTTAGTATGTCGTTATTGGTACTTCAAAGGAACTCATTGTGAAGGAACTCTTTTGTGAGCAACTTCTTCCTCAAAAAATCATTATCTTTCCCTTATTATTACATTCAGTCCATACCTTAATGAATGTTTTATAATCTACCTGAATGATTGCAAATAAAATTAATATGTTTTTTACTGGATCCTTGCCTTTTCCACATAAACGAGTACGATTGATTCATATACGATTCCTCGTGATACCCATTCCGGCCCGCGAATGTTTTGTCCAGTAAGGATCACCAAGCTCCAAAATGGAATATATATATATATATGTGTGTGTGTACCTGAGTCCTTTCTAAAGAGTTTTGTTTACTTCTAACGCTACATGACCATTTCGCTCTCAATGTATGCTACATTTTGTACACCTTTTCTCTTTTAAACGTGTTGAATTGATTCAATACGTGGATAGAAATACTAAAACATTGTTAAAACAATGTTATCTTCTTATATCAAAATGTTCGGTGATGATCATCTAAAGTCACAAGGATCACAATATTTTAACACATGTAAAACCGGAATTCAAGTTGAACTTCAACAATTGTAAACGAACGAACTATTCCTTTTTTTTCCTTGTTAGCTTCTTTTCTCATAACAACCTTCAAGAAATTTCTCCAGATCTGTTCCATCCAACGCCGAGCATCGAGAAAGTGTAAGTAGGACAAGCAATCATAAGGACAACAACATATTAATGCAGAAACGTTCTCAAAAAGTAATTAGAAGCTACCTAGTATTGATAATGCAACAACAAGATGGTATGGCTTTTGTACTCGTTTACACAATTGGATTATAGTCATGTGCAGTCTGGGTGACTTAGATTGCAAAGAAGTGGCTCAGTAAACTAGAGATGGCTTTTTAGTGAAGCAAACGATTTGCCCTTCTTACTGTTTCATGTTTCTAAGTCCCATGTCTTTCTTGCGGAAACTGAAATAAGTTTAGTGGGGATAACTTTGGTGAGAGATGGTCGTCCTCCAAAACCTTCATTATTTGGACAGCGTATCCCAGGTGCAAGAGTCTGGGGAGACATTTCACAAGGGTTGTAATGTCTTTACCGTGAAAATTTTGCTGATTTCTCTACCGTTGGTGGAAACGATTCACTGCATGTGCCATAGTGACTCTTGCAGGCGTTACACCCTAACGCCGTCATTACGCATAACAAAACCCATATGTTTATCCTTGTGAAGTCGATTTAAGCACCCGAAATAGCCGTTTTGCCAAGAAAAGAGGCGAACAGAAAGTAATGAGTGTTTCAATTACCCTACCTTAGTATACGCTAACGTTGAGGAAGCTAATCGGACAAATAAAGTATACACAAGTAAAGTATATTTCATGTATATGTTTTGGAAAGTTCATTTCTGTGCCCACAATTTTGCTGTAAAGTTAGGTCTATGTCAATAAAACCTTTTTTTATGAGGAAATTCAGAATGTCATTCATGATTAATTTACAAACGGTTAAAAAGTGGAATATTTCCTACAATATAAAACAGTATTGGCTTGAAACAAGCTCAATTTTGCTTTAAAGCAGTGGTTAGTTTTCCCTTTAATATTCAGATTAAGGGGGGCAGCTACCATATACCGTTTCTAATTATAAGTCAAGGGAATCAAAAGTCTTGCCCTCTCCGCCGAGTTACGGCAGACACTCCTAACTGTCCTCACATCACATGATTATAGCCACAACAAGAATAAATATTTGAAATAAAATTTCGGGACAAATTACGCTTTAATTTGAGGTAGGAGGGAGTACTTTCACTCTTCCAACTTAAAGGTCCCGTTACACTAGAAATACGGCCGGTATGAGGCAGCGGATATCCAGCGACCCGTAGCTGGTTGTCAGTTGTCAGAGGTTATGGAAATGTCTTATCAGTCTTTAAAAAGATGTCAGTTGTGACCGACTGAATGGTAAAGCATTTTGGTGTCCTGTGGGTCCATTTGTGGCATTTGGCGTGACGCCATTCTTAAACCAAAGTGGTGGGGAGGTTTTCCATTCTGTAATGGATTATCCAAGGACTGGAGTTTACTCTGTGACTGGTTTCGGACCCTTCGTTAGTGGTTACCGGCATTCAGCCCTAACCTCAACTTGACACTTACCAAACTGCAGTTGGTTAGAGAGAACGTGATGCACATTTTTAAAATTGATATCCTATGAAGCCTATGAACCCTATTTTAGACGTTTCTGTTAATTACATTCATTTAATAATATTAAAAGGTTACATAAGTCTACCTTTCTAAAGGCAACCGAATTAAAGTTCTTGTAAGTGAAAGGAAAATTTATATGATATCAACATACGACAAACTCAAAGTTTTATTTCTGTTCAAATGTTGCCTTTCAGTGTCTTTGTTTCCTTCAAACAATGTTTAAAAATTTTTATATTTTTTTGAATAACAAATCAAAATGATGAAAAAATTTTGTACCATTTTAGTGGACGAAAGTTTTAACGATGATTTTGTTAATACTTACATAATTTTAATGTTCCCCATTGGTATTGGCGAGAAGACAAAGCATTGGGAAGTTGGGAATACCTTTCTAAGTGCAAATCAGCCTATATTTCAAATTTTCATCAAGTGCTTCACACAATGGTAAATCTGGTTGTTATGTGAAAATTATTCTCAATCAGTCGCTGCCCAATGTGATCTCATTAATGGTCAGTATTATCTTAGTTTCCTAATCAATACATAATACGTGATATTGTTTTCCCATTGTCAGAGACACTTACATCACCAAATGTAATTATGGAGCAAATTGTGAGACGGCTCCTTACTCCCTGTGCTTAACGAATGTCTACAGTAAACCTATACTACTACTAGAAACATTTAGCCTTGATGTCATCGTTTTTAATCATTTCTTTACATACAAACCTCTGTTTACAGATTTTTGAATAATAACAGCCTAACAACTCTCCCTGAATCACTTTTTGCATTTGCAAAGATCTTATATCAGCTGTAAGTATTTTGCTATTGACACGTCACTATGATACGGTCACTGGGTCTTTAAAGCGCACCCTTTAAAATAGTGTTCTTGCCGTCAAACTTCCTAATTCAGCTCTGGCTGCAGTTCTGAATCTCATGTTGGACAGTGCTCTGTTAAACAATGGTTTTGCTGACCCTGTAAAGCGATTATTATAGGGACCTTACTGAATTACATAGTCTGGCTTCCCAAGTTACACAAGTGAATGATCAGATAAACGGGATTATATTTTACCGTTATGCAAACTCAGTATGCATAGAAAATGGAGAATCCTAAGCAAGCCGGAGCTACAGGTTTATTTTAAACATGTTACAATAGTTTAACTTATAGATTGGAAAAAGGATAATGAGCCTGTTCTCCATTCAAAGGATACAGAAGATTGGGTTTTTATTAATTCGGTATATGTTTCTTCACAGTTTGCTTAATATCCTACCACCTTCAGAAGTCCCGTTGCGCCCTCTAATCATCTTGTCAACTTGTATGAATACGTAGTGAAGCGGACCGAGTACAATGCAGCATGTTACCACTAGGAATTGCATTTACGAGTAATTTCTTTGGTTACCTCGACCAAACTGCTCGTCAAATTCGTTTTGATGATTATTTCGAATTCAAGTACGTAGACGTTGAACAGTTTTGTCTGTAATTTATTCCAACAATTTCAATTTTCTTCTTTTTTATACAATTGCAGGAACTTGTCCAATAACAAGTTGAAAAGTTTACCCGAAAAGCTGTTTGCTAATACCAGTAAATTAATCAGCTTGTGAGTATTTCCATCCTTTTGTTACGACACCATTTTCACTAATGGGGAACAAAAGGAAGACAAGAACCAGTTAAAAACATACCTTCAGCTAACTTTTTGGAAGAATTTAGGTGATTGATTATTCGTTCATGATTAATACTATTCGTTCACGATTTATACATGTCAACTTAGTTTAAGGAAATGTAATTGATACAATCTGATATTACAGACTACGTCATGATAAACTCGACCACAAATGACAAAGACAGTACAGACATATGTTCAGGGTAAGGAACTACTGTTTCAACAATATGCAGCATGGAGTAACATGACTGGCACCTAAGAGACAACATATTTACGATGTTTAAACTTCGCAACAGGCACCTGGAAGCTACCTTCCTTACTACGTTGCCCTCTAGTCATTTTCCTGTAGCTACGGAACTGAACAGCATGCGATTAGGATGTACAGTAAAGTTATTGTTATTTTTGGTTGTCAAGACCCACGTAACTAGAAAGGTTAATAAATATGCAAACAAGAAGCGGTGCCATCCCAATTATGCCATCAATAAACATCACTCTTGTTCAACGAACACTGAAATTTTAATAGTTAGCCTGAAGCCATATTATTTACCCAGGGCATCATATGTACTGTTTATGTGCCCAATGGAAACGTTCACTCTAAACAAGTTCGGTTCAGAATTAAACCAAATACGTTCAAATGGGCACTGAACCAAAATCTTGTCAAATTTTGGACCAGATATGGGTCATTTTGAACAGAAAATGTTTAGTTTTGAACCGAAACTAGTCAAATATTTGATCTTTTTTCGGTTACTTTCCTATTTGATCCGTTTTTGGTTTAATTTGAACCGGAAGGTTTAAGAGTGTTGCTAAATCAGCAGCTCTGGAACTTTGTGATGTCCTACATGAGTTTGAGACTGCATCACCAGATGCCCTTTTTATCATTAGTGGAGATTTCAATTTCTGCAGCCTTAGAAGCCATTGAAAGTACTCTGTCAAAAGATCCTTTACGTTTCGTTTGCTTACAAATTATACTCCTTGTTTATGTGGAAGAGTGTGGCGTTTTACACTCTAAAAATATTCGGTT
Source organism: Holothuria leucospilota (assembly GCA_029531755.1). NCBI lineage: Eukaryota > Metazoa > Echinodermata > Holothuroidea > Aspidochirotida > Holothuriidae > Holothuria > Holothuria leucospilota. The sequence continues at coordinate 29,222,988 of CM055964.1, forward strand.
CAAATTTCAACCGAATGGGGTCAGATAGGCAACTAACCAAATTCGGTTCAGACATTTGACTAGATTTGGTTCAAAGTTAAACCAACTTGGTTCAATTTTGAACCAAATCTAGTCAAATATTTGAACAGATTCCGGTTAGTAGCCCCTTCGACCCTGATCCGTTCAAATTTGAACCGGCCGTTTTTACAGTGTAGAGTAGTACAATCCTTGATAACAAGTCGACAGTTGTAACTATACGTAAGAAGTTTCACAAGAAGAAACTTTACTACGAGACTAGTATACTTGGAAAAATGCACTGCATCAGGCATGATTTAGATCTCTACCTTTATCAATGTTTACAGTACAGAATCTGCTAAAAGTTAAATAACAGCCAATTATATTTACAACTCATGTAATTTTATTTCAGAAATTTGTCATCAAACTGTTTAGCTTACATTCCAGAGAACCTATTACCCAACACAAAGAAGTTACAAAGCTTGTAAGTGTCAACGATGTTTGAAAGATGAACATCTAAATCTTTTGCGTCAAACAATGGTCATGATGCTTTCGTTACTTTAAACTTCAAGCGTATCAGATATTCACTTATCAATATTCAAAAGTGCCCTTTATGTTTTATCACGACACTCATTTTCTTAGTTTGCTACTTTGGTAGCAGAACCTCTCCATTCCTAATCTTGGAACATTGTGATTCCAAGATTCCATGAGCTGATTTTCAAGTTTATTCTCCTCACAGATACCCCACATATCTGTTTGTCTGATTGCTGCTATTTAAAAACAAATCCAGAGTCAAACCAGCCAATTTTCATAGCATGTACAGTAACTACTTATCTGTAAATCACTCAACCGTATCGTACCATTAACAGTTCTCGTAACACGTGTTACAGTTTCTGTAACACAGATCAGTTTAAACTGGACATGCTATGTGTATTGGGTGGTCAAACAACAAATTGCAATTTGAAATATGTGCCAATAATATGCGCCAATAGAGGTTGCCAAACCCATCCCAGCCGTCTTATTTATCAACCAGACCGGTCTTATATTGAGTTACCAATTACCTATTCCCTTGTCCAGTTGTCATGCTAATTGTATGAATAATATAGTTGTGCTTTACTAGTCCAGATGATTGGATAAATTCATCCACTTGAAATGCTTTATTCTCAAATTGCTGCTATCCGTTACCAAAACTGCATAGTTTTCAGTAATCATTTCATTCCTGGAAAAAATTTTCCTTACAAGTAAAATGTCTACATCTGCTAAGTAAGTTGCATGTGACATTTCGTGCCAGAGATTTTCTCGTCTAAGTGTGTGGAGACGTTGAAAAATTATGTTTCTTTGCATGTGTGCCTAAAATTCTTTAAGTATACGAAAAACCATTCAAACTCAATCCTCAAATAGTGAAAAGAATCAGTATTGTATTAGTAGGCCTCGGTGGGATTGGGGCTACTTGAAACATTTCTTATGTAACCCATTTAACAACAAGAGAATGTATTACTGAAGCAGTTACTATTCTAGCCAAGTGTATGTGCATGTGTTTAGCAAAAACTGCAAATATGAGCTTGGATGATTTAAGTTGATGATTCTTCTTATGATCCACTTTGAACATAACTACCCTGTGTGTTCCAGCATAACACACTAACGGGATTATTTGGAAGGGGAGTTGCAGCAGAACAACACGTATCGTCGGTACTGAAAATAAATAAAATATATGTTTTATAGTTCAGTTACCGTACGTAAGATGATGGTAGCACTAAAATTACCTTTTGCGTTAAGGTCCAGCATCTTTGCGCATGAAACGTCCAAAAGAGAAGATATTACAAAATGATCCCAACTGTAATCACGCGGGACCATTTGGAACATGTTTCAATTAGCCCAAACACGTGTTTAAATAACGCAAAAACAAATCCCACATCTGCAAGGATATCAAGTTAGTTGTAGTGGAGATTACAAGAATATCTTTCAATTTCTTCAGTTTTTAGCCTAGTAGTCCTGCGTAAAGTACCCCAAAACAATTGACTGTATTTATAAACCCTGTTACTTTTAGGCAAGCTTGTGGACTAGTAAAAAAAAAACCCAGAACAAACAAACAAAAAATTACAGACAAACTTTGTCCACACCAAGAGCTTGTGACTCTTTCCTATTAACCTAAAGATGATTACTGATACTACAAGATGGCAGTATTTCAAAAGATAAACATAGCTCTTTCAAAAATTACCAATGTTTCAGCTGTAACTGTTTTATTTTCTGTCGTCTCTTTGTTCGACGTTTCTATTTTCCGACACCTTAGAGGTAAAGGTAAGGAGGTTAGAATTATAGGAGTAAGGTTGGAGCCATGGTCACGAATAGACTAATAACAGAAGTCCCTTATATCAACATCTGTGAAAGGAAAAGGAATATGTGGATTCGTCACTCGGAGCCCCATGATAGCATTTATGTAATATTACCGGAACGTAGAGATGTCGAAACATAGTGATGTTCGAACACAGATATCCCATACATATTGACAGAGGATCACGTGACCAATAGTGTCACCACTGTTCAAACACATTTAGGCTAACCAAGATGGCCGCTTTGCAACATTTTAGACAAGCTGCATATATGAATTGAAGAAGAATATCACAGTGCTTAACTCTGTTTGTTGAATTTGACCAAAACTTGCATTTCCCGAAAATTTTACAAATTTCTCGCAAAATCTTTCGATACTGAACCACTTGAGCAAGTCCAAACTTTGCCCAAAAGATATAGGAGGTAGCCATAATGATAAGCCTATAATGATAAGCCTAAATGTGCACGCACGGTGGCGATACTCTACGCATAGGAAATTAAGTGTAGGGTGCTCTTTCCATGCTAGAAAAGGTCCGTGGTCGGAAAAGAGATGGTGTAATCGTTTCAGCATATCTAGTAGTACAAGTTGTTCCAAACATGCTCATTCTCCCTTAAGTGATTTTGTTAGAATTATAAACGTGTGTCTATTTTACATTTGAAGGCATGTAGCAGCTAACAAATTGAAGTCACTTCCCAGTAAACTTTTCGTACAACACCAAAACTTGACAAAATGTAAGTGTTAATGCATCGCCACGTTGTTGTACGCGTGACTCATGTTTTAACTCAGTTTTAAGTTTGTTGTTTTAGGAAAAACCAGAAGAAGTCACAGGACAGAAAAAATATTCTGATGAAATAAGGGCAAATGCTGCGTCTACAGTGCCGTTTCAGTATTTCAACCCGAATTTGCCTAGTGCAGTAGTGACAAAATCCTTGCTACGCACCTGACATGTGAACCATCTTTGGCAAAAATTTTTTGGATGCACTACCCTCCAACTATGGAGGCGATTTCTGTAAATAGTGCCCCTCCCCCCCCCCAACAAAAAACCCTGCGAAAGTCCATGGCTGGAGTGTTGCAAGATGTACAGCCTTGGAAAGGGGCATCCAAATCAACTTTCACCCCGGGTACCCTCTGAATTAAAGTTACACCACTGGGAATTTGATATATGATGGCATTCATTGAAATAGGATATAAGAGTATTTCTTTCCCTAGGGGTGTCCCAGTGACCAATGGATTTATCGCATATTGTTCGATATGATAAGTAAAACAATTTGTATCTGAAACTTTCCTTTTAAAGTCAGGCCAACTTGCTAAGATCTGTAGTAAGCGGCTATCGCCGAGCCTTATTTATGGGAGTCACGCTATCTAGACGTTAGACACATGCTTAGCAATTGAACACTTTTTAAGACAGAAATTACAGGAATGTGGTACACACCAAAAAACAAAAAACCGGGACAAACTAATGCAAAGACAAGTATTAAATTCCTAAGCACTTGTTAGCCTATCATAATAAGTTTGAAAACGTTTTTCGAATCAACTCAGTGGGTGTCCAAAGATGGTGCAGCGTAGAAACAACTTATTTATAGCAGAATACAGGTAAGAATGACCAAATTAGGAGATCGCGCTATAAATTTCCAAAGTGCTCCACCACGAGTGTGGTTCAGAGGACTACACAGTAACCCTTTTGGGGTCTAGAGGACGAAGCCCTCGAGTGTTCTTTTGGTATTTACCAAATTGTAGGCATCAAGATGAAACAAATTTCGCAACGTAATTTTAACATGGCATATAATAATTTGTCTTTTGTATTAAACATGAACTAAACATATAGTGATGATAAAGATGCTTAGGGCCGGAAGGATGGATGATGAATGAAGCAGAACTGTGGGACAACAATTCTACCCAACCTTCGTAGAGAAACTAACAAGTGACTACTATCTACGATACGGTTGAGCAAAACGAGCAAAAAAGTACCATTTAAGGGAAATGCAGTAATCCCCGTTAACTAAGAGATGACTACATGGTTATGACATTTACGTGGCACTAATTATTTTACTACATAAAAAATGTTTGGCTTTGCATCGTTAAATTCTTGCAGAATAATCAGTCATTGGTAACCTTTAATATACAACAGTTATGCCTGAATTCATCATGAATAACAATTGCAAGGGAATAAGAAAAATTGCAGTATTTAGTGCATGTCAGCAAAAAACATAAATATTTTTTACATGGCTGCTAATTCTCTTCAAGTACTCTTTTACTTCTTCTTACATTGCAAAAGTTATCAACAACATTCAACATTCAGTTTCTGTCATCGTTTTCCTTTCATTTTGTTTTGGTTATTTATTATTTCATTTTTACATTAAATTTTATTTTTACAACTTTAAAATTGTGAAGGATACACAGTGGATTTTATAACACCCCAGTTTAAAAAAGGGTGCCCAGTGAGACTCGTCCCTCTTCTTCTGTAGTTATGCAAGTCAATGTTTCGAAGTGTATTTGTCAATTTTACAACTTTTATACCCTTTTTCAACAATCACTGCGATCTGTAGCAGTGCGTGATCTGTAACGAGTCATGACTCGAGTCGCTAATTTTCAGAAGGGAAATGACTCGAGCAAATGTATCAGAATTTTCCCCATAGAAATAATACAGTGACTCGAGTCTCTGACTCGACTCAAGTTGCATTGAAAGTAGTAATGACTTGACTCGACTGCAAAATTGAGTGACTCGTTACAACACTGATCTGTAGACTACTTTATAATAATTGAGAAATAGTCCTGATCAGATAAAAGTCCGTATGTAATACACGGATAGTTTAGATTCTGTTTTACCTTTTTGACACTTTTCAAGCAGAAGCTTCTCATCAAACATGCTGGAGAGTATTCCTGAGAGGATTTTCCACTCAACACCGAAACTGAAATCATTGTAAGTTTATCGTAAACTTTTAGGTACCGGTACGAATTGCGGCACCAGTCTCAACATTCGTTAAATTAGCTTAAAACGAGAACACGTTGTGGTATACTTCAAGAGGTGAGGTCAAGGATGGTGCCCGACTGGGGTACAGCCTTCCCCGACGTGGGACCATATCCCCCCCCCTCTTCCCTGACCTGGCCCCACCCCGAGTGAGGTGTTCCATGATCAGAATAAGTTTCAAGTGCACTGCAGGAAAGACACTCACAAAGAGGGTAAGATATAGTCCACTAACGAAACTTAATATATATCTACAATGTTCTGGGAAATGTCTGTAAACTTCGGATGTCAGTCTGATGTTGTGCTAACGAACTAAATGTCAACTACGTTGTCTTATTGTATACAATGGGGGAGTTGAAAGGCTACATGGAACACTTTAAGGTGGTACACAAAACCTGGTTGATCATTTACCAACTTCATGCAACACAGGTTACAAGGTGTAATATAAACCAGAAAGCCCAAAGGCTTAGAGATTCATTGCTTAGAGGGAGTGATTTGCTGCTTTGAGTTATCTCTCTTTATACTTCTTGACTATATCAACTTTATGATGCTTTCACAACTTGACCTCTGCTGACCACATATAACCTTTGAACCCCACTTAAAGTGAGTAACAAAAAATAAAAAATGGGAAGATTCGAACCCCGGACTTGAGATACGTGAGATACTTTATCCGCTACGCCATCAGTGAACCTCGTTCACGGTGAGGTATTTCTAATTATATTTTAGTCACAGTATCTTTTTTCACGTGCTCATGATTAGATAAATTGAACTAGTATAATTACTAAAACAGTTACGCTTGTGAAAAAATAGATGTTGTTCTCTATAACTTTATCTTTGGAATGGTAGAAAATTCAGACCTAACTTTTCGTTAGTCACGAAACGCCGAACGCAATTTAGAGGCACCGTCCACTGTCTATTTAGTTGATGAAGTTTTCGTAGTTTCACCTCTGATGACCTCATACGACCTTTGCCTTCCAAAAATCCATAGAGTTTCCTCTCTTTTAAAGTAACACATCTTTATACACATCTTTATACCAAGTATGAAAAAGATCCATCATCCCTGTCGTGAAATATCGTGTTTTCAAGGTTTTCGGTTTTTAACCTCTTATGACCTCTGAACTCCACTGAAAACAATAGGGTTCTTCATTTTAGTATGATAAAGTTAGAAAACAAGTATGAAGATTGTCCATTGCTATCTTGAGATATCGTGTTTTCAAGTAGTTTTTAAGAATTTCGTATTTTCACCTCCGGAGACTTCAGATAACCTTTGACCTTTACCAAAATCAATGCGGTTCATCTTTTAACTATAACTCATCCACATGCCAAGCATGTAAGGCATCCATGTGTCGTACCTAGAGATATCGTGTTTACAAGGTTTTCGGTTTTGACGTGTGGTGACCTCACATGACCTTTTCCACCAAAAACATTAGGGATCTTCCTCTCAATATGATAATTCTGTATCTCAAGGATGAAAATTTTCCATCATTGCTATCTTGAGATATCGTGTTTACAAACCAAGCGTCACAAACACACATACATACACACCCATACACGCACACACTCACAATCTCCCGCAAGATTGCATAGATTCCTTTTGCTTTCAGCAAGGAACCAAAAACTAGTGTACTATTATTGCCGGTGCTATGGCCGAGTAAATCAGGTCATTGCATTTTAAGCTGCCAGTCAGGAGGATAGTATCTTCAGTGCTTGGACTCAGGGCGGGTCATAGCATGGTAAGTTTTCTTCAATTCAATTTGCGGCTTTACATTTGAAATGAACTCAAGCCCGTAAGCAAGGGAGGACCGGGGAGCGAAGCCCCCCCCCCCCCGGAAAAATTTTGGCCCCGTGAAAGATCAGAATTTACCATAACATTAATGCCTTTTAGTTTATCTCCCCCTGAAAATTTTTCTCCCCCAGGAAGTTGTCATCTTGCTCCCTTCAGTACCTTGTCTGACAATGAGCCTGAATGAACTTCTTTTAATTGCACATGGTTGTTTGGAAGTTAAACGATGCAACGTAATCATTCAGTCCATACAGTGTTTTTTCCATATCGAGGTCTCAGACATTGTAACATAACTGCCTCAAGACGCGAATTACATAAATACGTATCAAAACGTGGTTTGCTACTTTAACGAACCCCCCCCCCCCCCCCGAAGCTGTTCTTAAGTGTATCCTCTTGTCCATGCGACTGAATGTTGTTTCTGGACTGATGTCACCTAGATCGGGTTTTATCCGTATCCAATGTCTCAATTTTTTTGCTGCCGATACTGATATATGCCACCGACATTTCAAAATGACAGCATTACGCAAGCTAGACGACAGGTGACCATATAGAGGGCCACATAGAACATTATGCAGTTAGTGACACCCTCAAGTTTCAAAAGTTGGGAGAGGGATAAGCAAAACGTTTTAGGGGAAAAAGTTGTACATGTATTCATTGCTCTTGTGCACTGTAAACCTTTGCACAGGAGCGGAATGGGGGAAGTGGGTAAAAGGCATTGAGTCGGGGCACGTACTTCCATAACCCCTTCATCCCTTTCGCGAACCCACTGAATGCATCAGACTTTTGATTAAACGTTGGTAATACCAACAACGTTTGTTTTGATTACATGCTTTTAATATTAACCTTTGTCTGAAGTAATGTCACTTGGGTAGTATCGGCGTTTATCGATACCGCCATCAGATAATAGGTTTAATCTTAATTTGGTTTTCGTGTTTAGCGCAATATTCTGTGAAGACAAGTTGCTATACGTAAATTATGACGACCTGTGAAATATATTACTGAACACAATTGTCTTCTCCAAGGGTTCGTCTTTTTCAAGTAGTATAATTCACAATGTATAAGTGATTCTAAGACTTACGTTTTTCCAGAGATTTTGTGTACAACCGATTGACAGAGCTGCCTCGGGATCTTTTTGCTGCTGTAGAAGAATTAAAATATCTGTAAGTACCAAAAAGTATCAATCAGTCAGGGTTAAACCTTGAAACAAGTAGAAAAGACGTATCTACCTTCATAAAGAAGCCTAGCCAGCTTAAGATGTTTTGGGGAAGATCATTGGAAAGCTGCCTCGTGGCTATTAATTAATAACTCGTCACTGCAAAAGTTTTAATTCTTCCAAACCGACGGGATGAAATGAACGTCAATTAAATTACTCCAAGCGGGCTAGGGGGATACGAAAAGCTCCCCCCTCCACACACACACACACACACATAGACACATACATTGAAACATTGAAGGAAATTTGAGCTAAGAATGTCTCCCTCATTGCCGTTTGATGCGTGGACAAACCTCTTTCGGTAGGGACATGGTATAATCTTTCAGCAATCGACCAAACTGGCCTTTCGGCAGAGTGAATAAGTCGGTGTAATAAGCTACAATTAGACTTAATAATCAAATGTTTAGGTTATTAAATAAGAGGGTTGTAAATGTCTTGCCTAAAAAAAGCTTTACTGTAATCGCTGTGTATAAAGACTGTGATACGCCTTTAAGTAAAATTTCATTGTACAAATCATTTCTTTTACCCCTGTAGACAGATGTCAGCAAATAGGATCAAGATCCTTGAGAAGGATTTGTTTCGCAATGTTGTTCTAACTAATGAAATGTAAGTCTTAATCGCCATATTTAATACTTTACTTCTTTTGATTGACTTGTAGGTTTTACTTAGATTATATCATAGGTTAAGAGATGGGTCCGTGGCCAGACGACCACAGTCGAAGGATAAAGCTTATTTTCGGATGGGAATTTGCCTCCCTCTACTAGCGGATGCTGCATTTAAAGATACATTTGAGAGATATTTAGAGTAGTGTCAAGTACTGAGCCTTACAATGAATTCAAATGCACTGAGACGGGTCTTTTTTCTATCCCTTCATGGAAAGCGGTATTTACTTAATTGTTTGCTTCTTTTGATTACTTTCTTTTGATTACTATGACAAAGTTTTGAATGAAATCTTTTCAAGTAAAACTGCTCCAGCCTACTGCTCTTAGTAAGTTGTGGATATCTGAGCAGAAGTTTGTAGTTTAGGCAGTGAAAACCGTGAGAATGTACCTTTAATGGTTTTTTTGTGGAATTGACGGCGGAAAGTCTTTCATGTATAAATAAAACTAAGATGGAAAGTAATAGTAACCCAAGATTTTCATTGTTTGAAGGGACTTGTCCAATAACAGCATACTTAGCATTCCTGATGGACTGTTCACTTCTAACGAAAAATCGCAACTGTTGAAGACTCTCTTCTTGCAACGAAACAAGATACGTTACATTCAGAAAGATGCCTTTAAAGGTCTGGGAGAACTAAGGTTAATGTAAGTTGAAAACTGTTACACCTGCATATGTTTGAAATTCCTTCCCCCATGGAAAACTACCTCGTTTTTCTCGGGGGTGGGGGGTGGGGGGCGAGTGATCACTTCAGACAAAATGAAAGGTAAATGAAGTCACCTCTAAGTGAATTGGCTTCATTTCGTGCCCTAAACATGTAACCGGTGTCTCTTTTTACCCAATACACATAGCATATCCAGTTTAAACTGATCTGTGTTACAGAAACTCTTTTTGATAATGTTGCAATTTTTGTTTGAAGGAAGTGATAACTTAATGTAACACAATTGCTTGGTTTGTATATTGTATGCGATATCAATGTTATGAGACATTAAAAACAAGGAAATGCTACTTGCAGGATTTAGCTGTAGATTTGAACTGCTGTCTATACTGTTTTGAAATATACAAAACAATTTAAGAAAAAGGTAACCCTGAAATCTAGGAAAACTATGATTATATGTACTAACATGAATTAGTTAAACCCTGAGTCTTTGGAAGAAACAAGCAAGTGTTAGGTCCCCTCATCATTTAAGAACTACTGAAATTTGTAATACTTTTGTAGTTTTTGCAATACTGTTTTTCAAATGAAGAGTGTTTGTCTTCGTATTTCATCTTAGTTGTTTGTTCGATAACCAAATCGAAGCTATCGACAGTGGTGCATTTTCAGTTGAAAGCCTAAAGAAGATGTAAGTTTTCTTCATTGGTCCTTTCCCACATATGCTTTAGTTGCATTCCTTACAAATCCTAAATAAAATAAATATTTTAAGTAGGTAATATTATCATAAACTTGTAACTAACTTTCCAACTTTAGTACCAGAGTTGACCATAGCTGTGATTTGAGTTAACGGAAGTTACGTCACGTTTCTGCTTCCTTACAGCTTCCTGTTTAAAAATAATCTCCAACAAATCACGAATATTTCCTTTTCAAATAGCAGTCTATCGGAAATGTGAGTTTTTGCAATAAATCGTTATCTTACCAATTAACTCCGTTTATGCTCCATTACTATACCTCTTAGATCTTATAGAACATCTGCTATAAACAGACCAAATCAGCTGCTGTTGGTTTTTACAAAGTATTTTTGTAGACGTAAAAAATGAATAAGCAAATTCAAGCGGGGCAATCCTTTCATGAAAAGCTCCGTTTATAGATCTAAACATACAAAACAAGCAAAGAAGTATGTGATTACGTCTTTCCACTGATGTGTTGTTTATACCTTACCTTAAGAGTTCTTTTAGTAGATGGAGAGATATATAAATATTTACTCTCACCTTTTGCAAACGTTTCATTTCTTTTTGATAATTCATATTCATACCTCATAGACATTTGTATGGAAATAACATAACTAATATAACGAGCAACGCGACAGAAGGATTATTATCCCAACCAATTTGGTAAGACTACCTTTTCAAAAGTTCATATGTTCTAAAAACACTTCGAGTAGCTTTATTTTGAGAGAGGGCATTTCATTTAGTAATACATTCATCTTATCTTTGAAAAGTTAAACTAGGGCGTCTACAGTACAAGGGACATTACATCGACTGGAACTTATGCAAATGCAATGCCTGACTGGGTTAGGTACTGACCTCTTTAAAGGCTGGGAAAGCTTCGCAATCTGAAGACTTTTCAACCATTTTAATCAGATGCGTATTAATGAAAATGGCTGCACAACCCCTTTCTGTACTTACAGTGCTAACATTAGAGTTAATCAGTATATATTAATAATTAATAATCAATTAAGGCTTATTTTAAATCAATTTTGTAAAATGTTTTCAATTTAATCAATGGAAAGATTGAAAGTTGTAGATTTGATGACGTCATTTTGGCTCATTAATATTCAAATGTATGCCACTGCCGCCATTTGTAGTGTATTTCTTTTTTATGGCTATTATTTTCTTAATTGTTTCTTTATTTTGTCCGTGATTTGGGGGAGATAATGAGTTTTTTCTTGAAAATCGTATATCCCACATTACTTCCTCTACCACTTTGGTGTTTGATTCCATAAGATCAACCATTATAGGTAATGGATCAAAGATATGTCTGTAGCTTTTATTCGGGTTCTGAAAAAGTGGGGGCTAACTAATCGATATCACCCAGAATTTGAAAAGTGCTAGAAAATTCTCCGTCCCTCTTTTGTTGTAAAATGTAACTTCAACAATCTTAATGGTATAGAAGTCATATCAACCAAAGAAGTATAGGTAACCCTGGATAAATGAAATAGTGATTAAGTGTTACATTTCACAAACGATCGCACACGAAGTGTTGATTTTGTTCCTTTATGACACTCTTCATTCCTCTCACAGGTTCCTGAGTTGTGAGTTACTACAACACCTTAATGCTTCAAACATGAGAATGTAAGAAATATGATACTTTACTTCTTCGAATGAGAAAACAGAAGTTTTCAATAGCTTAATTAAGATTGTCTACAGCTAGTTGTGCACGTCATATCAAGTAAAAAAAGAACCATTATGTCACAGTATGGTAGTGCTGGTCTGTCTGAGCGTTAACTAGGATTACTGCAAACCTCCGTGCAACTTCGGTCCCTCCAACCTCAAACCCACTGTATCATGACAAAATCTACTCCGTCTTTAGTCTTTATTCCGGATTATGCTATGATGAAAAAACGGGGGAAAGCGGCGACTATTTGGTCTGTTGAGTACGTATTCTTTCTACCTGTAGATACTTAATAAAAATGTAAATGAAGCATCCACATGCCGGGTATGAAGACCATCCATGATTCCTACCGTGAAATATTACGTTTGCAGTGTTTTTTATTTTTGACCTCTCTTCACCTGATATGACCTCTGAACTCCAGAAAAAGCAATAGGGTCTTTATTTAATATGATAAATCCATATGGCAAGTATAAAAAGTATTCATCTTCCTATCTTGAGATATCGTGTTTACAAGCAAGTTCCAAGGTTTTTGAGGTTTTACCTTCGGTGACCCAAGATAACCTTTGACCTTTCCCAAAAACAATAGGGTCCATTTCCTGACTATAAAGCATCCACATGCCAAATATGGAAAGTTTTCATGCTTTTTACCTTGTGATATCGTGTTTACATCGTTTTTGATGTTTGATCTCTGTTGACCTGAAATTACCTCTGACCACCACCAAAACAAAGGGTTCTTTCTTTTGATATGATATATACGTATACCAAGTATAAAAAGTATCCATTATTTCTATCTTGAGATATCGTTTTTACAAGCAATTTCCAAGGTTTTTGAAGTTTTACCTCCGTGAACTCAGATAACCTTTGACCTCTACCAAAACAATAGAATTCATTTTATAATAATAATTCAGTCCTTAAAGGGCAGTTGTTTTACGACGTTTAGAGACCACAAATATGGGAAAAGCCTATATGGCTTATGAATTACAACTCCACGTCGAGTGGCTAACCAACTCAACAATTTAGGTCGAATCTGGTTTCTTTTGAAAAGCGAGTCTAGATGGAAAACCGTAGATTGCCTTTTGGATGAAAAACCTCTTACTTTGACCCTGTCGGGGATCGAACCCTGAATCACCCGGTTTCCAAGCTTTATTGTTTCAAAGGTCACTGCCTTCATCCACTCGGCCACAGCACCGGTATAACTATAACTATAACGTCTCCACATGCTAAGTATGGAAAGTTTCCATACTTTTTACCTTGAGATATCATGTTTATAATGTTTTGGTTTTTGACCTCTGTTGATCTGACATGACCTCTGACTGCCACCAAACAATAGTTCTTCCTCTTTATATGACATATCTATATACCAAGTATGAAAAGTATCCATCATTCCTATCTTGAGATATCGTGTTTAAAAGCCAAGTGTCACAAACACACACATACACGCACATACCCACGCCATCGTGACTGCATTGATTGCTCTTGCTGTCGACAAGGAATCGAAAAAGACATTTGGATGGGAATTTAAGGGGGCGTTTGCATCTCTATTTCTCCTCCTTTTAGTAACACCAATGACAATTTTAATATTTTCCTTGACAATTTCTGTAGGGCTCTTACGTGATTACCTAATAATACCAATGAAATATCCCATAATTCCTTTCAGTCTGTAGATCGTAAAGCATGTTAACAATGCAGTCTCTTCCAATCGACGGATACTAATTTCGAAAGTAGAAGTTCCATCAGAGTTTAAGCGTGACCGTTCGATAATCGGCATGCTTCAGGTTTCTCCGAGGTTTGGCCCTCCTCGCTTAATAGTAGAGTTCAGCAGAGTCAATTGGAGAAGAATTAGGCAGAGCAGAATCATTTAAAGGGAAGAGTGTATAAACCAAAAATTAACCACAAACTGAGGCGGAACAGTGACGTTGAAAGGTTACTGGTGTTAGGGGAAGGGGCTTAACCGTTTACCTTTTGAGTTTGGTGTATTTCTTAGGAACTTTTGGACATTTGAAGACAAAACAATTCCTTCAAATTTAAAGACACTAATGGCAACCCCAACCGTGCCCTAGCCACTCAACTCATCTCCGGCTCCGAAGGCCCCGGTTTAACTGACGCAGAAATTACTATTGAAACATGTCCTTAAAGCATCAAAAAGATGCAATTAGAAAAAAAGGTCCCAGTATATGTATATATATGTTATGTGCTGCTGCATCTAGTGAGGGTCTAAACTGTGAAATAAGTATAGTTGGGCACTTGGCAAATTTAACACAAAAATTTGACCAGAGAGTCATTGCTGTAATTCCATTTCACTTGTGAGATCGTGTCATGAAGCCTTATAAAATTTGGTCTAAATTTAAATGGCCTGATATGGCAATATTAGACATGCTCTCCATATCTGGTATTTTTCATTTAAGTTATAGCCTCACTGGCTTTATATGGACATACACGACTTGATATTCATATCTGGTATACACTTTTATCAAGTTATTTCTGGCTTATAATGACATATAAAGTTTGATTTGTGTATCTGGTCTTATAAAACTTGATTTACAGATCTGACATCAGCTTTCTACCACGTCATGTCTGGCTGTATGGCCATGTCACACTTTCTTGGTATATCTGACATAAAATTGTCAAGGACTACCCTTCCTTTAACGCTGTATAAAATTTGATCTGGATATTTAGCATGGGATTTTAATCAAGTAACATCTGGCTTCATCTACCTTGATATGGTCACATAAAACTTGATTTGTAAATTTGGGATACACTTGTAAAAGGTTATATCTGGCATGCTGTTCATATAAAACTTAATTTGTATATCTGGCATGAGTTAACTATCAAATTTTATCTTGCTACATATAACCATATACTGATATAAAACCTTATTTGCATATCTGGCAAGGGCCCGGTGGTGCAATGGTTTGATACACGAGTCAGACTAGCATCATCAACGGTACCGGAAACTCAGAAGGGTTACGGGGTAGAAGGTACTGTATCTGATGGTGACAATGGTAACCCGCCAACGGGTGACGAGGGTGGTGTACCTCCGAACCCAACCATGGTTGATAGACCAGAATCAGTCTTTCCGATCAACCTGGATGTTTTCAAATGTCCTCGTTGCCCGGAGGACTTTGTCTCTGCCAAAGACCTGTATAGTCATAGACTGAGACATGGAGGCTGGGAGTTACTGTTCAGTTGCCCACCTGTAGCTTCCGATCACAAAAACCTCATGCAGTTAAATATCAAGTGCCCAAGTGCAAAGGCAAAAGACCAGAAGTGGAGGATGGGGATGTGAAGTGTGATTCCTGTGGAAGAAAGTTCAGATCTAGGAGAGGTCTAGCGACCCACGAACGGCACCAACATCCAGTCGTTCGTAATGAGAAGAGATCGGCCGCACAGGAACAAGCGAGGGAGGCTATCAAAGCCCCACGAGGTCGGTACAACTCTTCCAGGTGGTCGAAAGAGGAGATAGAGCTCCTCATTAAACTTAATGACAGATATCAAGGGGAGAGGTGGATCAACATGTTGTTTCAGACACATTTTCCCGATAAGACCTTCAAACAGATATCTGATAAGCGTAAAGGCCTTCGCTTAAACAATCTTGTCACGTCCCAAGATTCAATCACACCACAAGAACCAGAGACCACGGACAGTCCTCAAGCCCAAGCCGAGGTGGTACATGCTGATTTTGACCTGCAGGCATTTAGATCTTTTGCCGCAGAAGCAGAGGAGAAGATGGGGGATAATGACTTGGCCAAGGATGTTTTAACTACCCTTATGTCAGTCATTGAAGGTGAGAGCCTTAGCCAAGAGAATTTAGATCTGGGTTTTAGAAAAATAGTGAGTAAGGTCGAGTCGTCCGTAAATGCGACCGACCCGAAACGAAGGAACACCAAGCCCAAACCGAAAGGTAAAGGCAAAAAGGGTGTTAGTCGTGAAAGCCGACCCGATGGTCCTACTACCAGAGGGGAACGCAGAGCGGCTAGAGTAGCTCCGTACAGGCGTGTACAGGAGTTGTTCAAGAAGAATACTCGTCAACTGGCTCAGGAAGTGTTGGACGGTAGTACCTCAGTCGGATGTGGGATCCCCCCGATTACGGTAGAGGGGACCTACAAAGAAAGGTTTGAATCAGTGTCTGGGAGAGTGGATATCTCTGAATACCCACCTCCAAATTCCCTCGTGGATAACAGTAAACTGATCTGCCCGTTCACCGGCGAAGAAGTGTTAAAAGTTTTTGTAAAGCAACATCTTACCAGATATGGCCAGATAAAGTCCTTATTTAGCCAGATATATGCAGACATAAACCCCTATATGGATTATGAGTAAAGGTATGAACATTTCTTTTGTTATTTTGTCGGCAGTAGCTACGGATCAAATATTTCCATTTTTATGTTTGCTAATTGATTAAAATATTTTCTTTGCTAATTGAACAACTTATCTTTTCTAACCCAGCGACTGCATCAACGAAAAATTCGCTCCTCAAATACGAGTTGATGAAGTTGTGTCTACTCGATTACAGGTAGAGGGGTTCAAGTGTGTAAAAGACGACCAAGATAATGATTTTTATCAATGTAAACTATGTAAACCTGGAACGTATTCTCTTGGTGACAATGCCTGCCATCCATGCCCACGGGGTAAGCTGTTAGATTCTTGTGGTTTTAAATCCTTAATCTTTTTATGGAAACATTGAGCTTATTAGTACCGTTAAAAATGCTATAGATCTCTCTACAAAGAGGTTGTAGGTTTTCATGAAAAATCCATTATCTCGGAATTAAACATTAATTGAACATAGAAGAATGGAAATTTAATGAAAGTTACAAACATTCCCTACAGGTTTCTAAAGATTTCCCTGATATTCTTTATATACTTCATAGAGAAAACTACTTGCTTGTACAATTTCTTCCAAACTGTTCGTAAAACGTCTCTAAAAATGTTCGTACATATTCAAAGAAATCTGTAATACTCTAAAAAAAAATCTGCAGAAATTCTACGGAAATTTTTTACAGCAATCTATAGATTTGTTGGTAGGAGCCAAAAGCTCTGTACCAAAAGTAAATGACATCGGCTTAAATGAATTAAGAAAACTAAAGTTTGAATCATGTTCTCATTTATTAACTACTTCTATAATTGCCATAGTACAGCAAGATGACATTCCTGTGACTTGTCGAACATCGAAAGAGATTATTCATTAAAAATGGCCAAAATAGTATATTTGCAATTTTCATGTAGCAGCCTATATTCTGCAAACCAATTCCGTGGAATAACCGATACACAGCCATTTCGTTTTTAACATTTGTACAGGTGGATTTTACCAAGACACTATAGGTGTCAAATCGTTTTCCAGCTCTGGTTGCAAAAGATGTAACAACGGAACTTTTGTAAACTTTACAGGAGGAGCATCCGCGGAAGATTGTCAGGTTTGTCCTGAAGGAACACATAAAAATATGACTGCAGGATTTAGGGCATGTTTCTGCAAAGACGGTTATGCCCGAATAGATCGGTTCGGACCATGTTATCGGTGCAACCAAACAGGATTAAACTGTAGCGGTCTTCAAGATTATCAATCTGTGATGAAGGGGTACTATTGGTATTGGCATTTCAAGGGTGCTGACAATGAAGAGTACAGAAAATTTGTTAAAAACCTTTTGGAAGAATCGGAAAATTTCGATAATAATACCTTCTATTCCCAACAAATTCCAAGGGTTCATAGATGCCTACGTCCTGAGAGTTGCAACACAAATCAGACTGGTGACGCGCCAGTACGGGGAACTTGTTCAAAGGGCTATACAGGGTGGTTGTGCAATAAATGTTCTCGCGGTTATTTTTCCCTGTTACAAAAGTGCATTAAATGCCCATCAACTTTGATTCTTCTCTTGGAGACATTTTTCACCACTATTTTGTCGGTTGCCATCTGCTATTTAATATGGAGGCAGTACGTAAAACACAAGAAACGAAACTCTGACGAACGAAATCTTTTGGACATTATAGTATCTAGATTCAAGATAAGCCTTGGTTTCTATCAGGTGCTTGGAGAGTTTTTCTCTTCCATAAAAGATGTTCGTTGGGTAGGAATGTTTGATTTTATGGGTGAAATATTCTCCTACATAAGACTTAACGTATTGCGAATCTTTTTTCGACCTCAGTGTTTTGACGAATCTTTAAACATCAACCCAAAAGTTGAATTTGTTATTGCCCTTGTGATCATCTTCTCTCTTACCGTGATTCCTTTCTTCTTTTACCACACAATGAAAGTATATCTTAAATTTACACATGGGTCCTTGAATATTCAGTCAAAAGTAAAACTTCTGAAAGCGAAAATTTCTACCATCAGCCTAGTTTTACTGTTTGTGACATATCCACCAATCTGTACTGCCATATTTCAAGTATACCACCGTGCATGTGTAGAGTTCTGCGAAGATTGGAAAGACCAAAGTTGTCGCATCGTGCTCAGATCCGACTTTGGATTAGAATGTGCTGATTTGAGTGTTTATCGTATATTTGCGTATGTGGCAACAGCAGCATACACCATTGCTTTTCCTGTTGCTGTCTACTATCTGCTGAGGAAGTACTGTGCACCAAAGATGACAGAAACTCATGTAAGTTCCGGGATTGAAAATGACGATACTGCACCTCTTCTCTCTATTGAATGTGATGAAATGAACATCCCAATCGGGTTGAAGTTTCTCTGTGAAAATTACAAGCCACAATTTTGGTACTGGGAAATTGTTGAGCTTACACGCAAAGTGACTCAAACAGTTTTATTGACTCTGCTTGGTTGGGAAGATAAACTAACGGTTTTGTTGACCATTGGTGTGTCCGTGTTGTTCCTAACTCTACATGCAAGGTACAGACCAATGAAGAGTGTCCTCGAGCAACGATTACAGGTAATAAACGTACCTTAAGTGCTAATGTAGTGAACGTAAACTTGATCGTAGTCTTTATCTATGAAAAATGCGTAACGGTTCTTCACATGACGCTAGCAGTAGACATTGTGACATTTTAAATCATATCATCATCAAAAATAATAACAAACCTAGCATTTTGAACTTGACAATTGTACTTTCCTTTTACACGACAGTTTTCTTAAGGAGAACGCATATTAAAGGTGATCGGTCGTCTTGAAATATTGTTTGTGACGTCAGCCTTTTCTTGACATGTTTCTGAGGCGTCACTGTTCAACAGATACACCGTACAAGCGTGGTAGCGCTAATCGGTAAGCAAGACGAGACGGCATGTAGCTGCATACCTACTAGGTATACCGATGTCATCATAGCTACTTGTATGGTGTATCCGTTCAACAGTTACGACTACAGAACATGTCAAGAAAAGGCTGACGTCACAAACAATATTTCAAGACGACCGATCACCTTTAAACAATCCAATCGAGTCTTACTCAACTGTCATGTTACAGATTTCACCACGTTTTGGTGTCATATTTCATAATTTTCGTAAGATACGTATAAATCAGCTTATTCTGTCTATAAAAAAACACTGAAGTGTTTTACATTATGATTGTTAAAGAGTCAGAACGATTAGTACTTGCCATCATAAAATAGAATTTTAATATGTCACAAATGTCTACTGCTAGCGTCATGTGAAGAACCGTTACGCATTTTTCATAACTTCTAATTTATATGCTGTACACGAAAAGGTATTGTTCTACAAGGGGGAAATCTATTCTGTTATGACTTGTGACAGACGCTGCTCCCTTGTTTTCGTAAGTATGAAATGTCTGCTGCACCCATGCTAACACCAGTTTTCCTTAAAAGACACGCAAGCCTATCCAAGTAAAGTTAGAACAAACAGTTGTGAGTTTCAGTGTATACCTGAATACCTAGTATTTGAAGTGCAAAGTGCTGAGAAACTTATGTGTGACATCTACCATAATAGTACATGGATTTTAACTTTCAATAAATTGAAAAGATCTACCAATCTGCTTTCTTTCCAGATGTTTTCACTAAGCGCGATTCTTATTAATGTTTTGGTTGCTGCAATGGCAATGACTGTTCCCGATCAATATGAACAGCGGTTGGCGATAATCATACTTCTCTTGAATATATCAGTCATCGTTATCTTGATAAGTGAGTACAATATTCCATAGAAGCTCGCCCTTGATTTCAATATCTGCAGAGTTAAAATTAAATGTTGATGGCAAATTCACGTTTCGTAATAGTGAAAGAACAGGATGAAACAGAATTTCTTCCCATAGGAATTTTCGGACAGAACTCCCTAGCGTAGTGCGACTTTATCTGGGCAAATATACTGTCCATTTTCTGAGGTCCCAGTTTGTGTTACATATGGCCCATGAAATTTTTTACGTCAACAAATGAGACTTACCCTAGTTGATGTTGGTATAATTGTGCTTCCCTCAGAAATTCTAATTTACTTTCCTCTTCCGCCAGAATGTGCAAAGGTACCATGATTATTACTAAGCATTGAATTGATTCCACCGTCATTTGATTATTGGAACATAAGGTGTGCCAATAAACTCTCTGAACATTATGTGAACACTTCTAAAACGACATCTATAGCAAACATGTTATTTTAACATTTACCTTCAGTTGAGGCTGTCTTGGGCGCCGTTGCACAAATGAGAAGACTCCAGTTTTACAGAAGAATTTACCACCCCAGACGATTTCAACAGCGCATTTTAAATGACAGTGAAAACTTAGACGAAGAGTAGTGGCAGTCCTGTTCGTTTTTGACATTCTTGTGATCCATGCCTCATCGTTATCCTGTATTGAATTGTTCAAGTGGATTTGTTAAAAATTACAAACACAAAGTCGGAGAAAATGTATAAAATGAAACATGTAGTTTGTACTTAATAAAAGACAGTCAAACTTTTCCAATGACTGATTAGATAGAGGCGTATGTGACTGATAGAAAAATTATAGATTATCCTTTTAACCATTATTATGTAAATATGATACCCCATTTACCCTCAACTTTTTCAGGCTGCAATTCTGGAATAACAATAGTTTTAACCATGTAAAATAATGTTAAACTGTAGTTTAGTTCCTTTTGATGAAGTAAATTAAAGTCATTTCGTTGTGTAAGCGTTGACCATATTGTCACTTGTCCTGGTTATTTAATTGGTACGCCTTCCGGCAGTGGTTGCATATTCCTAATGAGGGAGGTGCAACGTCTCGTGTAACAACCCGAAGCCCCGACAACGGCAACGGATGGCTGGAGGGACGGGGGAACCAAAATTTTCGGTGCGCAGCGTGTGCCTTAAATTTGGGTTACTAGTTGAAGAAAATGAGGAAATTTTGGTCTTTGAATAAAATTGAAACATTTTGGTTTTTATCGTAGACTCTTCCCTCCTTGAAAGCAAAACAAATAAACTGTAGGAATGGCCGGTCACATTTGGGGAATCTGTGCTTTATCATACCCAGTAAGACTCTCCGAAGAAAATGAAAATCTTCCCCGATTTGATAAAGTTGTTGACACGTTGTACCTGAAGTAAAGATGGCTTTGTACACCCTGCTGAACATTGCGGCTTGTCCTGTTGATAACGGTTGAGTTGTGACATTGTATGATTAACTTCTTTTCGTAAAGCAGCTGAACTTTATTGTAAAGCATTTCTTGGAGTTTATATCGTTTTTTGTCTGGAGATGCCTAGTTTTCACATTGAGGAAGGTTCCGCTCACGTTGGTATTAAAAATCTTGCTAAACGGGGGCTTGAGCCAGTGTGTGTCTTCGATGAATTGGGGGCATCCGGTGGCTTTGTCGTAGAGAGTGACGACGACATTGTAGATGTCGCCGCTGGATGAGTGCACAGATGTTCTCTTACTACCAGCGGCGGAATATAATTGTGAGTGGTGGGTGATTAGACCAGTTGCAACATGCAAAGCTAGCGTTGACATATAGGGATACGTCGTTGGGTCTCCCGGACAGTTGGTGAAAGCTGGTTAAGAGTTTGACACTGACATCCATCTCAACCGCTCTCATAATAACGCAAATGCCTTTTCTAGAGATGCAAGGCCTAATTAGGTCTATAAAGACAGCAAATTCACAACTTCGAAATACTTACCGATGGGATTCTCTTTCGCACTGAGCCTTTCATTTTGCCTCTTCTGCTGGAACGAAATTGAAACTCATTCTAGCGTAAGTGACTGGAAGCAAGTTAAATCTTTTATTTACGATATCTTAGGTTTAAATTTTGCGAAATACATTCGACCATCAGACAAAAACTAAGTCAATGTAACTTCTCTGTTACTGGTTTTAGAAATGCAAACATTACAATTGCACTGGAATATATTTCAAAACGAAAAGGCTAAAACCAAGCTAATCCATTCCTCCACCGCACCAAGAAACGCGCTTCAGTGATCAAAATATTTCTCTTGATACGTTTTAAATTCTCATTTAAAATAATTTTTGCAATTTAATTTAGTGATTTCGTTCCTATATGTTTTCTTAGATTTTGTTTTTTGTTTTTTTTTTTTAATTTCTTGTTTGTTACTTTGTCTTCTGGCACAGACATTTTTGAATCGTTTCCATTTGTAACGGTTCTGATCGATAGCAGTGCTGACGTAAGCCTTACTTAGGCTAGCGTTAGCGCCTAGGTCTACCACGAAAAACAAACTCATTGATCGGAAAAAAAGTTTCATTTACCTGCAAAATTGACAATGTTGTCCATAAACCTCCAGCATATGATGAGCGAAATGGGCTTGTGTCTTAATTCCTCTTAAGTTTATCGCACTGAATTACCCAACACGAATATACTACACACGTACGTACGTTGTGAGTTGTATACTGTGCTAAATACAATACATGGATGGCTTCATCCGTTTCGAATCAAATCGATGAACCAAGAACCATAACCGGATGTGACGTAACGAAGTCGGCGGGTCCGAGGATTTATTCTGTTTTGGCTGCTACCCAGCTCCTTTAATAGCAGAGCTTAGCTTATAGGGTCCTACCTAAGGAGGAAGAATGATACTTTGCGATGTCATCTCTGCGTCGAACTAATGTACATTAATAAGAAAGTACCAAAACAATTGTCACGTCCACTGTTGTAACCAATTGAGTAGCCCGATCTCCTCATAAGATCCTTTAAATTGTGAGGCCGGCCAGTTCCTCTGAAGATCTGACATAACAACTTCAAGCCAGCACTTTGGTGTTACGCTACTTCTAATATTTTGATTCTGATTTCTTATTTCCTGTGGATGGTCGACAAACATCACCTTTGCAACACAAAATCACCGTCAGCCTAAAATCTTACTTCCATGTCTCGTATCGCTTACTGATCATTCAAAACAAGGGTATAGGCTACTTATTAGTGACTAAGTTATGACTTAGGATGTGTAAAAATATAGTCAATAAAAACAGAGAACAAAGGAGTGGATGAGGATTCAAGATGGTGGTTGGGCCATAGAAATGTCAAATAATGCTTGCGTGACGCTATGTATGAAAGTTAAGTATCTTGCATTTTGTGCAATTGACACATACAACGAATGCACAACTGTCATAGAATGACAAAAGATGATTATAAATATTACGATGTGTCTCGGAAAGTTTAGGTTTCAATTTCAGTGAAGGTCGAATGTGAAACTTGCTGTGTAAAGCCTTACCTGGCAGCACAAGCTGTCCATTCAAAATAGATCCCCGACTTTTACTTGTGAGTGCGTCCCTTATTACGCAGCTACAGCTGCTTCAGTAACAAACTTCTTTGGGTGCCTTTGACATTACTATCTGCACCTTTTGTTTTCTGAGTGATCAGAAAACAATTATTGTGTACTTACTTATTGTCAACAGTTTAACCAGATTTAATGATCTTAGTAGCTCAATTCCAGGAATATATGTGTTGAGCAGGGGAATCTCTAATGATCAATGAGTTGGGGGCGTGCTAAACATTTCCCGACAAACAAGAGTTACATTCCCGAAAAAATGACAAAATACCTGTGTCAAGAAAGGTCAACTCATAACCCTACTTTGAAGATAATCTTTGCTGAGAAGTACACAATGGAAGTTTTAAATATAACGGTTGGACAGGGCCAAAAATCGGGAAACGCCAGTTTAACGCTTTTCAGTAACGTCAATTTTACCTCGGTGCACCCTTTTTCATTTTTCTGCTACAACAGCAAGGTCGACTTCGACATGGAAGTACTAGCAGATTTCTGTGTAGGAGCATAAGATCCTCTTCAACGTGGGGCACATTTGTCCTCCTTAGGGCTCATTTCAGTAATGTGCCTCTGAAGGAAACCAGGGGGGGGGGCATATAGCCCCCGGAAGCTCTGACACATTTTCACAATTGGGCACCAGAATTAAGCGTTGACTGTCTTCAAAGGATTTTGAATACGTTCCAAACAGACCATAAAGTCACAGTCTGTATTTATCTTTTCAAAAGAGCTTAATTGTACTAACCAGCAGTCTATTTCTTTAAGATGAAGTGGGATTGATGGTGGGAGGGTGGAGGGTTTTTATAGTTTCTGTGGAGTTTTGCAATAATTACACTTTGTTTGTGTAAAGTTATGAAAGAATCGACAACAAGAGTGGAAGATGAATGCCAAAATATAACACTTTTAGAAAATTTTCGTTGTCTGCCTTCATTTCACATTACAATGGTCTATATACGAATAGCACTGAATACGGTCTACAAAGACCTTAAAATTTGCAGCATACCCTTTCATTTCATAATAGCCAAGACAAACGGCCATTTGATTTCTTTATGAAGCAGAAGGTTATAGGGTTGGGAGCTAGGATCACGAAGGTTGCACGGGATTTCTCATCAATCTAAGCCACGCCCCTTTCTTTTTGATTTAATAATTGGACAAGTAATACACATGAAGGATGCGTGCTAAGCGCGCCGAAAATGGCAATTTAAAGGCCATTTGGTAATGTGTTTTAGGCACAGCTTCTACAAAAGGACTCGAAAAAGCTAGTCTTTTTCGCAAACATCTGACTGTCGGAATGAAAAGTGTTCGCACCTTCAAGTTCACAGCAAAGGCGCCCGACATTACGATTTGAGTTAGTGGAAAACCAGCGCATACTGCTACGCGACAGTTAAAACCCGTCGGGTGGCAGACGAGTCGTTTTTAGGTGTGTGCCAAATTTTGTTGTCGGCCTGACTGTTGGTACCAATTGCAATCCGACATGCAGTCTTTTTCGACCATATCGGAATGTAAAACTGTTTGATATTTGTAGTGGCGGGGCACTTTAGTAATGCCGTGGCAGTGTACAGTGTCATCGACCCAAAGGCGACTCATTTTTTAATAACTGGCCAATAAAGAAGCCTTTGCAAAATCAGGCGACTCCTTAATGTGCTCGCATCCATGAGTGACTAATAAACAGTTGATAGACTTTTGTATATATCCACCTCGGCAGTGTGTTGCGAGAATGGTTAACCTAAAATCCGACTGCCACTCGACGCACCTGACTACTAATACCGACAACTCATACTCGACAAGCAGCAGGGGCGGATTTAGAGGGGGGGGGGGCCAGGGGGCCCGGCCCCCCCCTTCCAAAAAAATTTGAAGTTTTTTTCAACATCATAAAACAAAGGACAAGGCCCTATTCCAATGAGATAGGCCTATGCGATGTGTCAGAGTGAAACTTAAATTTGTTCATTATTTTCTACCTCAGAAAATTTAAGTGTTAAATGCTAATAACTCTGCTACTGACTTCAGCTGATAACATTTTGGCTTATATTGGCGTCAGTAACTTTCTCTGGGCATTGCAAGGAGTTACTCATGAGTGCTCTATTAATGGATTGCTACAGTAACTTCAGTATGTTACTGGCCAGGCCCACAGCATTGCGAGCACTGCTTCGACTTTCAAGGGAATTTCAGAATTCTTTAACATTTAGAGGAATATTTTCGACAACATTAGACTTTTTAACTATAACTTGCTGCAATATTACCCTGTAATGTCTCATTTAAGTCTTGTAATTTATTTTAATGGAATGTACTGTGAATTTGGGTAAAATTTAAAATTCACTGAATTACGAACATTTTCCAGCGATATATGATCAGTTCAAAAATATACTAAAGGCATCACCATTTTGCATCTAAGCAATCTTAAATTAACAAAAATTTCTCAAAGGGGAGAGTGTAAGGGGAGGGAACACCCCTCCCCTTAGATCCCTTCCCAGAAAAGCATCTTTCACCCAACCAAAAAATAAAATTCACCGAATTATGAACGCTTTCCGGCCATGTATGATCAGTTAAAAAAATATACCACAGACGTCACCATTTTGCATCTGAGCAACCTTAAATTAACAAAAATTTCTCAAAGGGGACACCCCTCCCCAGAAAAGCATCTTTCACCCAACCAAAAATTAAAATTAACTGAATTATGGACGCTTTCCAGCCATATGTGATCAGTTAAAAAAATACACCACAGACATCACCATTTTGCATCTGAGCAACCTTAAATTAACAAAAATTTCTCAAAGGGGACACCCCTCCCCAGAAAAGCATCTTTCACAAAACCAAAAACTAAAATTCACTGAATTATGGACGCTTTCCAGCCATATATTGACAAAACCCTAAATTGACAAAAATTTCTCAAAGGGGAGGGGACACCCCTCCCCTTAGACCCCTCCCCAGGACAGTGATTACTCATCACATGCTTTGCCCCCTATCAAAATACCCTGACACTGCCCCCTGGACAACCCTCTCCTTAGACCCCTCCCCTAAATCGGATTTTTCTACAAACCACTATGACCTGGGCCCCCCTTTTGCCAAATCCTGGATCCGCCACTGAGCAGTCAGGTTGAGTTGTATCACATTCCAAAAGGCTTTTATTTCCCAGTGTCGAACATGGAGTCTATTATGCAATACGGTACTTCTGTTTTCCTAACAGCCAAGGTTTCTTCAAAAGACAATGGATTCCCGAATAGTGTAGTAGAGATGACTTACTGACACAGAACCCTTAGTTTGTGCTTACTTCCCCAACGGTATATAATAATTTCCTGACAGTCAGAACAGTTTGCCAACACAGTCAAATCTGGGACGCCTTGGTCTCTGGCTTATGAACCCAAAACAATAGTTCCACCCGATAAATTGCCTTTTAGTAAAATGAAGTGATCAAGTGATGAAATTTCCCGACATTCCTGTAGATATAAACTGTTGAAGCTTATTCACATCATTTAAAAAGGCAGATTGAGCAATAATTTGTGATGTCATTCTTGTACTACTGAAATTGCCGTCTTTGTTTTTCCTTGTTTTTTTTTCCAAAGCCACTGCACCTTTTGCCAAAATGTGGTCACTGTCTTACTGTTATAGGGTGACTTGGCTATGTAATTCCTCTCCGTACAATGTACCATGCAAGGAAAATGTAATTGTTTCAAGGTCATATAAACATCTTAATTTTTAAAGGAAACAAAAGTAGGTAACGTGAGTTGTACAAGAAGGACCTCATAAATTACTGCGCAATGAACGATTTCTAAT
The DNA here is from genome assembly GCA_029531755.1 of Holothuria leucospilota. Lineage (NCBI taxonomy): Eukaryota > Metazoa > Echinodermata > Holothuroidea > Aspidochirotida > Holothuriidae > Holothuria > Holothuria leucospilota. The sequence continues at coordinate 29,250,361 of CM055964.1, forward strand.
TAGTGAATTTCAACATTTTATATCTCAGCAACGGAATAAGCTATGAAAATGGGAGTTGAATGAATGAAATTCATTTTCCAACCTCTAAAATATATATTCCTGTAATTCTATACTTTAGGTCCCCCTTAAGCTCATTTCATTTAAGCTAAAGCTTTTGTATAAGTTACAGTTTTCTGGTTTGTATCTGGCAACTTGCCAAACTGAAGGAGACCTCAGTTTTGGAAACGTTATTTCAAAAGGATAAGCGGGAAAGTGGTGCGCTCTCTTGGGTAGCTCACATTTCGTCTCCCTAGCCATCTTGGCTTTATCTTTACTTATTCGGTTATAAGGTTTGTATTCAGTAATAAACAGGGGATATAGAAAGGAAAGAAGAATGAAAACGACAGGGAGAGAAGGAGAAAAGGGCCAAAGTTGATAACATTTAAAGCCAATGTTTTGTATTTTCACATGATGATCATAATGGGTTGCTTCATAATATAACTTTGAACATGATCACATCATATAAGAAGACCATTACATCTTTTATCACTATGGTGAACGTATCTAGGATACATTAACGTTGCCTGGGCCTCCAGATGTTTGCCACCCCCCCCCCCCAAAATTGTGCGTGTCCTAATAAAATGTGTAAGCATTTAGGACGGCGATCGAAGCAGTGACCCCCATTTGATACCTAGGCCTCCCTAAAAATTTCATCCTAGCTACGCCCCTGGGTGTTTATCCTACATTCCTTGATGAAATTAGATAATTTTCTCGCGTTCCCCTCTTTCACCTTCAATTCTATTCTTCTTTTCAGTAAATTTCACATTCATAGTTATTCTACGGTTAGAATTTTATGAATACTGTAATTACCATACTATAACTACTGTTCTAGTACACAGCCAGAGGTAGGGGAACCATGGCCCCTTCGAGGACAACTGCCTCCACCCCAGACGGAAAATTTTCTAATTTCGCCGATGAGCCTTCACCTACTAGTTAGGATAAAGTATGTAATCCCCGACGGCGGCCAGCAACAAGCAACCAGCATTTTTCAAATTTTCTTGAAATAGAAAGCAAAATTTTTAAATGTTCTTCAATTAGAACACAAACTTTTCAATTTTTCTTATTTAAAAGTACTGAGGAAGGCAACAGTTTTGGCTTGGTCCATGTTGAGCATATCTTATCACCTTGAGCCATTATTGCTTGTGCACACTCGTGATAAAAGTGAAAACAGCTTTTCAAGAATACAATTCTGGGAGTGATTTCCGGCCTTCTCCTACTTTTGGGAAGTCATAGGCCAGTTACAAGTAAAAATTGAAAGATTTAGCAGATAACCGGGCATTCTTAACTCAGTCTTACGTAGCAGACATTTTGAGAAATGATGATCCGTAGCAGACATTTTGTGGGAAAATAGAGTATCTCTCGGAAAAAATAGTCATGTATACGTTTTTATATAACTATTCCCAAGTCTCCTCTCTCTCTCTTTTCCCGAGCAACGAGGTATCTGTGGGAATTCTTGCATGCTACTATGTAAATAGTCACAAAACAGACCGAACCGGTCATTCACACCTTCACGTGCAGCTCCTGCAACATTAGATCTCAAAATGAAAATTGTTTAAATGCAACAGGCTCCAGAAGTAAAACTTCTGGTTATAGGTAATCTGATGGGCCATTTTGCAGACAGCTTTGTTGTACGCTACGCCCAACTGATGGTTAAGATAGTGTCAAGATCTCACTCTGGACTCTACCATGTCACTGGATGAGAAACCCTGCATGTGTGCCTGTTTACTACATTTGCACCAGTCTTAGCATACCTTCCTATAAGCAGCTATTGGCCTTCCTAGTTAGAAGTTTGGTGTAAAGCAGGGATGAGGAACTTAGAACTAACACTTATAGACCTTATGCATTGACGACATGCGACGTCATTTTGGCACCCGTAGAAAATTATCCGTATCCGACCGACACACGAATCATCTGTCTGCATTTGTTGGGGTTAGTTGCAATGATAAGCGCTTGCCTCCATTTGAGGGAGCACTGTCTGTTATGTGACGTATGCATAAGGTCTATACGGCCCGGGAGGCCATTTAAATTTACAGCTACTGTTTTGTCTTTGCAATCCATCATTTCACCTGGTTTTCATGCTGGAAATATTTCACTTACGTAAATTACGGTAAATACGAAGTACACTGCATGATACTACTACAAGTACTGAAGTGAAATACAATTACACTATATCCTATTCACAATGAAACATGAATTCGAAAATTACAAGATCAAGTATTGTTCAATTTTTATGTATTTTTTATTATTGTTAGCCATGTTTCAAGAAGCGTGTTAGTGTCTGGATTCTCCCTTGCGAATACGTGGTTTGTAGTAGGCCTTTATGAACAAAGATTTGGCAAAATAAATATGACAGCACTGTTTTGATCAAAGCGCCATTCAAAAGACGAAAATGTCCGTGTTATTTTTTTCTTTATCTTCTTTGTTCCTTTAATTAAGACCCCTTTTAGTGTCGGACATCATTTCTACCCTGAGATAACGTGTTTGCAAGCACTTTAAAATGTTTTCGTAGTTTCACCTCCGTTGAACTCAGATAACCTTTGCCCTCTACCAAAGATAAAGGCGGTCTTTTATTGACCATAACGCATTAACATTGTAAGTATGAAAACTATTCGTGCTTCCTTCTTTGAGATATGGTGTTAACAAGATTTTGGGTTTTGTCGTCTAATGAATTCAAATGATCTTTGACCTCCACCAAAAACGATACTATTCTTCCTTCCAGTATGGTAAATCTATATAATAAGTATGAAAAGTATTCATCATTCATGGCATATTTAATATCAAAATATTGACATTTGACGGCCATTTTGGATTTATGCAAATTAGACATACTTCCACTATTAGGAGTCTGTAGGACTTCTGTATATTGTTTTGGGACTTAACAGAAAAGCATTGTAGTGAAAAAATTCTGTTGCAATTTGTTTCAAGTGAAATCTTATTTTGCCTTTTGACTATAGGTGATTCTTCATATCTAGGACAGTCTGCAAATAATTCCTATACTTCCTAGAACAAGGTCGACAAGTAGGGTCCAGTAACTAACAAGTATATAATATAATGTATTGAAGACCTTGTGAAAGAAATCAGGCGACTCGGTATTTGGACAGTAAATTACAACAAGGATTATAGAAAATTGACCAGTATCAATGATTACTACTACCTACTAACTTCTAAGTTACCGTCTGGAGCAAAGTGCTTTCTTTACAGAGAAATTTTAATTAGGATTCACAAGAATTGCAAAACCCCTAGAGTACCGTAGTGTCCTATGGGGTGCAATGTAACATTTAGAGCCCTACTCAGAGACCACGTCAAGTTTTACACTCTTTTCAAATCGGAAAAGAAGACGTGTCCTTCTAGACCACATTTTAAAAAATATGGGACCTGCAAGGGACCAATGGGCCCTTTTTCAAACCTGATAAACCCATAATTTTCTAAAATGGGACTTCCAAGAGACTGATGTCTTCTTTTTGGTTCCAAAATCCGCGAAGCTGACCTGATTTCACACGATTTGCAGGTGTCAGCTTTTATTCTTTTCAACTACAAAAGTAGAAGTGTTCTGCTAGACAGCCTCGCAAAAGCATGGTGCTTCCAAGGGAACAATGCGCCCTTTTCCAAATCTCATAAACTTATAAAACAGTGAATATGATGCACCGCCAAGAAAGACTTTGCCATAGTGTGATTTCCAAGAGACTGATTACCCTTTTCTTGTTTCAAGAACTTCGAAGCATATCAAAATGCCATTACTTTATATTGGACAGTAATAAAACTTGCAACATAAATTCCTAAAGCTCTTTCAATAGACTTGAGTTGATTACGACTTATTGCAACAGTTTGAAAAGGTGTTTAATCAATTAAGATGAAAAAGTGTCATTGTTCTGAAGTCATATATTTTTATTACTTCACATAGTTTGAAGTTGTATCTTGGCAATACCGCATACGGTACTTTTACTTCACTGCGCCTGTCATCGATACTCTTTGTAAACTGAAAGTTATACTTGGAGGCTACTTTCTGTTTTACTCTAGTCATAAAGGGGATCATGTTTTATGTTTTTTCAACTATTCCAGTTAAAGAAAGACTTTCGAACTCTTCCTGTCCTCATTTCGTTAGAGGGCAAGCAAGAGCAGCAGACATGCAATTTTTAGAGGGCTGGCGCATGTCACTGAAAATAGTGAGTAATTGGTATCCTTTTTACAGTAAATGTTTAAATGCACTCGAACAAAAATTTACAAATGTGTATTGTATGGTTAAATTAATTGGCGGATTAAACGTGAGCGAAAGAAACATGACAAGCAGTTCTGTGTAAGTTTATACGACTGTATGCGTTGAATAAGACGAATGGGAGTCCGCTGATGGTATACCAACTGCAGTGGCTAAGTAGTTAGAGCATCCGACTTGCAGCCGGAAGGTCTAGGGTTCAAATCCTGGCCGGATCATACCAAAGACTTTAAAAAATGGAACCTACTGCTTTTGTGCTTGGTGCTTAGCATAAGCAATCGAGTAGGGAAAACAAGCCAGTGAGCCACAACTGGAAAAAAGGCCGTGGTCGTCTCGACTTGAACCAATTGGTTGGAAACTGGGACGTTAAACTTCATCTAACTAACTAACTAACTGATGGTAGATTGAAAGTTATTCTATCCTTTCATACAAGTAAGTTTGTAGCTATAGCTAATTGTATGTTTTGTCAGTCTGTAATGGAGGTCCTTCATAAATATTACACTCCAGTCAGAACCAAAGTGATATAGCCTAAAGGACACTACGGAACAGTTGACTGAGGAAGTCACGAGTTTTTCAGTTTTTGCTGATTACCACCTTAGAATGTAAGTGCCTGTTTTTTGTTAAACCTCGATGCTTTCATTGGCTACAACATGCGGTGCAATGCTCTAGTAGTACAGAAGTCTTAGTGTTAACTACACTGTAATTGCAAAACACAAATATTAGCTCACTGAGGAGAAAATTCTTGACTTGTGTTACATGTTTTTAACGGTATTATCACGAAAAGTTTTAGTTTCAAACGAGACCTAAGTGAAAACGATATTTTAATAGAGTTTTCTTGTTGATCGTGGAAAACGCTGTTAGCCCTAGGCATGCCGTATTCTTCCTTGCATAGTTCATCTCATGGTGGAACCAATTGATTTCGTTAAGCTAATGCTAGTGGCTGCGAAATACTAGCCGTGATGGTAGCTAAGGGGATAGATACACATGGAAATAGTCGGGCGAAAATAGTGTGTGCGTGCGTGTGTGTGTTGTAGAAATCTCAGAATGGCGGAAACATCAAGTCTACTCATGAGGGGCACAAGGCAGGTTGCTTCAATCTTTTATATTAATTTCGATATTTACGTTGTAAATTATAAATCGCCGGGTGGCTTTTTGCAGCAATAACAATTCGGAAGAAAAAAATCATCATCCAGAATCTATAAACCTAATAGGCTTTTCTGCAGTGTAAGATACTGAGATTTGTATAGTATGTAAATTCTATGGAATAAGTTTTAACTTGTACACTTTTAACTCTAGTGGGCGTAAATGATATTCTCCCAAAACTACAATTTCCCTCACTGCATTTATGTTTCCTTCAATTAAAATTAAAGTAACTAAACAAGATAACATCAAATTAAAAATGTTTCAAGGATACACTGTCTGCCAGGCTCTCCATTTGAAAGCAGATATTAAAGGACCTTTCATGCATTTACCAAAATAATCTTCTCTGCAAAATATACATAAGATATTGTTTGGTGGTGTAAAAACTCCAAAAAGATGTTGAAATACATATAAAAAATGAAAATAGAAGATACGAAGAAGCGGAACTAGTAAGAGCGTCAATAGCTCTCAAGCTGTGTGTGTGGGAGGGGGATAACCAGATAATACTTCGAGCGCGAATCGCAAAGTCGTACTGAGAAGCAAGGGATCGGGGCTCACTAAAAAGTGAACCTCAAGTCTAGAATTTCAAGAATATATATTCAAGAGGTTAGAAAATAAATTTCATTCGTCCAGTTCCTATTTCCTAGCTTCCTCCGTTGCTGAGCTGTAAAATGTTGAAGTTTATTCACTTAATTTGACGTAGTTGATTGCGCAATGATTTGTGCTGTCCTTCTTCAACAGTTGTACAACTCACATTATCTACTTTTGTTTCCTTTTGAAAATTAAGATGTTTATATGTCCTTGGAACATTTACTGTTCCCTTACAAAGCATGTTGTATGGAGAGAGTTTATACAGTTGCCCTACAACAGTAAGACAGTGTGATCATGAACTAAAAACTTAATTTTGAATATGAGTAAGTTAAACAGAAATTGAAAGCATTGGACCAGTAGCAAGAATAAAAAATTTCTCACTCAATCTCCATGGAGGGACTAGTTCATTGCAAAGTTATGATTAAAATTTGCCCGTTTATTTCCTTTTACTTTCCGTGAAAGTCTGCTGTCATAATTTTTCAAGAGGTACAAATGTTTAGCATACTAAGTACTTCACACGGCTAAACTGCATGTGAATTTGATTCTCAAAATTCAAAATAGTGGCAAAATACGAAAATACCAACAGGAAAAAAGTTACTATATTGTGGAAAACGCTCCAGTTGAATCAAGTGATCACATGTTTCTATTAAAATAAACGGTAGCAATCTATCAGTACTAATTTAGTACACTGCTGTTTGGGATCATGCCGTGTTTGTAAGCAAGGGTGTAGGAACCGGCGAACTAGGTATAACCCCCCACAAACTTTTCTAAAAATAGTAAAGTATGCTCTTTCGGAAAATGAAAAATGCATGCATCCATCCATCCATGTATCCATCCATGCATGCATCCATGCATGTATGTATCCATCGAATCATCCATCCAGCGATCCATCCATCCATCCAGCGATCTATCCATCCATTCATCCAACCATGTCTACATCCATGCATACATGTATACATGCATACATGAGCATCCCACTTGCAGCCGGAAGGTCTAAGGTTCAAATCCTGGCCGGGTCATACCAAAGACTTTAAAAATGGAACCTACTGCCTTTGTGCTTGGTGCTCGTCATAACAATGGAGAAGGGAAAACAAGCCAGTGAGCCACAACTGGAAAAAAGGCCGTGGTCGTCTCGACTTGAACCAAATGTTTGGAAACTGGGGCGTTGAAACTCATCTAACCTAACATAACCTAACCTACATAACATACATATATACATACATACATACTTACATACATACATACATACATACATACATACATACATACATACATACATACATACATACATACATACATACATACATACATACATACATACATACATACATACATACATACATACATACATACATACATATATATTTGAACCATTTGTTGCATTTGTATCCACAGTAATATAACAATAACATCATAGTACAAGCGGTAATTCTTGGAATGCATAAGCATGCCTACTTGGAAAAGGAAAAAAAGTACTCTGAACCTATACAACAAGTATTCACCAGGGAGGGATCCCAGCACATATGACTTAAGTGCATTCAACGTGGCCATATTTATGGGCACGTTTTTTCCATATATTATTGGACCCAATGGAGGCACTAAAGTTGAGGTATTTGGCAATAGCTTTGCTCCTGCTATTTGGGAAACCCAGCATCTTTAGGCCGGAAGTAACTCGTTTGTGTAACACTTCCTAGACTACCAATTACAAGCACGATAGTCTTACAAGAATAGGGAGTGTCAAGGGTGATCAGTTCATTCAGTGGTTTGTAAATGTTAAACTGGTACTGTAACAGGTATTAATAAATGCATCAAATGGGCATGAGATCTCAACAATGAAAACCTTCCTGACTAGACGACCACAGATGGTTTTCTGTGATGAACGCAATTAAAGTCTCTTTGCGTATGAAACATGTCACCTGTAATGATCTGATTACTATAAATGTCGACATTGGGGTGTTTCTTCATGATCTGAATTTAGTAAGGGAAACAATTCTATCATGTCCGGCCGTGTAATAATTCCTAAATTCCATACATCCATTCATAATATGGGATACCGTATCAAATGGGTTATTACAAATTTTGCACTTTTTTGGATATGAATTTGGGTAGTATTTATGAAGAACGGAATTACATTTAAGTAACTGCATACGTGATTTAAATATAAATCTAATAAGTTCGTCACTCAAAGTACAGTTGGAGAGATATGCACAAGACAAAACTACGTTACAATCGACTCTAACTATCCTTCCTTGTGAATAAAGGTTACGAAGCCTGTTAATCCTCCTAGTAACATGAGTTTGTTTAAGGTAATTGGACAGTGCAATGTGAGAGCGAAAAACTAAAGATACACTGTCATGTTCAGCGACAATGGCATACACGTCATTGTTGACCTCAGGTTGAAGTTTCTCACGAATGCAGAGCTCATTAAATTCCACCCAAATAGATTTAGGCCAATTAACCTTACCCCCATACATACATACATACATACATACATACATACATACATACATACATACATACATACATACATACATACATACATACATACATACATACATACATACATACATACATACATACATACATACACACACATATACATACATACATACATACATACATACATACACATATATGAATATCCGAATATCCGGGACTTTGACGATTACCCATCAGATGCTGCCCACCCCCTCCAACTTTTCTTAATGTTGATACTCACTTTTTGTAACTGTGTTTTAAATGAAAAGATATTGGGATTGGGGGATTGCAATGCTTTAATTTCTTTTTACTATACTTTTATCTTCGTTACCCATATTCACTATTTTTCTTTCAGGCTACCTTCAGGATGAGGTACTTTCTGCATCTCACAGCTTACACTTTCTCTTTTGTTATGCTTGCTCAGTCTTCGGTGACTCCTAAGGAAACAGGTATTAGGCTACCATTTGTAACATCATGAGCCCTATTGAAATACTGTTCCACATTCATGGAGAGACTGCACTTACGTCTATTAACTATTACATATTTTGAAATATGGTCACGAGATGGAAGCCATCGAACTTACAATGTCATCGTGACATTAAGGGCTTAGATAAAATTGTTTCAAAGACTTTTGCTTTCATTTGAAGGTTGCTTTGCAACAAATAAATATGATGTTGGCAAGAATAATATCACCGACTAAGGGAACTTCATCAGTATTTAGGTTTTCAACTATTCTTTCGTGAAACTACTGCAAAACCTATATATTAGGCATAGCAATAGTAACAACAGGAACCCAAAGTGACCGCACATTGCGTTTGAATGAAATAATGAGGTCGGTAGTGGTACGAAAAATGCTGAATAGATGTTCTTTACCGTCTTCTTGATAGAGATCTTGGAGTGTTTTCATACATCGCAGAATGCTCAGAAGTAACTCATTTTCTTTTTTATTTAATAGTATTTCATAGCACATTTTCTTACTATTATTGTAAACAACTTTTCTGAATGAAGGTGTAAAATATTTGTAGTAGTTTTACATTCTCCATAGTGAGTCACATAATCGTTACACGTTTTTGTACTAATTGAAATTTCAATCTTTTTTCTTAATAGTCTCAAGTGCTTGTCAAACTATATGCACATGTGTGGACAAAGAAGGTGATTTCATTGTGAATTGCTCAAATCGTGGCCTCAGGGAATTTCCGAAAAACATTCCGACAAACGTCACGAACTTGTAAGTCATTCAGCAAATAAAAATTAAGAACAGACAATGATAACTTTCAAACTTGGAACTAAATTTCAAGAATAGTCAAAAAATATATGAACAAACTTGCTAAACTAGACGTCATCCGGTCGATAATATTGACGACAAGACATTACTCACTTGAAATTGAAGACAGTCTTCAAAGCGATGAAACAGTGAAAGTACTATTTCTGCATGTTACATAAATGTTACATTAATTATAATTCTTCTTTTTCTGCAGAAAATTAACGAACAACAAAATCCGAGAAATTAAAGTCAGTGACCTTTATGAAACTACTAACTTAACTACCCTGTACGTTGAAAATACAACCAAAAAAAACGTCCGGTTCAAATTGAACCGGAAACGAATCAAATGGGCACTTGACACAAAAAGGATTTAATATTTGACTAGTTTTGGTATGTTTTCCAATCTAATCTTTTTTTTTTTGTTCAAAATGAACCAAATCTTGTTAAATATGTGACCGAACTTAGGTCCAGTGCCAATTTGAACGGTTTCGGTTCGACTTTGAAGTGGACGTTTTTAGAGTGTAAATCTATTCCACATTTGCATTATAAGTATAGGCTTTTTGGCGGCCTTACTGTAAATGGCGTATTCGTTGGATGGTTACTCATATGCAGATGGCTGCATATAGGGACATCGGAATTCTAGGCACTGAGCACCTCTCACACGTTACAGAACACAGAGAGGGAAAATATCATGTAATCAAAAGTATTTCGCAAAATCTTGTGAAATAACTCTATTGCTTAATTTACACAAGATATAGTGATTATGATAATACAATGACATTCTTTCATGTAGAACTGAAAATATGATAAAGTAGATCAGTCAAAATACTACAAGTGAGTCCACCTTATTCTAAAACCTTTTTTATCTGCATCTTTGCATACCAACTAACTGCTATAACTTTCGCTCAAAGCAATCTTGAAACAAATTCCCAGCGCAATGTTATTGGTGGCAAACATGTAATTTTACTATATGTAGGAACAACTACATCTAAATATTCTCGATTTTCATTCACTCCCGCTGTATCGTTGCCTAAATATTGGCATTTCATTTGTGACCTACAGTAATCTTGAAGCATGCAGGAATGATATTATTTTCTAACACTACTGAGAAAAAATTATATTTTAATCTTGACCTTGAAATAGATATGGATTTGAATTTGAAATAAAGAACATTAAGACATTTAAAAAAGACCCTTACATCTCGTTCATTCACATAACATAAGCATGGGATTACGAACAAAAAATTGGTTGTACAATCCAAAAATACACTGTTGATTAATGCGGCTAGGTTATAACACATGTGCTTGCTTCAACTTAGCTTTAGCCTTCGAGGACTAAAATAAGATTTGAATGGAAACTTTACTAGAATGCTTCTGAGTAAGTAAGTCACATATCAAATCACATATCAAAATTTCAGCCTAAATCTTTCTTTGAAAGCAAAAGTCTATCAGAATACTTGTACCAAACTATCATACGTTAATATCAGATACTCTCAGTCTAGATCTCTAAATTTTGTTTGGTATTAAAACGTTTTTGATTAAAATTCATATGGGTTTAACCCATTAAATTATTAGGTAAGAGGAACAATAGTATGTGTCTTTATCTTCCTACAGAAAACTATCTTCGAATTTGATAGAAGAGTTACCCCAGGGCATATTTGACAAAACACCGAATTTGACGTTCTTGTAAGTATGCCAACATTTCCGTGCGTTATGTTTATTGCCTAATCATGAATTTGTCAAGATGAAAACAATTACGTATGATTGTTATATAATAGTTTCATTCTTTATTTCGCTCTTCCCACCTGACCATGAAGTCATATAAGCAACAATCAACTGAAAACGTTGCATCCGAAGTTGTTTGCTAGGACACCGAATTTATATATAGTGTAAGTACAAACACTTTTTTTATTTTCTTTCACAAACACGACAGAATTATTTGTTCATATGATAAATTTTAGCAAACATATCTTTATTTAATGAAGCACAGGTCTGAAATGGAGTTTCATATTTCAATTGACAGCGAATTCATGTAATATCGTCGAATCAACTTCCAAATGAAGCCCTTTCTATACATAGCGGTAAAAAGGCTTGAATAACAAACAATCATCACGGAAACGGTAAACTGAATGCATCGGGCAATGATCAAAGTTATCTGAGAGTTTCCGAACAAAATGGCATGTAATTCATACATAGGTTAATCCCAATGGTCGTATGATCCCTATACCCTAAGTCATTGTTAGAATGCGGGTAAACAGTATTTTGTCTTGGACGGGTTTCAGACCACGCTTACTCAACACTGACCAAGGGAACTGCCCGGCCGCAAAGCAGTGGGGCCGCAAGGGGACAACTGAGGGGTTTAGAGACAATGCCTAGGGAAAACCTCCCGAAAGGTGATTTGGGGGCAATTGTTATAGGCACTTGAGAAACGGAGGTGTGTTGAGCCATTCAAACCCTCAAATGGGTGACATGCCAGCCATCAGATATGCACGCTGAGTGAATGCCTAGTAACACATTTTTCTAGCAAGTCCGGACTGTCTCGCTTGTATGTTAAGTAGGAGATGGCTACCCATATATTGGTAGATTTTAGACGAGTCAGCTTATGAAAAAATGTACCCCGCCTACCCAAAAAATCTATCAAAAGGATTTTTATTGATATCTAATCATTTTGGACAAGAAGAGCTACATATTAACATTCCACCACAATTACACCAGAAGTTTTTATTTTTTTTTTTCAAATTGGCCACTGTTATATGACGTACCGTAGTGTAGTATGGCACACAGCAGTAATGAACTACCGTTCGTCAGATTGACATCAATATTAGGCCTACCTAACTTATTAATGATTTGGTGGGTAATTACTGAAGCCACATATACCATTTGCAAATGAAAAAAGCACAAAAAATCATTAACCTAAATTCCAAAGCAGTTATCCGCGTAAGTAGTTTTCTTGCATGGGGTGTGATGTCGGCATTGTGGTCTATCACGACTACTCACGCGGACAACGGTTAAAAACGGACACAACGACAAGGGCTAAAAACGGATACGGCTGACTCGAAAATCATTATTCATGTAATACTCCTGATGAACGCACTAACGTGAAATTCTGAGCAGAGATTTTTGCTTTCATACCATAACGAATTAACTTATGTATACGTTCACTCAATCTGCAGACAATATATTTGCGAAAAAAATCATATTAAGGAAGTAAGGTTTTCTTGCCCTTTTGCAATGACGTGTAGCCTACTATCTCAATCCTTCCGCACTGTAGGCAGAAAGAATTTCAGAATGAATTTCAGATAGCTAGGAGGAACAGATTGGGTTGTAATGTGGTTAGTAAAACCTGACCATAACCCCACACCGCCTTTGAAGTGCTGGGGTGTCTATGGTCAACATTTTTAGAGAGATAGTATATTCATGGACACATTTTTATAAACACAGTAACACTTACGCAATAATATATATATATATATATATATATATATATATACATATATATGTGCCGGTATATATATTGCTTACAATGGGCTGATTAAGAGATGGTTGCATGGTAAAATAGTACAACGTGGGGGATTCAAAGTCCCTTCTGAGAGAAAATGTAGCCTTAGAGTGCTTCCACGTGTTGCCGTTTACCCTTTAGTTTTGTAAATGATCTGTATATTCGAAAAAGTTGTCAACGCATCGTCATAAATATTTTCTCTAAATAACTTTCATCCCGTAGCCACGGGGTACAGGGGCATCGCCCCATAATCCTCCCTAAGGCAAATAAAGATCACCATTATATATATCGCTTACTATAAAATATTCTCCCCAAACCTATCTCCCACCTCGACTTTCTTCAGTATCAGGTCCGGCTACGGGCTTCAATAACATGTCTCTGACTTTATCTTCGGCAGTGCTTTCTCGAATAATATCCTCCAAGAAATCCCAAGGAACCTGTTTGAATCGACGCCGGGTGTTAAAACATTGTAAGTAAAACAACTTTAGCAATGAACGCCTTCCACACGTCTTATGAGGTCTGTGGAGTAGTTTAACCAGAGAGAGACCTCTGCATTGCTCCATCACTTAAACAGCTTTTAAAACTTACACTTCTGGAAAAAATGTTGTGCAAGTCTGATGTTTAGTTGCCAATGTTATCCTCGAATCGCTAAACTTTGTTCATTTAATTATTTGAAGTTAGTAAAACTATTTCTTTTTGAAATTCCAACATGTATTAACATTGTCATAGGAGAGAAGCAACTGTTCACGCTTTGGCCATACCGCATTTGGCATGAAAAATGAAAGATGGGTGTAACGTTAGGTACCTTATTCAAGCGTTTGTTGTCAATTCCACATAATGTAGGAAGGAGGATTCCTTGATTATGCAGTTCAAGCATTACTGTGAAAATCCGATTAAAGGGTGCTTGAATCATTAGAAATTTACAGTCATTAACGTATAACCTAATTTCAGTGAAGGTTATTACATGCATTAATTTATTACCTAATCCAAAGATTCTAGTTACATTTCAGGCGCTTTTCATGGAACAACATTAAAACTGTTCATGAATCTACGTTTTCTGCAACCAAAAAACTGAGTTATTTGTAAGTATGAGCTTGCGTCCATTTTATATGGGGCTAATGTGCTTTTTCTGACTTCTTTGAAGGCGATATTACATTATTAAGTTCATCCAGTAGAAAACATATTTCAAGCACTGCTTTGTTTTCGCTTTTCGATACCAACTCTTTCACCATGGGTGCCTAAAAATTCGTTTGGAATTTTCAAGGGAAAGTCAATTTTGATTAAGCCAACTTTATCGTCTACCCAAGGTAAGTGGGAATGAAACCTTTGTGAAACTCTCAATGTAGCCCAAATTGTGTCAAATGGTTGGTACATTGAAAGCTACCACTATGAATTTTCGCCACAACAAGGATGCAGCTAAGGACAGAGGAAGTCCAGAATGTGACATATTTTATTAGTTTACTATATGAAGCGAAAATGTGAACATACCATTTGACTTACAAGTTCAAAAATTTGTTAAAATATATCAATTAAATGGCATCATCATTAGGCCTTACATTTCTAGTGTTTTTAAAACAAATCATTGATCAAGGTTTGGAACAACATATGCTGTTTTAAAAAATTGTATATCATACAGTTCCCTTTCTAAGACGGAAAACAGAAGGCAGCATAAACTCTTCTGATATTGCCGTCAGCTTGTAGTTTAATAGTAAATAAACATTAAACGTTGAAAAGTTCCCTCAAAATCACCACTTATGCTTGGTTGCTTTTTTAGGAAGCTTTGTTGTTGTACGCGTAGGAACCCTGTTAGTTGAAGATGACTTGCAAATTTCCTTAAATCAACATAAGAGTAACGTAAATGCTTTCATATCGTTACTAATGTATCTACATTACTGCAGCATACACACAAAACAATGTGAACGGTGCATGGGCATCAGGTTGTAATTTTAAATTCTTATGATTGTTTCGTAAATTACCCATGTATCCGCAGGTTCTTGCAAAATAACAATTTGACTTCACTCCCGGAATCCCTTTTTGCCTTTTCCACGAACCTGAATAAGCTGTAAGTATTCGAAGCGGAACCAAAGTGTACTTTAAAATGTACAAAAAGTAAAAAAAGGAGCAACAGAACCTTTCCGTTAGATTTTGTACATAGCAGCACTTAACTTGAAATAACTAATTCATGAAGAATTACTGTATACGTCATGAAGAATTATTGTATTTAAGAGGATCGTATTTGTCAGCTCAAGTTTTGAAAAAAATTCATGCACATAAAAGGATATACAGGAATTACATGTCTCTAAAGCAACGTCTTCATGGGTTTCTTTATTAGTTTTACTTTTTTATCACATGTTCATATTTCTACTTACTTATGAACTTGTTTCCATATTGATATGTTTTGTTTTTAGATTTATATGTTACAGAGCCAGAGGAACGATCTGAATTTTAAATTTTTCTTCCTAACTTTTATTTTGTACACTGGCTGAATGAATAAGTGAAATGAAAAAGAAATCAAGCATTTTATAATAACGTTCAGCAGCCACGACATCAAACCACACCCTGGTCTGCAGTATTAGGTAGCCTATCTGCCGGACGATCAATGGAATTTCCCTTCAACGTCGATGAGCATCTGTACGTCCAACAAAATTCTTATGGTGTGGGGGCACGTTTTGTTGGTGTTTTACCGAGAATGAGTGATTAGGGCAGGTTTTCCTCTTTGGAGCTGCAAAGAGGAGGCAAAGCAAAATAGCCTTCTTTTACTTTTGTCAACTAGAAAATGTACTTTTTTAGTAGGGAAAAATTGCTGTCGGTCAGCTTTGGTAAAGATGTAAAATGGACATTTTGGTCTTGTAAAGTACCTTTTGTTGGTGGAACTGTATGCAACAACACAAGGCAATTGCTACAACTTGCACTTAATATTGTTTATTCAGTTCTTGACCTGAAGGAGTGAGCAATTACTTATGCGGATAAAAGAATATGATCAATTAAAACCCGTCTAAAATTGAAAATTACTTGTTTAGCAGTTATAACTGTTAGAGACTGTGCAAAGTCGTACAAAAGGTGAACAAATGAAGTAGAAAGAATACTGTTACACATCACAGGTCAAAGTTAGCTAGAGTATTCAGCCACGACTGTGCGTGAACGTTACTATCTGACTTTAGCTAAGCGTAGTGCACAACGTATCAAACTAAGCACAGAACGCGACTTTATTGCTTTTTTATAGCATCATGTTACTGCTAGGTACAATACACAGAACTGAAACTGCGAAAAGATGAGGACAAATGAGATTATTCAACCCCCTTTTCTTTATTTCTGCAAAATACTTTTAAATTTTCACCTAGACCTATATTTAGAACACTTAATCCGCATCTCTAGTCTTTTCTCGGCGGAGGCACTCGTGGTCTTGGCTTCTTCAAAGACGACGGTGATATAGGCTATTTATTGACGGTGAAGGCTTGACTGGTGGTCGTACATCTAATGTTAACGCGATAACGACTATAGGCTAGGCTAATAGATCTACACAGTTCAGTAGTTGGCGACAGCAACGGGCGAAACAAAGACGTCTGTTACAGGCAAAAATGCAGCTTACAGATGGCCTGCGTTTTGATGGATTCACTTTTAACTCAGTCTCTCTTGTAGATTGTGCTTTTTCGGTTGTTGTTTCTCGTTATAAGTTTTAGGGTGTCTGTCTCTCTGTCCTATTATTGCAAGTGTTCCCTTTTATATTGAACATCAATTGTTCCAGAGATTTCTCCCTTAGTAAATTCCAGCATGTTCTCGCAAACAACGCAGTCATTGAAGAAAACTTCCTCGAAAAGAAGAATCTAGAGTCGACCATCGCTAAAATTAGAATTTCGAGGTAATCAGTCCTTTCCACAAGGAAATTGAAGGTTCTCGAAGTAGAAGCACAGTAATTCCAGAAGGATGTCGAACGTTCTTGCGAACAGTTCTAACCAGGTTGAAGATGTCTGGAGCTTTCGTTCGTCGACTAAAGAGGATTCGAACCGGGATTCTTGAGACGAAGTTCGTGCCACGCAACACTTATGACTTGTGACCTGCAGACATTGCGCATGCACGGTCACAGCATTGAACTTGCTTATTCGGAACTCAGTTAAATGCTTTTTACGTGCTAAAAACGGACACGGCCAGACCGGCGAAAGGATCACTCAGTTAAATCCATACATGTAAACGTCAATAAAACCATAGAGAGAAAAGTCCTTCATAGTCAAAAGCTTACCCTTGTAACGAAAGGAAACAAGCAATAGGGTCTCAGTTGAAGGAAATGGATCCTAAGGAAAATTCCAAGATAAAGACCTAAAAGTTTAAGTTCTCATACAATTCATAGAAACTATTCATACGTTATGTTTTACCTGAGAGGTCTTCATATGTTTCACATTGATTGTCAAGATTGAAGTCGTTCGTATGAACCAAATCGAACAAAATAGTTGGACCGAATACTACTCAAAACTTTCAAATGAAAGAAAGTGTTTGAAATGATAATTGCAGCTAAGATTTCAAAGTGACTGCATTGTAAACATATTTATTTTTCTGAACTGATTACTTACTATTTCGAATATGTTTCCAGATATTTGTCCAACAACAATTTACAGTATCTTCCGGATAAAATATTCAGTAATACGAGCACATTGTTGCACTTGTGAGTATTTTCGTTGATAAAATAAGTTAGATTACATTTACAGTATAAAAATGTTACACAATCTTTGTGGTAGACTAGAGCAAATAGACTCCAAAAATTAAATACAAATTTTACTTTTGCCATGCTTACACCCCTTTATAATGCTTCTGGGTGATTCTTTTTCAAGACAGATTATTCAAAAGTATCACATATATTGCATTGTGCAGCATTCTCTGTTTCAAGTTAGTCTAACACAAAGTAAAAGTGCCTGTGATTATTGTCCTCATGTAGCATAATAGTCCTTTCATTCGAGAAAAAAATTATGTTATTCATCGTAAACTTGGTTATTATCCTGAAACTATCAACCAAAAACACCCACTAGCTAATAGTGTGATGCCACTCATAGTTGTTGACTGGTTGATCAAAAATACGGATGATTGCTAAGACTAAAGCTAAATGATGGACGCTCTCAACATAAATATCTTGAGTGGTCCCAATAGTACCAGCAACATAGTTCTTTCAAAACAATATTAATTTTTACTATGACATATGTTCATCCAAACAAATTCTCCCCAAATTAAGAAATAGTCTTAGGCACCCCTCTGCTTTAATAATATGTTTTACGGGAATGTGGTTTGTGCAACGGACATTGTACTAAGTTATATGTAACATTAATTCTTCCGACTCTTTCAACACGTTGTAACAGGCATTTAGAAGGGAACAATATCTCAAGTGTACCGTCTGGGTTATTTCCTGATGCTGGAAATATGGATAGCATGTGAGTATTCGTCATTGACATATACTACAAAGTTGTTATTTAATCCCTAACCAGGAAGTTGCATACAAAGTATCAGTATCAGCAACATTGTTAACTTACTTTATCACAGTTGTCTATACTAAAAGCTAAAGTTATAAGTTAGCAGCAGAGATATGATAATGTTTTGTAAGTAAAACCGAAACTCGTGAAATGCTGTCATTTTACTGACTTGCTTCTTCATTCATTCATTCATTCATCCATTTATTTATTCATTTATTCATTCATTCATTTAATCAATCAATCAATCCATTATGAATGTACATTTAAAAATATGAGACAACAGTACACTTACAGGAAGAATAACTAGAATAAAGGTAAACAAATACGATGAGACGTATTACGTATAATGACAATATATCTACATACAAAAAGGTTAATCCATAGACAAATATAAGAAACAGACTACAACGAACAATAAAAGGTGATAGGATTGAATGAGAAATGCAAAGCAATAGACAACAAAAATCTGTGAAGACTTGTGATCTCTACTTTGGCAGAATGTGATATTTTAGATTTCAGTAAAATTATTAGGAATTGAACATGACAAAATTCCTAGTTATTTGAACTCACAAGAAACTTTCTTCTATTTGAAGTAACATTCTTTTACTTTTCCTCCAGTGATTTGTCTTCAAACAACTTAGCCGACGTTCCAGAAAAGCTGTTATCCAGCGCACGGACATTAAACAGTTTGTAAGTATAAGTGTCAATTGGAACAAACATGAAAATACTTTACCTGATTTTTAAAGTTTATCACCATACATATTATTTGCAAGTAATAATTCTATGGTTTCATAAATGTGACGCGCAACTTCATCATATCTAGGTGTCTAATCCAGAATCTCAAATTTCATTCTGTGAACATTTCCTTCTAATTTAAGCAGTGGTTAGTGCTCAAGCTTTATGTTATGTTCAACAAAAGATCTAATGACAAGTAGAGTTTGTACATCAGGGAGGTTACCACCTTCATAGTTATCATTCATTAATGACAGGTAATGATCTTCAATGTCCTACTCAGAGTTTATTGGGAAACACACACTCTAAATACGTCCGATCCAGATTGAACCATAAGGGATTGCCTTTCAAAGTCTTTTGTATCACAGAAAACGTTCTTTTTTTAAAAAAAAAAGTGATCAGTAACATCGCATGGAAACTGCAGAAATTTGTTTCTGCCGTTGTCAGCTTTTCACTCGAATTTCGATTCTCGTAATAAATGTGTTTTTGCCTGATTAGTTATCAAAGATGCTCGCTGATATAAAGCATTTATACATACAATCTACCGTTTTTTGTTGGAGATGTTAACTTTGTTTGCATCATCATGGCGAGAATAGTGACAAAAAGGGAAGCCAAATACTCTACTCCACACTCGTGCAATAAGGGCTTGGGGAAAGCAAGATGGGCAATCTCTCGGTGATATGGGCACCGTCGATGGTCTCTTTTAATTGAGACACTAGATGATTTTAATTATTATCGGAGAAAAGGCATACAGATACAAAGAAGGATTTTGTATCAAGTTTTGATGTAAGCACATAAGTCATTATACTGTTTGTTTTGCTTTCTTCCAAAATTTTGCAGCCACATTTCAGACAACAAATTGACTCGACTTCCTGCTAAATTATTTGATTCCACACCAGAGCTTGAGAACGTGTAAGTACTCTTTCTGTCTGGTTTTCCTTTTCGTTGTGGCAGCTGAAAACTCTCTTAGATTATGAGACGTTAACTATATATATCACCTTAGCTCTCTGGAAACGGAGCACTTTGCACCACACATGCATGCATGTATGTATGTATGTATGTATGTATATTTGGCCCCTAAACATCCTGTGTGCATGGCCCACCGGCGTGTGGACACGCCCTGGCGCTCATGAACCAAGCCCCCAGCTATGGGCAAATAGCCCCAACTATGGGTTAAATAGTCCCACTGCCTTGTGGGAAGCTAGAGATAGTGGAAGGCGAAGGGAATCAACCCTGACAGAAATATCGGAGTTGGAGCCCCGTAGATGGTTGCTTGTCCAAACTCTGGTTAGTTTCCGGCAACTCCTGCACCCGGATTCATCTCCAGCCGTCCTGATCATGTCTTGCCACTGGATTCTGATGTCTCTCGACGAGAGAGTGCGGACGATGCTGCGCAAGTCCTTCTCACTTTAAACTAAGTCTCGCGCAAGTCATGACTATCGATTGCCTCCGCGTTCTATAATTTCTTTTTTTTTTCTTTTATTTCCACATCAAGTCCTGTGGCGATTAGGGAGTGGCGAACCAGCAAGTGCGGATACACTCAAGCTGCAGTCACAAGCTTGCACATAGGCGGCTTAAAGTGTAGGGTCTTTCGCTTCTAGATTGAAGCAGTAGAAGTGTTCGGCAGCCCCCTAAGTGACTGAACAGCCTCTTTCAGGATCGCTCTGCTCACCCCTAGCATGGGGAAGGGACTAGAAAATGTGTCTTAAGCATAGTCTGCTTCACTTTATCCTGGTCAGCTTACCGCGGCTGACGGAAATCCTTTTTTTCTTTGCAGTCGATTCTCAAGAAAGAAGAAAAGAGCTATGGCGCTCACACTTGGAACATGGAATGTACGCACCTTGTTAGATAACCCGCATGGTGACAGACCCGAGAGGAAAACTGCACTTGTTGCAAGAGAACTAGCGAGGTATAGAGTTAATATAGCAGCCCTGAGTGAGACTTACTTAACCCGACAAAGGTCAGATGACTGAACATGGTGGTGGTTATACTTTTTTCTGGAGCGGCCGTGACAACTCTGAACGGAAAGAAGCAGGAGAAGGATTTTCTATAAGGAACAACTTACTGCAGAAACTACCTAAGCTCCCTGAGGGCCTAAATGACAGACAAATGACTCTTCAGCTCCCACTCTTTAGCAAGAAAAATGCCACCATTATAAGTGCCTATGCTCCAACAATGACGAATCCAATGGACAGGTTCTATGAAGAACTAGACCTACTGATTGCTAGTGTGCCACAGATTGACAAACTTGTTCTTCTTGGGGACTTTAATGCAAGAGTAGGTTCTGATTACCAGACCTGGCCAGGTGTCATCGGTATGCATGGGGTCGGCAAATGCAATAGCAACGGCCTCCTACTACTCAAGACATGCGCTACACACAACCTTTCGATTACCAACACTATGTTTCGTCTGCCCACGAGTTACAAAACATTCTGGATGCACCCCCGATCACGGAATTGACATCTCATCGACTACGTTATCAAAAGGAAAGATGATCGAAATGATGTCCGAGTAACCAAGGCCATGTGTGGTGCTGATTGATGGACAGATCACCGGCTTATAATATCTGAGCTGAATCTGCGCATCAAGCCTAGGAGGAGACCTCAAGGTCAGAGAACCCCTAGACGACTTGATATCTCCAAGCTGAAAGTGTAGGAGGTTGCCAAAAACCTCTCAAGTGCATTTGAACAAAGAATTATGGAATCAACAGATGTCCAAAACAACATCGAAGAACAATGGGCAAGCGTCAGAGATATCCTTTACTCAATAGCTCTTGAACATCTTGGATCAGCTAAACGTAAACATCAAGACTGGTTCGATGACAATAACGAGGTAATACACTCACTTCTATCTGAGAAACATCGTCTATTGAAAGAGTGCCAGAATGACCCCTCTTCTACTTCAAAGAAGACGGCTTTCAATAACATCCGCCGAACCGTACAGACAGACCTACGTAATATGCAAGACTTGTGGTTAAGTAAGAAAGCTGATGAGATACAGACTTTTGCAGACAGCAACAATGTCAGATGCTTCTATGAGGCACTTAACACCGTCTGCGGTCCTAGATCATCAGGATCGTCCCCTGTGCTCAACGCTTATGGCACCAAACTCCTAACAGATAGGAAGCAGATCCTGGAAAGATGGGCAGAACACTTCAACAGCGTCCTCAATCGCCCATCGTCCACCAATAACGATGCCATAGACCGTTTGCCGCAGGTGAAGACCAATTACACCCTGGACGATCTCCCCATAGAACACGAGGTTGAAAAAGCAATTCATCAGCTGTCCTGTGGCAAGGCCCCAGGATCCTACTCAATCCCTGGAGAAGTCTTCAAAGTGGGCGGACAGACCCTAATTAAAAGACTGACTCAACTTTACCAATTAATGTTGAAAGAAGAGCAGCTGCCACAACAATTCAAAAATGCCACTGTTGTTCATATTTACAAACGAAAAGGTAATCCTCAATCTTGTGACACTCACAGACGAATATCTCTTCTATCTATTGCTGGTTGCTGGCAAAATTTTTCCCGGATCCTCCTAAAGTGGCTCCTGTCTCACCTCAAACAAGACCTCCTCCAGGAGAGCCAGTGTGGATTCCGTGCCGGTCGTGGGCCTGTGGATATGATTTTCGCCGCCCGCCAATTTCATGAAAAGTGTCAGGAGCAGCGCTCGGATCTTTATATTACTTTCGTGGACCTCACAAAAGCACTTGATACTGTAAGTAGAAATGGCTTATGGAAGTTAATGAAGAAGTATGGGTGCCCTAGGAAATTAATTACGTTAGTTTAGCAGTTTCACAATGGTATGATGGTCCGTGTCCTTGATGATGGAGAAGAATCTGAAACCTTCCCAGTAACAAATCGTGTCAAACAAGGATGTGTTTAGCTCCGACCCTTTTCAGCATGATGTTTTCTACTGATGCTTTCCATGATAGTCAAGATGGCATCAAAATCAAATACAGGACTGACAACAAGCTCTTCAACATCAGGCGTATGCAGGCTGTTACAAAGGTTAGGGAGAACCGCATCAGAGACGACCTGTTTGCTGATGACTGTGCTCTGAATGCCACCAATGAGCACACCATGCAGCTCGAGATGGACCGCTTCTCCACAGCGTGCGACAACTTTGGGCTTACTATAAGCACCAAGAAAACCGAAGTCATGTATCAGCCAGCCCCCGGAAAGCCTTACACTAACCCTGAAATCACCGTCAAAGGTCAGACACTACAAGCAGTCCAGAAATTTACCTATCTTGGCAGTACCCTCACAAATGCTGTGAACATCGACGTTGAAGTAAATAATCGGATAGCCAAAGCCTGTGCTGCTTTTGGGAGATTACATAAGAAAGTTCTGGACAGGAGGGGGATTCGACTCATTACTAAGTTGAAAGTCTACCGTGCTGTGATACTATCAACTCTTCTCTATGCATGTGAGACTTGGACAATTTACAGCAGACGTGCCAAACAGTTCAATCGCTTCCATTTGAGCTGCCTGGGTAAACCCCTCCAGATAAAATAGCAGGACAAAATCCCAGATACTGAAGTTCTACGGCAAACCAGCCTTCCTAGCATTCACACCCTCATGAAGAAAGCACAAGTCGGATGGGCTGGTCACGTCGTTCGCATGTCTGACAACCGCCTACCTAAACAACTGCTGTACGGTGAACTGTACTCTGGAAAAAGGGAGGGCTGGAGGACAGAAAAAGAGATTCAAAGATTGTTTGAAATTCTCCCTAAAATACTTTGACATAGATGTGAGCACCTGGGAGAACCTTGCCACAAATCGCACGGCTTGGCAGAGTAAGGTCAGGGCTGGAGTATCAATTGCAGAATTAAGGAGAATTATTGCAGCCGATCAAAAACGCTCCTCCCACAAGTCGAGAGCAATACGTGGCCCTCCTGCAGATCCTGGTCTTATGTGTACCAAGTGTGGACGAACCTTCAGAGCTCAAATTGGATTGATCAGGTTAGGTTAGGTTAGATGAGGTTTAACGTCCCAGTTTCCAACCAATTGGTTCAAGTCGAGACGACCACGGCCTTTTTTCCAGTTGTGGCTCACTGGCTTGTTTTCCCTACTCCATTGTTTATGCTGAGCACCAGGCAAAAAAGCAGTAGGTTCCAGTTTTAAAGTCTTTGGTATGACTCAGCCAGGGTTTGAACCCTAGACCTTCCGGCTGCAAGTCGGATGCTCTAACCACTTGACCACTGCAGATGGATTGATCAGCCACAACCTCACCCACCGAATTCGAAGGACGAACAACATGTATGTATCTATGTATGTATGTATGTATGTATGTATGTATGTATGCATGCATGTATGTATGTATAGATTGATTCGACCATTCATACAAAGTCGCTGTGTCTCTCTTACCTTCTACAACTACATAGGAACAATTTCCCGTTAAGGTAGGAATTAGCGTTATATATATATATATATATATATATATATATATATATATATATATATATATATATATATATATATATATATATATAAATGAGTCATTCAACGCTGTATGAAATAGTCGCACAGAGACCTTAGGCCACATTTTTGAGACCTATGTGACATTCAAATATAAATATCCTCTTCCAGTAAAAAAGGCAAGTGCCTATGTTAGAGGTAAGTGGCCTATAGTCTCTATGGCGACTATTCAATACATCGTTGATAATACACACTCACATATATATATATATATATATATATATATATATATATATATATGTATATGTATATATATATATATATATATATCCCAACGTTAACGAATTCATATTTCGAAAGAAGTCCAATTGGACTCCTCCTCCAAATAAAGACAAATATTAAGATGCATTTATTGATCTGGTTGAAAAAGAAATTATGGGGATCCCCAGAACAGAAGATCAGAAATTTTTCCAAAACTTACCTTTTTCTGAGGGTGAGGCGATAAGGAACTTAAGTCTGATATAGATATTGTCATACGTGAAGCGGATAAAGGTTCGGCTGTAGTTATCATGGATAAGGTTCGTTACATCCAAGAGGGCTATTGACAACTTAAAGGTAATGTCGTGTATCGTAAAACTGATGCCCCTTGTATTTTTGATATTGAAAGGGAGGCTACTACTTTACTTCGGGAACTTCTAGTTCAGAATCTTATTACTGAAGATATGGCATCCTTTGCCACCCCCTGCAACACCAATACTGCTCGCTTTCACCTCCTCCCTAAAGTACATAAAACTGGTACGCCCAGTCGTCCTGTTATTTCCTGTTGTGGTTCCCCTACAGAGGGTATTTCTGAGGTAGCTGACCATTTTATCAAGCCCCTAGTTCCTTCGATACCTTTATATGTTCGTGATACTCCCGATTTCCTTGGTAAGCTGGGACAACTAGGACCTCTCCCCACTAACGCCATTTTGGCCACCATTGCTGTTGTCTCTTTATACCCCAGCATTCCCCACAGTGAGGGTTTGTGTGCTTTAAGGTCATTTCTTACTAACAAACATTTTTCTTCTGATTTGGTAAATGGTATTTGTTCTCACTCGTAATGTTTTTGAATTTAATGCTGACTTTTACCTTCAGATCTCTGGTACCGCAATTGGTACCAAAATGGCTCCATCCTGTGCAAAGACATCTTTATGGGTGTTTTAGAACAGGACCTCTTAGCTGATTGTGGTCCTAAACCTGATGTTTGGCTCAGATTTATTGATGATGTTTTTGTTGTATGGACTGCAGGGCCTAAGAAATTTAAAGAATCCATGTCCTTTCTTAATTCGAGACATCCCACATTAAAATTTACCTTTGATTACTCTTTGGAGAGGGTTAACTTTTTAGATGTATCTGTTTCTTGTGATTCCATGGGCTTAATTTCGACTGATTTATATTCCAAGCCCACTGATACCCATCAGTACTTATCCTCACTGATTTGTCACCTTAACCATATTAGTGTTGCTTTCAGTCAGAGTCTAAGAATTCTCAGGATGTGTTCTGATCCTTCCACTGCTCGTCTTCGTTGCAACGAATTGGGTGACTTTTTGGTCCGTAGGGGATATAATCGTAAGAAGGTGTCTTGTCAGATTGATAGGGCTTTTAAGTCATTTTATAGTAAGTCTACTATTCCCCCCATTGTCGAAGGAGAGAAACCTAAGCGTATTTATTTCACGGTTCAGTACCACCCTGGTTTACCTGATATTAAGGGTACTCTAAAAATACCCTCCTCCCCTTCATCTTTCAAGCAGAATGAGAGAGGCTGTTCCCAAACCCCTAATTGTGAGTTTTCGTCAGCCCTCCAATCTTAAGAACCTTTTAGTGAGAGCCAAAGTCATTGCACTGAGCTCTATAAACATCTCTCTAGCCACTCCCCTGTTGACTTTTTGTCCAGATTCTTGATAAGTTAAATACCGAAAATTTCTTGTCAAGGGAGAATGGTACCAAACTTTCAAGGCAGGAGATGGACTTTTTTTTTTTTTGACCATCTCATTTATTTGTAATCTATTTATGCAGTACGTAAGTTACAATACTTCGATTACATACATGCAGTGTTCACGTTAAATGCTAAAAAAAAACAGTTTCCATTTAGACATATGACGCATAATAGGGCCTATATACATATATAACATGCTTTGTACACAAGACCCCAATAAACAAAAAAAAAAATAGATTGTATACACAGTATACGTAATACGACAAACGCAAACCCCAAAACAAAGCAATGCTCTGGTTGAATGATATTATACACAGTTTTCAATAGGCCTATATAAATAGCACATGATATAAACAAAGGGTACTTTCTATACCTAACACACATGTACTGTACATAAATGAGATTGTATACACAGTATACATAATTATCATAGTAAACATAGTAACATTAAATACCAAAATACCTGATAGATACTTAAGTCTCCAAATCGTCAATACAGTGCGAGAGACTTCGCTTTAAAGCTTCATAGTTGTTCCTGCGGGACTTTGAAGTATTACTTTTAAGGGCTATATGCTTTTCGACTTTAATAATGAATTTCATCTTATGGAAAAAAGTGTCACAATCGGGTACAGAATTATTTAGTTTACAATTGTAAATATAGTATTTGCAATGCAGAATGAAGAAGTTAAAGGGATCATAGCTAGCATAAATACGCCCAAAGAAAAGGTCCTTTCTGGAGAAAATAAACTGACGCCCAAAGAACTTAAATTCACAATCCAAAAGAAAACTAGAGGTGACATGGCATGACCAGAACAGATGACCTAAAGACTCGGTATCAATATGACAAAAGGTGCAGAGAGAGGTGTTTGTCTTTCCCATTAAATACAGCAGCCTATTTGTTCCTAAGATACGGTGAATGAATTTGAATTGAAAGTATTTTATCTTCGCTTCCAATACAGTACAAAAAGGCATCTTGAAAATAACAGCCCAGTCATCTGGCGTAAGGTTAAATTTAAATTTACTTTCCCACTTAGCACAAGCCTTGGGAGGAGTGGTAATATGATTAATCAATAAAGGGTACACTACATGGGAAATCTTAGTATTAGTACCAATAGAACCAACAATGTGGTCACTGTTGTGATGATCCGAGTGATGAATAGAATGAACCCAGTGATTTGGAATTGCTGAAAGCAATCCGAAAAATCTAGTAAATGGATAGTTCAAAATTTTATATTTATTCCTAAAGGTATCATAAGACATTTTACTACCATCAGCCAAAAACAAGTCCTTAACAAAAGTAACACAAATGAAGTCTTTTATCATAAACAATAGAATTATCAATTTTAATATGAGAGTTGTTCCAAAGTACCTGAGATCCATAATTATCATTCGGGATGGTGAAACTTGCATCACTCCAACCTTTACATATATCAATAATAAAGTTGCTCTCAATACATTCCACATCCTTAGCAAGAAAGTTACAATGGAATATAAAGTCTTTACCAAACTGAGAGAGAAAGTGATCGAAAAACATTCTCCAGTAGCCCGTATTACTAGGATCCTTGTACCTCCCGACCCAAGTGGCTTTCAAAGCATATGCAAAACTCTGTAAATGAATAACCTTTAGGCCCCCTCTATTGATATTATTATACATTGTGCTTCTTTTAACTTTGTCGGGGTTACCACTCCAAATAAAATCAAAAATTATACTCTGTAAATTCCTAAAAAACTCTGTTGGGGGATTTGGAAGCACTTGGAACAAATATACAAGCTGACTAATGCCATAAGCTTTAACAATAGTGTTTCTACCAAGTGGGGTTAGATCCCTGATATTCCAAATTTTAAGTTGATTTTTTAACCTAGAAAGCTTCTTCAGGTAGTTTAAGCGAAATAAGTCATTACCGTCATGAGTGAATAATATTCCTAGAAATTTAATTGGACCATTACTAACAGTGATGCTGAATTCCATAATATAAGCTGGATGATTGTTAACAAAGGAACCAAGTGGAAAAAGATGAGATTTACCATAATTGATTTTAAGACCCGAAGCGGAGGCAAACTTATCAAGAACATTAATTACATTAACAAGAGAATCACGCTTATCATCCAGGAAGAAAGTAGTGTCGTCAGCATAATGTAAAATTTTTATGTTCTTTCCAAAGAACTGGAGACCATTAAATGCATTGTCGAAAATTATCTTCCTAGCCAAGGTTTCTGCAACAAGAATAAAAAGGTAAGGACTTAGTGGACACCCCTGTCGTACTCCTCTTTCAATAGGAAAGAAACCCGTGGAATGGCCATTGTTCAAAACACACGCAGTACTGCCTTTGTAAAGAGTCTTAACCCACGAACGGAAGCTATCCCCAAAATGAAAGTAATTCAACGTACAGTCTATATAACCCCAATCAACACGATCAAAAGCCTTCTCAAAGTCTACAAAGAAAAGGAAACCAGGGATATTATGCTTATTTGTTTAGTGAATAACATCTAATACAAAACGAATGTTTTCTCCTATAAAGCGATTCTTAATAAATCCCGTTTGGTTTTCACCAATTATGTCAGCAATAACATTCTTTAATCGGTTAGCAAGAGACTTAGTGCAAATTTTATAATCGGTATTCAGAAGACTTATCGGTCTATAGTTACTTAATTTATCATGATTTTTATCTGGCTTTCGAATGAGAGTAATTATACCTCTATTTTGCTCTGGAGATAAGAAGTGGCGATTGTAAGCATAATTCAGAGAATTTACAACATACTGCCCAATAAGAGGCCAAAAATGCTTATAGAAATCAGTAGACAACCCATCAGTACCAGGAGATTTCCCGTTCGGCATGGAAGATAGTGCATGATAAAATTCTTCGAGAGTGAGAGGACCATTACAAATGTCAGTATTAAAGTCAAAATCATTTAAGTCTGCAAGATCTGAGATGAAATCGTAATCATGAATCGAGGAGCGACTATACAATGAACTATAGAAGTTACGAATTTCATGTAAAATATCCTTATTCTTATGAATAATAACATCATTATCTAATTGTAGGCGAAAAATACTATTATTACTTCTGTTTCTCCTCTCCAGATTCAAAAAATATTTGGAACTCTTCTCACCAAATTCGACCCATCTGGCCCTTGATCTTACCATAATACCCTGTAGTTTAATGTTATAGATAGCCAATAGTTTTTCCCGAGCCTCAGAGAGTTTGCGACGAATCTCATCAGAGCTATCCTCATAAGAGAGTCGCTCAAGAGTAGAAATGTTACCTAAAACTTCATTTTCGTACCTACGAGAATTCTGTGCCTTGCTAATGGAATACTTAATTGTAACCTTGCGAATAGTATATTTAATTCTTTCCCACTGAGAAGAGGGGTCAAGTCCATGCAAGGAAAGGAAGTCAGACGAGAAGAGATTCTGAATAATATTAATGTAATCGGTATCCTTTAGGAGAGAATTGTTAAATTTCCAATACCCCCTTCCTCTGCGCTCTTCATGAGTGCGAATAGTAAGTACAACAATGGAATGATCAGACTGAAGTGGAGGGTGGAATTTAACATCAATAACATTTGCAACCAGGCTACGGGAAATAAGAAAAAAATCTAAGCGACAATGGATATCGTTAATGTTGGAATGCCATGTAAAATCTTTAAGTAGGGGATTTCTCTCCCTCCAAACATCCACTAAGTTGTGAACGTAAATAGCAGAAATGCACTCATCCCGGGCCTTAAAATTGGTACGAAGATCACCCCCAAGCTTATCCAAAGCCAAATTGAAATAGCAACTCCTTTACTTAATGTAGTACCATGGGAAAAAATTATTTTACCTCCCCACTCGTTTGTCCAACACCTTACATCATTAATAGAACTATGGGTTTCTTGGGCGAATATAATATCAAAACTATGCCTGTGGAAGTAAGTGAATTGTGATCTACGTTTTTTAACTTGCCTAAGTCCTCGCACATTATAGGTACAGATTTTAATGTCACTCATTGGTTACCATATGGTAAGGCGGCAAGATTATCATTGTGTATCTGTGTATAACATCTAACAAAAACAAAAGATAAAAGTAATATACCAAGCAGATGAGATGGTCCAACAGTAAACACAAAACACAGAAACAACAGCTACAACAAATACTACAAAAAAGAAAAAACACACAATCAATCGAAAAGAAATCCAAACCGGAATCCAAATAAAGAACATGGCGGTCCGGCGATAGGTTCCTGAAGTGGTCCGTAAAGGACATAATTAACCGGCCCATTGCAAGAAGGCAGGAGATGGACTTAAGGGAGAAGAAATGGATCTGGAAGCTTGATACTCTGGTTCCAAAGGAGTTAATATAAATGACGGTTTTGACTGTAAAACTAAGAACCTTCGTACAAGACACGTGTAACTATTTCTATTTGGGAAAAAATTTTCCATGCTGCTTTTCGCTTTCTTTTGTCTATTGTTCCCTTTTACTTACTTCCGTGATCTGTTTTTGTTGGTCCTGTGTACATCATTTTCGGTATACTATAGTTCTCTAGTTCTGCTTGATTGCCTCCTTTTCGTTTTGGCTAGTCTGTAGTGGTTGTTCAATTACACTTGTATTTTTCGATATCTGATGAAGAGCTCGGAGAGCTTGAAAGCTAATAAACTTTATACTTGATTATGTTTCACTGGATCTATCATGATTTTCTTATTTTTGTTATCTGGTGTGCTGCTTTCAATGTTAATATGTATGTATACAACCACAAGCCATTCCAAACACAGTTACAAACTGACACGAACAAAATCAAAACAGACACGTCAGTATATGTTGCGGCTGACAAAACCAACAACTTTTACAAGTTACAACCTGAACAGTACAACAAACTGGTACAAGTTGACTCCACCCCGGACCCCTCGTGGCAGGTGGACCCCGCCCCGGACCCCTCGTGGCCCCTGTTGTTGGTGTCTGGTTTTTTGGTTGTTGGCGTTATGTAGTATTATTGCTTTAGGGTAACCGGGGGGAGGTTGGTCTGTTGGGTATTTGGGTTGTTGTCGGTGTGTGTGTCTGGTTCTATTGTTGTAATGAACATAACTTTCTGTTTGATTTGGTGGTGTGTGGATAGTTTTGCATTTATGTTCCTGTCCGATCCGGTTTGAGTTTGTTTTTTGTTTGTATGTGCCGTTTCGATGCACTTAAAAAGCACTGGTACAACAAAACGTAAACAAAGCATACAAGAAAGCACCACCCAGCACACGCCACGAAATTACTGCAATGGACAAAACTATCGCTTCAAAACTCGAAATCAGTGACAGAGTCGACACTACATGTGAAAAACAAGCGTTTATTACACTAAAAGACCACAAACCGAACTTCAGCAACAAACCCACCTGCAGGCTAATCAACCCATCAAAATCAGAAATAGGGAAGATCAGCAAGCAAATACTAGAAAGAATAAACTCAAAAATCAAACAATCTACAGGTTTCAATCAATGGAAGAACACAAGTGAGGTAATAGATTGGTTTAGGGAAATACACAACAAACATCAACAATCGTTTATTGCTTTTGACATCTGTGAGTTTTACCCCTCAATAACTGCTGACCTCCTCAACAAGGCTCTGGATTTTGCGTCGAACTTCACAGACATATCAACATTTGAAAAACGTGATCTTTCACACAAAGAAAACTATGTTGTTTAACGCCGAAACACCATGGTGCAAGCGTGCCGAATCTTTATTCGATGTCACCATGGGCAGTTTCGACGGTGCTGAAACTTGTGAACTAGTAGGACTATACCTGCTATCACAACTTCAGCACATTAACATGAATGTTGGTCTGTACAGAGACGACGGTTTGGCAGTTTGCAAAGCAACACCCAGGCAAACAGAGAACATAAAGAAAGAAATATGCAAGATATTTGCAAACAACAACCTGAAGATAGAAATTGACGCAAACAAGAAAATAGTAAACTTTTTAGACGTAACTCTCGATCTCCGCACAGGCACTTACAAGCCATACATGAAACCCAACAACATCCCTCTCTATGTGCACAAACAGAGCAACCACCCTCCACTCATCATAAAGAACATCCCAGAAAGCATCAACAGGAGATTATCTAACATCTCATCCGACGAAAACACTTTCAACACCTCAGCACCCATATACCAGGAAGCACTGCACAAAAGTGGCCATGGGTATAATCTAAAGTACAGAACCCAACCGCTTAACACCAGTCAACAAAACAAGGCCATAAAACGAAGACGTGCCAGAAACATAACCTGGTTCAACCCCCCATTCAGTGACAATGTCACCACCAACATTGGCAAGAAATTCTTCAACCTTTTAGACAGCTGCTTCCCGCCTGGACATAAACTACATACTCTACTCAACAGAAACACGGTAAAACTGAGTTACAGCTGCATGGCAAACATGGACCAAATAATATCAGCGCACAACAAATACATACTGACCAAACAGAATCTGCAACCAGCAACACAAAACAACTGCAATTGCAGAACACAAAGCCAGTGTCCACTGCAAGGCAACTGCCTCACCAACAACATAGTGTACCAAGCCACTGTAACACGCCATGACAATCACAAGGAAGAAACTTACATTGGTCTAACAGAAAACACCTTCAAAACTAGATACAACGCCCACAAGTCTAGCTTCAAACACAAAGACAAGAGAAACGCAACTGCACTCAGTGAACATATCTGGAAGTTAAAGGATTCAAATGTAGAACACTCTGTGAAATGGAAGCTTATAAGCAAAGCTCGGGCATACTCCACATCATCAAAAGCCTGCAACCTCTGTCTAGAAGAAAAGTTCTTCATCATACTCAAACCTTCCTTAGCCACTTTAAACAAAAGAAACGAACTCATCAGCTCTTGCAGACACAGAAATAAATATCTGCTGTGTAATTATTCCAATAGGTAAGGTATCTTGACTCGACCCAATCACCCGTGCCTGCTTTCAAAAACGAACACGTTTTCAAAAACGAACACGTTTTCAAAAACGAACACGCCCACAGTACGATTCAACGGGCACGGCGTATTCAACGTTGTTGACACCATTCTACATCAGGCTTCTGAAGAGTGAGGACCTGCTCAAATTGGCCCTTACGAAACAGTTCTGTAAAGCTGTCTTGTAGTAACCCTGTTACAACCTTTCAATATGTATATATGTATGTATGTATGTATGTATGTATGTATGTACGTACGTACGTACGTGTGTGGGTGTCTGTCTGTTTGTCTGTGTGTGTGTATGTATGTATGTATGCGTTGGTAAATGGTGGAAAATGAGGTAATTTGTTAGATTACACACCTTCCAACCGAGGTTACACCTCCAATAGAGGAATTCCTCAGTTTGACTAAGCATGCCACTGCTATGTTGATACTTCAAAAAGTGGCTGGAATGTGGTATTAAGTTCATCTGAGTATTTACCTCATTTTCCCTGTGCCTAGTTGGTGCCACTATTTAATTTGTGTAAGCCAGGTGATGGCGCCCTTTTACACACAGAAATGTATTGCCTCTATTATGTGGTGAAATTATCTACCTCGGTTAGTGTGTAAAGTTGTTTCCTCATTTTCATTGTCATAGATTTAACTACCACCATGTAGGAAATGTACTGTCCAGCACAATTCTAAAGAAGTATACACTTTGTAAGGTTAAGATCTTGTCCATGGTGCAAAATTTAATACTTGCATGATAGATGATTGCTACCAGTCACAGGTACCTTGGTTGCTGTGAAGTATCTGCCACCCCTGTCCCTCAATATTGCATACCATGTTTATTGTGGCAACAATGACATGAAGGCTCTGAATTTCCTTGTGAAATTATGCTTCCAAAAAAGCTTTAGTAAAGAAAGGTAAGTAGTCCTAAGAAAGAGGGAAGGTTCTTGATTTCCTAGTATCTCTGATTGACCTCAATCTACCTGTTTACAAAGTGATCATGAAACCCATACCGTTAGTAATGGAAGTGCAATGGTATTGGTGGAGAAGAATAATAGTCCTGGATGAGCACGTGAGGCGTTTTAATGCTTCAGCAATTTATTTTTGTGAAAATTTGTGAATGAAACACTAGATGACAACAGCCTGCTACTGTATGTGGAAAGACACATCTTTCTATCCCTACAGATATCTTATTCTCTACCTATCACTGGAAATTTCTTCAAAAGTGGTACTAAGCAACTGAGTAAATATCAAATGTACCTCACTCATGTAAAGCACGGAGAGGATATCTTTCACTGGGTGTAGTGTTAACAGGAAGCCAGTATGAGAGCAAACAAGCAACCTCATCATCCCTTCTGCCATGTTTTCTAAACATGTTTCCCCCTCTTCTCTTGTTTTTCTCATTTACATTATCATCTTGTGGTGCAGGGTTTAAAATTTAATTGAAATGACTCTTAATATCTTCAAACTGAGTATGTACTTTGCTCAGTGTTCGCAAAGCTCATCCTTCATCAGTTAATGCAGCTGATGCTGCTCTAGACCCATCTTTGATATACGGTGAGTACTTTTGCCTCCTGTTTTGGGCAGGTTTTGACCCATTTGATCTTGCTGTAAATATGTTGAAGGTTAAAATGTTGCTAGCATAACTTGGTTTTGAATTTCAAAGATTTTTCTGATAAAAAGCCTTATCCCCCCGTTTTTACAGCTCAGTGCCTACAGATTTTTGCCTTTTGTACCTGATTGATTATGTTTCACTGGATCTTTCATGATTTTCTTATTTTTGTTATCTGGTGTGCTGCTTTCAATGTTAATATGTATGTATGTATGTCTGTCTGTCTGTCTGTCTGTCTGTCTGTCTGTCTGTCTGTATGTCTGTCTGTATGTATGTATGTATGTATGTATGTATGTATGTATGTATGCATGCATGTATGTATGTATCCGTTAAACCGCTAGGCATTGGTTCTTATAACGAGTCTACACCGTGAGGCGGCTGAACCCAAGTCGCCAAGTAGACGGTATCTTGCATACATCGCTCACTGGCAAGATTGTGCCTGGGACATCAACTCTTAGCAATTGTGTGCCCTTTCTCTGTACCTTTGTATCACGGAGACGTTATCTCTCAATCCTTTACATATCCATGGTGTACACGTAGCAGGAAAAGAACTAAGAAGTTAAGGAGTCGCTACAAAATTGTTCTTCATTATTGTTGGTGAATAACATTTGTTCATTTCTGAAATTCTTCAAATAGAAGTTTTTCTTCAAATTTGTTGGAAACCATCCCAGAATTTCTTTTCAATACAACACCGAACCTCAAAATGATGTGAGTACTTACGTTATGCCAGTTAATAGGTTACTCTGTTGCTAATATAAGAGAAAGTTAACGCATTTACTGATAATTGGATCAGGTACGCAAGGGCGTGGATCCATCTCCAAAGGTGGGGGGGGGGGATTTACACGATTTGCAAATCGCCGTCCTGGGGAGGGACCTATGGGGAGAGAGTGTCCCCCTCCCCCTTTGAAAAAATGGAAATTGGAAGGTGTCCATATGGCAAATGGTGCCATGTTTGGGCACAATTTAGCTTTTAAATGTAGCGTCAAGTCGTAATCGATGTTACATTATTGAAAAATTCGGAGGGACTTATTAGAGATGTCCCCATGATCTACGCCCATGCATGCAAGTAGGCATCAAGCATCACATTATCTCAGAATTTTACCTAACCTTGAGGCATAGTTGCTGAATAAATTAAGCTTGCAGTATTCCCGTCTTTGACCTTGCACAACTGATGTTTGAAAATCGTTGTTAAGCGTTTCCACTGTGAAATTAACCATACTTAAGTTTCTTTCAAAGAAGAAGATGTGTATACTTTCTTATAAAATCACCAATGGATTCTCAATTAGTATATTTAACGTTATCGCATGGTGATATATTCTTTTACAGAGATTTTGTATATAACAGACTGACGGAGCTGCCTGTACAACTTTTTGCAAATATACATGAAATAAAATACTTGTAAGTAACCATAAAACCAGAGACTCCTTCATTTTTTTATTCCTTGCTGAAGGCAAAAAGAATCTTTGCAATCACTCTGGAGATTGTGTGTGTCCGTACGTATGAGTGTTTGTGACGCTTTCCCTTGGAAACACAATATCTCAAGAAAGTAATGCTGGATAATTTTTATACTTGAATATAGAATTATCATATTAAGAGAAAGATTATATTGTTGATCTCAATTGGTTTTGTTGGAGATCAAAGGTGATGTGAGGTCACCATAGGTCAAAAACCGAAACCTTGTAAGCATGAAATCTCTAGGTAGGAAGCATGGATGCTTTTCATACTTGACATGAAGATGCGTTATAGTACAAAAATAAACCCTTTTGATATTGGTAAAAGGTCAAAGGTTGTCTGAGGTTACCGGAGGGGAAATACAAAATTCTTAATAACTGCTCGTAAACACGATATCTCAAGACAACAATGTCAATCTGTATACTTGGTATATAACTTTATCATATGGAAAGGAAGAACCCTATTATTTTCCGTGGATGTCAAAGGTCATTTGAGGTCATCAGAGGTTAAATACCGAAAACCTTGAAAAAACACCATATTTCAATACACGGATGGGTCCTTTTCATACTTGGTATATAGACGTGTTACTTTAAGAGAGAGGGAACCTAGGAGTTTGTTGGAGGTCGAAGGTCATATGAGGTTATCAGAGATGCAACTACGAAAACTCCATAATCTTCACAGACAATGGGCGGTGCCTCCAAATTGTGTCCGGCGTTTTGTATCTTACGGAAAATTAGAGCTGAATTTTTCCATCATTCCAAAGATAAAGTTACAGATATCAACATTTACTTTTCACATGCATAAGTATGACAGTGATAATACTATTTTCAATTACCTAATTACGAACAAGTGAAAATGATGCTGTGATAGCATGATTAGAAATACCATACACTTAACGAGTTGTTTGATGGAGTAATGGATTAGAGGTCGGTTTCCCACCGATTTTGGCGTTTAAAACGCCAATATGGCAACCGTGGTCACGTTTAATATTCTGGTGTATATATATTTCTATTCGGACGTGACAGAGAATACTCCAGATTCTGAGCTCTCATTGGATAATCCTTTGGCGATCAGTACGAATTGTCGAATTCAATACAAATGTGGGGCTGTGGGCTAATTCGTAGTACTATTTTAACAATTTTATGGGAATACGGCTCGATTTTCCGGTCATACATAACGTATGAGTTTTCCTCCCTTGTCGATGTCGAAGGTGTCAAAAGGAATTTTCAGATTATAGAACCAATGTCTGATTATGAGAAGAAATGTATAACAAAATCGAGTCAAGTGTGTGGTGTACGACGCAAAACCTGCGACCAAAATTAGGTGACTACGAAGTGCCAGTTTACCGAACGGTACATTTTGTCTTGATTTTGGTCGCTATATCCGCTATTAGTTTTGTTTCTTTTTATTTGTTGTCACATATTGTACTGATTTGTTACTAATATGCTGTGAAAAGTTGTATGAAGAGTTGCATAATATGTACAAATAAGTACAAACTTGGCGCTAGTTTACATACTGTCGTAATGTTACTATATCCTAAGAGTGTAAAGAGAGAATCCGCGATTTCTTATGTATTTTAGTTTTGATGACGTCACAGGTGTCCAAAAGGTGAATACGGCCGCATAAGCTTACAAACTATTGTAAGCTAATAAAGCTACGAAGTGGGCGATTCGCCCCTTCCCACAGTATACTTTGCACAGTAATTACATGTATCTTAAACAAAGACTCGTTTAAACAGTCAAAATATACTGCATGTAACAGTTATTTACTAAATTTGCTCCTGGCTGTCAGGGCCGTATTTAGACATGTGGAGGCCCGTGGGCAACCTTCAGTACTAGAGGCCCAGAGCACCCCAGTGATCGCCGTCCTGGGGCAGGAGTCCAAGGGAGGGGTGTCCCCTCCCCTTTGGATTTTTTTTTTAATAATTAAGGGTGCTTAGATGCAAAATGGTGGAGTATTTTGTGATTTTTGAAGTATACTTATGTTCAAGAATTTTCATTATTATTTATATTGGATTACATTATATAAGCCTGTTTGCCTGCCCAATTTTC
The DNA here is from genome assembly GCA_029531755.1 of Holothuria leucospilota. Lineage (NCBI taxonomy): Eukaryota > Metazoa > Echinodermata > Holothuroidea > Aspidochirotida > Holothuriidae > Holothuria > Holothuria leucospilota. Next base: position 29,289,195 of record CM055964.1, read on the forward strand.
AGTACAAGTTAGATAGGTTGCTATCACCTCTCTCAGTACAAATGAACAGCTTGCTACCACCCCTACGGTAGGCAAATTAACAGGTTGCTACCACATCTCTCAGTAAAAATGAGCAATAATGATCGATCATAATAACATAGATATAGTACAGTACATATATTTAAAGACCAGACACTTCCTGTCTAAAACCTAGCAAAAGATGATGACAGGTGCAGTGTCAGGGTGTACTGTAACCCAACCACTAACCTAGTTCTAAAGAAATAGACGTTGAGATTCATGACTTTAGATATTAGGCCAATCATGTTTGTCTGCCGACGTTTGCTTTGCAATGGCAGGAAAACAACCACTTAGCTGTTTCTACCATTCACAAAGAGATACAATGACAATACGGCTTGCGTATGTAGATGACGTAAAACGCACTTAATATGATTTTGATTGATGATACGTGTCAGCCTACATTTTCCTTTTTTTATTTTTTTATTTTCCTTATATTTTTTCATGAAATATGTGGAGGCCCCTTTTTGTGGAGGCCCATGGGCAACTGCCCACGTTACTCATTCCTAAATCTGGCCCTGCTGGCTATGTTCTCACAAGCAAACAGGAAGATAAAAGAAAATTTGCCATTATTGCAATTTTGTCCCTAAGAGACCTACACAAATATTTTTCAAATGTTAAACACATCCGACACAAGTGAAAATACTTATTTCCCGTAAAATTACACCTTCGCCTGTTGAACCAGCAGTGCCGTAAAATGAACATGTATATATTGCACGGATTGCAGTAATAACCCGTACCACGCTGGTACAACTGCACTAACATTTGTGCTTATCAATGCTGAATATATTCCACGGAAGTCCTACCTTTAACTTCTTAAGCCAGAGAGGACAACAATTTGAACTTTTCCCATGCGTATGTGCTTGCAGTTCTGCTCAATACTCAAAATTGGTATGTGTGGTTCAATGTGAGAGTCATAAGTTGTATCCGTTACGGAGGGAATTTGAACAGCAAAGTAGAGCAATTAATCTCTACAATCGAAGCTGGTGTGGCTCCGATTAATAGTGCTGAGTCAAGTGAAAGTGGAGTAGTCTTCATTTCAATGGTCAAACATTGACTGTGGATATTTTTTAATGTCCAGATATTACCTGCTTTTATTTTAATGGCCAGATATTACCTGCTTTTATTTTAATGGCTAGGTATTACATGCTTTTATTTTATTTGCCAGATATTACCTGCTTTCATTATGATGGCCAGATATTTACCTGCTTTTGTTTTAATGGCCAGATATTACCTGCTTTTACTTTAATGGCCAGATATTACCTGCTTTTATTTCAATGGCCAGATATTACCTGCTTTTATTTTAATGTCCAGATATTACCTGCTTTTATTTTAATGGCCAGATATTACCTGCTTTTATTTTTATAGCCAGACACTTTCATCCTTAATTTTAAAGGCCAAAGAATTATTGCTGCTTTTATTTTATTAGTCAGACACTAACTGTCTTTTAGACTTTTCTGTTTTGTTGATGAACCGTAAAATATTAACGCCTTTCTATGATTTCAATTACGAGCATAGGCGTAGGAGCCCAAGTTGATGGGGGGGGGGGGGGGATGCTGGACCGACTTGCCCGAAAAATATAACCCCAAATTTCCGCGTGCTCTACGCACGTTTCGACATGGTAATGTATATATCATATAGGCATGCATCGGTTATCAGCCCGCATGCCAATTACTTACAATAATTTGCCGTGTTACTACCTTTTTTATTGGTTTACTTTTGGCCGAAGTCAGTGATAGCCGGCCTGGGGGACGGTGTCACGGGTAGGGTAAAGCAAACACGACCGGACGAATGACTACACAATACGACGGTACCTTCAGTCATCTAAGTTTATTGCACCAAAATAAAAACCGGAACTTAGTTAGGTTTCCGGCTTTTGACAGGAAAACGACAGGCTTAATCAACGATGGTGTTCAAGACATTTTTACGTAAAAGACAGACGGCGGGGAGCCACAATTTCCCCTAAAACTACAAGCTAGCTCACGAAGACGCTTAGCAACTGCTGCGGGCTAACGCCCAACGGACATCACGTCCAACTGCTATCGACCTGCAATGACGACTGTGGGCGCACACAGCATCCCTCTCATTACCAGAACCGAAATTCAACGTCACACCCTAGATTTTCCACCATGGTCTCCTTAAAACCACCCAAATTCTGCATTTTATGCAAATTAAGCTACTAAAAATATATAAACCCAGTGAACGTCCGTAGCAAAGTCAGTGAAGCAAACAAAGAGCATTAGAGTATTATAGTTTCGACCCTGGCTGCAGCGAACCTTGTCCTGCAAGCAGAAAGCAAATGAATATTCATGAGTAAATTTTTGCAGCTGCACGATAGACTTGAATCAAGCACTTTTAGACTTGTGCCAAGCATACTCGTGACACATCCCCCTTCTTAGAATAATTTACGGAATGCGCATGAATATAACAAATCTCTCGACAAATTTCATCTATATACAAAACACACGTCAAAATATTACGATATATTACATACACACAAAATATTAATAGTACACCTTTTACTCTGGGCAACGACTCAAAAAGTCAGCCCCATAATTTTCCGTTCCCTTAATCGCCTTAATAACAAACCTGAATGGCTGAATACTGAGAGCCCATCTCAAAACTCTGCTGTTCTTTATCTTAGCTTTATTTATGTACACTAATGGATGGTGGTCTGTTTCCAACAAAAATTCAGACCCATACAAATAAATTTGGAACTTTTCCATAGCCCAAACAACAGCCAAACATTCCTTTTCTATTGTAGCATACTTAACTTCTCTGGGCTGTAACTTTCTACTGGCAAAACAAATTGGATACTTGATACCATCCTCCTCCTGCATGAGCACTGCTCCAATCCCTACATCTGAAGCATCACATCTAAGAATAAATGGTTTAGCCATATCGGGTAAGCGCAGGATAGGTGCAGACAACAGCCTTGATTTGAGGGTATTAAAAGCAGCATCCTGAGGAGGTCCCCATTTCACTCTATTTGGGTTACCACCCCTCGTAAGATCAGTTAAAGGAGCTGAAATGGCAGCGAAATTTGGTATGAACCGACTGTAATAGCCAACAAGCCCCATAAAGGATCTAACTTCCTTTTTCGTGGTTGGGATAGACGCATTCCACACCTTTTGCACCTTGTCGGGTTGAGGTCTCAAAATCCCTTCTCCCACCATAAAACCTAAAAATTCAAGCGATGAATAGCCTACATAGCATTTAGACGGCCGCGCTGTGAGTCCTGCTTCCCTGAGACGCTTTAGCATCTTTACTAACAGTTCAACATGACCTTCCCAATCTGTGGAGAACAGCAATATATCGTCAATATAATTTACAGTATTTTCCAAACCATTGAGTAACATGCGCATCATGCGCGTAAATACTGCAGAAGCGTTGACAACCCCAAATGGCATAACTTTAAACTGATACATCCCTTGGTGTGTTACAAAGGCCAATTTCTTTCTTTCCTCCACACTAACTGGTATCTGCCAATAGCCCTTTGATAAATCTATTTTGGTAAAATACTTCCCCGTAGACAATTTAGCCATAAGCTCTTCAACATTGGGGATAGGCTCGGGGTCAAATAGAGCCACTTTGTTCAGTTTTCTAAAGTCAATACAAAATCTGTTTGATCCGTCTTTCTTTCGAACTAACACTATTGGCGATGCATACGGAGAATCAGACTTTTCAATTATATCACATTCTAACATATACTCAATTTCTTTCTCAACAACACTTTGCGTTTTTTAAGGAATTGGATAAGGTCTACTCCTCACGACCTCATCGGTTACCAATGGCAACGTATACTCAATTAAATTCGTACAACCAGGCTTGTCTGTAAGCACACCACTAAATTCTGACAATACACTAAACACCTTTCTCACTTTGTCTTCACATAACTTCGAGTTGACATTGACATCTCTGAAACATTCTTTTGACTTAGAAGTAGGCAATACAATACCAAACTTTTCTGTTTCGAAATTACTTTCTTCAACGATTGCACAAGACCCTCCGGTCTGTTCCAACACAATTCCAACTGACGCTACCTAAACATTCTGGTCGGATGATCTCACAAAATATTTCTTAAGTAGATTAGCTTGGAAAGTTTTCTGTCTTCCCTCTACGTCGACTTTATAGTCATTCTTATCTACCTTTCTTACAATTGTATATGGACCTTTCCATTGCATGGTTAACTTGTTACTGTCTGTTGGTAACAAAATTAAAACTTGGTCATCGACCTTAAACTTTCGATCACGTGCTCTTGCGTCATAATACTTTTTGTACCTGCTTGAAGACTTTGCAAGCTCATTTTGAGCCAAATGACATATCTCCTCGAGTGTTTCCTTCAAATCAATCACATACTGATAAGTACTTTTGACCTCTTCTTCCCCAATTTCACCAGTCCACAAATCTTTCAAAATATCCATAGGTCCTCGGACCGTTCTCCCATATAACAATTCAAATGGAGAGAAACCTAGTGACTCTTGAGGAGCTTCACGGTAAGCAAACAATAGAGCAGGTAAAAATCGGTCCCAATCCCGTGGCCGTTCAGCCGACATTCTTCTCAACATTTTCTTTAACGTTCCGTTAAATGTTTCAACCAAACCGTTACAAATGGGATGGTAGGGTGTGGTGGTCAATTGCTTGATTTGCAATACCCGACTAATCTCCCTCATAAGATCAGATGTAAATTGACTCCCCATGTCAGTCAAAATTTCTTTGGGAAATCCCACCCTAGTAAAGATTCGGAGGAGAGCTTCTGCTACTCGCTCTGTTTCAATACTGGGTAATGCAACTGCCTCTGGAAATCTCGTAGCATAGTCTACTAAGGTCAAGATATATCTGTTTCCCTGATCTGACACTGGAGCAAGTGGACCCACTAAGTCTATAGCCACCCTGTGAAACGGAGTGTCAATTAGTGGCATGCGTCCTAACTGAACTTTAGAAATTTTGCCTTTCGAAATAGTTCTCTGACAAATGTCACAGGACATGCAAAACATTTTGACATCTTTCTGAATGCCAGGCCAATAGAAATTACTCGTGATTCTATCGTACGTTTTCTTTACACCCAGGTGACCAGATAATGGCGCTTCATGGCCTACACTCATAACTTTGTTTCGGAATCTTTCAGGTACCATGACTTGACGAAATTCCTTGTCACCTCTTGAATCAGACAACTTAAATTTGCGAAACAGTACATCATTCACAACAACAAATCTAACTTCGTTTCCACTTCTTGTAACCTTTACTTTGTCACTTCTCGATAAGTCATAAAATTTGGCGGATTTATGCTCTTCTCTCTGAGCTTGAATTAATTCGTCTCTACTAATATCTAATTCCTCTGACTTTGCGGTTCTCAGTGGCTTAAGAGGCTTTCCTCGTTTTTTCCTTTGAGCTCGAGTCTCAACCGCACCACTTACGGTATCTGAATCATTGCCAACACTTTCATATTGAGGGGGTGCCCAATCTGGGTCTGGGTCCTGTGGTTCTCTAACCCCACTGATGTTCCCCAAAATTAGGTCGTACAACGGGCTTTCCATAACTAAAGCCTCAACCTCTCCTTGATAATATGGCGTATCTATAGAAACAATTGCGACTGGTACGTCACGCACCGTACCATCAAGAAGTACACAACGCCTGTTAACACCTGTAAACATTGAATTGTCAACAAATTGTTTTCTAGCTACAACAGTGCTACAGCCTGTGTCCCTTAATACTGACACTTTTGACGACCCAATGTAACCTTCTCTCACAGGCATACATTCTTGATTTGTTTCAACAGCACTGACTTTAGGCAGACATATTCTTTCAAACCCCTTTGATGTTCTCGTTCCTTTTGTCTTTCGTCTCGTTCCCTTTGCTTGTCTTCCCTAGCCTGTGCATCAAGACCTTTTGCGAAATCAATTAACTCTTTCCCCTTGAGGCCAAGATCTTCCCCCATCGTAATATAGCTTTGAAACTCTGCCATTTTGTAATTTGCAGTCTGGGGTAGCCGGGCGAAAATACAGATAATACACAAAAACAATAAAATATTGATAATGACATTCAATACCTTCATCTCATAACAATGAGAGCAGACTTGTCCTTATGTCCAGACACGGTTCGATGACTTCCAATCTTGACGCGAGTGATACTGACAGTGCGAAGTTTAACAGCACGCTAGCCTCAATTTTGGGCGCTGGCGACCCGCAAATCGTCAGGGCGAAGAATCCGGCGATAGGTCTAGGTGGTGGTACGACGACAGACGTCCAGGCGAGTGCTTCCCGTCTAAGCCCCCAAATGTCACGGGTAGGGTAAAGCAAACACGACCGGACGAATGACTACACAATACGACGGTACCTTCAGTCATCTAAGTTTATTGCACCAAAATAAAAACCGGAACTTAGTTAGGTTTCCGGCTTTTGACAGGAGAACGACAGGCTTAATCAACGATGGTGTTCAAGACATTTTTACGTAAAAGACAGACGGTGGGGAGCCACAATTTCCCCTAAAACTACAAGCTCGCTCACGAAGACGCTTAGCAACTGCTGCGGGCTAACGCCCAACGGACATCACGTCCAACTGCTATCGGCCTGCAATGACGACTGTGGACGCACACAGCAACCCTCTCATTACCAGAACCGAAATTCAACGTCACACCCTAGATTTTCCACCATGGTCTCCTTAAAACCACCCAAATTCTGCATTTTATGCAAATTAAGCTACTAAAAATATATAAACCCATATATATGCACGATAGACTTGAATCAAACACTTTTAGACTTGTGCCAAGCATACTCGTGACAGACGGGTCTAAGGGGAGGGGGTTCCCCCTCCCCTTTGAAAATTTTTGAAAAATTAGGTGTCCTTTCATGCAATCTGGTGCCACATATAAGCTACCTTTGAAGTAAAATTTGTGCTAGAACATTAACGTATTTTAGGTATTAAAAAAAATCGGCATAACCCCCTCCTCTTTGAAAAGTTTGAAAAATTAAGTGTCCTTACAAGCAATCTGGTGCCACATATGCTACCTTTGAAGTAAAAATTGTGTTAAAACATTTATGTATTTTTGGTACTAAAAAACCGGCATTACCCCCTCTTCTTTCCAAATTTTTGAAAAGTTAGGTGTCCTTACATGCAATCTGGGTGCCACATATGCTACCTTTGAAGTAAAGTTTGTATTAAAACATTTACGAATTTTAGGTACTAAAAAAAAAGTCCACATTATCCCCTCCTGTTTGAAAATTTTTGACAGATTAGGTGTCCTTACATGCAATCTGGTGCCACATATGCTACCTTTGAAGTAAAAGTTGTGTTAAAAAATTAGGGTTTTTAGGTAAAAAAATTAGCATCAGTGAGGGGGGGGGGGGGGCGTGGCCCAACAGCACTTCAATGCACCACTGATAATCATAATATTAGTTCAACCATTAAAAACATACTGATGAATTAATACGGAATATATATGTTTGGTGCAATTCAAGTCAGAACTTTGTACTAATAACCAAGGAAGTTTTTACACTATTAATACCCTTAAGCTACATCATTGCATTATTTTTCTTTCAGTAAGTGCCCGAAAATTCTCGGCATTTTGCTCGAATTTTCACAAAAATTTTTGGTTGGGGGACTGCATCCCCCAGCCCCCCCCCCCCCCCGCCTCCTACGCCTATGATTATACGAGAGGACAAGGGTTTAATTATTATGCATAATTTTCTTGTATGTTGACTTTATGTGCTTTCATAATGTTGAGTTCTGCGATTAAAGCAAGTTTTGATGTAAAGACGACTTAATGTATGTACGATTTCACCCAAATAGACAAATGTCAGCCAACAAGATTGAAAGAATCAATAAGGATATGTTTAACAAAGTTCTTCTGATGGATGAAATGTAAGTGATCGCTTTCTCGAGATTTAGCTACGCCTTGTTGATTAGATAAAGTTTTAAGGACTGATAAACATTTTTATACGTAACAGGAAGGAACCTTTATCAGTGATTCGAGAAAATGTTGCTTAACACATCTTGCTTAGCCGAATAACAAACGTCATTACAGTACTTTATATCTTGGTCAGCCTATATCTCCTTAAAAGTACTTAATCCTGCATCTGGCAAATTTTTATCCTCTGTCGATACTTATGTTATATAATGCTTTATTGAGTGTCATAGACCATCAAATAAACACATTTCATTTTTTCAAAGGGACTTCTCAAACAACAGCATAAGTCATATTCCTGATGGGCTATTTACTTCAAACGAAAAGCCTCACAAATTGAAGACTCTCTTTTTACAACGCAACCACCTTACGTACATTCAGAAAGGTGCTTTTGACGGTCTCCCACAGCTTTCGCTAATGTGAGTTGCTTCTGGACTTAAAAATTGTTGTAGACCTACAGCTGCTGAAGTTAAAGGAACCATACCTTTCAAAATATAATGGATGGTAGTTGACACTTTTCACCATGTTAGAATTACCGCCGGTTAGGCTATCTTTCTTGCAACATATTGCGTTCTTGTGGTTTTTTTTTTCTTTAAAATTGACAATACCACTGCTGTTATAGAGCCATTTGATGGTACGTCACCTTACGTTTTTAACAATTCAAGTCCAGTCATGTAGCATTCCTACTGTTCAAGTCGAGTCATTTCAAATCTTTGTAAAGGTTGGAGTGATCTCTAGTCGTACTGTATTTCGGTCGAATCATTTCGAGTCATCTGATTTTCTAAGTCGAGTCACCTCGACTCTCAGATTTCCTACGTCGAGTCACCCCGAGTCTCTGATGTGTAAGGTGCGCAATTTCTTATCCTTTCTCACGAAATTCTGTCTTTTTTAACTTTAACTGCACCAGTATTTGCTCTAGGGTATTTTGAAAAGAATGGACCTCCTCAAATTTTCTTTGGGGAGGGGGATTTTAAAAACAAGAAAACTTATGCGTGATATTTCAGTTGTTTAATGCAGGAACATTGTCAATGAAATTAATGCTTAAACCTAAATCCCTGAACTTAGGCTAACCCCCCCCCCCCCTTCAAGTAAAGTCCTTCGCAAATCCCGGTGTGCATAAGCAACACATTGATGACATGCTTAAGTCAGCTGCATACATGCATGGTGCCTATATGTAGGCCGATCTTCAACTGGATCCAGATAATAGCTTAGCTGCGTAACTTTGAATATATGCATTTTAAGAGGTGATGTACGTCAGTCAGAAATTTGTTTACACAAGTATTAATACCAGGGTAGGTCCAACCTAGCTATCAATGAAAAGGCCCCCTTTATAGTCTGTAGCTATGAAGCTATGTATACAAGGGGATCCTTTACGTGACACACCAGCGTGAACACTCATTAAATCTCACTCCGAACAGAAACGATTTCCCAACTAAGTTTACTTCTAGCGCCTCCTCCAATTCAAAGAAATGCATCTGTCAATTAGTGCAATTCCCTGTTAAAACTTCGATACCCTGCACTGAATTTAAACTGCGCACGGTAATATCAACACGGTAATTGGGAACACAACTTACTTCACAAGTCATCTTTGACCAACCACATTGAGGATACTGTTTTAAATCAATGCCATTCAAAGAGCAGTCACGAATTGTATTTAGAACTATTGGGCTATTCCTGAATGTGTTTGAGGATACCACAAACCCTTTAACTCTCAAGACTTTAATACAACAATATCATAAAATCTTTTCAACTGAAAGGATATATACTCCCATCTTGTCTCCGCAAAATAGGCCTACAAGAGAATTGCAAGGGAAGCCTGGGTCGTATACTCGGTAGGCCTAATCGTAACAGAAGACAGTATTAGGCCTACCAGTTGCTTACGTTAGTTCACTTGCGAGCACAGCTGTTTCGGAAAGTCCCTCCTCGAATTCGATAGTTTTGCTCCACGGTTTCTACCCTCATGTGAGGTTCAGTAGACTTCTCCAATGCACACAGGCATTAGCCCAAAACAGAGTTTGACAGAGTTTAAACAAACCGAAGTTTCTATTTTTAGACCTGCTTTAACTGTCGGGGCATGACTCAAGTCACAAAGGTGAAGACTCGAGTCAAGGCGAGTCTTTATAGAGCTTTTGTATGTGGTGACTCCATTCGAGTTAAGTCTTTGCAAGTGATTACTCCAGTGCGAGAAGAATCACTTGAGTTTGGGACTCGAGTCTTGAAATCCCGATTCGAGTCAGACTCGAATCACGTCATTGACTCGAGATAACAAAGGAAAATGCTGAATTACTCTAATTAATGAATAAGATTGACCAACAGTTCTTTTAAGATGTTAAAAAAGACACTAAAATAAGCTTTCTGATGGAAATTTAATTTAAATGCTACGTTTCTTTTTCAAAATATTAGCGTTTTAAAATATTAAATTTTCTACAAAGAGTGAACTGATAGCAAGCAGATGTGATGCCATTGTTTTACTTGGATAACCGATGTTTTGCCCTTTCTTAACCATTTAACTACGTTTGGAACTACAAAATTCTCCTGCACTCCAATTCATCCATTGCTCTGTTGTTAACTTTACATACACCCAGGGCCAAATAGCAACCTCACCTTATTCAAGGTCAAAGCACCAGGTTGGAAATATAGGGAAATGCAAAACATTCGTCACTTAATGTGAATTAAGGACTCGACACTTACTTACTTGCTTCAAGTCCACATTGGTAGAAAATATGATACCTCCAGATGCTAGTATCTCGAGAATGAATCATGGTACTTGTATATGGAAGATTTATTAGGACGATTAGATTCAGTTTTTTTTTTTTCTTTCAATATGGCAAAATTTACATTTAGACCAGTAGCCTAGTAAAAAGGAGATGGTTGAAATTTTACCCATCATACCAAATAATGAAGTTCAATTCACATAGGATTCAAATTGTAATTCTCATCAGTCTTCTGTTTCACCTTTCAAGCAATATTTAGTAAATATTTATTTCAACTGTTTACCTAGCACTTTCATCTTTTGTCGTAGATGTTTGTTTGACAATAAAATAGAAGCAATAGACGATGGGGCTTTTTCACTGAAAAACCTGAATAAAATGTAAGTTTCACTTTCCGCCTGATTGTATGCTTTGCCTTTCATAATGTATATTGATTATTTAAAAGTGTCGACTATATGACAATTAATGCAATTCTTACAATGTAACATGCAAGCTGAATTTCTGTGGTCCTTAACCGCATGCACTTGACTTCCTTTCTTACAGCTTCTTGTTCAATAATGTTCTTCAAAGAATCACTAACAATTCCTTTGCAAATGACAAATTGGAACAAATGTAAGTTGTTAATAATTTTTTACTCCTCGTATTTGCTGTATCTGATTCCACGGCTTCCCTACAAAATGAGTCTTAAATAGTTTTACCAAACTCACCCAAATTGTCCCTATGACACCCAATTTGAGGCATGTTTAGAGACGAGTAGTAGCTCCCCGTAATTGTAAAGAAACTTTAGCCATATTTTTCCCAAACAATTTCCTTGAGTTTCTTATAAATGTTAAGCAAAGATGCCATAACTAAAGCATGTACCGATATCAGGCGTGACTGCATAAATTCCTTCCTGACTACCATGTGATAGTGGCAATTACATAATGGTCAACTACTCGCTAGAGGCAATTGTTCGCTGGATTTAAAGACGGTCAACTTGATGTGCAAAACTTTGTACATATTTCCTTTCGAAATGAACAGATTTATTGCTTGTCATGCTGAGATACGTTTGCAAAGAATGTTATCCAACTGAACTACTATTAGTCAAGCAGTCCACAAGGCAGTTTTGGTCTTTCGAAGGCTCACATGAAATTGCGCATTAAATAATTGAAAACATTGCTCCAACGAAAGCAGAGCTCGAGGATTGTAAACGAGCTTTTTTGTATTATTTTTTATCTTATAGACATCTTTATGGAAATAACATAACGGATATTACAAACGACGCAACGAAAGGGTTGATATCTCAACCAACGTGGTAAGTTCTAAATAACTCTGCTATGTAAATAAGTCTATCGCATAGTCTATCGCATAGTCTTTCTTTCCCAAGTAATTCATAATCTTTCGAATCTCATATGAAATTGCGCATTAAAAAACCGAAAACATTGCTCCAACGAAAAGTAGGGCTCGAGAATTGTAAACGAGCTTTTTTGTATTGTTTTGATATCTTATAGACATCTTTATGGAAATAACATAACGGATATTACAAACGACGCAACGAAAGGGTTGATATCTCAACCAACGTGGTAAGTTCTAAATAACTCTGTTATGTAAATAAGTCTATCGCATAGTCTTTCTTTCCCAAGTAATTAAATGCATTATGGCCCCACAGAAGCAAAAATTAGCGGTGCAGGACTCTTACTAAGAGGCTGTGAAATTAATAAGAAGTACGTGGCGATGGAGATCCTAAAACATGGTTAAGCTCACTCTTGCACGCTGTTTTTTTCCTCCTGTTCGGAAATCGGAGTGGAACAGTTGATAATGACTTACATGTTAGCAGCCTATACAAATACGCTTTAACCCAGTTCCTACTTTACACGTAAATGTTGCTAAAGTTTAACGTTTGAGGTTCAGGAAGACAATTGGCTCATCGAGGACCCTATACCAGAGTGAACGTGGATGAACACCTGCGAGATTCGTCTTTTTTCGACTAGTGTTCAAATGTTAAATGGCGGAGCAGGTTTGGGAGAAATAAGTAAACGCCTACCTCGTTAACGTCCCCATCCGACGGAAGTGAGTGTATCCCCATTTTTAGTTACTTTCCCAAAGGCTGAAAGGGGTGGAGGTTCCTTGCTCTGCACCATTGCTTGACAGCTGAACTGAGCAAAGCGGACAACTTTCTGAATTGGACAATATCCTGAGTCAGACAACTTCCTGAAACGGACTTCCTGAAACGTACAATCAGATACCCAGTTAAACTTCACCAATTTAATCCCTGATCACAGCATCACTGTGAACAGCTATGCTGACTAAGTAAATTTAAGTCCCCAGAAAATTTCCAAGTGGTTCCACCGGGATTTGATCAGGGGACCTCTAGTATGCAAGGCAGTAGACTCAAACCACCAAGCCAACTCCACCCATAAGTGGGGATATTCAATAACGGAGCGTCAACTGGGCTCAGTTGGAATTCATTATTCTAATCACTGATTGGTACACACATGAAGCTGAGAACTAGTGTTACACTAAATATAGTAGTTGAGTTGCTCGTTGTTATCAAGGAATATTTGAACCAAAACACAAGCCATCTGATAATATAACTCAGTTTATACTGCTTCCGCACTGGATGGACTTTTTGATCATCAAGGAGGTGTTAAAGGAATGAGATCCAACATTGTATAAACTGTTTGAAGAAATGTTCGTTTGCTATGGTAATCCAACTTTTCTCCTGTAAATGTTTACCACAATACTTAGATCAACTAGGATCAGTGACCAATTGTCAAAATGACAATGCGAAGAAGTGCACCTTGCCTACAACTCGTTAAATTTTCATTGCAACTCGCCACACGAAAATGTGAAATTTGAAATTTTCGTCGTTATTCGACACGATAAATCTCATTTTACTTTACATCAATGAGGTGTCTCCTCGAAACGTACATTTCGAGCATTTTCCCTAGTGACTCCAAAATTTACCAAATTGAGAGAATTGCTTTAGGTTTGAAAAATGTGTGTAAAATGGGGGGTTATGAAAGTACAATATCTAAACTTTGTTTGTCTGTCAGCCGTTTCACTGAAAATCTTGATTACCGCTTAGCCCCTGCTGGAAACAAATCTCACATCAAGGCATGACTTTACAATAGCCTTTGTGTCAGAATTACATGGATATAAAAGGAGCAGATCATCATTAATGGGGCTTAGTCTATAGTATAGTATAGTGGAGTGGAGTAGTAGACTTTATTGAATCCCATAAAGGAAATTACAATTCTGCGGCAAAAGGAGTAAAAGTAAATAAATGACGATGTACAAGAACAGCAAAGACAAAGGTGTAAACAATAGATACGAAGAGATAAATGACAACAAGTATTGTAAACAACATAAGAACATAAAAGTTAAGCATGTAGTAAAGAAAGTAGTAGGGAATGAACATTAAAAAAATGCCCTTTCAAAGTGTGACATATGAAAGGGTCTAAATTATTTTCAAGTAAGTACTGTCCTGCCAGAGCAGATTGTTGGATTGCATACATATATAGTTATACACACATATTAAGGACAGAAATTTACCGCAGTTTCTCACTTTCAGTTCCTCTGAGTTCATTAATGACTAAGACGAGTTTGAGAGGCAATTAAGATTATAGGAGTGGAGCTAGGAAAGACTGAGATCAACCATTAAAATCACATTTTTCAGACTTAGAGATACCTTGACCTCCCGCACAGGTCGTGATATGCTCATGGAATCTTATATTAAGGCACTTGGGCAGATAAAACAAATAAAAGCTGGATTTCGGGGGCAAGGGAACATTTGCCCCCTTTTTTCCAGACCTTAAAAAGTGAAAGAAAGAAAGAAAGCAAGACCAGAGGCATTATGAGAGGATTTTTAATATTATGGCTAATGCTGTAATGTAAAATAAAGGAAAACATAAATCAAATACTATGAAAATGCTAGAAATTTTTTTCTAGGCGCCCTTTGCGCGCACCGACAGTGGAAACTAAATAACACAGTGGCGGAGCTTGGAGGTAGAGAGAGGAGGGGCAATTGTTGATGAAACTTCTTCTAATTTTATTCAAAGCATAAGCGCCACACTTTTGTGAGCTGAAGCCCTAAGTAAAATGAGGATCATAGCTGACAGTACTGAATGTACGTTAGTACACGCACAATGGTCCTTGCACACACAATTCATAAACCTAACCGTGCAGGCCTATAGGAAACTTGATGTTCTCAATACATTTTCGGCGTGCTTCGCATGTACTTAGTATAAGTGCTGTCCGTAGAAAAACTTTTGTAAAATTTTCCTCGCTATTATACCCTTTAGGACAGCTTGAGCAAGGTACTTTTTTCAAAAAACTTGTAACTCCTCCCACAGTTCACTTCCCCACCAACTATCACCGCCCCCATCATATTGAAGGACGCTTATCATCTTAAATTTGCAATCGTCATAAGAAAAATATTTCATTAGCTTTTTCAAATTGTAGCTGGCGGATGGAGGATTTTCTCTAGAACATATTGGAATTACTTGTACGCGCAGCGCTCATTAACCGGCGTTCCATAATATGTATGGACTGTTCCATTATCACATAAGTTATTGGGATCGTACAGCGTTGAAAAGTCATAATATCGTATTCACATAAAAGCCGCGTATTACTCATTTCATTAGTCGAAGGAAACAATTATGAGTTTCACATATATCTGCGGGCTATTCTAGTTGACAGTTGTCTGAATAATCACAAATTCTGCTCATTTGTGCCCTTTCGAGTATCGTTATAGGCTTACTACAGAACCACTTCCACGAAAACAAGATCGCAAAATATAACAACATCGTTACATGTGACAGCGTGAAGCTGGAAAGGTTACGTTGTGTTAGAGGGAAGATCTAACATTTGCATAAATCATTAAATCTAACGTTACCTGTAGGTGATGCTACTTTTGGGCACTGAAACATCTCCAATGATCACAATGTCACACCCCCTACAATGACAAAGAACTACAATGGTACAGGCCGGCTAAACGTATAGGCGACGTATCAACTGATGCCTTCAGCTAGGTCAACTAGCGTAGTTGAGTTAGTACGTTACCTAGACTGGTTCTTGCAGTCGTATGTATTATTAATCGACTTTTCTTATAGGATAATGTTTTTGAACAGAAGACTGCGCTAGGTTCCTCTCAAACAATCAAAACAACTAGTCTAGCGGCGAAGTCTGAAAATTTTCGACCCCCCCCCCCCCGGTACAACTTTGTAAAAGTTGACACCTACCCTTAAAATGTTCCTTAGGATGTCAGCTTTCATTTTCTGTTGGTTGTCACCTTTTAAATTTACCCGAACATGGTAATTAGGAGGGTCAAAGGTCACGAGTCTATTTTCACCCAAACTTCAACAATCTTGGTACTATACATGTGTACTTCACCTTCAGAGGAGGCTTTACCTTGAGTCTAGGGTGGTAAATATTTTGAATAAATTTACAATGAACATCCCTAAACTCCAAATCAATGAATAAAACCCTTAATTATCAATATTTACTATCGTTTCATTAAATATTTTCATTATTTTTTTTTTTTTTTAGTTTTCCCCATTACAAATTTACACGATATGATATTTTAATGCATCTTATGCATGTTTTACCACGTGGAGATAAAGCGTCTCTCCAAAAAGCAAGGTAAGATCGTTACATAGGCGTAGAGAGCGGGGAGACTGGGGGCTCCCAGTCAAAAATGTGAGGGGCTGAAGTATGCTTCCGCCCCCCCCCCCCAAGATCCAAGGGCAAAAACCCCTTATTTGTCTTTTCTGTAAGAAATGTCAAAAATTTGCAGTAATTTTCCTTAAAGTTTGTCCAAAATGTTGCACCAAATTGCATCTGAGGTCCCTTAAATACCCAAAAATGTTCCACAGGGGAGGGGAACCCCCTCCCCTATAGACCCCTCTCCCAAGACGGCGATCCGAAACAAGGTTCCGCCCCCCCCCCCCGTCGCGAAAAGCTTCCTACGCCTATGGATCGTTATAAGTTCTACATTGCAATATAATGATCTTCTTGGATAAAATTGATCTGTCGAATGTTTGCCTGCATAGCGGCTCCCTTTAACTTCGCCACACTGGGTAACCTTAGCGAAAGGCTAAACAAAAAACCCGTCAGCTATGCGCAGACTAGTCAAATTTATAAACCATATCTGGAAAGGTTAACGAAAAAATGTGGCAATGGTGATTCGCTTCAGTGTTTTCAAGTTATCATTTGTGGTAACAAAATAGCATTTTCTCATATAGACGAGGTTTCTCCACCATACTTTTGTTAAAGCCCTTAGACTATATGGCATTGGAAAATATACATCTGGCAGTTTTCACTTTGTGCTTCTGAAGGCGAAAAATCAGAATGGTCAGAATGGCCAGTTTCATCCATACCCATAGCCAGACAACGTGCTGAAGAGGGCGAGAAAGTTCCCAGACTGTAAGAGGGAAAATCATTTTCAAGGCACGAAATGTGATAACATAAAAGGCAAAGGTAATTTTTGTTCCTACATTTTCTCCCAGGCGTTAATGTTTGTGGGTCCGTCCACTGCTCTTAAGTTATGGACCTGTATTTTCGAACAGAGTACCCATTCTCCCGATTTATCAACTGGTCAACACATGGTTGCACTCAGGCTATATCTGAATCTGGTTGACCCGTGATTTAACCAACCAATTTATGTGCTTGTTGCCAGGCTAAAAGAATAATTGGTGGCAAAAACCCTCGAGTTTGCTGAATGCTTCTTACCTCCAATAATTTGTCGACTAAAAAACGTATATTGTGCTAGACAAAAAGCATAATGTCAGTCCTTAGAAAATAACCTGTTTTCTAAATATCCGCCTCACGACGCTAGATGTGGCTGGAATTAAACACGTAATCCTTAATTGTGATTACTAAACACTGTCTTTATAACTTTACCAAAATGAAAGCTAGATCATATATGAATTTGTACCGTATTAACAGCCCCTCTACAAGCTTCATTGAATTCATCTCAACATAATCATTTGTTGAGAACTGCGAATTATTTTATTTAAAGGATTTTCTTATTGCAAGTAAAATCAAGTCTTGTTATGGATATGTGCCATTTCCATGTCCAGACTTGAAAACAACATAGATCGGTGCAAGAATCATTCAATGGCTTTCCAATACAGGGAAACAACTTTTAATTATATTGCTCTGTAACCACAAATTATTAAAGGTTTATATACCAGTAAACAAAATGAATTAAATTCATGTAACAATTACGATGGGTGTGAGGGACACTTTCTGGGGGGGGGGGGGAGGAGGAGGCTAAGCCGTTTGCCCGACAAACTGTAATAATCCGAATAATGGCCGGATTTTCACAAAATGTGCCAGAGAAATAGGATTTTTTTTTCCAAACTCCGGCTGACCAAGTTCCATTGCGACTAAGTTCCAACTCCCTCTTATAAAAAGATAGCAGAACAATGTGTGTTGAAACAAAGCAAAAGCGTACTTTGTCAGTTTGTAGCGGTAAAATGTTGTATGCCATCCCGAGCAAAGACGCTTTCTGCCTTAATAAAATTTACCATCACTTCCGAAAACATTTAAACAAATATCTACTTTTCTGCATGGGATATTGCTACAACATACCCCTTTTCGCTGATCTGGTTCATGGTAGCAAATAGGTATTGCAATGACAGAAACACCGTAATGTATTCATGATAAATAATTAAGTCAGTTCATTTAGTTAGGCTATGTGATTTCGCACATTTAATCTAATCAATGCAATGGTTCCACACATCCTAACAAGCGAAACAAAAATTCAAATTTCTCTGATACAGCTACGAAAATAGCCTACATTTTATGGTAGGCCTATAAATATTTTCATTATAATATATCCCACTTAATTTTAAGGATTGCAAGTTCTCGACATTGGTAAGGGCGGAAGCCATAGTCCAAAACCAGGACAAAAGCGACTGAATACTGCATGGAAGAATGGTTAATAAACATTTCGGTGCTATTGGGGCGGGGCAAATTTGGGGCTTTTAGTTAACTAAACAAACATTCAAAGGTTGTATTTTAAACATCACCTGTCCACAGTTTTCAGAACGCGTGGGATAGTATCTGGACCAGGGATGGCGCCAGGGTTTGCCCGACAGGAGACCAAGCTCCCCGACGAGGGGCCAGCAACCCGAAGCCTCGATGAGGGAGATATAGTGCCGAAACGATGTTTGAAATAAAATTTTGGCGCGCGAAGAGCGCCGAAAATTTCGGACTCTAAATGGAAAAAATTGAAAAAGTTGGGCTTTTACCACGGAAAATTTGAAAAAAAATTGGGTTTTTAAGAAGAAAATTGGAAAATCTGGGGGTTTTATTGAAGAATTTGCCCAAATTTAGACCAAAATTAAGTAAATCGTTGGGGCGACTGCCCGTTGTCAGGGACTACATATTTTATCGTATACACAGTAGCTCCCCGAAACCGGAAAATTTCCCCGACGGGGAGGGGGGCAGCCTTCCCCGACGGAGAGCCATGGCCCCCTGCCCCCCATCTGGCGCCACCACTGTTCTGGACATTTTTCTTCTTACTCTTCACCAATGGTCCAGAATTGAAATTGAAAGGTGTTGAAAACAGACTGTTCAAAGTGTCTAAGTCCGTTATTCAAATTTCTTTGTTAAGGCTACGAAAACGCCCTATAAACAGTTTAAAATTCTTTTATTTTCTTTACTTTTTGAGCTCTTTAGGACTCAATAAATTTTTCATTTTGTCTCACAGCATTTTATAAGTCTCGTCATATTAAAGTGTGTCAAAAATACTAAAATTTTGAAAAATTGACCTTTTTGACCTTTGACCTTAAAAATTTGCATGTTCGGGAACTTTTAAAAAGTGACAACCAACTTAAAATTGAAAGTTACATTATAAACAATAGTTTTTGCATGGTCGCTATATTTTACAAATCGGTACCGGGTAAGTCAATTTTTAGAGCTCTTTTTCAAATTTGCCGCTAGACTAAACTCTTTCATAGTGACATTAAGGGTATTTTTTACTTCTGTTTACAACTTAATCTGGGTCAATCGCTCTTCGTTTCGCTAAGATATGATTGTTTCATTACCGCGAACGGTGAAAAATTCTCGGGGTGTCCATTAATATTTCTCATTTTCCTTTTTTTTTTAATCAAGTGGGAAAATCAAGTTGTGTTAATCTGAAAGGGACATACCGGGAGAGACTAATGTTTTTTGCTTTAAAATCAGTTTAATCCAAATAAATAACCGCCCATTCTTGAAAGTTATGGTAAATTTACTACAAATTCATCAACGCCCTTGTAACAGTTAAGGTAATAGTCTTGGGTGGATGAGCGTGTATTTGATGTCCTTTAAATACCCCACAGCTTCCGAGGGCGTTGAATCTGACCCTCACTGAAGCGTTGCTCCCCGGCCCACCAATGGCCGTACCTCACGTGTTTGGGGAGCACTTCCGCGCTCCCCAGAGGCGTCTTAGGCAGCATTTGGTATCTACCCCGATTCGCCCCAGACTTTCAGATTAGCCCCCACACTTTCAGTCATCAAATCCCGCCCCTGATCGTAAAGTTTCAAAGTTCAACGAACATTACAGGTAATACATCGAAGCACGAAAAGCAAACTTTTAAAGTCACTAATGCACAACAGAAACGTCGTTATCACATCCGATGACAATGGTCGTGCCTTTGTTAATCAAGATACCAATAATTACATTAAATCTGCTACACTAGAATTGAACAGGATTTCCGTACCGTAGAAGAAATGCTCCAATTATAGACCCTCTTACAGTTGTAGTGACAAAGATAATTCACCAAAAACAGAAAGAAAATGACATTGATGACTCTGCCTCTAAATTATACAGTAGAGGGTTTCGTCTTTTCGCTGTTCTTTCCGTTCCCTAAGGCACACAACGACCACATGACCAGCCCGAAGAGTGACAGTGAGACCAGCTTTTTCATGATGTGGCTCTCTTATTGAAAACCGTCTGAATTTCTTGATTATCACCGTTAGCCTGATATATGATCGAGGTACCTCCTCATGTCCGTGAAAAGATCATCACAGAGGACTTTGTAATGTGTGTATGTGTAATACAAACATATCAGCCATGTACCCAAACACGTTGCACCAGCTCGCCACTGAAGGGTCAGTGACACCCGTAGAAGGCGGCATGAACGAGTCAGTAAATCTTAAAGGAAAATTCGATAAAGTAAAATTAAAAATGGAACTTTCCAAAGGTTAGTTATTTAGTTAGATGGGACTTTACGACACACCAATACGAATGTGTTATATAGTGTCACCAAGGTAAAGAAAGGTACAATGTTGGGGTACAAAAATAAAAAGACTCAATTTTCACACAAATGTACAGGTAATGCGGGAGTATGTCAAAAACTTTTATACAGTTTACTTTCCTTGAGAAAGCCCAGAATAAGGGAGGGATCTGTCTGCTCAAACAATGTTTTTAGGTCTGGAACAGCATAGTATTTCTGGCGAATATGGGAGTATTCATAACAGTCAACGAGAATGTGACTGACGGTGAAAGCACAATCACAGGGTATACCATATGGTCTCTCATCTCCGTGAAGCAAATAGGCATGGCCATGGTGAGGTAAGTGTGACCGATGCGAGCCCTAGTCAGGACTATATCATCTCTCCGTTTACTGGGGGCTCCATGGTCCCCGGATCCGACCGTTGGTTTA
This sequence comes from Holothuria leucospilota, assembly GCA_029531755.1. NCBI lineage: Eukaryota > Metazoa > Echinodermata > Holothuroidea > Aspidochirotida > Holothuriidae > Holothuria > Holothuria leucospilota. Next base: position 29,310,500 of record CM055964.1, read on the forward strand.
ACTCGGTACAATTTGTTTTCGGGAGAGGAATCCCACAGTTCTTGCCACCTTGATTTCACAAAGCCGTTCATCTTAGGGCGGTAATCTGTGTAAGGCAAGTAGATATTGGTGACATCCATCTGTAGGGCTTCTTTAGCAAGTGTATCGACTTTTTCATTTCCTTGAATGCCCACGTGACTAGGGACCCATGCTAGCACAACTGATTTTTGTAGTTGAACCAATTTGGAGTAAGCTTCACGGAGAGCTGTTACTAAAGGGTGTTTTAGCTTATGACCCTTTAGTGCTAAAAGACTTAATAGTGAGTCTGTGAACACAATGAACTGGTGCCTGTCTGAGGTTTCAATCCGATGGAATCTTTAGTGTCTGGAGTTCGGCCGTGAATATTGATGCATCATCTGGTAGTCTGGCTTGCAAGGATGCATCACGGCTTGACGCCGCTGCCGCAATCCTGTTAGTGGCTTTAGAGCCGTCAGTATAGATTGCATGATACTGATGATATTTATGTCTCAGCTCATTAAAGCTAGCCCGAAACACTAGTTCATTTGTTGAGTTCTTTAGATATTTCCTTAGACTAAGGTCAACAGCTGGTTCGTCCAGCTTCCAGGGAGGAGTGGTGGGGAAGGTAAACTGTGCCACAAAATCATGGTTATTGCACACCTGTGATAGAGCTTCCCTAACGCGAATAGCAAATGGAGGGATAGCTGATGGTTTTCTCATATATATGTCACCAAACCTATGGTGGAAGGCAGTCTCAAAGGTATGGCTGTGTCTATGGCTCCTCAGTTTGAGGGCAAACTGAAGTGACAACTTCTTCCATCTTAAATGGAGGGGTGGTTCATTCGCTTCGATGTAAAGACTCTGCATTGGGGAGGTACGGAAAGCTCCCAGACAGATCCTAAGACCTTGGGTATGTATGGGTAGGAGTCTCCTGAGGTATGACTCACGTGCAGAGCTGTAAACAACACAACCATAATCCGCGCCCAGTCCATCTTTGAGACAACCTTCAACAGGTTTAGTGCTCCCTGGCACTTCCGCCTGAGATAATCGATGTGGGCTTTGAAGTTGAGCTTATTGTCAAGTATTAGGCCAAGGAACTTTGTCTGGGGAACAACTGGGATGTGGACACCGTTCAAACTCAAGACTGGGTCGCTATGGGCACCTCGCTGGTTGCAAAAGTGCATGCAAACGGTTTTGGTCTCAGAAAAACGGAATCCGTTTTGGTCAGCCAAACGCTGGATGTTATTCAGACAGTTTTGCATCAGTCTCTCTATAGACCTCATGTTCCGTGAGGAACAGGTAATAGAAAAGTCATCCACAAACAAGGACTTTTCAATCCCAGTGTTCAACACACTGGCGATGCTATTTATTTTCATGATAAACAGAGTTACTGACAAGAGGCTACCTCGGGGGACACCCATTTCCTGACTATGTAACCCTGACAACACGCTCCCCACACGTACACGAAACACACGATCTTTCAGGAAATTTTGAATGAAAAGCGGCATTCTGCCTCTCAGACCCGCACTGTGCAAGTCTTTCAGAACGTCATATTTCCAAGTGGTATCGTATGCTTTCTCCAGATCGAAAAATACCGAAACAACATGGTGTCCACGGACAAATCCGTCCCGAACTTTCCAAAGGTCCAGAGGTTAATTATTACAAACATCATAATTATATGAAAAGAAAATGAAAGGCATAATATTTATTCCCCACTTTCTTCCATCTTCAAATGGGTTTTAGTAGCCTAATCCTGGAGTTATCTACATTAGACATGACTAAAACTGTTAAATCACAGAATATCATCCTGAAACTTATTGGAAGGCTAAGGCTTTTTCTCGTGCTTTTTTCCTTATATGAAACAGGTACAAGGACACCTAAGCATCCAAAGCCCCACTTTCTTGTACCACATAATCCTCGTTTACCCACTTTACATTAAATTTCAGTTAAGTTAAAGAATTTATTTGAAAAAGCGAAACTTTGAAAAGGCACCGCACAAAAGTTCGGTAATTACAACTTACAAGTTACCTACAAAATTGTATTGTGCGTGAGGCAATGGCGTTTACGGATTGTTTGAAGAGTTCCTACTTGGTAAGTTTTCCAAATTGGTAAAGCAGTTAACTAAGAGCACAAGATACAAGTAATCGATACACAGGAAGAGAGTGGGCGCCACCCCCCCCCCCCCTCAAAACCAGTTTTGAACCCTGTGCTAATTTTAATTTAACAACAACGATCAACACAGTATCATCAAAAAGGTGCGATAAGGTGTATGGACTTATAAACTGCACTAGCTGTTATAATTTGCTGTATACTTTCAGGTTTTTGAGCTGCGAGCTACTACAAAACCTTCAGGCCTCAAACATAACAATGTAAGTTACCTACAATCTATAAAAAAAAAACACTTTCGTCAAACGGCCATCGCACCGGATATGTGGTTTGACTACAGTTGGTTTCAAGTAACTATTACTGGTTATCTGAAGCGTTAAATAGTCAAGTTATGTGAACAGATTCCAGCTCGATGCCCGACTGACCATATATATGTACTTGGAAACCGGACGTTTTAAGAATGTAGCAGCTATCCCAATAGGCCAACGATCCATCCGTCCAAGGGCTCAACAGTCAACTTCTTATAATAGCATAACATCCAGTTCATAGATCATTAAGATGTTAAAGTTGTTGTAGAAATCAAGAGGGATGCTGGAATAGATCTAAAAATGTTTTCATTTTTATTTTTCAAAAATGGCCGACAACAAGTCATTTTTCTTTACTTTGCAGAGACACAACCCCTAAAAACAAAAGAGAGAAATGCATTAAATTAGTGATTTGAAACATCTTTCTTATGTTTTTGCTTCAGTAGTAATAACGTAAAATAAATAAAATCACTTTCTTTTGTATCGTTTAACTAGTCGTTCTGTGTGTTAATTGTTCTTGCTACCACAGTAAATGTTTTAATCACAAGTTTGCTCCAGAAATACAAGTGGACGAAGTTATTTCCAGTCGATTAAAATTAGAAGGTTTTGTGTGTGTGAAAACTAACATCAAAAGAGGTCCACAGACCTTGTTTCAATGTTCTCTGTGCAAACCTGGGACGTATGCGAAGGGCGACAATCGTTGCTATCGGTGCCCAAGGGGTAAGCTATGTCTGAGAACTACTGTATTCATTTTCCGAATTGATATGATGATATCAATTTCCAAAAGATGGTTGTTGGGCATTTTGCCAGTCAAACAAACATTAGAACATTATGTCACAATTAATAGTATCTGAGGTCTTGCTGAGCGCTTCTCCGTTGGAACATTAGTACTTGCAGTTGTTGTTTTAGACACCAAGATATTTACACAAAAAAGCTGATGTCACATTTAAAACCTCTGTCAAGACATGATTGTTTCACGAGGAATTAATAAATGAATGAATGATAGAATCAGAAAGAAAACGCGAAGTTGCAACCTCTCTAGAATTGTGTTTGAAATATTTCGTGATTTTTAACTTTTCTGCAGGCGGTTTCTACCAAGACGCGGTTGGTGTAAAGTCATCTTCTGTCTTTGAAGTAGGTTGCAAAAGATGTAACAATGGAACTTTCGTAAACTTTAAAGGAGGTGCATCAGCAGAAGATTGTCAAGTTTGTCCTGAAGGAACACATAAGAATATGACTGCAGGATTTAGAGCATGTTCCTGCAAAGACGGTTATGCTCGAACAGATCGGTTCGGACCATGTTATCGGTGCAACCAAACAGGATTAAATTGTAGAGGTCTTCAAGATTATCAATCTGTGATGAAAGGGTACTATTGGTATTGGCATTTCAAGGGTGCTGACAATGAAGAGTACAGAAAATTTGTTAAAAACCTACTGGAAGAATCTGAAAATTTTGATAATAATACCTTCTATTCTCAACAAATTCCAAGGGTTCATAGATGCCCCCGTCCTGATAGTTGCAACACAAACCAGACTGGTGACGCGCCAGTACGGGGAACTTGTTCGGAGGGCTATACAGGATGGTTGTGCAATAAATGCTCTCGCGGTTATTTCTCCCTATTACAAAAATGCATTAAATGTCCATCAACTTTGATTCTCCTCTTGGAGACATTCTTTACTACTGTGTTGTCGGTAACAATCTGCTATGTAATATGGACGCAGTACGTAAAACACAAGAAACGAAACTCTGACGAACGAAACCTCTTGGACATTATAGTATCTAGATTCAAGATAAGTCTTGGTTTCTACCAGGTGCTTGGGGAGTTTTTCTCTTCCATAAAAGATGTTCGTTGGGTAGGAATGTTTGATTTTATGGGTGAAGTATTCTCCTACATAAGACTTAACGTATTGCGAATCTTCTTTCGACCTCAATGCTTTGACGAGTCTTTATACATCAACCCAAAAGTTGAATTTGTTATTGCCCTTGTGATCATCTTCTCTCTTACCGTGATTCCTTTCTTCTTTTACCACACAATAAAAATATATCTTAAATTTACACATGGGTCCCTGAACATTCAGTCAAGAGTAAAACTTATGAAAGCGAAAATTTCTACAATCAGCCTTGTTTTATTGTTTGTGACATATCCTCCTATCTGCACCGCCATATTTCAAATCTACGATCGTGCGTGTGAAGAATACTGTGCAGATTTGAATAACAAAAGTTGCCGTATCGTTCTCAGATCCGATTTTGCATTAAAATGCACTGACTTGGGTGTTTATCGTGTATTTGCGTATGTGGCAACAGCAGCATACACCGTTGCATTTCCTATTGCTGTCTACTATCTGCTGAGGAAGTACTGTGCACCAAAGATGACAGAAACTCATGTAAGTTCCGGGATTGAAAATGACGATGCTGCACCTCTTCTCTCTATTGAATGTGATGAAATGAACATCCCAATCGGGTTGAAGTTTCTCTGTGAAAATTACAAGCCGCAGTTTTGGTACTGGGAAATCGTTGAGCTAACCAGGAAAGTGACTCAAACAGCACTGTTGACATTACTTGGTTGGGAAGATAAACTAACGGTCCTGCTGACTATTGGTGTGTCCGTGTTGTTCCTAACTCTACATGCGAGGTACAGACCAATGAAGAGTCTCCTCGAGCAACGACTACAGGTAATAAACTAACATTAAGAGCAGATGTAATGACACTTGGAGATATAATTATTATATGAGATACCTTTGAATAATACCTTCTGTAAACTTTGTTAATGCGTTCAACATTGATTGACGTTTATGTTTTTATGAACACTATCGAATCTTTACATAATTGTTAAGATGCAACGCCTTTAGGCTACGCAACATCTTAAATCACAAGAAATGAGAAACATGCAAATTATAAGTGGCACTTATTTCCTTTCTTGTTGAGTCTCACGGATATGGTTCCATCAAAAACCCAGTTGCGTCAGATTTTGCTTCCTCTTGAATACTGCATTAAAATAAATAATACTTACCATGGACTCATCAACTTAGTCATTTCAACATGTTTTAGAGATGTATTCAGATTAGTTTGGAGCAGGGTGCAAACTACATTTTCTTTCAGAACACCACTTTTCAAATGTTGTGGAAAATATCACTCCTATAAGAGCTTATGGGGACACGTTTGGGGTGCACATGTACCTCTTGTTATTATTTTTGTTGCCAATTAGTTACTGGAAGGTTTCGTAAGCATTTGGTACTTCTTTGTCCTCCTGCCACGTCCTTCGTGGGGCAAGTTGTGCTGCTGCCGGGTCTAATTGTCAGCCACAAGTCCTGTATATTATTTGTATGGTGAATGTAAGCACATTAGAAGCAATTTAATATTAGAATTCTTATTACTGTTAAAAATAATTCTTTGTTTAGATAGGATACATTCCGCATGAACAAATACATTTGTGCCTCCGGTGTTGATTCCATATTCCTCACGTCTTCTACTACTTAAAAAGTTTCTCAACTGCCATATAAGCATAACTAACTTAATTGATTAATAAAATGGTTAAATAAATATGTAAAACCTGTACCCATCCAGGGGAGTAACAAAACCACACCTCTTTAACTGCTAAGGACATAACACAAAGGTGTTCTAAATTATGACACACAGATGAATTTTCACAAGAGAAAAACTCTAAAAAAAGACAAAGCAATTACTTATAATTATGTAAAATATTTTGTTTGGCCATAATTTTCTTCCAGATGTTTTCTCTGAGTGTTATTCTCATAAACGTTTTGGTGGCTGCAATGGCAATGACTGTTCCCGATCAATATGAACAGCGTTTGGCGATAATCATACTTCTCTTGAATATATCGGTCATCGTTATCTTGATGAGTAAGTAAAAAGTCTTATTTGTATTCAAAACCAACATGCCAGGTACATTCAAAAGAATGCCAGGCCCTATGCCATTTCATACATATTTCATTATATTGTCCCATAGTTTTATCAAAGTTTTTGACTTTACTGTCTTTCCGACAAACCGAAAAGTCAGCATTTCGTCTGAAATTACAGTACGATACCAATGGTGATTCTTTTCTGTGGTAAAGGTGCAAACGGTAGTGACCACTGGCATGAAACTAACCCCAGTGTCGCCTGAGTGAAGAACCTCCAAGGTCCACCGTTCAACTTAGTCTATAATTTATATTACAATACATACTCTACATTTTGTACACCGATGAAAATCGAGCTAATCACAAATCATAACATGTTCATCTTGAATACCCGAATACTGCTCTTGCTCTCTTTGAGGTCTGTGGTTGATTTTGTAGACTATTGAACCACGAACGTTCCCTCCCGTTACGCACAGGTAATTGCATGTGATTAAGGTAACGTTACCATAATATATGATATAATCTATTAAAAGCAATAAAACGCTGGTAAAGTATTTCAAAAGTTCTCTGACACAAATATATCCGTAAGTAGTGTCCCCACAAAACAATCAAACACTAGGTTAGCGCATTACGTTTCCATTGCATTGTTGAAGTTTGCTAAACATGCAAAAACCTTCATATTGTGTTTGTGAAAACATCAGACCGTTAAATGTATAGTAACCTATTGGTTTTACCTGTTGCAAGACGTGTAAATTTGGTACTATCAATGTAAATATAATAGAAAGGGACAACGCTTTACGCGTTTTCGAAAGTATTATGGGTTTAAGCCACATTTGTCAGAGTATTATAGGTAAATAAAACGCCCGGACTCCAAAACTGGATAAAAGACGATTTATGTGACCTACCAGCCCCCATATTTACACTGTATTTTGGACTTAAATTAACGTGATATGTAATTTGTTGACATGATTTTAGGAAAATATTTCTGAATAAGTTTCATGGAACGCAGTGTGTTCTTGGATTAATTTAGGCAACCCCATATCTTGGTTTTATGTTTGAAAGTAAAGCAACTAATTACCAGATGTACTAAATATGTGATTTTACAAGTGATTTCCTTTTTCATGTTAGTCGAAGCTGTTCTAGGGGTCATGGTGCAAATGAAAAGACTGCAATTTTACAGAAGGATTTACGACCCACGACGATTTCGGCAGAGCCACTCCGTTAACAATGAGAACACAGAAGAGGAATAAAGGCAACAATATCAGAGTGGATAAGCAGAGATAAAAATCTGACATTCAATTTGTGACAAATTAATGACAATAACGCATTACTGTATTTCCTTTCATTGATGAAATCACTTTACAAAGCCACGAGAGTGTGCAGGAGAAAAGTGGTATTTAATTTTAAAGAAAAACGTAGTAGTGTTGATTAATATAAAGTTATGATGTCACGTGCGCTAGCTCCAAGTTCTCTTTGGGTCGAAATTGCGGTAACTGTATGTGCTAATAGGCTAATTCACAAACTACAAATGGGAGTTGATTGCATATTGTTCATTAATTGATACACTTATATTGTGCACTACATGTTGCCATGAAATGGTGCTGAATAAATATTTTCTAAGCAATCCCCACCTCAACCCCTCCCCCCTTATCTCGCTTCTGCCAGATTGTCGGGTAATTGTTATTCCGTCAGGCAATTAACACCTTATCGGACAAGTTCTGGCACTACATCTGTTTGGGATACCAAAGTTTCTCCATACTCGTGTCACACGCAGGGTGGATGCAGAAATCGCAGTAAGAGACTTGTATCAGAGTGGAATTTCCTACAAGCTAGAGTGCTTGGGATACTTTAGTTGGCAAAACATGGCACTACAGCCCCCAATCAGAATGCCCTGGTGACCCCCTGGTTTCTCGTGACACTAGCCTTGACTGCACTTACAATGCCAATTTAGGATATGTAGGTCAAAAAGGTACATATTTGATACCTGGTGTGAAGGTAATGCCCCTGGGGACGTTAGTATGATGCTTTTAACAGAAATCTGAAACACTACAGGGGAGCACACCAAGCACTTTACAAAAATTACAGTTGTAATTATTTTGAACGAAAATTCAAATGAGCAGCTTCCGATGGGAATGACAGAGGGAAGAGTAAAAGAATGACTTAAGGGTTAGAGGATTAATATGCATATTTCATCATGCTTATTCTTTGTAAATACACTTAAAGAACTTTAAACATTCCTGTATAAAGGCTAATATACTCAAATCATGTACACCATGCTACAAATGTTGCCCATAATATAAGGTTACCACCTAATCGCCTTTTGATGCAAGCTTGAGGTTGGACTTGTAAGATTATTTTTCTGAAAATCGTTCGCGCGAAAATAATTCCATGCATCATCTTTCTCATAATGATGGTGAAGCATGGAGTATTATTTGTGGCAACTAAGACTGAAGCGGGCCATAAATTTTATATTACAATCGTATAAAACCTTGCAGTCCCATATTTGAATAAAAGTACAAAATGCCATTTCCGTTCATTTTCAAGTGTTATCTTTGAAATACCGTAACTTTCTTTTTTCGTAAGCAAAACACTTGTTGTTTTCAGGCATTATCACCCATGTATATACACTGTGTTCAGGTGTTTTGGAAAGTCTCAATTCATCATTGAGAGAGCTTTTTGAAATGTAGGAAATATGTAAATTGGTGCAATTCATATTTTGGAGAAAAATGGTCAAAAATTACAAAATGTAATGTACATATAAAGTAACCATTACGCTTGTTAGGTAGGTAGATGTAAAATATCATTTTTATTTACATTATAGCATTTGTTGATCTTGAGAGTATGGACCAAATGAGTCAGTTTTATCTAACTTTAGAATGATCAGCTCATACAATACCTGTCACACATAATTTCCTATAGCACTGCACAAAGTAATTATGGCACAATTATATTTTCTCCATTTGTAATAAACTCGGCATGATGTAATTTGTGAATAACGTTCTTCCAGGGCGTGTAGTCAAATAGAGAATTGGGTTACAAACATACGTGACATTTTGCTGTTTCGTGTTATGTACACCGCCTGCTTAAGAAAAGGCTGATTTTTAGCAATTATAGTGGATTGGTATGAGAGTTTAGCAGCAGGTAAGCATGAAAGTGAAAAGATTACAGGCGCAACTTGGAGAGAAACTTTGCTGAATTTCCAAGATGCAAGTTTGCAGCAAATGGATACCGATCTCAACCATCCCATTTACAGTCACATTGCTTTCTTCTGATCAAGGAGCTGTTACCGATATAGACCCAAACCTAATCCGATTACATCTATCAAATAATATGCACTTGAACGTAATTTAATCCTTTTTCATGGGGAGAGACTTTGTTTGACAGGTTATTTAGTTCCTTTCCTAAATTTGTTTGACTTAAACTTCCCATTCAGATTTTGATCTTTTTATAGAGTATCGTAATCCTCTGTCAACGATTTGTTAAAGAGAATGCTTTGAATTGATCTGCTTTGCCGACAAGGGCAAAACCTTTGTCATATTTCTAATATAAGCTACTATAAATGCACTTTTAAGTGATCCAATTCTATTACTATTCTAATTTCTTCCCAAACTTAGCATGATATCTTTTGTCAAGGACGATGGGCTATTTTTTGTTGATTAGTGCTGAAGATTTCAAGTTTGTTCCTCAAGTCGGAAAACATGTATAATTTATCAAAAATTTAGCTGAAGCTTTATTGAACTCTTTTGCAAAGTGTTAACTGGGGAAAAGAAATAGAATAATCTTTATTTTCCTTTCTGACTGGTAATGCTACAGGTATGGGGCAAATAAAACAAGAACTCTTAGTGATCTAGCAGAAACAAGAACCAGTTGTTGCCACTTCTTAATCCCTCCTGTGTTATATAGGGTTTACAAGAGCAAGATAATGACGACTTTAATGTCGTCAACCTACATAGTTTCAAGTAAAGGGCAAGAGTTGGGTCTCCATCCGTAACAGCTCCCTACTCTGATCACCTGAAAGCAAATTCATGACAAATACGATGGAATCCCTTTTTTGTCATAACTTCTGATTCTCCTGGGAAAAATCAAGAAGGATCATGTGAGAAAATATATAGCTTACAAATTAGGAAGACCTATCGGACAATTAGACAAACGTGCAAAACAACATATCCCCAGTCCGTGGGTGTGTTCCACTTCAGATATCAAAGACAACAGTGAAACTAAAACGTTTGCTGATGAATTGACTGTGAAGAAAATGTGTGTCCAAATCCGAAGTTTTTACTTTTAAGACATTTTTCTTAAGAATGATCCCTAAGAAGTAACTGTGGTTCTATATCAAGCATTATGATGATTATTCTAACAACTGTAAGGGTCACGTTAGATGCATGACATGAACATATAACATGTTTAGAAGGGCTGGTATACCGTGATAAATTTAAGGTTCGTCTTGATATTTAACATCGAAATGTTTACTGTTAATGTTTATTTCAAAAACGGTTAGTACGTTTTATGAATTGCTTGCCAGACAAACATAGTTCATAATATACGATTCGGTATTGTGCACATGATAAAAACGATGCAAAACCCACAGGGTAGAAATTCCTAGTACCACCACTCGATGTTAATATGAAAAATCCTTAAAGGAAAATAATCTTGAGAAACAAAACTGTATTATATACCCCTTATGGCTAAACGGAGTATTTCCATCTGTGAAACGTAGACAAGCAGTCTTTATTCCTGTATAAGAGATATATTTTAATAATAGGATATAATAGGAATAAGTTAATTCCCTTGACTTGCACTCTAAACTTGTCCGGTTCCAGAGTCCCAGATGTTTCAAAACAAATTTGGTGACTGCTTATTCCCTGTTATGGAAGAGTTCATTTCGTTCGCCAGTGGCGTATCCAGGGGCTAGCAGGCCATGCCCCCCATTGAAAAATGAGGAAAAATAAAAAAGGCGAAAAGGGGGCGAAAAATAAAGAGAGAATTGAAAAAGAAGGGCGAGAAAAGAGGAGAAAAGGGAGGGAGAAACGAAAAATAAGGATATGTATATATATATATATATATATATATATATATATATATATATATATAATTCGTCAAAATCAGTGACTAAAATTACAGTCGTTTGTATTCAAGTACATTAATTTGCTCCTGACTGTGGGCAACTAGACATCAAAGCTTTGTTGCCTGCTAAGTCCCTTTGTTAGATGCATTTGGCAAGGATAAGGTTGCCTAGGTATCACACAAAGAGGTAAATAACGTAAAACGCAATGATCCCTGATATTCCCTACGCGCTAAAGTGGATCAAATTGGATTAACATAAACTAAATCTTTTTCCCATGTATCTCCAGCTAATACCACCTCCCTGATTTTATCAGGGAGTTTGTGTCAAATAGCAACTCCCTGATTTCACCTAGCCTGGTTACCTTTTACTGTTTTTACCAGTTTCGCCATCACGGGGAGGAGGGCATGGGTGCACCTGCCCTCCAATTGATCTCCGAAAATTTTCCCGAAATTTTAAAATGAGTCGCAAAGCGTTTAAGATATAGATTTCTGTAAAGGGTAGGATGAGTTGTGTTTCTGACTGAATGGTAAATCTATTTTAATCATTTCTTTATCCACAAGTCGTTCTCAAACAAATCAAAATTCCCGCAAATCCTTCTCAATGTACCATAATTTTTGCTCTCTCCGCGCGCCCTTACAGCCCCACCACATTACTGTGCTTACTATCAATATCGTCTCAAACATATTTGCATTATTCAATCGTGAATTTTCTGTAATTACGTAGATTTTTCTTGTGCATAGGAGTCATTTTGGAAGAGCACAGCATTTTATGAAATCGACATGATTTATCATTTCATTTAGTGCTGTCTCGAACTTCTCGTCCATTCCCCGCACGGTAAAGGGTTTTGGTGTAAGGTCACTTTGCCATTTACAAATTCCCTTCCAAGTTCCCTTGCGATTTTCCTTATTTCACCCATCGTGTCTACATAAACTAATGTCAGTGATAATAAAACTGGTCAAAGCCTTTACATAAAAATAAAACGAGTGCGTCATTAAACGTATTATATGATGTTTCAAACTACCATTGCTCAATTCACCAATTCGTAGGACGGAGATTCCCAAATAGTGCCCTCAAACCGGGTATAGCCTCTAGGACGTCCCTGGAGGTGACCAGGCACGACAATCACTACTACTATTTTATCTATCACACTGAGGGACTGGCGGACTGGACAAAGAACACTGGTGGACTGAACAAAGAAAACCGGGGGACTGAACAAAGAACGCTGGGCGACTGGACAGAGAACACTAAGGGACTGGACAATGAAAAGAGAAGTGAAGCATCAGGGAGGAGTCCTTATTACAGGTCTCAAAACATTCTTTAAGCAAAGGAAATGAGATATATCAGCTCAAGAAAGGGCCATGATTACAAAGAGCTTCACGAGTGACGGTACAATTGTTGACATGCCAAGTCGATCCCACAGAACCTGTGGACATCCGGCGAGGGCCAACTCGGATGAAGCGAGGCCCAACTCGGCTAACACCTTTTGTTTACACAGGACAGATAAGCACGGTTGGCTAGAACTGGAAGAAAATTTAGCCTTGCATATCTCCCCCAACTTTATTTTTTTTTTCAGTACGATACGTCACTTGCTTAGTAGTCCTAAATCGATGTTTTAAACGTAAAAATTGAAGCAATATCGGCTGAAATAGTAAACATGGGGTGCATTCAACAGCCATGGACTTCCTCCCCCTTTTAAACTGTTTCTCAACAAACATCCGGCTAATCCTTCTGTACGTGTTTTCTTCCACAGAAAAGGCACTAGGTCAAGGCCAACTCGGATATCGGCTCTGCCTGTAATTAGGTTTTTTGGTATAGTTTATTTTAAACATGAACGTTTTTTTCTCAGCTGCATAAAAACGCAGAATAATTGGAACTTTATGTAATATACTCAAGCCTTTTTGATGCTAACATTTAAAAATCTGAGAGAACTCAATTAATTATGCAAGTAGCAGCAAGCACAATGTTTTTATCTGGCAACAAAGTCACCGTTCACTCGCACAGGTGAAACAGCCATCCTCAAGTCAAAAGAGTGAGACGTTGTTATTCTAACGCATACACACTGGACGGGTTTGAATTATAAAGGATTGCTTTAAAGCTATTCGGATTCACGCAAGTGTCTAGGTGTCTGGGGTGTTTTTTCAGTATGTTTTTACCTAAACTAACGTTACTTTCTGACAACGATGCTTACGGTCCCGGATTGTTTTTTTCTATGTAAATCGTACGTTATTTGTACTAATAGAAAACAGTAGGTGCAGTAAGTCCTACGTAAAACGGTTTGAAAATTTTAAGTGGTCTGCAGCTTGTAAAAGTTACATATGGTTGCAAGACTTTATAATCAATCTCTGGAACCTCAGTGTCGAGTCCCGTCGCGCTATTCTAAATAAATGCGTTGAAAATTATGATTGCCACCAGAGGCATACTTCAATACAGTCATTATGACGCAAGGGTGGACTGGCTCTTTGAGAGGCTTCGGAAAAGTAAAGGGGCAGTAATCGTGACAGACAGGTTGTTTCTTTTCAGAAACTGACCACAAATGGCCCTTAACCCGAGCGGACTGGAAGGTGATCGCCACATCCCATCAGGCAACTGCCAATCCGCCTCTCATTCTTAGTAATGATTGAGAATTCTGAGTAATGCATAAATCATTCTTAGAGCAGCTTGACTGCGCGGCAAGGGGTGTGGTAGGACGTGGCCGGGGTGGGGTTAAGAAGATGTTACCAAGCCCGTAGCCAGGTAGCAGGGGTGGATCCCCTGTACAAAAAACATCGTCCGCCTCAAACTTGCGTTTTAGTATACTCGCACCCCTTATAAATATTTCACCCAAGCCCTGGAGGCCATCTCGCCTCCAATTTCAGTACCTTGTCTGACTTCCGGCCTGGATATTACACAGGCGGAAATGACGACGGCTAGGGGGATATCCTCCCCCACCCTTTTTTAGCAATGCTCCCATTGACTTTCAAGCTTTCCCTCAGTAAATTGTATTCTTTTCCTCTCAGTTTTTTGCTGAAACACCCCATACCGTGGGATAAAGGATAAAGGAGCGTTACTCTTGACTTAACTAGCCCTAGTATTACAAAACACTTCTTTCATGCGAGTTGACTAAGGCAACTACGTAATCATAGATTAAAATAAATCCCGGCCTATTTTATATTATATTTTATATTTTTCACTCAATTTACACTGCATGCATTGTCATTTAATGACAACTTTTGCCGCACCATACTTAGGACGTAACGGCCCAACAGGCCACAATGCTGGTGAGCTAGGCTGACAACACCCATTTAGATATCGCTGTAAACGGGACTGAAAGTGTGGGATATATGGCAGCTTGTCTTCCGTCTTGTCAGGCTTATCTGGTTATATTCGGACGCGTAACATGAAAGGGTGATTTTACGGTTACATAAATGCAGTGCAGGAAAGGACCGTACAACTTGAAGGATAGAATTAAACACTGCTTGTTTCTCTAGTAGCCTATAGTCGTTTAATTCAACGAACAATTGTAAATGATAGAACGCGAAGGTTAGCTAATGAAACAGGGATTTAAAATACAACTTGCACTTTACTTTCAGGGCCTTTGACTAAAATTGGTCTCGTAATAACAAAAACTTGCTTTCAAAAGTAAGTAGCTTATCCAACCTCAGTTAGTTTCCTGTTCGAACAAACGAGGTTAGTGTAGGGAGTAGGCTCAAGTGCTACACAGCCTGTGTTTGAAGACTTGAGGTTAGTCAGGCTCAAACTTATTCAGCTTGAATAAGCATCCAATGAGGAAGATAAACAATTTAGCCATGTCCACTGACAGGTTCCGTGGGCTCAACCTGTCATGGTGTATAATTTGTTAATTATTCACCACAAAACGAACTCCATAAAGCTCAAATTACCTATATAGTTTCTTAACATCGTGCAGTTACGACAATTACTTACACTTTCATATTCAGTTTCTTTGTTTATTCAAATTGTCCTCGGCGAAGACTTTGAAGTTTCATAGTTTCCTCTTACGCCTGTTCAATTAGAGAAAAGCCTATGCTTGTAACTCAGTTTGCGTTTTATCGAGGATAGGTAACAGACTGACAGAGCTAATTCGTGTTAAGTATTGACAGGTAGGTATATCGACTTCAAAACAGTTAAGTTTTTATTCATTAAAAGACTATTGTGTCGGCCTTTGAACAAAAGCTCAGTAACAGCCCCCGCCCCATTCTCTCACATTAGATTAAGTAAGTATAAAATACTTCAAGTTGGAACAATTACAGATTCACGTAGCCTTTGGAACCAAGGGAGAGGACCTGTAGCCATCTGTTGTTGGGACAAAGCCGACTTCTCTGGTAAGTTACTTTCAAAACTTGTGCAGTTCGATTCCAAAAAAGGATTCGCTTCAGGGTTTTCTCGGGCACAAACAGTTTAGCCCTCGAAAAATGTTTTTCATGCGCCTTTGTAAATACTTCTGTAAAATTGCTACAGTTATTGGCAAATTGTTACTTCTAGCCTACTTACTAAAGGTAAACTTAGCAACAACTTGTACAAGTTGGGGTTAATGTTATGTCTATAATTACAAAGGGCTATAGCCATATTTGCAAGTCTCTTTTAAGAAATATTACACAACAGTTTTCTTAAAGCTATGTACCTAAATATATTAGGTACATAGCGGCCTTGCCCTAGTAGTCTACGATCGAATGCTTAAATTTATTAGAAAATAGATTTTCCCCTGCTTTCTTACATTTTACATCTCGTGTCGTGTATTTCTTTGCCTTTCTCGTAGCAGTAAAGAAAATTCGTTTTCAACTTCAAAAAATATAGATTAGATCTATTCTTAGATACCAAGAAGAAGCTCCTATCTAAACGTGATTGAAAGACGCATGTCTGAGCTTTGTTTAGACATAATAACCTCACTTCAATGATGTGAATGTTTACTTACACCAAAGAGCTTCAGATCAGCTGCTGACCTTTCTCAAACGGTTCAAGTCCTCACCATGTTCAGAATTCTGCCGTGTTCAACTTTGATCTAAATAGAAGCACATGTGTCAATTTCTTGTAAATAATTTTCAATTGGTTTCCTCCGTAGGTGAAATACACATGCCAACGACCATTATGAGAACATATTCCATGTCCAGTGTTTACATTCTTCTGAACGTTGCAATTGGAACGTTCACGATGAACTGTGAAGGAAGTACAGGTATTCCACCTTGTGACCAGATCTTATACTATAGAGTTATCTTTCCCTGTATGTAATGTGTAGGGCTAGGATATTGTACTTCACCTGACATCAGAGATGTGTGAGTGCATGTGCCGTCTCTATTTGAAGCTCGCAACTTACTTACGGCTACAAGCATGTGAAAAGCACTTCACCTTGTTAATATTGTAAATAGTGGGGTTGGCCACATTAAAATTTGTTGCTGGCCTGGTGTATATAGTTGTCCTTGTGTTTATGACACGTCAGGTGTTTTTGTTCCGGAGCACGTCCGTTCCCGAGCACGTAAGGGGCACCCATAGTTACAAAAAGCATTGTACAGACTCAACCTGAACACTCTTCTGTTAATGTAAATGGGTATGTAAATAGTTTTGCCTAGTGAGATTGTAAATAGTCCTGTGTAACTGGCTTGAGTTCGGGATGGATTTATACAAAGTTAACACAGAAATTTCGGTTTGGGTTTTGTTCCTCAGTGCCTGTTTCTATGTACTTAAAAATCTGCTAACCTGTAGTTTTGCGTGAATAAATTTGTAAATTGTCTTATGTAATTAACCTTTGTATATAGTCCTTTGTTCATAGTAACACAATTTTATGTTTGTAGGTGCATGTAAATAGTTTGCTGTTGCGTTGTCCTGGGTAGGACTTTAAACTGCATCCGGTTGTGGAGCTTGTTTAAGCGTGGGGATAATGGGGTTACCCTTTGCCACAGCTGCCTCCGGGGGCACCCTTGGGCAAGGTGCGCCTGTATTTGCCCAGTTCAGTTTGGGTTCCCGAGGAGAGTGGACGTTCCCGATCCCCTACCGGGCTCGTTCGATCTCTTTGGGAAGTTTTGTTTTCGTTACGTGTAGATAGTTGTATATAGTTGTATATACTGTAAGAAAATTGTAAATAGTGATTTTAATGTAACAAATAGACCCTCCCCCCATGTCCCCCTGCGCTGTGGTTGCCTTGGGGCGTGTTGTTGCCATCGGGTGTGTTTGTTGCCTTTGGGCGTGTGTTGTATTGAGATTGTGTTGTTTGGTCGGTGGTGGTGGTTTTTGTTGGTGGTAACAAAGACTCCATGAAGCCGTACCGGAGCTGCAGTGTCCTCGCTGGTCGAGGGATTCGGTCTGGTGTTCTGGGCGATTTCGGTGGTTTGTGTTGTTGGTGTTCGGTTTTTTGGTTGTTGGCCATATGTAAGTGATCCTTTCGCCGGTCTGGCCGTGTCCGTTTTTAGCACGTAAAAAGCACGTTTGCTGTTGCGTATTTGCCCGGTCCGGTTTGGGTTCTCGCCCTTTGTTTCTAGTGCCCGTTTCTACGTACTTAAAAAGAACAACTTACGGTGCGAGAGTTTGCCACTGAAAAAAGTTCAGTTTCTGTACTGCATAATAGGAAATCTACGATTTCATGGGGGACAAATTGGTCAGACATACCTTTTTCTGTTTCTTTTCAATGTTACCACTACTATATGGAATATTTAATAATTTTGTTGCTATACCATACATATGGCGCCCTTTTATTATAGATCTACAATGTAAAGTATTTAAACATTTCAACAGAATTCAATCTCAGGGACAAACAAAGTCGTCATTTGAAAAGAAAGCAAAAGATCTCCGAGGCAAATTCCCTACTTTGAATCACACTTTGTGACATTGAAGAAGGGAGGGTTTTCTTGAGAAAAGCAATCCATACACAATTCCACCAGACAACGCCTTAAACAACACACTATTGAAAACACAAAAGACTTGGGGGATCGTTTCACTTCATTACTGAGGACTTCAAAATTCTTTAATTGTTCTGATCCTCTGGCTGAATACAGGTGCCTGAATACGCACAATGAAGCTTACAATTTATGTGTCACTGGTGAAAGGGCAGAGGTCAAAGTTAACAACTGGGAACTAGATTTTAGCAATTTCATCCTTGTAAGCATGTCTGCAAAACCATGAAAACACTTGAAAAGTAAAAGATGATAAAGGTTTATATAGCCTAGCCTAATAGACCGCTGGATACAAAAGGGCTCGGGTCAAACGTGAATAGAAGACAGAGGTCAGCAAGTCCTAAATAGGAAAATTGGGGACAAACTTCTCCAAGACGTAAGCTGTGCAAGTTCAAACTTGATGGATTAGTGCCGTTTGTTGTAGAATGTTGTTCAATTGTATATTAGCCTATAAGGAACAGGAAATATTACTAGGGTTCATGGGTCATATTTAAAAAACAATGTAAAGACGATTACCCCATCGGCATTTAGGAGATAAGGATTAAGATAGCTCCCATGGACTTATAAACTTGTATTCAGTGTTTCTATTAAAGCAATTTGTCATTATAAACAACATAGTGAAATCAGCAGATGTTCAGTGGAATGCCAAAATAAAGCTGTATCTTACAGTCAAATGTTCCATTTTCACTTTTAGATGATGGAAATTTGGAAATCGTTGTGTGAAACGTTTGTTATCCCTAAAACTTTACATTTGACAGTGAAATGTCCTCAGACAATCATTACTTGGATCTAGAAATGACCATCAGAATACAAGTGAATGTGGGTACACCTAATCAGTGTTCATGCAATGTCTTGTCAAATTTTCTCTGGTATCCTATTGACCTTGTTCTTCACACAGTTGAGAGTGCCTGTGAAAATAATTGCACGTGTAAAAATAAAGGAATTGATTTTTTGGTTGAATGCTCAAGACGTCATCTTACTAAAGTACCATCAAACTTTCCTTCAGAAACCACAATCCTGTAAGTGAATTCCCACTTGTTTAAAAAAATGTTATAAGTGCCAAGTTTTTTTAAACTGCAGCCCGTTATTTGTTGCTAGGAATTGCTTCAATTTCGACAAAGAAATAAGAGTTTGAAATATATGATTCCCATTCATACTGAAAAGCAAAGCAACTTCATGCAGCGATTAAGACAATTGTAAAGATCTTGTGATTGGTTCAATCATGCACTTTCAACAGACGAGTCACATCTGTACCGAATATATTCACGCAATGTCATCGCTGCTCTGATTGAGTTCTAATCTCCACATTGGCCGTCGAACATTTACCAGTTATCATTTATTCTAGGTTCCTGCTTTGTGAACGTATGTTTGCAATACATATATGCGCGCATATCAGAAACACAGCTCAGTGAAGGTTTTATGCGTAATTGTGCACAACAGAACTTTAGATCTATGAACACTTGTTGGCAGAACAAATAAAAATTACTTCGGTTCTGAAAGTACAACGAAGTAGCTGTGTGATCTGGTGAATAACCTCCATAGAATTATAAAGTAATCACGATATCACCGACTAAATCATATGAGTACCTTGAACCAAGATGAAGGCATATGACCCATGCAAGCTTGAGTACAGTGATTGTCGGATTTCATATGTCAATACTTTCCGCGAATAATTGAAAGAGTTGAGGTTTGATTTATTAGGTTCAATTATTGATGAGCATTGGCCAATTAATTCACCCTTTATTTCTTGTAAATATCCAATAAACACTTGAGCAAAGTAGGACGAACAAATGGAGTGAAAAGTAAAGACGATGATTTATGATTTTGGGTTGACTGATTACCCGTATGTTGTAAAAACTCTTCTCCTCAGGGATCTTCGTGAAAACGAAATTTCAGAAATAAGAGCCGATGCCCTGAATGGGGTGCCGAACTTGACAAAACTGTAGGTTAACGTCGGTCGTTTTTATCACGCACTTTCAGTTCCAAATGCACTTCCCTGATAACTTTCTTAGCTCAGTTATTGAAGTACCTAACGATTGGATTATTATTAATAAGGTGCACAATGTGTAAGTATGTTTTGAAATTATGAAGTGTAGATAATTGCCAGCTGCAATAGCCTTTCTCCTAACTCATGTTTTAACCGAGTGAATACATATTATCTTTGGCTATTCTAGTTATTACTAACGAGCAAAAGGAAATAAGTCTAATCCTTTGTTGTGATCTTTGAACGCTTTAATGCTCCAACTTATTATCCTTGGCATTTCAGAGGTTTTGTAGCCTAGTTGATGGTAATTTTGAAATCCCTGTTTGAAGTAAAAGTCCCAAGTGGTTGAAAAGTCGAGCACAGAAACAGCTTAAATGGTTGGTTCCCGAGTGAGCAGCCAGCTAATCTGGGGTCTATCTTAAAGATATTCCCACATGGTGACAGCCGTGTTTGTGTTTATTAGAGTACCCTATGATATTTCAACGAATAGTGCATGCAAACACACGCAAAGCTACATGACAGCTTACACTTATTTGCTTCTCCAGCATTTCTTCTTTTCAAGTTCAAATTGTGATGTAATCAATTTTTATTTAGCATCAAAGTATTATGTCGACTATAAATATACTGAAAAGCTATATTTTGAAACAGATACTTGCAGCAGAACGTGCTGAGCAGTCTGCCGGAAAACTTACTTCAGTCAAATAAACTGTTACGTACATTGTAAGTAAATTTCACTTTAAGATATCACAAGTTTTGTCGTTGGGGTTTCAAAATATATGTAAGTAGCTATCAACTGTGCAGAGATCATAAAATAAATCGACACAATTCGAAATTGGAAAGAAAACAAACCTCTGCTCGCACAGCACGATGATACATCCAACAGGTGTAGTGGCCTGCTTTGTAAGTTAATTCATATTGAGGTATAGTAGTAAACTGTGGGATGTCATAGGTTTGCTTTTATTCCCGTTTCAAAGTATGACATGTTACTAAATGAGCTTGAATAAGCACTTGCTTGCAATTTAATGATGTTGTAATACAAGCTTACATAATAGCTCTGATCTCTTGTGGTGGTTATCCTTTTAGATTCCTTGCCAAAGGCAAAAGGAATCTGTGCAAGTCAATGTATGAGTGGGTGTGTTCGGGACGCCTTGCTTGTGAACACGATATGTCCAGATAGCAATGATGGTAACTTTTCATACTTGGGATAAAGATTAGTTATATCCACAGAAATGTTGCAATAGATTTTGGTTGAGGTAAAAAGCCATTTTAAGTCGCCAGAGGTAAAAAACCGACAACCTTGTAATCACGGTATCCAGACACGAATAAAGGACACTTTCATATTTGGTATTTAGATTTGCCGTGCTAAAAGAAAGAACCCTATTGGTTTTGGTTGAGGTCAAAGGTCATTGGAGGTCACAGAGGTCAAAAAGGAAAGAAGGACACTTTTTACATTTGGTACATTGATTTACCATGTTAAAAAAATCATATTACTTTTGGTAGAGGTCAAATGTCATTTGGGGTTGCCAGAGGTCAAAGACTGAAAACCTTGTAAACACGTTATCTCAAGATAGGAATAACGGGCCCTTTTCATATTTCGTATATAGATTAAACATGTTAAGAGTAAAAAATCTGTTGGTTTTGGTATACGTCAAAGGTCATTCCAGGTCACCAGAGGTGAAACTGCGAAAACCTTGTAAATGGCTCGTAAACATGATATCTCAAGGTAGCAATGGCAGACACTTTTCATATTTTGCATATAGGTTTCCATGTTGAGAGGAAGAACCCTTTTGGTGAAGGTAAAACGTCATTTGGGGTTGCGATATCTCAAGTTAAGAATGACGGACATTTTTCATATTTTGTATTAGACTTGTCATGTAGAAGGAAAGAAAGAACCCTATTGTTTTGGTGGAGGTCAAGGTCATTTTAGGTCACCAGAGATTAAACTGCGAAACCCTTGTAAATGGCTTGTAAATATGATAATTCAAGGTAGAAACGACAGACACATTTCATAGGCTATTTGGTATATAGATTTGTCATGTTAAGAGAAAGAATCCTATTGTTTTTGTGGAAGTCAGACTTCATTTGAGGTCACCAGAGGTCAAAAACCGAAAGACTTGTAATCACGATATCATAAAAAAGCAATGACGGACACTTTTCATATTTTATATATAGATTCGTCATGATGAAAGAAAGACTACTATTGTCTTTGGTAGTGGTCAAAAGTAACTTGAAGTCACCGTAGGTTAAACTGCAAAACCTTTTCAATGGCTTGTAAACACGATATCTCAAGATAGCGATGACGGACCCTTTTCTTACTTTGTATATAGATTTGTCATGCTGAGAAAAGGAACCCTATTGTTTTTGTTGAAGGTCACAAGTCCTTTGAGGTCACCAGAGGTCAAAAATGAAACTTTGAAAACATTACATTACAGGAGGAAGTACAGGGAGCATTTTTTGTTTCAAATTTTGTTGGGTTCAAAGGTCATGTAAGGTCAGCAGAGGTCAAATTGTTACAACATTGTAGAGAATGATATGGTCAAGATGTTAAAATTTGAGAGATGAACTTCAGCGTAGAAACGCTGGCAAGCAATCACTAAGCCTTTGGGCTTTCTGGTTTGATTCTTTGCTGGCCGAAGGCAAACGAATCTTTGCAATCATACAGTGCATGTATATGTGTGTTAGTAACGCTTCGCTTGTAAACACGATATCTCAAGAAAGCAATGATGGACACTTTTCATACTTGGTATATAACTTAATCTTATAGAGAGAAAGAGCACTATTGTTTTCGGGAGAGTTAACAGGTCATTTGAGGTCATCGCCGGCCAAAATCGAAAACCTTGAAAAACACGATATTTTAAGACATGGATGATGGATACTTTTCATCTTTGGTATATAGTTGTGTTACTTTACGAGAGAGGGAACCCCATGAGTTTGCTGGTGATCAAAGGTCGAATGAGGTTATCGGAGGTGAAACTACGAAAATCTCGTAAACGTAGTAGACAATGGGCGGTACCACTAAATTGTGTCCGGCGTTTCGTTACTAACGAAAAAGTTAGAGTTGAAGTTTTGTACCGTTCCAAAGATAAAGTTATAGAGAACAACATTTATTTTCTTCACGAGCATAGCTATTACAGTAATTATTTGGATTTGAATTACCTAATCATGAACACGTCTAAAGGATGCAGTGACTACAGCATGATTAGAAGTACCATACGCTCAACGAGTTCTTTGAAAACGCAGTGGGTTAGTGTTCGGTCTCTCGCACAGATGGCCCGGGTTTGAATCCCTTCTAAGACACGTTCTTTTTTTCAATTTTTTGTTATTCAATTTTTGGTGGGGTTTAAAGGTCATGTGAGGTCAGGAGAGGTCAAATTGTGAAAACATCATACAGAATGATATAGTCAAGAAGAATAAATATGAGGGATAAACCTCAGTGTAACAAAGCAAACACTTTTGGCAAAGAATCATTAAGCTTTTGGCCTTTCTGGTTTGGTAAGGGTAAATGGTCTTTTTAGGTCATTGTAAGTCAAATTGTGAAAAACACGTTAACATGTTTCAAGAAGTGAAACTGTGAGCGACCTCTTACTTTTTATATGGACATTCCACATTAAGGTCAACAAGTGTAGTGGTTTTGGTGGAGGTCAAAAGTAATGTGAGGTCTTCAGATCAAAGATCAAATTGAGAAAACTTTGTAAACATGATACCTGAAGAAGAATAGTGTTTAGTGGACCTAATACTTTTCTTGTAAATGCTCCACATTAAGTTAAAGAATGCTACATGGTTTGTGGAGGCCACAGGTCACATGAGATTACCAGAGGTCATAAAATCATGTAAGTATGATATATTTCATGTAATATATTAATTGTACATGTAAAGGTCTTTCATCCTGCGAACGCCTAGCACCACCCAGTACCGTCCATCACGGCCGGCACAACCCAGACTAGAAGAATTTGAAATTAACTATTTTTATCTTCAATGAATCAGCAAACCGACCTTCTGGTTAAAGATTCACATTGTATATTGACATAAGCTCGAAAATGCAATTTGTCCTTCACTTTCAAAGTGCTCGATATTTTGTTTTCATTTTTGCAGTGCTTCTGTAGAATGACGTACCGGAAAGTCATCTTGTTAAACTTGTACCTTTATTTTGCTTACAGCCATATACAGAGGAATAATTTATTAGAGTTACCATCAAAGTTGTTCGTCTTCAATCCTCAAATAAACGACATGTAAGTAAACGACGTGGTCCCGTTGTATCCTACATTCAGTAAAAATCAACTAATCTGTAATTGTTAGAGAAGGTGGACTTGTTTAGGGGCAAGACATACCCTTTATCTTTTCTACCCCAGTAAAGTTAAATACAGGCTATAGTTGTGTTCGCGACTGCAAAACAAAGCACAGGGTTGGGCTCAGTATGTTCAACAAAATGGTAGGGCACCTTAAGACAGATAATCACCGCAGTTATTACACGACCTTAGGCCACTACGAATGAATAGTTTAGATTCCAGTTCAAGATGGTTAGTAACGTGTTTTAATATTTTCAGGAGAGAGGGTCATGTTAGATAGCAAACCAGTAAATTCCTCTTGGATAAAAACTTACCTTACCATGGATGGTTTTAGAACCCTGAAACCCCCTGGTTGCTAAGCATTATTCTTTCAAATCAGGGATACTTACGAAAATTAACTCTTCGAGGAGCGGATTAGCTTTTCCTCACAATGATTAACATTTTCATGATGTTTCGGGGGCGGATAGGTTTAAATCATCCAATCACAAAGAAGGTCCCAAAGTTAATTTGTGTTTACAGAATTGATGTTATCATAATAAAGCACTTAACTGATTGTATACAGCAGTGGATGCACCTTTTGTGATTGAGTGACGCAGTCAAGATTCTCTCTTTAGATGCAAACATATTTCTAAATGCTGGCTTTCTAAGGATAAAATTTAAATTTTACTGTTAATTATCCTCCCATACAATCTTAACGAAAGCCATATTCTCTTGCTTTCCTTCAGAAACCTTTCGATGAATAAATTAAAGGTTATACCGGAAACATTACTGAGCACCACGATAAGTCTTAGAAGGCTGTGAGTAGCTTAATTTCAGGGTAAATGCAAAACAACAGTAATGTTTAATCCCTCTGCTTTGATTACCTTTCGTACTATTACATAACGATAGATAAAGGTAAGAGACAAACAAGGCTACTATTTGTGGCAAGACTAGAGTGTACCCAGAGCTACCATTATTTAACTCTATGTGTGCAAGGTGGCCCAGCAAATATGTAAGAGTATCAGCTGAGACTCATCAACGAGGACTAGTAGTACAAGTCCATGAAGTCGGTCGGTGAAAAAGTCAATTCGCTCATGAGTATGGGTGGTGTCTAGTTACATTATACGTGATATAAGCAGTGTAATGAAACAGGTTTTCGTACACAACACAGATTCTGTGTTTATATTTATGTCGTGACAGCAGATATGTTTGTACTTATCTACAGAGATATCTCTTTCAATTTGCTGGAAGAGCTAAACCAGGAGTTGTTTCACAAAACACCCAATATAACACAACTGTAAGTATGTTTAACAACTTGAAAGTGAAATTTTTTATCATGATAACCCTCAATGATATCATGAAGTAAATTAATATGACAGATATAATGTTTGAACAATACTGAACAATTTACATTTAACTTCACGGTGATTGTGATTTGAAATGACTATGACTTAGCTTGATAAGTAAAATATACACAGTTCGAACTTGTTTTCTTTACGTAAATATGCAACTTCCTGAATATCTTTCTCTATAGGCCTCCTTATTGCAAAGTGTCATGTATTCTCATAGTGCCTTTGTGTCTTTCACTACTTTCGGGGTTAAGTTATTTTATTCGATAGTGATCATGTCTGTGGATTTCATCTATTGAAAACCTCAACAGCAACCCAGATAGGCTATTTCTATCTTTGCGCTTCTAAAACAGGATATTGAACCTGAACAATATAGAAGAAGAATGTTGCAACTCATAAAATTAATAACATTGTTATGATAAAGAAAATGTTTTGGTTAAATTTTGCACGGTTTTTAACATTAACGAGCTTAGAAGAGGCCATTTATGAGTCAGATGTTTTGTTAGTGCTACAATGATAAATAAAACCTAATACAACAACTTAATAGTAGTATGAAACATTACCTGAATACATTACCATTATTAGTTATGTACACCAAAACCATCGACGAGCCCTACACCCACAACTCTTTGCGTCGTTGGCAAATTTAACGAGTTTGTGAGTATAGTAAGACAATTTTAAACCTCTTTTAGCTATAAAGAAACACATATGAATAATGCATTGCTTTATTATGTTAACAATACTTGAAGGTTTTTGAAAAGTTGGGAACTTTTAATTTCTCTCATTCACTTACTAGGTATATGGGTTCGAACAAAATTAGAACCCTGCCTCAAGACATATTTCAGCAAACATATAAGTTGTCTTATTTGTAAGTAGTTTCTCTTTCCTTTTTCATCGTTCATTCAAGTCTTATCATAATCTATCTCTACGGATGTAAACTGATTAATGTTAAAACCAAAATATCTTGTTTTTCTTCCCAACACCACCAATGAAGGCATTTCAGCAACAATCTGTTGGAACAACTAAGCCCTACATTGTTCTCCAAGACACCGAATTTGATAATCGCGTGAGTTTTGGTAGCATTTTTTAATTCAAAGGGCAAAAACTTTCATCCCAAACAGTAAAATTCTCCCAACTAAGCTTATTCCTTCCCCTTCATTTGGTGAACCAATCGTGAAATCTGAATTCTCGTATTTTTCGATAAGCTGGTACATAGCTATAGCAATAGAGAAAAACAAATCGGTTGTATGATAGCAACAAGACCCCCTTCCCAAAGCAGTATTTCACTTGATGGAATGATTTAAGAGTGTTACGATTCAATGCTTCTTTTCGGGTACTGTATGTCGGGTTTGTGCCAGTAGCGGTTAGAAATATCACGGGTGAATGGATATTTACGTAGCACAAAGCTGCGTCTACAAATGGATTACAAAGGATAAAATTGCGGCGAAAAAAGCAAGAATTTAACTGAATGGAAAACTATTTTTCCAAAATAAATTAAAGCTAATTCGTTAGGTGTGGAAAGTTTCCTGAATTTACAGAAGGATATGTTTCTGTTTTAGGAAGTTTCTCGAGTGCAGCATGATAAACCTTGATAGGTTATCTCCCAAGTAAAGTGAAAAACATTCTTTTGGGTTGTTTATATGAGTCTTGATAATACAAATGTCTCATCGGTATGACCAGAGAGGCGAAAAATACTCATGATGTGAGTTTCTTCAGATAAACAAAGCAAACCTCCGATACGACTGATGTTCCGATGAAAATAGAAAACGCCGTTATTCCGTGTATTTGTAGTCGGAAGACACTTGGTAAAGTTGCTGTGACACTTTAAATGAAATTGTTACAAACGCATAGTACGACCAGTGTTCCGATGAGGTGCAAGGAATCGTCGTGCGCGTAAGGACTTACAATTCTGTGTTGTAAAAAGGTAAAAACTTTAGCAATAGCACAATCGCTATAGCTTACTACTACGTATAGTCAACCAAGTACATGAAACCAGACCCTACACTGGTTTCCTGAAAATTTACTCTTAGGCTCCTATACAACATGAGATATAGATTGACTATTTCTATATCAAATTTATTTTATCCCGATATACCACTACTGTGGTCACGTCACTGAGTTTTGGAGAGAGGACCATTTCCTCTAATTATGCCAGTGCTCAACCCATTGCTTTATTAACATTCTGAAGCCGAAACTATTGGCCATGTTCAGTTAAAACCGACGCTAATGACTTGTGGTAATTTGTTTGATATTTTCTCATGTCTGAGTTACACCAAAACCCCGGAAAAATCTGCATAGACTAGTGCCTAACCCTCGAGAAAGGCCTGACTACACAACTACACCAATGAACTGACAACCTTTGATCTGCTTAACATAATTTTTCTTATGACAGTTTAAAGCCGTATCCAGGGTGCGTACGCCCCTCCCCCCATTCTTTGAAGAGCAATCATTGTAATGGAACAAAAACGACTTCAAATGATGCTAAATGTTACACCAAATTGCATCTGAGGGTACTTAACTATTCAAAAATTTCTCAGAGGGGAAGGGGACACCCCCTCTCCCCTCCCCAGGTCGGCGATCGAGTCCTGAGGTTGGCCACCCCCAATCAAAAATCCTGGCTACGCCAATGGTTATTCCTAATAATGTTTGGGGATGTCACAGACAGTTTTAATTAACGATCGATATAAGAACCTTTCTATTGTGTACTTTCTTTCTTAGAGTACAAAATCATATACTTATTGCTCTATCATTTCAATTATAATTGTGTTTGCCACTTAATTTGAAAACGAAACATCCAATTAGCCTATAAGACAAGCACATCGCTCACTGGCCTTTAAACAAACATTGTATGTTTACGGGGATAACACACACAGGATATGTCATAATGTAGTCATTGTAAGTACAATTTGTTACATAGTATGCATTTAAGCTGCGTTGTCCATATAAACTCAGATCATGAACGCCACAGACACTACCTGAGTCCGAACTACGATCAGCTAGTCTGCAAAGTTGTAGCGCCGTCAAACATCGTCCTCTCAGGGTATTCCATATAATTATTACACGGCCTACTTCCGATTATCACCTACTTGAAATTGATGGCATGAAGTCTACGCATGACATAATGGCGCTACAATGGGGATTTACCATGAACAGAAAGTGTTGGTTGAAGAGGAATAAGTATAAGATAGAAAATAATAGATAGCCAGAATAATAGTACAAAATTGTGTTGTCTTTAGCAATTAAGATAACGTGTAACGTTTTTAAACAAATTGGTCCAAGATTGTTTCACATACTGAAAAATGCGGAAGCATTTGCATTACCAATAATTGACCAGCTGATCAATGAATATGCTGATCAAAATGATAAAACCTTGTATATGCTATTCAATTGAAACGACTTCGATCAGGAACTACTATTTTTCTCCTTCCTTTTTCAAAGTTACTTCAACAACAATAGTTTGGATGAAATTCCTCGAGACTTGTTTGCGTTAACGCCGAAAATAAGACGATTGTAAGTAACCACAAAATACGGTAGGAATTAAGGGCATTCTTGCCTTTGTAAACAAAAGAAGGGGTGGGGCCAGGATTTACCCTGCGGGGGGGGGCCAAAACTCAACTACGGGGGCAGGCAGAAACCCGAATCCTCGATAAGGGTAAGGGTAGCCAAAACGATCGAAAGCAAAATTTTCGGCGGGCTTCTAGAGACTTGTGGGTTGTTAGTGAAAAATTGGAAAATAAGGAATTTGTATTTAAGGTTTCGCCCTAATTTAGAAGAAGCTTAATTAAATCTTCATAGCAACTGTCCGTTGTTGGGGACCTCATATGTATTAATCAAAGCACAAGGCAGTAAAGAAAGCCATCTCGTTAAATAGATTCAAGAACCAGTAGGGATAGAGAAATTTCTTAAGAGAACTTTTGTTGACATTGAAACTTTTTTGAAATTAGTGTTAGCTAAATTCTTCCTGTCATTAGTTTGAACTTTTCATCAAAGATTGAGAGGTGTAATTTTCCTTCCATCGTGTTAAGTCAACTACTTCAAACCTAGTTGCTGGTAAAAGCTTTCTCATCTGTCACGTAAATATATATGTACATAATATATATATTTTCATCGTTTCTAGAGACTTTTCCTTCAATAACATTAGGAGTATTAACGAATCAACATTTTCTAAGTCAACGAAATAGTTAACTCTGTGAGTATATGCAAGGATGAAAGCGTCATCTTCAATTCCGTTCTGACTTAAGTTTGCCTTGTGCAATTACATGTCAGACAGATATATGATTTTACATAAACAAAACACTTACCAAACTTGTAGTCCCAAAAGAAGGAGAGTAATAATGAAAGAACGATATCACTTTTGTGGTTAAGTTTAGTCTGGCCGTACTTGTTTTAAATTCCTGAAAATGTTAAAAAGTATTAAAATTGAAAAAATAAAAACAATTATGAATGGACAAAATAATCTTACTGAAGAGAAATATGTAAAACAAAGAAGTGTGCCAAACAAACAAAAGTCTTCTGAGTTTACCTCATGTCATTATTAACTTTGTAAATCCAACATCCAAACAACCCCAAAAAAGATACCAAGCAGGCCTTTGGAACAAATCAGCAGAATTCGCACTTGTCTCTTCAATGGAAATCAACTGTTTGCATAGTACAAGTCCTAATTATCAATTATTGTATGTAACCTTTTGAATACTTTGGTCGTCCTAATATCATGTAATGAAGAGTATTTTCTACAGACATTTGAACAGAAACGATTTAACTACTATCCCTGAGAACCTGTTGAAGTTTTCTAGTAACTTGGATAAACTGTAAGTATTTCTGTATATACAAGCACGAAAATACGTCTAAGCTGGCAGAATCATTGTAGTACATTCGGATTTATTAGCAGTAAGAAAACAAAACGAATTTTAATATAGATTGTCGTCTGCCCATCTCAAACATGAATATAGGTAACATAAAGGAAGTACCATTTTGTGTTAGCATATCTGCATCATGCTATTACAAAAGAACTTGAGGTCATAAGAAAATGGAAATATTTATAGTTTGAAACACAAAACAGATATTAATTAATTGAGACTGGAAGTTTTTGCTTTGCGCAGTGAATTGTCCGACAACAATCTGCAAACCCTTCCTGAGAGTCTATTCGCCAATGTAACCACATTAAGCAACGTGTAAGTATTTTCTGTTTGAAATATTGGAATATTATTACTTCCATATTACTTCCATTACGCCCAAGTAATTTATTCAGCAAAACAGACAACTGAAATTCAAGCAAAATGTTTGCTTTAATTTTGTCCAGAATTGAGCAGGCAAATTCAGGAAAAAGAAACTGTAATCATTTCTAAATTACGACGTATACGCTTCGCAACTTCGAAATATCAGTTTTATATTTCTTTGAATACATGATAACAGACGCGTAGCTGGCAATAATATCAGCAGCTTACCCCCTACACTGTTTCGTAACATGTCGACTCTGAAGAGCATGTGAGTATAAACCACGGATGAGTCATCATTTTGCAATTTAACAGAATATTTGCCTAAACAAGCAGAACAATTCACTTTTAAGTAGTTCTGCTCTCGGTGTTACAGTTTTCTTATTTATGAAACTTTCTTAAACCTTACTAATTAAGTTACTCTTGTACTCCATTTATAACATGTCAATATCGAGGTCAAATATCATTTTCATCTGCTTTGATTACATCCTTCCCCAATGTGTTTTAGCTCTTTCCCAGACTCTCTCATACATTGCTTCCATTTTAGAGATTTGTCTAGGAATTTCCTATCCGACATTCCGGAAACTCTTCTAGCCGACACGGTGAACTTAACGAGCTTGTAAGTAAAGGCCTGTAGCTGATCAGAATAATAACAACCTTTGAATGAACCTGCCTTTGTATTTAAATGTGACATTCTAACTTCTTTTATGTACCTATAGAAACAGTTTGCGTGTTGGTATATTCATTCGTCCATAGCAACATTGTTTGTGTTTCCATGTGCGTTATTTGGTGGGATCAGAGTTAAGTACATATTTCATTTTTTAGGTTCCTTGTTACCGTAGGAAGCACAATTTCTCAATGGGATGGCATTTGTAGGAAAATCTGCCTAAACTCTTCTTACTAAATAGATATCGAAAACGGAAACTCTTTTGACAGCTAACTCTTAGAAAAACTCATAGCTCAGCTTGTGCGATTGTTCCCTTGTTTCATTGGTGCTGTACATAGTCCTTCCCGTTGGTAAATCATATACGTCAAAGGTAAACCTGCTTTGCAAGAGAATCTGGCCAAAAATGTGTTTAGGATATGTGAAGGCCAAGTTATTGATGTCAAGCAAATAGTACAATCATTTTCACTTTTGGGAGTGACGAAGCCTAGTTCGAGAATTGTAAGTGTACTCGAGTTAATCACAATTTTGTGAGGTACAATTTGCATTTTGCAATCGTGCCAATGATGATAATACAGACAGAGACACATGGTTAGTTGTTCTCTTCATGATATGTTTAAATTTGCAGCCGCGTGACTGCAAACAAGATCAAACGACTTCCTGATGAACTATTTAAGGCAACACCAAACCTTGCCAACATGTAAGAACATCTCCGCTATGTTTAAGTCATTAACGGTTTTTATGATTTCATTCCTAAATATGACAGTCTGCACCAGCAGAGAATCTCAAACCGCTTTACAGATAAGTCGGACGGAGATGGATTGTCTCTGAAATAATCCCTCCAGGCGACAGCATTCTCATAACACACCTACTGAGAGGTTAACTGACTGTTACTCATGTTTCTACCTAGATCATTGGTTCCCAACAGGGGCGTTTTCACAACTCATGGGGGCGATTATAGCGCTAAGAGGTAGCAGAGGCCGTTTTGAAAAAAAATGACATTCTAAATTTTAACTAGGCCTTACAGCATTCCAAAAATTTCCTTTAGTTGAGCAGAAAAAAGAAGATAAATGACGTTCAACAAGTCAAAAAGGTATAACATTCACTCCTCATGTGCCCCACAAAGTTTGTGAATTATCTTTATTGCTAGATTCTACGAAACCGCATCTATATGTGTTTAAATTTAAACTGATCCTGGCTACGACCCTCATATTCCCGTGAAAGTGT
This sequence comes from Holothuria leucospilota, assembly GCA_029531755.1. NCBI lineage: Eukaryota > Metazoa > Echinodermata > Holothuroidea > Aspidochirotida > Holothuriidae > Holothuria > Holothuria leucospilota. Next base: position 29,343,411 of record CM055964.1, read on the forward strand.
TGAGTGAAGCTGCCAGGACTAAAAATTGTGCCGCTACTTTTCCCTTGAATATAGTTTTTCGTGATTTCCATAAATGTGACATACTGACATAAGTGACAATTGTAGTTTAGTGTAACATAATAGATCATTATGCAATGTACTATAGAGTAAAACATTACAATATTACCAAAATGCATTTTCAGTTCGTCAAGTTTCAGAATTACAGGTCAATTTTACTATGTAGGCGGATGGCTTGTGGGTGGTTACAATGATAATGGATGGTCTGTGCGCAGCTGTAGAAGACACAAGTTGTTCTACAGGAAGTAATCACTCGACAATATATGTCGATGTCGACTTCGGTGCTCGAAGCGCCCCGAAGAAGACATCGTTATTTAAGACAGTTTCTTCCATTGTTTTTCTTTATTATTTAAATGCAATATTATGTATTACATAAAGAATTTTGCTGCTTTCCACAGCCACCTTTCCTTTCTTATGTTTTTTTTTCGCGATGGTCTGGGACAAGGGACCCCTTAAGTTTTTTAGTACTGTGAAAAATTTTATGTGGTGTAATTTTATGGGGACGATAAAAGTTTGAGGGTCATGGGTGTAAAGTACTGACCAAAATCAATTAAGTGTTGTTATGGGTGGTTTTAACAGGGACATGGGCATGAGCAGAAAAACTCCAGGGAAGCAATTTTCATTGGAGGGTATACATCTTCGTAAGCTTTTAGCGGCAGCGCCGAACGAGCGAAGCTAGAGGCTGCGTTTGGAGAAAATCCTGTAATGATCGATCATTAGACTTAAAGTTATTCGCAATGTTCATCTGGTTCTTACAATTTATACTTCTTATCCTTTGCAACCTCATTCCTATCCACCACTAACCTAACAAATGGATTTAATAAAACAATCATTTGATGTCGAGAAAGTTTCAAAACGACTGGTTATTGCTACGTAAAGCCCCTTCACACTGGAGCTACGTCAATGGAGTTGCCGCCACGTCAATGGAAAAACGACCAAACGCAGCGAGAACTCCTAAAGCATACTGAGGACTTAGTGGGAACTTTCAGTAACATGGCGTAATCTTCGTCGTCTTTAGAGAGTATTTTTCTGCTACGTCAATTTTGAAGATGTTCAAAATTTACGTAGCGCGGACGTAGTCCAAACAGGACGCAGCGCCGACTTACTAGTAACCCGATGTGCGTAACCTGGACGTAGTGAACACGTAGTACAGACGGCTAGAACGTAGCAACGACTCAGCGACAACGTCGCCAAAGCCAACTGCCCACCCAGTGGGCGTGGCCTAATGGCACTACGTTCTCCTCACGTCAGCGCTAGGTTCATTTTACGCTAAATAAGACTTCGTTACGTCAATACTACGTAAAGGCTGGGCTGTACAAGTTCATGGCAAGTTCCCACTACGGCAATGGAGTTTTTATGACACCAACCCTTCTGCTGAGGACTGAGATCTGTATGAAGTTTACACTGTTTGGGGAGGGGGTGGGGGGTTCATCGAGGCCGATGCTTCACTACTGGCATATCCCGCTTCACCAAGCTCTGCAACGTCATCACATGCCTCGCCAAGTTCTTCTTCAATAAGTACTTCTCCACATTGCCCATCTTCGACTGAAGGAGATGGCATTGATTGCTAAAGAGGGCTGGCATCTTGACTGGAGCCGGGGGCCGAAGTGACAAAAGGCTCTTCCGGATTCTCCTCTCGTTGACCCTTAGGTTTTGTCTGACCCATCGGAGGCTATGGGGCGGCTCTCTTCCTTGCAGGCATGATGTTGAAAACGTCCGCCCGATGTATTCGTGGGATGCTCTTGCACTGCTGGAGAATAAATACGCTGACGTTACAGAGAGTAGACGTACTGTTGTCGTAGTGACAACGAGTCTCGGGCAGCTCAAACGTAGCGGAGACGTATTAGAAACGTTCGAGGGCGTGGCACGTGCCGCATTCCTTGCGTAGATAGAACGCAGTGGGAACCCCGCCAACGCAGTGGGAAATTTGTGAGCGCAGCAAGAAAATAGCAGCGACTTGACACCAACGTAGCCTGAACGGGGGCTTTTAGAAAATCTGCTTGGAATTTTTCAGAGACCAAGAAGTTCTCGCTCCGTTCTACTAATTTTTCCCGAAAATGGGAGAGCGTAGCGCGATCTTCATCCAGTGTGAAGGGGGTATAAGAAGAGATGCTGATGTTAGACGTAATGTTAATGCCATATGCAAATGAGCAGACTAGTTACAAGACTATACTTTGCTGTTGAATTTTGATCAATTTCTTCATTTTTGCGCATATTGCAGAGGGTTTATACATATTCAGCAATTTACATGGAATCAAAGCAACATTTATTTTATTGGCGAAAAAACGCGACGAAACGAGCAAATTTAACTGTAATTAAAGCGACTGGCAATCCTGAAGTCATAGGCAAACTTCGCCGAAGTCCTCTTCAAGATGTATCAGACGACAGGTGCCTATTGCCCATAGTTCCTAACGCCTTTTAAGCTTATTGAATCTTCAGTGAACACAGGGAGGGGATTAGGGTGTTAACGAGTTTTATGAGTTTGACCATTGCAGTATCATCGTCGTCTTCAAAGGGATTTGTAAAGTTACTTCCCCTGTCCACGTATTAACTCAATGCTTGTACTGGGCTCATGCGAATACGCCCACAAATTTATTGAGAAGTGCGGTTCCCTATACACAATTAGGTTTCTGAATGTTGTATCCTCGGTCCATAGTATTGTGTAATGACGACAGAGAGCCAAAACCCATGCTTTGAAAGAAACTTTTATTAAAATACCAAACAAGATTTTCAACAATGCCCTTTGCCTTCCCACCTTTGAGTTGTATTGTTCAGGTTCCATTGCGGTACCGCGCATAGAGAGGAGAGAAAAAAAAATGTGGTATTTTCATGGTGTATGATATTCATGGTTTTCATCATTTTACATTGCAAAGGCTACCGTTATTAAACACTCTTTCTTAATTTCTCTGGTCTAGCTTCCTTCTGTTCATTTTTTCATTATTTTTATTATTTTAAAGGGCTAGAAAAAGTGGGGAAGCCAGTTCTTCCCTTGAGCCCTTCCCCCCCCCCATAATCACGCCTCTGCTCTAATTTGTGTGGTCTTCATTGTCAATCTGACTGTATGACAGCCCATAAAGACTTAATACAGAATCATGGCTATTTTAAAAAGTTGGAAGATTTATCCTCAGTTCCAGTTCTTGCTTGCTGAAAGTGTACGTTTTATCAAAACTGTTAGCGAAATGTCTTACACTTTTCGACTAGAAAATGGCACAGCCTGTTCCTACACAGTTCAATTCTCAGTCTGGTACTTCAATAGGCATGGGACTTTCACCTTGTTGCAAAATATAATGAGAAAATTTAACTTTCAACAAAAGAATGCTTGCAACTTTCGTTTAGGTATATAAAGCAAGAAGAGCTATTTAAATGTACGTGTTTAAATTAATTTTAAAAAATTGAGACTGCGCAGTTTTCACTATTTCAAATTCAAATGAAAAGACGACTATGTATAAAGGTAATGTTTGATTTCTTCTCAGTGCAGGCTCCATATAAATTGTAATAGTATTTTTAATATTATGTATTCTGAAAGTTCAGGTATAATTACACAATCAGGCACACTAACTGCCCAATTATTGAGAAATTTCCAATAGACCTTATGCATTGACGTCAATAACCCACTCGACAACCGTCAAATAAGGGAACAAGCTGCACCACATGGGTATACGAAAATGAGAACATCGTGTCCTTTGATCAGGCGCACTTCGGCTTTTGACCCTGTGATGTTATGGTCATGAGATGTATAGAGTTTCCCCTCAAAGTGCTCCAAAGTGATTTGAATAGATAATCGTTTATTCTGTGCCTTATATTTTGTCAACAGAAGCTTTTCCTCAAATGAATTGGTAGACATCCCTGAAAGTATCTTCAATGCAACACCAAACCTTAGAATGATGTGAGTATTTACACGAAACTGTGAGTGAAAGACGTTGTGCAGTTTTGTCAGAAGCAGTTGGTGTCCTATCCCAGTTAGTAGTGTCAGCTGACTTCTTTACCTGTCTGTAAATTTACCTATTCCTTCGGGAAATATTCGTGAACTTACAAAGTAACGAGAAGCAAACTAGGAAACAATAGTCAATCACTCAACTTGCTGTAAAGATTATACCAATTTCCTGTTTCTTACGTTACTAACTCAGTCAGTATATGAGATGCATTTTCGCACGGATTTGTTCCTCCACATCTATAAAAAGTACTTCTCCTATAGGTCTTCCTTCTTAGTGCTTATAGAAGTGAATATAAGTGTCAGGCTATTCTATGTATTGGGGGATAACCAACAAAGAAGGTAATGAAGCTAGGATTAGGTTTACAATTCCCGATCACCACAGAAAACATGATAGTATTGCTAACAGTGAAAAATGAAACGCATACATCGTTCACGGTGTCTGCCCTTTGTTTACATGCTTTTTAACATGGTTCATGACATTGCGGTTTGATCCACTTGACACAGCTGTACCTTTTCGTATTGCCTTTCGGCAAATCTTAATCCCCACCTTGAACACTTTTTTTTAACACTTTCGGACATGCAGAACATCTAGAGAATTCATGCTTGAACTTATTGAGGTTTTGTTAGAAATATTCCATACGCATTTTATCACAGGACTTCAGAAATAACTTCTAGATATGATGTACTGATAGCTTAAACTGCAATCTTTCAGTTCTTATCCTATTAACTATGAAAACATAGGTGGAAGTTTCGGAGGATGGGGGATATATCCGTCCCTACTTTTTTTACAAAGGGAGATGGCCTACACAAACATCACCAAGATTTTCAAGAATATTACAAACTTATATGATCTGTTTTATAATTTTGAATTATCAATTTGATAACTTTTGAAAAGTGTAAGATAAAGTACATCATCAACGACTTAAATGACTTAACAGTGCTATACTTCGGCGCGCATCACGCGCGTCTATTGTGCATTGTTGCCTTAATCATTGATATGTGTATAATATACATGAGTAATATGTCACACATATAGATGAGTGATTATCATGTCAGCTTAAGCCAGCTTATTCTTCGAAAGCCCACTTCGACTCTTACCACAACCGATCCTCTTGAATCACAAGCCGTAGCTTATCTGCCGGCAAAACCCGCGACTGTTTGACTGGGAAGTAATGCTCAAATTACCGACTGCTGATAGGGCAAAGTGAATGGAGGAAGAAAAGGAAAGAAGGGAGGGCATTTCAATGCAACTTAGATAACCTTTGTAATGCCGGATGAGCTATGACATTCTGCACTGTCTTTAAAACGCTATTTTAGGCGCGCTCCTTGCCCACCCATCTAGATGCGTCATTGCCAATTCCTTTTAGACAGGTTGAGCTGTTATATTTTTCAATGCAACCCTGTACCAGCATCAACCTATCCCACCAAAATCCCAATGCAGCATCAAATACACGGTCCATTAGTACCAATGCAATTATAATAGTCAAGCTCCAATTTTGAGGTCTGTGTAGAGCAAATTCCATGCCATATTCAGATGGTGAAATAGAGAGCTCACCGCGTCCCCTAGGCGCCTTCCGATCCGTTGGGTCATTGCAACATGAAACTTTTCCTATCATTATGCATACTTTATAAAAAATATAATGTAGCTAAGGACCTTATAAAGATAAATTCATGCGTCGTCTCTAAGCGACAAGTATTCGGTCCTGTTCTGTATGGTGTTCATCGGAAACAAAACTGTTTGCCCCCTGAAAAGTGACCTTATACATACTACTTCCAACAAGCCCTTTGAATCATCAAATTGATTGGCGTTAGGCACAACTTAGGCAAATCCCAATGCAGCATCAAATACACGGTCCATTAGTACCAATGCAATTATAATAGTCAAGCTCCAATTTTGAGGTCTGTGTAGAGCAAATTCCATGCCATATTCAGATGGTGAAATGATTCACACCCTATAGAGAGCTCACCGCGTCCCCTAGGCGCCTTCGCCAGCGAAAGGTATGGTTGAAGAATCGTTTTTCTGATCCATTAAGTGCGCACTCAAGTTTTTTGGAAAAAGTTAAACTTGTCATTCTAATGCTTCAAATTTTGTAAATACCCCAGGTCTTACGGCGGTTTCTTTGAGGCTTTTTCACTAACATAAGAAAATTGTCAACTTATCATCTCTGTGGTCTTACTTAGTGCGCATCCAATGTTCTTTAGAAGTACTTAAAATGCTTCACTCTAATGCTCGCAATTTTGAAATCACCCCAGAGCTTCTGGGGGCCTCGCCCCTGGACCCTCACCGGGGCGTTGCACCTGCACCCTACCAGGCTCCTAGACATTAAGCAATCGGCGGAGCGCTTCGCGCTCTCGCACGCCTTCGGCGCTGTTGGCTTGCTTCATCCTCCCAGGTTTCAGAATAAATCTCCGCCAATGCATGGAAAGATCTGTTTACATCACAAGGTTGTCTATTTACTATATGATCGACCACTAGCAAAACCCGTTTTATTGAATATTTTGTAAGATCCATTTGCGTTTATTCTTCTTCATAGAGATTTTGTGTACAACCGATTGACGGAGTTACCAACACATGTTTTCGATGCTGTAGATGAACTAAAGTATCTGTAAGTGCCCATAATGTAGTAGTTTTGTTGTTTAATAATGAAAGTCGATAGGTGAAGATTTAAGTTACGGAAAAAATTATTGTGGTAAAGCAGATTGCAAACCGGTGCTTTAACCGAGTTGATAAAGACGGTGGCATTTGAAGCGATGAAGCTAAGGAACTGGGAGGTCGGGGGTGTCGATTCCCGGCCGGGTCAGAATAACGTGTTTTTTATCCAAAAGCAATCTACGGTTTTGCCATCTGAACTGGCATTTTAAAAGATACCAAATTTGATCTAAATTGCTACGTTGGTTAGCCACCCGACGTAAAGTTGTTATTCATGAGCCAGAGGCTTCTCCTACATTCGTAGTCCTAAGCGTCGGAAAACAACGGCCCTTCAAGGCCTAATTACAAACCCCAGACTAAAGGAGACAATTTGTGGTACAAAGTCGAATTCTTTTTAATAAATAATCTATGAGGGTTACACATTCCTTTGGCGTTGTAAGTTGGTAGTTATATTTTACTATATTTAGTAGTTATACATCCAAAGATTTCTTCGTTTTTCAAAACTATAGTATCCCTGGTTTGCTAATATGTTTATTCAAAGGTTCACACGATCAGACTTGACTTATGTGTCGGGTGTATGATGTTCAAACTAAAATCGTATTTTGTTTTTCTCTGGGTCTAGCAAATTTTAGTCATGGTCTGTGTTATTGACGTGTTGGTCATTACATCATTCGTGTATTAACGACTTTGATTTCTATGTTGAAAAATAGACAAATGTCAGCTAACAAAATTAAGATCATCGACAAAGACTGGTTTTGCAAGGTTCGTTTAATGGAGGAATTGTAAGTTACTACATTCTATTTTATTTGTTATGAACGTTTACTAACTTGAATAAGACTGCAATAAAAGTTTGCCACACCACTGTAACTGTACTGTTAATTGTACAGAAATCAGGCGGAAATCCTCATACAACTACACCATGTAAGCAATCAGCTTTACCAAGATATTTCTAAGGTTAACTGCCGCAAATGCGGCAGTGAACGTGATTTTAGGCATGCACCATCGTATTGTAACGGTGTAATGACTAAAACAACTCGTCAGAATGAACCACACTTTTTCTGTTGTTTTCAACCAAGGGACTTTTCTAATAACAGCCTGAGCATTATTCCTAGCGGACTATTCACTTCAAACAAAAGGATACATCAGTTGCGGACTATCTTCTTACAAAGAAACAACTTAACGTACGTGCAGATGGATGCTTTCAAAGGTCTTCCAAATGTTTCACTCATGTGAGTATGAAAATAGCCGAGTTGTGTATTTTTCTCTCTTTTTTTGAAATGTCAAAAATGTTTTGTCAAAGTATATGATATGAGGGTCGGTTGTGTATTTTTTGTACGTAAATTGTTTAGTCAACATGCATTCTTTCAGTTTTACATGTTTTGAATATTATATGTCACCATATAGCTAACGAGGGGAGTACGATGTGCAAAGCATCACCTGTCTCGAGAAAAAAAAGACTATTAGCCAGCTGCTAAGAATTAAAAGGGTAGTGACTGGTGTGACTGGTGGCGCACTTGGCAGTGGCGGCACCAGGATTTCAAACTTGGGGGCAAAACGTTGCACGCGCCCATTGTTCTTGTAACCTCTCGTTTGCACACGGGGCGGTTGCTTTGATCCTTTGTCACCACGTGTAAGTGCCGTAAAGGAATAGGTCTATAGGGAAGTGTTGTTCCCTCCCCTTTAAGACACGTCTGTTTATTTAAGAGGGCTTAGTTGCAAAAATGGTGCTATCTTTGGCGAATTTCAAACTGATCATCTGTTGAAAAATGCTCATTATTTAGGGAATTCTCATCTTTGGTTGAGCACAAGAGAAGGGTGTGTTGTCGAAGTGGAGGGGTGACAAGTTCTGACAACTCCTCCTCTTTAGAGCTTTTCGTTTTTTAAGGGTGGCTAAGATGAAAAATCGTGCTATCTTGGCAAATGCTTGAACTACAATTGCATGATTAGAAATTTTTTTAATTTAGTTATATTTTTGCTGTGGTGTGGCACCCCCTTCCAGGCTGACAGAGACCGGTACAGGGCCTCCTGCAAGCTGTGTGGTAATTACATAATGGTCACACTAACATGGGCAATGATAATTCACACGATTTGTTAAGGAACTTTTTTTTCTTAGTAAGTGTATTAACATTTACCATCTAGCGATATTGTGTGAGGGCCAAGCGCTCCTTAAAATGTTTCACAAAACGTATAAAGACAAAAACATACTAAAAATCTTTTACATAAATGGCTCCTCATGATTTTAAATTGTTCTAAGATCCCCTTTACATGCACGGTCCCGTCAGAGATTGGGATGAACCTCTACTCTTCGGAAAAGTGTTTTACAATAATTTCGTTCATTATTGCCCTTACATGGTCACGACACTTGGAGTGCGAACCGTGACGAATGCACGCAAAGCGGGTCGAAATTTTGAATTTACAATTATTTCCATGACGAAAGTTGCATGAAGACTTTGCACTGAGACAATTTTGATTGCCTTACAAATGTATGTGCCGATTTGAAAGCGAATCTTCTGTCTGGTACTTCGTGAAAGCTTTCACTTTTTATAAAATATGTCTTCCCCAGATTTCGTCTGATTCGCATTCCTACAGTGCTATGCTCCTCCATAATTACTATCCGTAGTAAATTTTCGCCCCCTCTCAAGTAAAAGCTATTACATTAATACTGTCTTAATAAATTTTGAAAACCATTTTCCCCTCAGACTTCTCACACCTCCCCCTTCAGATCTTTTTGTCTGACTACCTGCCTGTCTTGATAGAAAATATAACAGGGATGTATTTCAGGGCAATGACGGACTGTAAGTTTTTAAAAAAAGCACTGGTGCGGAGGTTTGGATCCATAATTTGGGGATAACTTTGTGGTAATTTACCGGTGAAGAAGGGAGGAGCCAGCCTTAATAAATCATTGATTATATCAGAAGCTCAGCTTGGTCAAAACTGCAGTTTTGGGAATGTGTAAATAGTGCAAAGTGCAAATAGTTGTTCCAATCCAAAAGAAATGACAAAATACCATAGCTGGCTCGAAGTTACAGTTAAATACGATATCTGTTATGATCGGGAGTCATAATTGCCTTCAGTAAGAAACAAGTTTACACGTAGAAAAAGAACACCGACTATTCTTTACGTTTTACAAAATGCCCTCATCTCAGGTAAAAAAAGAAAAAAAAATGCTGCAACGCAATATAATTGAATCACGCATGAAATCTCTATCGTAACGTGTTTTCATGTAGTTGATGTAAGCCCGCATAATGATTTCCGTGTTTCACCACAGATGTTTGTTCGACAACCGAATAAATGCAATCGATAGTGGTGCATTTTCGATAAGCAGTCTACTAAAACTGTAAGTCTGTATAAGAGGAACATAAGTCTAAACTTTTAAAACCATACAGCACAGGTGCTCAGATATGATGGTCGAGAATTAATCTTATCCTTATCCCCAGTTCACTCTGTTTGATTGATGTAACACATTGAAACTTGAAATCACTCTTTGTAGTTGTTTGCCTAAGGTACGTTTGAATCCCGTGAAGACTTTTTGATTCGCGGAAGATTGTGTGTATGTATATGTGTTTGTGACGTTTGGTTTTTAAATACGATATTTCAAGATAATAATGATGGATAATTTTCATACTTAGGATATAAAATTATTATATTAAGAAGAAGAAACGTATTGTTTTTAGTGGAAGTCAAAGCTCATGTGAGGTCACCAGACATCAGAAACCGAAAACCTTGTAAACACGATATATCTAAGTATGAAGCATGGATGTTCTTCATACTTGGCATTTGGATGCGTTATAGCAAAAAGATAAACCCTATTGATTTTGGTAAAGGTCAAGGTTATCTGAAGTCACCGGAGGTGAAAATACGAAATTCTAAAAACTGCTTGTAAACACGATATCTCAGGATAACAATGATGGACAATCTTCATACTCGGTGTATAGCGTTATACTTTAGGAAGAACCCTGTTGTGCTCAAAGGTCATTTGAGGTCATCAGAGGTCAAAAACAAAAAAAAAAACAAAAAACTTTAAGAGCGCGGGAATCATATAAGTTTGATGGAGGTTGAAGGTAATACGAGGTCGTCAGAGGTGCAATAACGAACACCTCGCAATTTAAATAGACAGTGGGCGGTACCTCTAAATTGTGTCAGGTGTTTTGTGACCAACGAAAAATTAGGGCCGAATTTTTCTACCATTCCAAATGGTATAGAGGTATAGAGAACATTTATTTTTTACAAGCGTAACAGTTACAGTAGCAATAATAATAATTTAAATTACCTAAATAGGAACAAGTGAAAAGCGATGCTGTGACTATAGCATGATTAGAAAGATCATACAATGAACGACTTCTGTGAAGGTGTAGGCCTATAATGACGTCACCGTCGCTCATCTTCCAAGTAGATTAAGTGAATTTCTACTTGGTGGTGCAAATGTCATTTATGAACCTGATTTCAGAAACGTGCACATTAAGTAAAGCATTTTTGAAATTTTGATCGAATAAGCAAATGCTATGGTACCTGAAGAAAACCACGTGATGAAGTACCATCCTTCGTTGTCCATAGACCTTATGCATTGACGTTACGCGACGTCATTTTGGACCAACAGTAGCACGCTGTACGCATGATTTTGACTTTGCAAGCGTGCGTAGTATACTCACGCGCGTATCCGACTGTTAAACAAATCGTCCCCCTGCAGTTGTTAGTGTAAGTTTCAATGATACACGCTCACCTCCAAAGGAGGTCGAAATTTCTGTTTTGTGACGTCATATGCATTAGGTCTATGCTTGAGGCCAGAATTTGGAAAATTCAGAAGCCTCCATATGTATCATATAAACTCTTTCTCTACTTAAATAGACATGCCGGTTTAGATACGTTTAACATTTGTATGTTTGACAAGTGCTGCGTTTTCGGACAATGTATTATAATCTAAAATAGCCTACCCTTTGTCTCTATGAAACAGAAGGTTGAATTCACCTACCAGATACCTTTGGTTAGTTACGTCATCGCAGATAATTTCTTCAGCTGCAACTTCAATAAACGCCAAACATTCATCATGGGGGAAAATAATCTGGGAGAAACCACTACCTGGCGTGCTAGTGGTATGAATAGTTGCACAGAGCAGTTTGCATAAATATTGCACACCAGTACAAAGTCTGTTTCTGTTGTATGAACGATAACTTCCAATTTGCATTTAAACTTTTTATCGTTTTACAGTTTCTTATTTAACAACGACCTGCAAAACCTGACAAATCGTAGCTTTGCAGGAAGCCGGTTGCAAGAAATGTAAGTTAATTTTTGTCTTTAGGTAAAACGCAGCTTCCACTACACCATCACAAAGAGGTTTTCAATAAGACAAGACCTAATTTTATGGAAGCTTAAATAGTGGAAACATACGAAACTTTTGAAAATGTAATTCAAAGAAAATGGTGATGAAAACGATTGTCGAATTCGCTGCCCTGAAACTCCGGCCACTTCCTATGTGATTATTATTAGTAACAAACTGACTTGCTTATAGTTCGCGAGATTGTCCCTTTTGGTAGAACCTGCTTTTCCCACGATTGGGAGGAGAATTCATCATGGGTGCCGCCATTTTTTTCTATTTCACCCACAGTTATGCGCGTTCTTTGTGTACATTGTCAGTGACGAGTGGCTGTTGGAACAGTTGCAAAATTTGCCGGTCTAAGGTAATGGAATTAAATGTATATTCGGTACGTTTGTTGTGAAGGCTTCCGAAAAGCCACCGTCCTAACTGGTGGTTCACTACGCCGTTTTTGAGGAAAAAGGAACGTTTTTGAGTAGTTTTCGTTCTTGCTTAACCTTGTCTTTGTTAGGCTACAAAGCCTTTACATTGTGTTGCATAAGTTTTTTCCCCAAGTGAGAGAATCTCCCGGACTGTAAATTTGTAGGGTGCTTGTGCATGCAATTTGGAATCATGAGTTAGCTGTCGTGGCATGATATTGTTCGTTGTCACATTACATCAGACGCTAGGGTGGCTATTGGTGACAAATAAGAGTTGGTATAGGCTATTGGTTTTAGTTTACACAAGATTTATTTCTTTAAATTCAGTACCAACGATTCTGAACAAAGGGGGTTTTCACGTACGTTACGACAGATGGTAATGTTTAATTGTGAAATTTTGATAAGTCAGACCAGGGAGTTGTTTGCATCCCCTGAGTGTTCACTTGCCATATATGGTGGCTATTACTTGATATAGGCACTGTTTGAAAATTTGTACCAACCTTATTCGGAAATATATATTTTAGTGAATATATGTTTCTACTCATATATATATATATATATATATATATATATATATATATATATATATATATATATATATATATATATATATATATATATAACTTCCTTTGAAGTGATGTTTGCGCATTCAAGGTCATCTAGTAATCTTTCGATTACCTTGGTCTTCAGATTTCTGTTAGAACTAAGCTGAATTAAAAATGGTAACACAAAGAGGTTTGTCGTCTGCTTCATCTGGAGTATAATAACTATTTTATCCATTGCCATAGCATTGCCAGAGGCCTAAAAATAAGTATGTTTTCTCTCTGGTGTCGCTTGGTCTCGTAAATGAGACATCGGCTTGATTTAATGCAAAATTGTAAACACAGATTTATGTCCGGTTAGAAATTTGAGAAAACTTTTCAGGATGCACTAAAAGAATTAGGCTTCTGTCTCTTTAGCTCATTTGCATATGGTCTCTTTAAATGGAGAGGGGCATTTGTATTGATCTAGTTCTATTAAGCAGTCGCTTTGAGTTTAATAACCCTGTCATTACTGTGATGTTGTTATACCAACTTATACATCAAAGCATTATTCAATTTAAGCCCCTTGTTAGAGTACTACTAGAGGTGAATGATGTAACAAGAAGAAAGATATCAAATTGAAAGCATCATATGAGGGTCCTGAGTCCTTATAAGCCTTATCACCAGCTAGTAGTCGGTAATCTTATCACACTTAAAAATGTTCTTACAATATTAGCATGAATTAAACTTCTCGTCCTACCTCCATTCAGATAACAAATTCCTGGTCAGACTGACGACAGTTTTTTTTCTATTCGAACAAGTTCTGCAAATATTTATCTAGAAATTTTCCCTTGCTCAACTTTTTCGAGCAGCAGGTTACTCTAATTTTCCCAGTCTGGTGGATATAAGTATAACCTCAGACTTCTGCCATGTATCCAAAAGCCTGGGAGGAGAAGACTGGGACCCTTGCTTTGAACCAACGTGAGACAGCTTTTCCCAGCAACCTGAAGCAGAAGAAATTTGGATCATACTTTGAGTCGGATGTCCAAGAAGCCTTCTTATTTCACAGTTTGCTGACCCCCTTAGCACCACAGCTTTGACGAAAAGGCAATTTTGCCTAACAAAATTTTCAGGTGGTCCTACTACTAGGATATGATACAGGGACTAACCGATTGCATGGCATTCATACTAACCAACTCTCCACCCCATGTTATTCCTAAGACTGGGATCTGACGTTACAGCGGCCAAGCAAAGATCTTGACAGGCCCTTTGATCATATCATCACAGCTGCGTCCCGTGAGAGAACCCATTTCAGTCCTTCCCTAATAATCAAAACGTCGGTGCGCATGTTAGTGACAACAGTTATTTGGTTAATATACAATATAACACAAGAATGGTAATCTCATTTCTGAAACTAAACTTACTTAATAGTGTAACGTGCAATGCTACCTACTTCCCCGCTTGCATTAGTAAAATAATAGTTGAGACCAATTGTGCCTTTATGTCTTTTATGTTTTGATATTAAAGCAACAACTAACCAATGTTCGTTTTTATCTCGTATTTGATAGACATCTTTATGGAAACAACATCACGAATATCAGCAAAGACGCAACGAAAGGGATACCGACTCAACCAGTCTGGTATGCGTTTTCAAAACATATATGTTTAGTGTAGGATATGTCCTCACTCATTGTACCGACCACAATTACTAACATAATCGTATCCAGAAGCGTCCATGTTTTTATTAAAGAAGTAGCAGTGTAAGTCCGTAGCCAACGGAGGATAAGTTATCTCCTCCTAAATATTTAAAATTTCCAATGTCTTAATGCAATTTACTACTTATTACCCCTAAAAACATATTTTCCCCTGGAAGCTATTTCGCCCCCTTCAGCATCATGTCTGGCTACGTGGCTGTATAAGGGTGGCGTTGCTTTGCTACTGGAAAACAAAATAAAAATATCACCAATGCACTGACCTATGAACAATTTCAAACTTATGTTAAACTTTCCACAAACCTGAAGTTTTATCTATTTTAATTGAACACGAATGCAGTTCAGCATTCTCTTTCACAAGCTACACAACAAGACTTTTTCTTTGAAAACACGCTTGTATTACTTTACCATGACAGGTACCTTAGTTGTGAACTTTTAAGAAGACTTGAAACTTCAGATATTAAAATGTAAGTTTCGCATCTTGGGCAACACAAAAATTGTAATAAACGTTTAATAGCAATATCGTTAATTAACATTTTAGATTTTATCATGACATGAGCAAGCAAAGTCGTTTTCAAAGAGCTTATACCCTTTAGTGTGTGGTGCTACATTAGATTTCATCGTAGACTTGATGAAAGCGGCAGATTTTTCATTCCCAAAAATTATACAATGAATTGAACGTGTTATATATGTGATTGTACAAGGACTGGATTCGCTTATTCTCTAAATGGTAACAAGGTAAATGCCAAGTCAATCAAAGCCATGCAATGGCATTATTACTTTTCCAAATAATTTACTTCTTTTGATACAGTACATGTATTAATGAGAATTTTGCTCCTCGACTGAGGGTTGATGAACCAGTATCTCGCCGATTAAAGTCAGAAGGGTTTATATGTACAAGGTGCAAATCTTCACCAGATTACCAGTGTGAACTGTGCACACCTGGAACATACACATTTGGAGACAATCGCTGTTATCCTTGTCCAAGAGGTAAGCCTAAAGAGGAAAATCTCTCAGTACATCATATTTAAGGACATATCTTAGTTGTATCAATATAACTTTCCGAATGATTTGCCTTAGCCATTGGTGTTATGACGTGGATGTTGTAGCCAGCAGCGGAAACCTATTATATGCAAAAACTTAACGTTAAATACCGTATGCTTGCTTCAAATACTACCCCTAATGGTATAAAAAGGCAGAGTTAAACACTCTCGTTGTAAAATTCTAGCATCTTGTCTAAGGCCTAACATGACCATAAACCATGTCTGTTTCATCAATTCAAGCGATCAAACACCTCATTAAAACTTATATTTAATCAGTATAAAAACGCGAAACTAATAGCACTCTCCTTTGTGTATTCCTTTGTTTAATTTTGATCAGGAGGCTTTTTTCAAGACGCTATTGGTTTCAAATCATCTTCAAGCAGTAACATAGGTTGTAAAACATGTAACAATGGTACCTTCGTGAAGTCTGGAGGAGGAAAATCAGCAGAAGATTGCGAAGTTTGTCCGGAAGGTACAAACCAAACTATGCGTGCAGGATTTCGGGCATGTTTTTGCAAGGACGGTTACGCCAGAACAGATCGGTTCGGACCATGTTATCGATGCAACCAAACCGGATTAAACTGTAGCGGCCTTCAAGATTATCAGTCCATAATGAAGGGGTACTATTGGTACTGGAAGTTTCCCGGTGCAGACAACGAAGCGTACAGAAAATTTGTTTTGAACCTTCTGAATGAGTCCCATACTTTTGACAATAATACCTTCTATTCTCAACAAATTCCGAGAGTGTTTAAATGCCCTCGTCCTGAAAGTTGTAATGCAAACCAAACTGGTGATGCTCCTGTGCGTGGTACTTGCTCAGAGGGTTATTACGGATGGCTATGCAACAAATGCGCATCGGGATATTTTTCCCTACTGAAAAAGTGCGTTAAATGTCCCACCAGAATTAAATTATTGATTGAGGCTTTTTTCACCACTGCACTTTCGGTTGTAATATGTTATTTAATCTGGACTCAGTATGTAAAACACAAGAAGCGGAACACAAACGAACGTAACTTGTTGGACATTATTGTGTCTCGATTCAAAATTTGTCTTGGATTTTATCAGGTGCTTGGCGAGTTCTTTTCTTCTATTCAAGAAGCTAGTTGGATGGGAATGTTTAACTTTATGGGTGAAATATTTTCTTACATAACTCTTAACATATTGCGAATTTTTTTTCGACCTCAGTGTGTTCAGGAATCACTATATATTAATCCAAAAATCCAGTTCCTAATATCTCTGTTGGTCATATTCTTGCTAACTGCGGTCCCTGTCTTACTTTACCAATTAAAGAAAGCATACTTAAAAAGGTATGGCACTTCCGTAGACATTCAGTCCAGACTTAGCCTTCTGAGGGCCAAGATTTCAACCGTTAGTCTCGTTTTATTGTTTTTGACGTACCCACCAATTTGTACCGCCATATTTCAAATGTACCGTCGTTCGTGTGTGGAGTTCTGTGCAGATTTGAAAAATCAAAGTTGTCAGTTTGTTCTTAGATCAGATTTCCAAATACGTTGTAGTCGTCTGGCAGTTTACCATGCATTTGCATATTTAGCCACGGTGGCGTACATAGTAGCTTTTCCTTTATCCCTCTTTTTCCTCCTGAGGAAGTACTGCTCGCCTAAGATTACGACAGTCCTTGTAGATTCCGAAAATGTCAATGGAGATGGAGCACCCCTCTTGGCAGTTGACTGTAAATACATTAACGTTCCGATCGGCTTAAAATTTCTATGTGAAAATTATAAGCCGCAGTTTTGGTACTGGGAAATTATTGAGCTGACCCGAAAAGTTACTCAAACCGTGTTGTTGACTCTACTCGGATGGGAAGACAATGTAACTATTCTATTGACTATCGGTGTCTCCGTGTTATATTTAACCCTGCATGCAAGGTACAGACCAATGAAGAGTGTCCTCGAGCAAAGATTACAAGTGAGTCTTAAGCTGCGTACTTTAGAATATGTGTTTATTTTTAAATTTAATAATACGGCACACAATACAGTCGAGCTTGTTATTAAAAGTCCTGGTGGTTGTTTCTAGCAGGGAAAACTTGGAATTACTCGGACTACCGAGAAACAAGCGTGTGGGTTGGATATTGTAAGATTGACCACAGTGAGGCACTTACATTATCCTCCTTCTTAAGCTTAATGGGTACGTGTTGATTACGATAAGTGCATTCTCCCTGCAGATGTCTTCAAAACTTTTTTGTGTGTAAATAGTTCCACATTTTATAACAAAGAGGAAAGACGAAAAACCATTTTAAGTTTAAGAAGTTCGTATTGTAAAGAAAGCTACAGTCCGATGAAAAACTCAATGAGATGTTTTCACAGTATTAATTATTTCTTCCCAGATGTTTTCCTTGAGTGTTATACTCATTAATGTTTTGGTCGCTACGATATCAATGGCTGTTCCCGACGGATTTGAATCGAAATTAGCTGTAATCATTCTGCTTTTGAATGTATCAGTCGTCGTCATAATTACAGGTAGGCTAAGTGTGTCATATTTCAAAAAAAAAAAAAAAAACAACAACTACTACAGACTTCTAGGAAAGCTTGTAGACGACTTTGTTTCTTCATGTAATGATGGTATATTGAGAAATTTATCGTTAATGATCTATATACAATGTTTTTTGCATTATTCATTGAACTTTACTAAATTAACTTTATTGAACTTACAAATAATAACTTTTGATTAATTGTTTGGACCTTTTTCCATGGTATTTAACACTGTTAGCACAAATTAGTCAAACATTGTCTGGTACGCCTAACCTAAGTTAGTCAAAGGCGTTTGACTAATTTTGTACCAATTGACTAGATTTCTGACCAATTTTCAACCTCTTTGACCAATTTTTTACCAATAATTATTGGTCCATCATTGTGCAATTAGTCAAATATCATTAGAAATTGGTCAAAATGAGTGACTAAAATGGGTTAGGCGTATCAGACAATGTTTGACTAATTTGTGTTTACAGTGAATCCACCAAGGTGTCAGCCATAATCTTCACATTCTACTGATTAATATGTACCCATTCCCTGTAATTATTTGAGTTTTCATAAATCTTGGAGCTTGTCAATTTAGTAGATACAGATACAAAAGGATCCATTATGACTCCTGTAATAGTTTGCAAGTAGTGATGCGTCGAGTTGTACATGCAAAATTTACAACTGAAAGACAATAGAGAAAATGTCTCAACATGAGGATTGGATGCACGGAGATTTACCTGATCTGGAATTATTCAGTCATAAACATTTACAGCGCAACAGATTCCTTTTTAACATAGTTTAAAGTTATTTATTGAAGGGACTCACCTTGAAACCATTTATATGAGGAAAAAGCAAGTCACAATCAATATGATTCTTTCAGGAACAGGTGTAAGCCTAATCCTGCATGCAATCAATGATGATCCTTTTGTCCACTTTCAGTTGAGGCTGCTGTACGTGTCGTGGTCAAAACAAGAAGACTGAAGATTAACAGAAAGGTCCATGGCCCACAACGACAGCAGCAGGCGACCTCTAGTGACACTTTAAACATGGAATAGAAATTGTGACGCTATCACACACTCTGTCAATTTGCATTACCCGAGGTATCAAGCCCATATGGGCTACAAAATTAGGGAAAGGTATGGATCCCACATGGATTGCGTCATATGGGTCCCGTGAGATTTTGAAACCAAGTTTCATATAGGACCCATATGAGTCAGCCAATGTGGTCCTCATACGGGACTCTGCAAATTCACATAGAGTTCCGTCCAGATGAGATATGGGCCATGTCTGGCCCATATTTGCAACCAATTTTGAGGCATAAATGTTTTCCACCCTTCAATAAGAGTATCAAGTCGCATTCTTGTTAAGGAAAGTCCTACAGTCTACCTCGCACTGCAGGTGGAAAACTTAAACTACTCTCAAACCGGTTTGCAAGCTCGAATGGACACGAGACCTAAGAAGTCCCAGATCGCACTTGCCGTAGTACAAGCAAGAAATGTCAAGAAATGTCTTCCACAAGGTATCAAGTACTCGATGCAGAGTACCATCTCGGCACCATATGGGGTATACATAAGTTGTCTCATGCTTAGATTCCCTTGATAAGACCCATATGAGCTTGCTACCTGGGACGGTTTTGGAATGATTACAGACAGCTCACAATTGTGTTACAGACGCACAGCTAGGAATATCATAAGTGTACAAATAAGGACTTCCTTGAGTGATAATATGATATGATATGATATGATATAATATGATAATATAAAAAAATGTTTTCTTTCACAATCAATTATTTAGATAACAGAAACCTATTGTAAATGATAAAATTAAGGTAACTTTTCTTGTAAATTTTCTTTAAATCGAATGATGTTTATTTCATCTCGTTCTTTTAGGATAGTGGTTCTATGATTGTTTGTGTCTTGGTTTGCTTGTCTGGGGCAACAATGCATGCAACGACTTTGCCAGATGTTAATTTATCTTTATGAAACCAGGTTTGATCAAACTTGCTGTTAATTGCCACACTCTCTGGATCACTGGAAATTTTGCAGATGCAACATTATCATTATCGTATAATGTGATTATATTTTTCAAGGTAAATACTACAAAAGTATCAACGGTTCTAAGCATTTTAAGCAGTGAATAATTATTTTATCAGTTCTCAAGAAACCAGGTGTAAATAAATTATGTGATGAAGCAACCATCATTTCAAATTAGGTCATGAAATTTTAATTAACAAACATGTTTAAAGAGAACTTTTGTGGTATTCAACAAACTCCACTCAATTGTTTAATCTTTTTTGCTTTCTTTTGACATTTCTACCCTTATAATGCTTCCAAATTAGCTCCTTGTTTATACATGAGAAAAAATATGTTCTGTGATGGCAATTTCTAAGACTGACTCAGTTTTTGTTTTTCTGTTAAGCGAATAAAAGTTCAGAAAAAGTCTCTTTTTTAACAGCCATAAGTTAGTGTTTTTACTTTTTTCAATTGAAAAAACTGAACATTGGTTAAGTAACTTCACATATAAGTAAACCATAAAGGACACGAGATGCCGCAAAAATGACTGTAAATTTCAAAATGTTTTTACAGTCAAGGTGGAATCTTAAGGCTGAAAAAAATACCTCACGTCAAAGTAAGGATTGCAAAATGTCGGGGCCAAAGTTCTTAGTGGGTGGTAGTGTACGTCTGCAGCTGGGTCAAGGAAGTGGTTCCCCCAAATTTTTCACATGAAGATGTGTCATTTTTCCCTAGTATTAACTTTCCCCTTCTGCTTTCGTTGACTAGAATAAGAAACCACTATTATCACATTTTAAGTGGAATTTGTCGTATAGCATCTGGTTATTTCATACTTGAGTGACTTTGGGAAAATATTAATAGATATACGCAAAAAGTTTTGGTATTAAAACATATCCTTGAAAACTCCAGCTAAAAGTCTCAGATAGATATTCTTTTCAACAACCTTGTAATTAACGTGTTAGCAAAAGCGGTTGAGTACAATTTTGGTGATGGGCTTTTGAATCTGTTGTAGATGTTGGTTTCTAGGCTTTATTTTCTTTATGCATTCTTTTTCCGTAGGGGAAATCATATATAATAAATTTAATGTAAAATATTCATAGAGAAATATCTGAGAGATATCAACATATACATTTAATTTCACGATGAAGAAATGAACCTATGGTTTGCAAAGAAGCATGTTGTAATAGATAACTATAACACTAGAACGAATCCTCCTTTGAAGGTAAAACAGAGTAATGGTTTTCTTTCATTCTGTACTAGATGTAAAGTCCGGAGCGTTGGTATGCATTTTCCTCCTTTCAATGAGTACTTGAACGGTAATTTAATTGATAAGATTATAAAGTAAATTTACATCAGATAATTTTCTTCATAACTTGAGATGTAGCGCCCAGCACCCTCCGAATTTTTCATTGTATATTTTTAAATGTAAAAGTTATTTTAAGGTAAAAACCATTTGCTTTCTTTTGGTAAGTTATTGAAATTCATAACGGAACTTACACGTTGCATCACGAATTAGCTCTTATTAAAAGTCTGGTGTAATCTGCAAGAATTTTGTCTGTGCTTTTAATTTAGTCAGTAAAAGTATTGATGTTACATATATTGCAGTATAATTGTGCGAAAACTTATTTTAGAAAGTAGCATTTTTGGAAGTTAAGTAATGAATATAGCGATCAATGCACTCAAAACATTTTATCAGTTTTCATTTGCCGTGTGTTGTAATAGAAGTCATACTAGGCATGATTTTTGTCGGTAGTAAACAAAAATGAATATTATTACATAACGAATTGGACTCCTTCTAAAAGCTACAATATTTCAAGTTTGCCCATGGGTGTACAAATATGGTGAAGTCTGGAACTCGAAGATGCAATTGATTGACAGAAACATCTTCAACAGAAATGCATTTCAGAGTTCCTTGTATTCACATCGGCGTTAGGTGATGGGGTTAGTAACATGATATACTCAATTTAGTCAATTCAAAAGTGGGGTGTGAAAAGCACCGTTTTACTTTTCCACCTCTTTGTTATTTCCCTCCTTATCTTACATGTTCTTTCCTTCCTCTTCCTCCTTTTCGTTTTTGTCTTTCTTTGTTCTCTTTTGACTTCTTTTTTATTTTTGGTAACCCGGGGGCGCCGATCACAACGACTTCCTTGGAAGGCGCCTACTAGGGACCCAATGAAAGCTATCAATAAAAGTAGGCCTATATTCCTTCATCGAAGCAGACTTTAGACCCACAAAATGGTCAGTACTGGTTTAAAGGTATCTGTGCTGACTTTTTAGGTGTATTTCTGTGGATCGTAAAAAGGCCTGCTGCTCATGGAATTCGTGTACTTATGATAAGATCTGACAAACAGATGTAGGCAAGCTTGTAGCCAAGGGGCAGGGCCACTCGACAAGATTCTCGCCATCTAGAAAATTTTAAATTCTCCCCTCAAAAATATTTTGCCCTCTCAAAGGTATCTCGCCCACTTCAGAACCTTTTCTGGCTACTAGCCCGGATCAGGGAGCTGGTCTTCCAGATCCCTGCCCGGATGTAACTGAAAATTCATTGAATCCGTTTACATATGCTGAATTACGAATTCGTTCATTCAATGGTACAAGACCAATTTACTCTTATTAGTTCATTCAACCACATTCAACAAAATATTATTACCTTCAACATGAGGTAGGAAGTACTTTGGAGAGATGGCGACATGTTAATGTGTGATTAATGGCTTATGGCACCAGGTCCGGAAAGCAGGGGCGATTTTGTGGTGTCATTTAAGGGAGACTTTCTAAGTTAAGTACCACCATCAGTTGGCGTTCTAAGAAAATTTTCTCCCCACGTTGCCTCAAGACTGCAGGAAAGGGCATTTCCTAACCTCTTACTACATCTAAAAATTCTCCATTTTGAGATGTCATGCTGTAGAATTTAACACTTTCATAAGAAAAATAAATGTTTCTTTACATTTGCAAGCATGATATGCTGATGTGGGAACTTTTGTTATGAAAGACTACGTGGACGTACCCTCCAGGTAGTACTTCCATGATTCGAATGGACCGTCCTTAGAAGATATATCAGGGAAGACTGTGCCCTTTACCTTTGATTTTTTTCTCAAATCATCTACAACCGAATCCTAAACTGTGCCCGGTGTCTATGAGCATCTAAAACATCACTTTGTATTCAATTGAGCATTACAATGCTGCAGTTTGACTACCCTGGATGATTAATTTTGTTGAACTCATTTTGTTGTTGCTATACACACACTATTTACATGAATGATGTAAGTATGTGTGTAAATTCCTGAACCTGGAGACATTGCGGACTGTTTTGTTGCAAAAATGAAATGAAATGAAAAATCTTATTACATTAATTACAGTTCCTAAACTTAACCCTTTGAACTGTTGAATTGGTATCCAATTGTGTATGTCTGCCTGACCCATGGGGCTCGACCCGAGAACCTAAATCAATGAATAGGCCTATTCAATAGATCAATGTGAGTAAAAAAATTTATATAAATATTTACATGACTACTTTGGACACTTTTCCACCAAATACCTCAAAAAAAGACTTCCTAGACAGTGGTCTCTTTGGCTAAGATCATGTGTGGTATCTGTCCTTTACAGTGAGTCTAGAACTGGGCCACGCATGACAGACTTATGATGTAGAGATCCACAGGTCAAGAGGTTGGTCATGTTAAGTCTAAGTGTCCCATGGGGACATAGTCCCTTTGGGGAGCAGAACTCCTTCGGGAGTCAAGACTGGTTTTCGCCCTTCTGCTCTTCGCCAGAAAGTCGAGCGTCTTTGGAAAAAAAAAGTATCCTCCTAGATGCTGGAAGAACACGAAATCAGAATTGTGGAAGCAATTGTAAACTACAAACAAGAAACCTCAATTTAAAGTAACTAATGGCAGAAACAAAACTTATGTCCAGGACATGGCAGCAAAGTTCCTACTTCTAGGAAGAGTAGTGCCTAAGAGGTGAGTGCGGGAAAGTTTCATTGTAAAAGTAATAACTGTTGAAACAAATGAAGTAACAACATAACTCAGTGTCAAGGATAGTATAACTTTGTCAAGAAAATCCTTGGAGTGAATTCATCCTGTTTCCCTGCTTCCTGAATTTTCCACTTGTAGTATAGATGAATCAATGATATAAAAAATATTAGACGTTCAACAGTAATCAGTCTTAGTCATGGGCGTAGATTCCGGGGAAATAAGGGGATATATCCCCCAACGTTTGACTAGGGGGATGGCCCATGTAATCATCCCCCCTCCCCAGGTTACAATCTACAGATACGTGTATGCTGGAAAATACATTATATTCTTCATTTTCTTCAATCTCCATTCTATTATCTATCACACATGTTTCTCAAACTATTAGAATTTTAGCAAATTCTTCGCAAACTATCAAAATTTTCGGGCGCTCCGCGCGCTTCAAACCTTACGTCAGTGTTATTCTTATTATCAATATCTTCAGATAGCAACTTTCGGAGGAGCCCAGCAGCAAAAAGTTGAAAGTTTAGGAATGAACAGGTAAAAGACTGGTTTATGGCAGTGGCATGTAGGTTTGTTGGGCAATTGAAAGGGTCTCGATGCAGAACCTACTGTAGCTTTTGTAATGTAAAACTTATTTAATGAAAAATTTCTGTGCCCTTCTCGCGCGTTCGTCACGGTTTGCACTCCATGTCATGACCATTATTAAGCGCGTTTCACACTACAGCGATTTTGGATCGGATTACGGTCCGATTTTTTTTTTTTTTTTTTTACGTTTTGGTTAAAATCATCTCCATCTCTGGTCGGAGGGAACCAAAAATTTGCCAACCTGTGTAAATATTTGATTTGTATCATAGGACTATGTAAAAGAAATTTATACTAATTATTTCGTGACGTCACATCAGCAAACAGCTTTTATCGGACACCCGTAGTCCGATAAAAGCTGTCTGTCGATGTGACGTCACGAAATAATTAGGTTACATTTCATTTACATAGTCCTCTGATACAAATCAAATATTTACACAGGCAGGCAAATTTTTGGTTCCCTCCAGCCAGAGATGGAGAAGATTCTAACTAAAACTCAAAAAAAAACCGTAAGGTAATCCGATCCGAAATCGCTGTAGTGTGACCCGCGCCTTAAGGTAATAATACATAAAACTATTCTGATTACAACACTTTCCGAAGAACAGAGATACATCTCCAAACATCTGCGAGGACCTCGAATCAATATTGGATCTTTCAATCTAATTTGTAGCATGATGTGGAAGGCTGAAAGTACGTACCGTATCTGTTATTCTACATTTTTCAAATATTTTACCGAGCGCTTCGCGCGCAGGCATTATCGATATACATGGTGATTGTTAATACACTAACGACGAAAACAGCATTCTGAAACGCGCTTATTAGTCCTTCAACCCTTTTGCTACGCCTATCAGGGAGGTCTAATATCACCTCCATGCACCAATACTCTCCCTCCCTCTCATTCCCTATTGCTGGAAGCTGTTCGTCTGGATTTTCGTTTAAAATTAGTAAAAATACGATACCGTAGATTTGTAAAGTGTTCGGCAACATAGTCTTCATTATCATTTGGATGTCAGTACTCATTATGCCATTGCCCCCATTTAATATGATTAATGCAGAACTTCCAGGAGGTTCTATACAGGTATCTGCTAGCCTTAGATGCCTGCTAGCCTTTCATAATGCACAATGAAGGAAAGGAAATATTTTGTTATAGTCCAAGAATGTTTCTGTGGACTCCACGCACCTATTTTTGTGTAAAGAGTTTCCCCAAATAGAAAGCAGTAAAATAGACAAAGGGAGGAGGCTTCAGGAGGTTTATTTATAACGTATCTTTCTCTTAATTGACAACATATTCTCCTCTTTTACCTTACCAAAAAATTAGCATTCACTAAATTATGGACATTTTCCAGCCATATATGATCAGTTCCAAAACATCCCGAAATTAGCACAATTTTGCTTCTGAAAGACCTTCAATTAACAAAAATTTCTCAAAGAGGAGGGGTATCCCTTCCCCAGGACGGTATCTTTATGAAGTGACAAACGAAAGATCAAAACTTTTGTATACAAATGCCGGGACGCATCAAAAATAAAGGTGCAATTTACGCAGACTTGAGGAACTGAGGTATTATTACGTCATCATCTATGGTGTCCCCCAGTCACAAAAACCTGGCGGCGCCACTGATCTCAAGTCAACTTGCAGGTCTTGTAATGATCTCCGAATTCAAAATTCAGTTGTTTGGGATGACCCTATAAGTTGACCCCTGCCTTTTTAAGCTTAACAGGACATTGTTGCTCTTGTACAATTTTAATCCAGTGCAGCTATCAATAAGTTTTGTGCTTAAAACAGCATTTCCTAAATGTGTAAATATACCAATACCCAAGAACATTACCTCTGAAATTTTCCCCTTAAAACAGTTTTTCAGGCACTTTTGAGACATTCAAACCCAGGAGCTTCTGAGGGGTTTCGCCCCTGTACCCCCACCGGGGCTTTGCCCCTGAACCCCACCAGGGGCCCTAAGGCACGTTCCTAGACTCCATGGGCTTCGCGCTCGCCGTGCACGCTTCTCGTGCACATTTTATAGATTTGCGATAATTCACCCCATCCCCCCCCCAAGCTGAAAAAAATCTGCGCCCCTGATCTTAGTCCATGCTTTCATAAAGAAATTCATTTTATTATTAAGATGCCATTGGATGTCCGATTAAAATGACAAATAACTTTCCGGTCCGTACTGACACGAATTGTCACATGCCTTGTTTTGTCATGGACATTTAAGTATTTAACATATCTTTCACATCCTACAGCTGTTTACCAGAGCTGGATCCAGGAATATGAAAAGGGGAGGGGGCGTAATTCATGATGGAAAGCTGATTCAGAAAAGATTTGCCAGATGCAAAGGTCTTACAGTTGCCAAGATTTTGTTAAACTTGTTTTCATGTATTCTGTTAGGATTTCATCTGATCATCTTTTTATGGGCTTGGAGGTATAAAATTCTGGTTACAAAAATTATTGCCTTGCCGAAAAAAGGGGCCCCCTTACAACCCCTTGGATCCGGCCCTGATTAACAGGGGTTAAAATTAGGTATACAAAACTGTCGCTAGTACAGTGCACATTTTAGCACCCAGACTAATTGGGTTTGCCCCAGTAGGAACTCCTCTCATAGTAGTGAAGACAAATTTAAGATCTTATCCAACTTACGTCACTGTGCCCTTTTCGTCTTTTTGAATTAAAGTCGTGCTCTAGGCCACTAAGGCCAGTAAGATGTTTTGCCTCTGTAATTGTACTGAACCAAAGCATCGCGTCTTTGTGGTAGCCAGGAGATCTATACATGCTGTCTATTTGTACTATGAGATGGTGTCAAAATTAAGCAACTATGCTAACAATTATGATCTGGCCCTCAGGCCTTTACCTTGTCATACAGAAAGACTGCTTCGCGTTTTAAAATCTTTCCCCTTACATCAAGGGTGGGGAACCTTAGGCCCCGGGACGGTATGCGGCCGGCGAGACTATATTATCCGACCGGTGAGCCAATTCATAAATGTAAATTCAGAAATATTTGAAAAGTAATTGACAACACGTTTTAAGCTAACGTTGCCCACTGTTCATCCTGCGTAAAGCACTTTCCGGACATTTCAAGTAAAACACTGCTGCGAACAGTCAGGGACGTTTCGCAGCATTTTTACGTTTTGCAGTTTTTTTTTTTTTTTGCTATATTTACTTAAAATTGGATATGATGTACAATAGACACCAGAGAATCAGAAAAGTATGTGCTCCAGTTTTTCCATGTGCAAGGGGGGTCACCGGCCATTTAAAAATGGCCGCCATTTTGTGCTCTATTTTGCAGTAAGGTATACGGAGACTGGTAAAAATGAAAGGTTTAACATGACTAACCAGTTATAAAACAATGAGAAATCATTGTTGACTGCTAATTTAGCCATCTTCATCTCCTTTACCAACAAGTATGAGTGTATCTATGCGGATCCATGACGAAGGGGGTGGTAGGGCCAGAACCCCTTGGAAAAATTTCACCCCTTTAGGAACGTCAAAATTACTATTTTCTTAATGCATCTAAGCGTATCTCACCCCCTTAAGTAAATATTTTGCGCCCCATCCTTGCCGGGATGCTATCCCCCTCCGCCCGCCCCCTACAGTACCCTGTCTGGCTGTGGGCCTGCAGCTACGGCTAATTTGCTATATTTCAACAATGGAAGAAAGTGACCCAAAGAAAGTCATGGCGTAATGCAAAAATCATAACTTATGTCGGCCCGTGAAGGCTTAACAACTCAGAATTTGCATAATAATGCATCTTTCATTCTGAAGTCGAATACTCCTCCCCCCCCCCCCCCAAACACACACACACACACCAACACACCCACCAAGCCTTGCAAACTTGAGCTGTTTTCAACGGCTAGATGCACGCATCGTCTGCTGGCTTCTTATTCGTCTCATGCTGTACAAACCACAAAGTCGATACACATGTGACTGCGAAAGATAATTGGTAATTGGTTAAAATTAAGTTTTTTGTAGAATGGTTTATGGTAGGCGATGGCTTGTCGACTGCATAGACCTTATGGAAGTAGGGACAGCAAACATAAATATTAAATGTGGGATTTGAGAGTATTTTGCAGAGTTACATGTTGTTTCGCTTAACTAGTACCAATATTGTTTTAAAAAAGATAAGTATAGGTAAAACTTACGATGTGAATCAAGAACGGTCTTTTACTTTTCTAAACGAACAGAATCTTTCCGTTCCCTACAAAAGACTGCTGCAATGCTTGTACAGCATGACTTGAGGTTTGAGCAGGATCTGACACCAAAAGTGTACAAATTTCGGGCCCTGATCATTGAAATAATGATAAAAATTTTACTATTTGATTTACGTGAGGGAGGGGCGCTTCCCGTCGTTTCTCCCGACCATACCAGTTCTCCCTAACAGTTTGCCCCTAAGAAATTAGCTTGCGCTCAAGAAACCAGTTTACCCCCCAGGTTTTGACCAGCTCGCCCCCAGGGACCTACCAGCTCGCCTGCAGGTTCAGTTCGTCCCCCACCCAATTATACATTTGGCATCATACACTTTACAAAACATTTCAGACGAGGTCAGAATTAATGCATAGATGGTATCATGTAGATAAGCTAAGGCAAAGCGGGTTACTTTTCGTGGTTTCTAGTAATATTTCCCATATTCCATTCTAAATCTTTTCCACTTTTCAATTGTCGTCCGGTATCAGTTTCCATTTTTTTTATCTTTGTCTTTCTTTCTTTCCTTTTGTTTTTGTTTTTTTTTTTTTTTTGTTGTGAAGTGCCACTGAATGCTCGTGAAGTGATAATCTTTAGAAGTATGCATGATTACACCCGCTGGTTCATGAGTTTGGCAAAATCAACTGGTTATATATAGGGGGCAAAACGGTACGTATTGAGGAAGAAACTTCTTGAACCTTGAGGCGAACTGGCAGTGGACCGTAGTGATCGGGGAGCACTGGTTGGGGGCGAAATGGTTGTTGAGCGAAACGAGCTGGTACATGGCGGGGTTCTGTTATTTACACCTGTTCCGACTTCACCATGTTCAGGTAGTTTATACAGACACACGTAGCTTTAAATGATGAATCCACATCCCTGTGCGCAATATCCGTGGTCCGCTGGTTGCCATAAGGCCAACGGAGGGCCTTCGGAGGTCCTCCGGCAGGATAAAAACTTGCATGATGGGTTTAACTGTTTTAACCAATCAGCGTCGCCGCCATCGACGGACCGCCGGGAAACCACCGGATATTTCTCTGGCATACCACCGAAGTGGCCGACAGCGGTCCGTCGGGGCGACCAAATTTTGCTATCAGGGATCTTTGTTTTAATTTCACAGTCCTGGGATATTAATGCTTTCTGTTTTAACACTGCCCTCACCCTGATCATAACCTATCCCATCGTCAGGCTAACCCCCTCAGTTGTCGGAACTCGGGGGATATGTTTTATAAGGAATCAGTTTACCGAATTTATTTGAAACTTTCTGGGTTGCTTCTGAATTATGTTCCAATTTTAGGCCTGAAACAAGGAACCAGAACAATAATTATTTAGTAAGTACTAATAAATATTTTAGTCAGCCAAACAAAACTGGTAACTGCAGGTTGTATATTTTCATGATCCTCCTTTGTCATCTTGTCAGATTATCTCACTATTATAGAGCCCCCACTAAATAAAGCAACCACAGACTTTTCATTATGCTTGTGTTGTCAACAACATTCGAAAGAAAATTTGATGGATACTAAATACAAGTCTTTCAAAACTTCAAATTTTGAAAAGCTACTGGACAGCATACACCAAAAGTCAGAATATGGAAACCC
Organism: Holothuria leucospilota; assembly: GCA_029531755.1. Lineage (NCBI taxonomy): Eukaryota > Metazoa > Echinodermata > Holothuroidea > Aspidochirotida > Holothuriidae > Holothuria > Holothuria leucospilota. Next base: position 29,373,866 of record CM055964.1, read on the forward strand.
TGAGTTTCTTAATGTTTCAAATAGATTGAGGGGTGCAACACCTGATGATCTAAGAGAGAAGAATGCAAGTTGGCATAAGGTGTGTTTTAGGAAAGCAACACTACATTTAGATAAAGAAAGGAAGCGTCAAGTAAGAGCCTTGCAAATGCGAGATGTAAACATAATATTGTCGCCATGGAAAGGAAAGACCAAAAGCAACAAAGAGGAAACAGATCTAGAGTCTCCAGTCATAACCACAAGATCACAAACCGCACCTTTTGATGCCGCAAAGTGTATATTTTGCCAAGAGGTCGAGATGCAACAGAGGGATAAACGTAAACTGATAAAAGTATATAACTGTAGAACCGAAAATCGAGGGAGAGCGATACAAGAGATAGTGTACCAAAGTGGAAATGAAATTTGGAAAATCAGGTTAGCAAATGTTCTTACATCAGGAGATTTGTTATCACGAGATATCATGTACCACAAGGTTTGCTTTACGAGCAACTGGGGAAAGTATGTGCAGCGATCTACTCGCAAAGATGTAAGCACAAAATCTGAGCATGACATGGATAATAATCCACACAATGTATCATGTATAGCAGGGGAGGTTGAGTTTTATTGCACAATACATGAAAGAATTGATGGTGGTGAATATATTGATTTTGGACAAGTAGAAAATCTTTACAAGGAAACCTTAGGAGAATATGACATTAATGCAAAAATTAACCGTGAAATACTTAAGACAGATATTCTTAGAAACATTGAAAATGCTCTCATTACACCATCCTTCGGAAATAACAAGTCACACTTACATTCGGTAAAGGCGGTAAAAGTTGCAGTTAATTTAGCAGCTGGTGAGCAGAAAACTACGTATGTAAAGGTTCTACAACTGTGCCAAGGACTTAAGGTCACTTATACGGGATAACAGGCCTTATCAGTGGAAGTTTGATGGTTTTCTAGAGGGTACTTTACAAGAGGGCATTCCAGAGCCCCTTAGTATATTTCTTCAATGGATTATACAGGGACCACGTAATGCAAAATGTAACGAACGGAGTAATTCCTTCAAAAGGAAGGCTGATCTGATAGCACAACAGATTCTTTTCAGCTATGCATCTGATCGTCAGGTTACTTATGGAAAATGTGCATCAAGGTCATGTACCCTTCAAACAATTGGAACTCCACCAGCGATTGGATTAGCTTTACACTGTCACCAGGCACACAGGAGTCGCAAGGATGTTGATTTTCTCCATACTGCAAAAGTCAGTGTGCCCTATCGTCATGTCAAAAAGATCATCAATCAGATTGCATGCAGCGTGGCAAGTGTAATGGACAAAAATGATTGTATTTAAATTCCTCCAGGTCTGAAGAAGGGTATCCTAATCAGAGGATTAGCAGATAACATTGACACACAAGTTGACACATATGATGGCAGGAACTCGTTCCATGGAACTGCAGTATCCATCTACCAGAAAACCAGTCCCGATGGTGCTGATGAGCCTTTGTCACAGCCTCTTACGTTAAATGATAAGCCAACAAATGAAAATCAGGTGAAGAATGCACCTACCACAATTGTGAAGATGAAACCATGTAGAACTACTGGAACGCCCAAGCCATCCTCAAGTCCTCACTAAGCAAATTTCAAGCTGGGACAGAAAAGGCACGAGGTGGACCTTGCAAGACAAACTGACACAGTATGGTTACTTGCACGTTTCTTACAACGATGCGAATCGGAGGAAGTGCCTCCAAGAAGCTCAGAAAATTAGTCTCAAACCATACCAGTTTGGCGAGCCTATACTTCAGTAATATCATCTGTATCCACTGATGACAGAACACTAGACGAGTCATATACGATGCCCATCATTAATGCACCACCCCGTGAGTGGCAGACAATTGTAACAGCAATGGATGGGGTGTACAATCTAAATAGATTAGCTTGTCCAGAGAGTAATGATCCAGTGCTGATGACCTATGACATGGATTTGTATGAGAGAGCTCTGAAGCTAGAATATCTGGATAATAAATACAAAGGAAAGTGGTGGTTAATTCCAGGACCATTTCATACAAGTCTCTGTAGAATAAGATGTCTGGGAAAGACTATTGAAAATAGTGGTATTCCAAGGGTGTGGCTTGATGCTAAATTATACAGTTCAGTTGTAGTGAACCAAATATTAAATGGAAGTCACTATCGGCGTGCAGTAGAAGCACATGAAATCACCCTTCAAGCCTTGTCTGATCTTTGGTTTGACTCCTTTTTTGCAGAGAAGCCTGATATTTTTAATACTCTTACCGTCAGCATTACAAAACTGTCTGATGCGTGTCAACATCAGCACGAGACACAAATAAGGAAAGCTCAGAAAAGAATTTCGTATTCAATTCTTAAGTATGAATCTTGAGTTGCAATTCAAAGAGTATCATGACAGCCGTTTGCACTCCCCTTTATATCGATGGCTGCGCATATATATGCAACAGGTTATAAATCTACTGCAATTTCATCGATCGATACGTGAGCCGAACTTTTTCCTGTATTTGGCATCTCTAGAAGAAATGTCCACATAATTCTTCTATGAATAAAGAGAAGTGTATCCTACATCTGAAAAAGAATAGTTTCTGGAGAATTTGCAGTCAACAAAAGCAACATTCCATTCACCTCAATAGGAGGTAACCATGCTCAAGAACAGATGAACAGAGATCTAAAAGGAGAGGGCGGATTGCAGGGTATCACAAATAAACCAGCAACTTTGTTAAAATATTGCCTCGCTGCTCCTGTTGTAAATCGCATTTCAAAGGAAACAGAGGCTATGTTAGGTTTTGTGGCATTCAAGTCAAGCAGTAACTCTCATCATCACCTATCAGGGGCCAGAATAAAACAAAAAGAAAACAAAGTGATGGCTATGAAGGAGGTACTTGTCCCAATGAAGATATTTAATGACGAAAAGACTAAACTGCATCACATTGTAACCAAATAGTCACTGAAAGAGAATGTACAGAAGAGTATCCTGAATCTTGTTGGCAGAGGGGAATGGGCCAAAAATACTTTTGTACAGGAGCGAATAATTGGTGAAAAAGCCTCTGGGACCGCATGTCAAAAGTAAAAGTCCTTAATGGAATACTTTAAACAAAGAGGTATTGACAAAGGGTCATACAAAGGACTTTCAATTTAGGTCAACAACAAATCTTTTCAGCAGGCATTTGGTCATAGCTAAATCTGGTCGTGACCTCGATTTACAGCACGCCATATCGGAGTATGAATTTAGTAACATTAATTCTGTACTTATGAAGCCAGACGGAGGTCTGAATCCTTATGTTAACAAGAGTCATCTGATCCATGCTCTGGAATGTCAAGGAGAAGTTGAGGGTAACACAGAAAGTGTACCACCACAGTCCGTTGTAAACCAAGATGTCACTACGGAAAACGTTACAATACCAGTCACGCCAACAGTAAAACGCTACCTCATCATTGATGGAATGGCGGTAGGTCAAAAACTGCTGAATGTTCAGACTTCTGGTACCTGTGAGGATCTCGGGGCAGTATTTGCAACCTACATAAATTCTCTATTCAGGAAATACCATTATATCGGTGGTCGAGTCATTTTTGACAATTATACTAGAGCTCTACCATTGAAGGATGACATTCGATACCAATCAGGCCTTTCTCATCCGATAGAAATTCTTATTGAAGACTCTACTGCAATAAAAAACAAAGCAGTGTTTTTGTCGAGCAACAAGAACAAGGATCAGCTTACCATTTATCTTGCCGAAAAAACTGTAAGACATTGCAAGTACCCAATTGTAACTGCCACACGACAGTGTGTGAGCACAAATGCACCAGAGCAGCCTCCTACAACAACTGTGAGCACCCAAGAAGAGGCAGATGCCCTCATGATCCCCCATGGCATTGAAGTGGCCTCTACACCAGGTAATGAGGTGGACTTCTTCACCACACGACAGTGTGTGAGCACAAATGCACCAGAGCAGCCTCCTACAACAACTGTGAGCACCCAAGAAGAGGCAGATGCCCTCATGATCCCCCATGGCATTGAAGTGGCCTCTACACCAGGTAATGAGGTGGACTTCTTCACCCAGGACACCGACTGGTTTGTGTTAATCTTGAGAAGACTGTCGAAACTAGGTAAATATACTGGAATTGTGACTGGCACAGCTGAAACTAAGAGAAGAGTTGCTCTTCAACCAACATATGATCAGCTTGGACCAGAAAAGGCAGCAGGACTACCAGGTTTCCATGCAATAACTGAATGCGATATTACTGGTCACATTAACGGTGTAGGCAAAAGAGCAAGTCTTAAAATGTACATGAAGTCACCATTTCATGTAATAAAGGCTTTAGCGAAGCTAAGAGAAGGGAGTGTCCCATTCTCAGAGGTAATTTCGGGATGCGAGGAGTTTTTGTGCAGTCTACTTGGCACTAAAAAACTATTTGCTAGTGATGCATCAACACACTGCACGCACTGTTTCAAAACACTGCCAAGTAACCAAGGCGTTGACAAATTGCCACCGACTGCTGGAGCATTGCACCAACATATACTTCGTGCACATCTGCAGGCCAACATATGGAACCAGGATGTTATTCTCCACCCAATAACACCCGATCCATGTAAACTGGGCTGGTTTAAGAGGATGATGGCAAACTGAGACCTGTCTTGTCTGAGAAGCAGGCCGCTCCTGAAGCAGTTGTGGAACTCATTCGATGTCACTGTTCCAAAAGTACATGTTCGCGTAACTCATGCACATGCAAGAAGTATAAACTTGAGTGCACTGAGATGTGTAGCTGTGAGGCGGAAGAGAGTGCCTGTAACATCATTCCATTGTTGGCTGTATCAGATTCATCAGACATTGAGAGTGATTAAGACAGTGATGACCACGACATATGTCTAGAATAATCCCACACAAACAAAAACGGATACGCAAGAAATATAAACTTGAGTGCACTGACGGAGATGTGTAGCTGTGAGGGGGCAGAGGGTGTCCATTACAACATTCCAAAATTGGCAGTTTCAAGTTCATCAGACAGTGAGAGTGACCAAGAAAGTGATGACGACGACGTATGTTCAAAAGGAACCCCCCACTCACACACACACACACACACACACACACACACACACGACATCACCATCGCATAGATTCCTTGCCTGCCTACGGCAAGGAATCAAAAAATCTGCTTTACTTTGGCAAAATATTCTAGAGTATTGCAATGACGAAAATTCGAAATTCATAACGGGAATTTTATTACAAAAACTGCTGGAAGTTTATTTTACGTACTGATGTTACATATTGCACTATAATCTTGCGAATATAACTTTCAAAGAAGCGTTATGTAAGTTAAGCAATAAATAAAACGATAAATGCACTCAAAAATTATATCAATTTTCATTTGTCTTGTGCTCTTATAGAAGTAGTAGGCCTAATTCACATGATTCCGTCTCTGAATCATTTAGATAAAAAAATCCTCTGGAAAGTAGTTTTCAAAACATGATCAAACACTTGTAAGCGAATGTGGATGCTGTGGAAGACTCAGCAACAAACCTCCATACATTTAGGCTATTTCCTGCTATACTGGTCAACAGCCACCGTCATATTATCTAAAAGCCGGCGTTATAGCCATTTAACGCGATTGTGTTTATTACGTCCAATCACACGGCATTATTGTCATTTCACAGAAACATTTATAGGGTCAGCTTACTTCTCAGAGTGTTCTATACAGTATATAATTCTAAAAACGCACGAATAGGTTTCATTAATAGTGAAATTAAAAATCTAAAAAAAAGTAAACTTTCTGCATCACGCCCGCTCACTTACAAAGACTGCTATCAGTACCTTAGAAATGCTATGTAGTTAGCACTGGTCACCAAAAGTGCCAAATCAACAATTTCGGTGCCACATTAGCCCTGCGACACTCATCATTGACAAGGGAGTGTCAAGCGTGACCAAGAATTTACAAAAATAGGGTATTTTTGGAGAATAGGCACGATACGTACGTAACCTGGAAAGGGTTGGAAAAACCACCAAAATGAAGAAAAATGGTGTATTTTTGTATGGCCGGGTTTTTTTTTACTAGGTGCTGTTTGAGAAATTTCCCGGGGAAATTTTCAGAAGAAAGAATAAGTTTGGAAGTCGGAACTTTTCGGAAAATTCAGGAATTAGAAGTTTTGTTGTTTTAGTCAAATACTTACTTAGGGTGTATTTTGAGTCTCGGACAAATACGTGCTTAGGGTGCTTACAAAAAATCAGTGGTCACTCCTGATACCCCCGAGACATTAGCAATTTGAAAGTTGTCAAATTAAAACCTGTTCAGTGTTTTGAAGAGTTGTAGACTCGAGTCATACGAAATGGACTCGAGTCGCTATTTATGTGACTTGTGACTTAACTTACAAATACTAGCACTGACTTGCGACTTAAATTGGACTTGCAACAACGGACTTGTTACCAACGCAAGTCATAAACTCGTTGGACAAACCTTAAAGTGCACTTAAAGTCTATAGAATTACAAGAATATATATTCTAAAGGTTGAAAAATTAATTTCATCCATCCAACTCCCATGTTCATAGCTTATTCCATTTCTGAGATATAAAGTGTTGAAATTTATTGGCTTAATTTGAAAATGTCGATTGCGTAATAATTTGTGATGTCCTTCTTGTACAATTCACATTACTTGCTTTTGTTTCCTTTTGAGACTAAAATGTTTATATGACCTTAAAATATTTACTGTTTTCTTGCATAGCATGTTTTACGTATAGAGCTTGGATAGTCAAGTCACCCTAAAACAGTAAGGCAGTGATCACATTGTCCAGAAGCTTTCGAAAAAACAAAGAAAAATAAAGACTGTAATTTGAGTAGTACAACAGTGACATCACAATATATTGGGCAATCTACCATTTTAAATTGAGTGAATAAGCTTTAACATTTTATATCTCAGCCCACAAATGTCCTGTGAGGATGGGAGTTGGATCATTTGGATGCATTTTTTAAGCTTGGTAACGTATATTTTTGAAATTTCAGACTTTAGGTACACTTTAAAACTTATAAGAATCCATTGATGCATTCTGTGCATCATGACAAACAAGTCTTAAAAACTCAAGACTGGACTTCAGTCACAAGTCGTTGATTTTGAACTACCCTGGCTATAATAAGTTGTGACAAGTGCCCTTATCCAGTATGAGTAACTTGTCGTCATACCAAGCTTGGGTACTACCATGGGAGCTACATCGTAGTAGACCCATGGTACTACTATTGTTCCATAAGTGGTAAACTTTTCTTACATACATTTTAAGCATATTGACGGTACCATGATCCAATCACTTAACAGCATTTTGATTCTAATAGGGAAAACACGAAGTACACTGGATAAAGTCCAAGAATTTTCTCCAGTGTATTGTTCTGTAATACGGTACTTTGGCTTTGTTTGAAAAGAGCGATTCCCAGCAACTGAGTTTTGAATTGTAGGTGGCAGTACACAACACTACGTTTCTAATGGAACCTTGACTGCATAGTATGATTCACATCGCGCCTACACGATATCCTAGCATTTTGAAAACAGTGATCGACTGATCAACTCAAAGTAAAATACATTGCGATTTGTTTTTTTTTTTTTTTTTTTTTTTGTTTTTTTTTTTTTTTTTTTTTGTTTGTTTTTTTGTTTTTTGTTTTCTTTTATCATTGTTCCCCCTGTCTCAGATTGCCTGAATACAACAAACGAAAAAGCAAAAAACTAGAAATTGGTTAACTGGAAGTGGTACTTTCTTTTCTTCCATTGAGATTAAATTGCTAATCTGTGGCAGGCTTAAATTGAAAATTGATTCCTTATAAAAGGCGGGCAAATTTGTGGCTTCAAGTCTTCCTGGGCTAAAATGCTTGTGACTTGATTTGTATCCGGATCAAATGGCTTGTGACCTGACTGACTTGAGAAAAACTGTTAGCTGATCTTGATGAAATGTGATTTGACTTGTGACTGGACCAAATGACTTGTGACTTGACCTGGGCTTGCAAAAAATTTTTGCTACCACTCATCTCTGGCATTTTGCCTGTAGAACAACCCTACTATCAAACAAAATATACTTCATGGCGGCGGAAATAGCCTGTTCATGACAGGTAGTCCAATCAATGACGTGAACCGAAAGAACCAAAAAGTCCAGACAAGTGTCCTCTCATCTGAGAGCAGCCAATCTTCGTTTAAAGCATCCCAACATTTTAGAAGGAGTTTTCCTGAGGCTCACTATTTTCCTCTTCGAGTCCGAAAACGCGACCCAATTAAGTATTCACTTTGAAGATGGCTTTGTAAAAATTTCATCAACACTGGTAGTTTACAAGAAAATCAACAGCTGTTGATATATAAGTTTGGTTACCCAATAATATGGAAAAGATATTTGTCATAAGTTGTTCAGCAAACTTCCCCCACCCGTCCCGGGTAAGCTTGTGATTACGAAATCAAATGATGAGCAAAGCTGCACACCCCGCCCCTTATGAAAACATTCTCATTTGCTTTCGTATTTAAAAAATCCCTGTGGTTGGTGGTTGGTTGACTAAATGAAAATGAATTTTAATATCGGCAGAAGTAAGGTTTCTGTTTTGCATGAGTGAAATGTAAAAGAGGACGCCGGAGCTTAATTGACTTATGAGCTCACCCTACGGTCGTCTTTCTGTTTTTTAATTGTCTCACCACAATCAGCCTAATAAAATAAGCTGTTTCGAAACTAAGGAAGGGTACGGTCCAGCCTCCTCTAATGTACGTTAATATAGTTGGAAGTCAAGCAGGACACTTTTCGTGCCTTGACTTGCTGAAGAGGGCGCCATTGAAATACACGGAACTGTCCCTTGGTCCTTCTTCAGTCCTACCGTGTCAAGTTGTTACAGCCTGAGCGGTACCGAGCGGTGTAGTGCGGGGCGAAAGGTGTCGACATATGCGAATACCTTGACAAACACTATAAATAATACATGAGATACGCTATACTCACAAGATTGTCAAGTTTGACCTTTGGTAATTTCAAATGGTCGGTAACCTACACCAAACACAGTTGTAATTCTTAAATTATAGTGGAGCCTGTACATACAGAGTATGAGATTCCTCAAAGTTATCCATTTTGAGTGATCCTGGTTAGTACCGTGTTCACAATTTGGGGCACAAATTGCGATTCCACAGACGTGATTCCACCGACGTGATTCCTCCGACTCATAAAGAGGAGTAGTGTAACGGAAGGAGGTGTCACAATATAATGATAGCCGAAAACTAGTTCCAGAGGCTCTATGTAACAGGTTTTATTTCGTTCAAGATTTTGTGAAATTCGATGTGTATATTTCAGTTTGCCCGATTAAGAAGGCTCCTTTTCTCGTCATAGATAAATTTAATGGGTAGGGTAATTTACAAGTATATTCAACACAATACACATCTCAGCAGAAGGCTATGTCAGGTGCATTAACCAAGTTAACTGCACATGGAAAACCCATTTAGTGTGAGGGTTATGGCGGCGTTAGGGTTCAATGACTGCAAGAGGCATTGAAGCAGGCTAAGTAAATTGTTTCCGCCAGTGAAGAAAACGGTGCTCTACAAATTCATCTCGTTGCCCTTCATCGACCGGGTCATCCAGCAAACAACCAAAACAAATTTTGCATGTATTCGTGACAGGGAATGGACCGACCATAATGCCCTTATCGTTAAGGTTCAGGGGCCGTATGCACAAAACATCCTTATCTTAAGTGGAAAATCCTCCTTAACTTCCTAAAAGAAATCTTAGCTAAGGGAGCTCCTTAAGCGGTATGCACAAAGCACCTTAAGAGTTTCCTTAGCTAAGAATTTTCTCAAAGGATAAGGAATTCCTCAACTCTGCAGGATAATCTCTTATGTCTAGAACAATGTTTAGCCTGTGCATTGACCAATAGAATTCATTGTTACAATAGCTCAACGCTGGGGAATTCATGGGGAATCACCGTTTTTAAGGAATCCTTTACTTGAAAGTGAGCAAGTACATGGGTGTGCAATGTATACACCGTACAATGTGGAAGGGCTATAAACATGGCAGCTAAATAAAGAGGGCCGAAGTGGAGTTGTGAGGAGAAAGAGGTACTTGTTGAGGAATTCTTGAAGCAGAGGCACATCCTTAGGGGACGACTCTCCACTAAGATCACATCACAAGCTTTGATTGTTCGCTGTCCTTGGGGAGGGATAAAGGGAGGGGTGTCCCCTTTTTGCTTTTGGAAGAGGACTGAGATGCGTAATGGTGCTATATTTGAAACATTTTGAAGCATTTAAACACGCATGACGTCCAATTTAGGTGAGGGAGAGCGCACCCGTTGCTCGGCCAGACTCGTTCAGACTGCTTTTGATTTTCCGCGACTGGCTAATTTTCCCTCGACTACTTAAAAAGGTGGGGGAGCCACTCCCCCCCCCCTCCCATCGCGCAGGCTACTGGTCGATATTCATGATAGGAGAAAGGTTCGATGTTCATAATGGGAAAAGGGGTTCGAAATACGTAATACAGTAATAGAAAAGGGTTCCACATTCAAGATGGGAACAGTTCGATTATGAGTATCGAACCCTTTTTTCGATTGTGAATATCGAACCTTTTTGCGATTATAAATAACGAACCTTATTTCCTATTATGAGTAACGAATCCATATTTCAATTATGAAAAGCGAACGTTTTTCATTTTGACTATCGAACATTATTTCGATTATGAATATCGAACTTTTATTTTATTATGAACAGCGCACCGTCTTTTTTCAATTATGAATAGCGCGGACTTTATAGCTAATGAACCTTTTTATTCTTCGCTAGAAATCTCACAAATTCGTTTATGTCTCAGGAGAGCATTTGTAACCCAGTGAATGATTCGACAAGTAATACTCTGATGCATTCACAGGCCCAGGTTCGATTCCCAGGTCGAGTTATACAAAAGATTCTAAAAATGGAACCAACTGTCGTTGTAAGCAATGGGGTAGGGAAACAATCCAGTACCCCAAAACTGGAAAAAAAAAGAAGTCGAGGTCGCCCCTCGATTAAATCAAAGAGTTATAAGTTGAGGCGTAAAACCCTATCTAGATAACTACCCGATGTGTTCTAAATGTATCTGTTAAAACCTGTTGAGAGTTCCAACAAGCATAGGGCCCTCACATGGGCGTCCGCAGAAAAAAATTCAGGGGGGGGGGGCAAAAATTTCTAGGGGTGGGCAAAAGGTCCGCGACACCATGAGTTTGCGTGAAGCGCAAGAAAATTTCGCCTAAAATGCCTCCCAGATCGCTAGAAATGCCATTTTTAAAGCCTATTTACCACATATAAACAGGAAAACACGTTTTGTTCGGTTTTTTTCTTTATTTTTATACGTTTTTTCAATTTTTTGATTTTCCAGGGGGGGGCAAGTGCCCCCCCTTGACTATGCCTGCGGACGCCCATGAGCCCTCAGGCTTCTGTTAGTGGGTGGTTCAATATTTTCAGCCAGAAGATCCTTAATGAAAAGTATCCCAGCTCTATCCAAACGAAATCGCTGGTATATCTCATGTTAGGGGTAAAAATCCAAAGGATTTTCAAGGTTGCGGTATATTCTTGGTCTCGGGACTGCCCTTTCCACTTCGTCCACTTCATCCACTTCGTCCACTTCCCGGTAAGCAGCAATAAGAGCCATGCAGAAATAATGTTGTTCCACACTTTGGCTTGGTCAAAGCCATGCACAAATGAACCCCACTGTGTTGTACAGTCACTGAATTTAAGGACAAAATTCCCACTTAAGAGTTTCGAAGAGGTACCTTAAAGTTAAGGAGATATTTGGGAAAATTCTCATCTTAAGATGCTTTGTGCATACCACTTAGGTTAAGGATGATCACTTAAGGAAATTCTTAAGGAAATACTTAAAAAAATACACTTAAGATGTTTTGTGCATACGGCCCCAGGAAATTTTCTTAGGGGGGATTCCTAGACAGGGTGCTGCACGGGATCAAAGCCAAACTCAGCCCGATCGGGGTTAACCCAAGAAATTGCCATAGGGGTTGTTCCTAGAGTGGGGGCTGTAGGGGACCAAAGACGACCTCAGCAAGATCGAAGGTAAGACACAGATCAGAAAATGTGGCATTCCAAGTGCCCCAGTTTGCAAAAAGCCACACTCTACAACACAACTGATAGGAATGTGTTCAGTACCACGCGGAGGTTGCCAGTATGAGAGAATATTCTGCATTGCACACACCTCAGGTTGAAGAAAGCTGCATTCTAAGCCAAGAACATGAATTTGTAACCACAGTTTTGCTAGTGACATTCTCTAATCTGTGCAGCCTACAAGGCTGTCATCACAAACTACCGGGAGAAATCTTGCAACCCAAGAGCAAAAGATTGCTGGATATTGCATTCTAAATTTCTGTAACAAACCTGCCAGTTCAATTTTGCGTCCACCTAGATCGTGCAGTTGTTCAGAGAATTTTAGTTAACTCCCCCTGTAACAAGATCACTACTTGTTGCCATTCCATGAAATTTACTCCGAGGACGAACGTGGAATCAGGTCGGTGTAGATGCAAGGTAAGGCGCAAAGTAGAGGCCTCTAGCAAATTCAAGGACAAAAAGGAGGAATAGATTCATTCGAGGAGACGACTATCGTGCACAGAGCGTCCGTATGGAAAATATTTGGCATCATAAACCAGAGAGTTGCTACTTGACAAATAAAAGCAACTCCCATGCCTAACCAGAAACTATCTGTCAATATGAGAAATCTATATACCAAGTATGAAGTGTACACTCTAAAAGATATCTGGTGAAATTTTCACCAGATTCCGTGTTCATATGCCACCCACACAATCCTGGTTATTTTAACCAGGAATTCCTATTCGACTTAACGAAAAAATGGTTAAAAACTAAAATAATAACCAGGTATTTGGTTAAATTCACCAGTGTATTGGTCCACTTGACCATTATTTCCTGGTGAAATAAATAACCAGGATTGTGTAGGTGGCATATCAACATGGACTGGTGAAATTTCACCAGACGTTTTTAGAGTGTACCCATCATTGCTATCTTAGGATATCGTGTTTACGCACGCACATACACATACTCGCCCTAGTATTTGCATAAATTCCTTCTGCCCTCGGGAAGAAATAAAGACACTTTTTCACTGCTCCTCTTTAATGTCTTTCTCTATATTGCATTCTGTAAAACATCTCGAGCAACATTGTTGTTTCAAAGCCCCATGCAACCTCTCCCACCTTTTATCCCCCAGTCACATGCTGCATAGTTTTAACGTGAGGGTAGAGTACCCAAAACGGTTTTAACGGGGAAGGCCAGTAAAGGAGGAGTGGAAAAGGATGGGGATTAAAATAGCCAGTTCGTAAGCGGAAAATAAAAATTAAAATAGTCAAAAGCAGGGTGAATGGGTAGTTCGGTAGCAAACCATTGCAAAGTGCTGTGTAAGCACGAATCACCAATCGGTGTATCATCATTTCTTCCTTCTGGGTTATTGTTGTTTCTGCTCTCAGTTTAACCACCCATCCATCCTTCCAACACACAGCCCCTCTCCCTTACTGCATAGCAAATCGATGGACAAATGGTGATTTTCGTGGTCTTGTGAATTAGTGCTAGATTTATATTTGAAAAGAGTTGAATTCCTTCACCAAAATGTCCGTAATTCCATAAATACACCAGAAGGCTTCCAGGCACGCCCTCATCCGAACGCCACAGGAGCTTATGTGGCCACTGGACCCTACTCGATAGGGGAGAACGCTTTGCCCTCCCATGGCGACTTTGAAGCAGTTTAATTACTCATTCCAGTCCAACAAGGTTTCAGAACAAAATTCTCTGCCAGTAACTGGTTGTGGTTTAACCTAGAGTGTTGAGACATGGGCGTAAGATGTCTACTCTTGGGTAAGGTTAACAGTACCCCTCAACAAACTTTAAGTTGTTTGTTTAGAATATTGCAAAAACTCAATAGTAACTGTAACTGAAAATTGTGCTTTTTAAAGCAATTAATAAAATTGTATTCGAATTCGATCTATCGATAGCAACATTTTTTTTTGTAAAAAAGTCCCGAGGGCCAAGGCCAGGGTAAGGAAACCTAACAAGTATACTCGAAGCAATTCTGCTCTCCGTGTGGAGCTAAATCCCAATTAAAGGTGATCAGTCGTCTTGAAATATTCTTTGTGACGTCAGCCTTTTCTTGACATGTTTCTGCAGTCGTCACTGTTCAAGGATACACCGTACAGTGTATCCTTGAACAGTGACGACTGCAGAAACATGTCAAGAAAAGGCTGACGTCACAAAGAATATTTCAAGACGACTGATCACCTTTAAGGCCATGAGACTGAATAGATCAAACCCCTCGGTTTTCAGACACGACAACATGTATCTAAACATGATCCTCGCAAAAATGCAGAGAACCGAGCGTCTGTGAAAGTACTAAATATCAAAGAAACTTGCAAGATGGCTCTCTTATATTTACTAACTGTAAAGATTGCCTAATAATATGTAGCATAAGCATCCCTGGAGTAGGAGAGCAGGATGGCAGAGACCATACCCACAAGGGACTATTGAAAAAAGAGCAACACATATTTTAATCCAAGCAGCAGAACTTTGAAGTCCAAGTATAACATGATATCTTAAATCTCGTGGTTTCGTCCTTTACGTATAGATTCCTGCATAATCTCCTGTAATGTTTTTGTACCTTTTAAGGCAAAATAGTTTCAAAAACAATTATTATACTCAGTATGGTCATTTTTGGGAAACCCTATGACCCTTTCTCACTTTTCACCAAAGAAGATCATAACATCACCTGTCTTTAAAGGCCTCGAATTGTTAACCAGACATATTGATCTACAAGACAAGTATATACTGTTATGGGGGAAATTTTCATAAAAAATGTATGTACTAATTGAATTTTACATTGTAATTTTCAACTTTCTTCTGCAGTGATACTTTGACGTAATCTGCATAGATGGTAATGACCTTATTCCCATACATGACAATTAACTTATGTCGTAGCATGTGAGCTAATTCGAAGGGGGTTGGTGGTGGGGCGCTTTGTCGCGGACTTTGCCGGTTTAGGGGTGGGTTGTAATTGTCATTGTTACCTGTTTATGTAAGTATTGTCAGCTTGTCTTTCTCTGTCTGTTACTTGAGAGAGTAAATTTTCTATAAGCCCTTAAATAGGGTTTTTAGCTTATTTCCTCATATATTTCCTCATGTCATGGTTACAAATGATCTTCTTTGGTATTACAACATTGTATTATGTTTGAATCACATAGTGTAGAGAAAAAATAAATGAAAGAAACAAACAAAAAATTAAAGGATAGGATATAATCGTGAGAGCGATATTTTTTACTCCTTGCGTAAGGCAAAAAGAATCTATGTAAATCTAGCTGAGAGTGTATATATGTGTGTGTATGTGTGTGAGTGAGTCTGTGACGCTTGGCTTGTAAACACGATAGCCTATCTTAAGATAGCAATGATGGATACTTCTCATACTTGGCATATGTATTTCCCATATTAAGAGAAACATCTCTATTGCTGTGGTGGAGGTCAAGAGTCATATAAGGTTACAGGGGTTGTAAACCGAAAACCTTGCAAACACGATATCTCTAGGTAGGAATGCATTGGTACTTTATACATACTTGGCTTGTGGATACATTATAGTCAGAAAATGAACCTGATGATTTTTAGTTGAGGCCAAAGGTTATCTGAGGTCATTCGGAGCTGAAAATACGAAGTTTGTACTATTTCTTGTGTAAGCACGATATCTCAAGATAGCAACGATGGACACTTTTCATACTTACTATCATATTACTACTATCATATCACATATCACTACTATCATACTAAGAGAAAAATGTAGGTCAGAGATCATTCGAGGTCAACAGAGGTTAAAACCGAAAACCTCAAAAACGATATTTCAAGACAAAATGATGGACATTTTTCATACTTTGGACATAGATTTATCATTTTAAGGGAGAGAGAACCTATGGGTTTTGTAGGAGAGCAGAGGTTATCTGAGGTAACCAGAGGTGACACTATGAAAACCTCATAAACTAAATAGACAGTGGGCGGTACCTCCGCATTGCGTCGTTTCGTGATCACCCAAAAGTTAGGGCTGAATATATGTGCAATTCTAAAGACAAAATTGTAGAACACAATATTCATGTTTTCAGAATCATAACTTTTACAGTAACTGGTAATTCTAGTTATAATTACCCAATAATGAACACGTGTGAAGGATGACATACGTGTAACAGTTTGTCGATAGAGTACCGGTAGTGGCCGGAGAGTGCTCAGTTCCTCGCACAAACGGCCCGACTCAAATCCCAGCTAGGACACTTACGTTTTTTCTTTCCCTTTTCGGTTAATGATTTTTGGTGGAGGTCAAAGGTCATGTGAGGTCACAGAAGTCAAACTGTGAAAACATTGTAAAACATGATGTTATGAAGAAGGATAACTTGAGGAATAAACTCAGTGCAACAAGGCATTTCTTTTCGGTAAGGAATTGCTAAGCCTTTGGGCTTTTTGGTTTTAAAACAATGCCAGATACCTGCATTAAGCACCAGACATGGTAAAAACATAGCTTCAACATTTCCTTCCGTGTGGTTGTCTTAGCAGCCATCGTGCCCACTCATTGTGGATGTGTGGTTAATGGTAATATGAACATCTTGGTTAAATCCCCCCCCCCCCCCTTCTTACAAATTCGATGTCTGCAGACTGCCGCTGAAATGAAAATTGTAAGTGAAAGCCAGCATGCAAATTCAACCAGATGAGTTTTCTCTTCGAGTATGAGCGGGGAATTTTTAGGCACCATTGTAACTAGGGACTACGAAAGGAAATGGGTTCTAAGGAGAAAATGGAGGCCTACGAAAAGATCTGCCTAGTGATGAAAACATGGCTACTTTCTTATTATCCCAGGTCCACTGCTTACGGAACATTCAGTACTGGTCTCAGACATATTTGTATTTCGCAGGAACAAGGCAAAAACAAAACGAGGTGCTTATTTAATGAAATTGACATGGGATTTCTTCTGTCAATGGTAACGACGTAAAACGCTTATTCCTTCAGCTCGACCAAACTAGTCTAAACTCTCCCAAAACAGTTTACCTTTAGCTCCTCCCACAATCTCAGTTACTTTTTCGACACTTCCTGTCAAGCAACTTCACAGCGTAAAGGGTAATCTTTAAGTCTACTTGCCAGCCCTTTCCACACCTTTATCTTCATGCTATTTAAGAACCAAAAAGTTTCGTCTTTCTGCTCAGCCTTCCCACTGTGATCTACCTCTCACCTGATCTGCGTATTTCTTTGACCAATCAGGGGGGCTTCCGTACATTAGTACGATAGTTGAGATTGCTCTCATTTTAAGTAAATCAAAATGTGCGACCAATCAAAAAATATAAGCGTATTTGAAGCAGATGACAACTTACCTTTTAATAAACATTGGCATTTCCGTCGGTCCAGTCGTGTGCAAAATATGTAAGCCAGATCGAGTAACAAGTAAACAATAGATTTCTCATTTACGCACCTCGTTTATGTCAGCTTTGTCAGAACAATGATCAGTGAGAGAAGCACAGATGATTTACTTTGAAAGGACGTGCCACGATTACTTATTCATCATTTTGCCATGAGAAAATTGCTTTTCCAAGTCAATAACACCAGCATTTTGTTACAAGTGCACTGTACCATAAACTAATTTGCATGGGTAAATAACTTTGAAGAAGAATTTCCCAAAGTGACAAAAAAAATATTAGGACTCGCCTATAAGAAAATGACAGCTATTGTCAGACCTATTGTGAACTTATAGTACCAACAATTCAATACAAGAGGGCAATCCACGGAGCTTATCTCATCGCCAGCACAGGCACTGTGCTGAGCCGTATAACTAGAGGACGCACATCAATGTGGAAACACAGAGCAATATATATCCTGCTCTATGTGTGGAATATAGACAGTCCTCAGTGACGTCACAGCTAGGGGTTAGCAACCGCCATGGCTGAGGGCAAGCCTGTACACACATGCCGGGGTTGCCCTCAGACATGGCTGAAATAATACACGTGCAAAGCTCCTATGACGTCACGTGAGAACTATCTATACCGAGCAAATAATATAACACTGACCAATGTGGGCATGGTAACGCGCCCTACACCTGTAGCGTGTGTTTAACGCCTCTTCGGCCTCTAATGCTTTAATTCGCACAATCACGCATTAGCTCTCATCCACATCATTGCACTGTGTCTAGTACATGGATTGCCTTAGCAACTTAATGAAGTGGCTACACATCACAGTATCTGACGCATATGTACTAATGTGTGACAAAAACAATAAGTATCCTTACTTATTATTACCTTTGGGTTTACATGTAAATCCAACCCCAAGAATACGAATCTAAAACTCCATTGGCCTACAGACTTCATGATAGTGCTAATTGTAAATAGGGTGTGCGCTAAATGGAAAGACATAAAGATGTTATAAACGTAGATTGCAAACTTAAAATGGCGCGTTGACTCCCCATGGAGCCACATAATCGGGCCGGAAGTGCCGATCATGCTCTGTTCAGTCGTTTTGAAAGCAATCAGACAGATGTCTTACAAAAGTATGAACACTTGTTACTTTGAAACATTGTAAATTTAAGGTGTATCACTCCTCAATAGATTTCACTTAAAAGAAGAACTTTATTTCTTCCTTGCGGTATTTTGCATTGCATTAAGTGCACTTGAAAATGTACGCACAATGGCACGTTTGAAGCTCAGTTCATGGGCTTATTAATTGGTTAGCTTTTATTGAATCTTCAGGTAACATACTTTTAAATGAACCTTTAATATCTTACGCACTCACAGCTGGAAATCAACGAGCTCGTTTGTTTCCGGAGCGCGCAAAAGTGTCAAGTCAAGTATTCGGGATAAAACACAGAGAACGTTATCCTGCGCGTACACAACGCTCAAGCAAGCCACGCTATTTTAGGAATGAAAATTCCTGTATAAAAAAGCGGGTATGTCAAATCCACACTTCCACTCCCATATTTGCGTCTCCATGAGGATTCAATCTCCGTAACAGTGTAGGTATAGGACTTTCGCATCTACACTTATAATAGACCTTATGCATTGACATCACACTGACGTCATTTTGGGTGAAAACAATGAAGCACACGTCTGAAACGTGCACTCACGGCGTAGATTTCGCCGCACGTATAGTAGACTTAAGGGCGACACACACCTATCCGTTTTTGGCGTCCGAACTCCAGCCCGAATGCGTGCGCGTCATTCCTCCGGTGCACGCACAATTCGAATACAATGAATTAAGTAGGCGCATAACACACCTATCCGAATAGTGTCCGTCGTCCGTTTTTGCGTCCGAAAAATTCGCTTCAAGAGCGATTAATTCGGATGACGGATAGACGCGCTCAATGCAGCCTTGGCAAGTCTTTGTAAGCGACCAGTTTATTTACTCAACCGAAAGCAAACAATGACGGAAATTTTTAACACGGAAAAATTAATGGGGCTGCCCGGCGTTTTCGTCTTACCGACAGAGGGCGCTCTCATATGGTTCCTACTAGAGACCCTATAGTGGGAGAGATTGGCCAACTATTGTTCTCAGATACGCATTCTGATTGGACGAAATGTATGGGCACCATTTTGGAGCCAAAGTACGAGCTTGCAAGATCATGTGTAGCCTATGTACATTCGAGAAGTTGTGCAGGCTGTACTATGCGTACGACGTACGCATCCTATGTAAGATAGACATGTTTTGTTTCCAAAATTGCGGCTAGGTTGTGCTGCATTTGGATGCATGAACAGACCAGAAAGGGTTACAAGTTGTATAGATTCCCATACTGTAAAGAAAGAAGGCTTCGGTGGGCTGTAAGAGTTAGAAGGTTCAATTGGAATCCATCAGATAGCGATCGCTTACGCGACGTAACTTTACAGTGTACAACTTAGTAATACATGTAGGCCTGGTCTAACGTTAGAGTAGGCTTAGCCTTAGAGTTAGATTACGACGTTCTGTACTAGGCTAGTACAAGGCCTAGCCTATACCGTATACGGCGGTTCCATCTCTATATTCCGACTGCTTGATATTCCAACACATAAAGCCAAATACAACTCTTAACCCTTTGGCCTAACCGGCTAACCCTAATCCTAACCCTATTACAGAGTTGTCGGAACATCCCCATAGAGACGTTAGAATACCAGAGCTGCAGTCCCCAGTCAGGAGCAGTGGCGTATTTAGGGGTTAGGGGGGCATTGAGCCATACCCCCACCCAGTGCCGATTTTTTTTTACTTCCGAAAGATAAGTAAAGTTTTTAACACAAATTTTACTGCAAATGGTAGCATATGTGGCACCAGATTGCATGTAAGAAGTTGGAACACCTAATTTTTCAAATAAAGGGGGAGGGGTTTCTAAAAATACGTCAATTTTTTAACACAAATTTTACTTCAAATGTAGCCTATGTGGCATGGCACAAGATTGCATGTAAGGACACCCAGTTTTTCAAAAAATTTTATAGGGGAGGGGGCACAATAACAGATCAAAAATTGTTCCTGGATATAACATGAGAAAACTGAAACACTAGCGTACCTTTGACTTTGATGTAGGTTTTTACATGGAATACACCCTGGTCGGTCACAATTTTATAAAACCTAGGCCTAGGCCCATGGGCGTCAATCCTTGGGGGACAGGCGGACACGTGCCCCCCCCCCCCACACACACACACATTTTGGAAAAACACCTATTGACTTAAGAGTTTCATACAGTAAATTTTTGACAGGAGTGGCCAAGTCCCCCCACACTCGAGTAAAGATTGACGCTCATGCCTAGGCCTTTCCATAAAATAAAAAAAGTCTCACTAGGAAGTGCTTCCCTATATTAACCCCTTCCCCCAGACATCTACTGAATCTTTCACTAAATAATAAAAATCTTAAATGATTAGTTCAACTTGCTTGAACTTTCCAAACAAAGCACCATTTTGCATGTATGCCCATCCTGCATTAACGTACTAGTAGTTTTCTTAAAAAGAAGGGGTGGACCCAGCCCAGAATAGACCCACCCCCCCTCTTACAAGCACAAAAATAAGACAATAAAATGAGATTTTTGCTAAATAAAATCACTTTTAAACTGTCAAATTATCATACACCATTCTGCATTTTCGTCACTTTCAATTAGCAAAAGTTGCTCAAAATGGAGGATGTTATCCCCTCCCTCTAGACCCCTCCCAGGACGGCTTTTCTTGCACTGGGTGACAAACTAAGGGATGCAGCAGACAGTGCCAGAGTCAACCAATACGAATGATTGCCACAAGAGAACAGAACGCTGTAACTCACTTTGCTTTACATTTTGTACGGAAAACTGTACGAACACAGTGTATATGATATCTGTCCATAGTTATAACATTTGGCTCCAAAATGGCGCCCATGAAATAAGTTGGCCAATCTCTTCCACTATAGGGTCTCTAGTTCCTACTAGAGTCCCTTTATACGATATACCATATAGGAACCCTAGTTCCTAGAAAGATATTACCAACATAGATCACCCAATCTGGACAGTATATCATGTAAAAAAAAGTTATATTATGCATGACATGCAAGTCTCGAGACGCGAATGTGATACAAAACGGACAAAACGTAAGGATTAGGTGCATAGATACCATTAAACTCCTATACCTACACTGTAAGACGCGCTCACTCTGCTGACTCGGGGTGGACGTGTGGATTTGATATGTGCGTCGTTCTGTTCGGTGATCTGGTACAAAACTAAGGACGCGTTACAGGAAATTCCATTGTTAAAAGAGTTGACGTGTGTGCACATTAACAACGCGTTCTATACGCGCGTAATACATTTCTTGGGGATCTTCCGAAATAATTGACTCACAATACTGCGCTCTTGAAAAACGAACGCTTTGGTTGCTTTTCCGTTGTTAGCGCGTAAGAATTTAAATGCATGTATTATGAAGTGCGCTAGTGAAGATACCATAGAAACAGATCAATCAGTAGGTGAACTTCAAACTAGTCACTGTGCGTTCATATTCAAAAGTACTGGAAGAAGAGAAAAGTGTTCCATGTAAGTGGATTTTTTTTATTGGCGTTGTGGTGTTGTTTATTGAGGAATGATGCTTCTTAGTACAACTACTGGGCTATAGCCGAGCGACCTATCTTTGACTCTTGCTGCAGTGAGTTGGCTACTAGGCCGCTACTGATACTAGGTCCATATTAGGGATGTAGTCTTCTTTTCTTCTGGGTATGTTAACACTGATAATCCCTTGTTTACCTTTGGGTACTGCCCAGGAACAATGCTTTGCGGCTTAATAAAACCGGGTGCTCTTTATCATTCAGCTTCAACAGCAACTTATGAGAGAGTACGTAGGCCTAGACGTAATAAGCGATGTTTTGTTTACAAACTTCGCAGTCGCGATTACGTTTCGCGCAACTGGTAGGAACCATATGAGAGCGCCCTCTCTTAATTTTTACTCGGCCGGGCAGCCCCATTGAGCTCGTAAGAGAGCGAGAGGTTTTATACAATGTAAAACACCAAAATTACAAAGATGCCGAGTTGACGAAGAATATTTGGAAGTCAATTGGAGACGTTTTGGGAGTGTCTGGTAGGTACATCTGTGGCCATCTAACTCCAACTCTCTTACCAAACGGTGATATTCACCATACTCTTTTCGGCCTTCCAAAACCTGATGAACCCACCATCTACGATCATTTTTCCGATTGATCCCTTTCCTCCACTTCCAATATATTCCTAGTATTTCTTCTATCTCCATATTATCCGACCCCATTTTATGGCACGTGCAGGGCCGTAGCGAGCGGGGGGGTGTGGGGGTGTCACCCCCCCCCCCAATATTTGGTCGCCCGTCGGCAAATTTGCGGTCTGTCGGCAAAAAGAGGAGAGGGAAAGGAAAAGAAGAGGAAAAGAGGAGAGGAGGAAAAGAAGAGAAGAGAAGAAGGGAAAGGAAAGGAAGGAAGTGAAAGGGAAGACGGAGAATGAAAAGAAAAAAGAGAAAGAGAGAACGGGCCAGTCTGAAATAGAAACAGAACCCGTCTTCAGATCCTGGCGTTCAAAGATATTTTGAACACTTGTGTTAAGATTCTCTGAACACTTTCTCTCCCTTTTTGAACGCCGGTCACCTATCCACTTATCGTAGCGATCGTAGCGTCTAGTGTTCAAATGCTGAGCACATAGTGTTCCAATTCTGAACGACATGTTCAGCTCCTGAAGTATAGTGGCATGACGGGAGGAATAGCCTAACACATTAGAATTAACCGGAATCTTTGCATTGGATAATGCAGTATGAAACAAAATATACCAGTCCTGCATGAGACTTAATTTTTTACCGAGAGATTAAGCTATAACCACAGAGCTTCCGGCGGCGAAGCCCCACGGACTCCCACCAGGGGCCCTTAAGTCGGCCCAGTGTTTTATCCAGCCCCTATTTAAGGGACAATGTCGCATAAACGGCGACAAATGTCGCACAAAAAAATCTGACAAGCAAATTCTACCCGGGTGTAAATTTTGAGGTTCCTCATTAGGGCAGAAATCCACTCAAATATTGCACCATTTGCAATCTAGGCACCTCACAAATTCCAAAAATTTCCCTCCCCCAGGCCAAAGATCATTAAATGTCGCATTGAGAAAACGTCCTAGCTAAAACACTAGCGGACCTGTGGATCCCAACCGCTTAAAACTATATGGCGGCCTGACGAGAGGAATGGCCCAATACATTAAAATTAGTTGGGATCTAGTTTGTATTTGACGATGCATTATGAACTTTTTCAGAGATATACTTAAACCTCGGAGCTTCAGGGGGCTGCGCCCCCTGGACCCCATCAGGGGTCCCTAGGCGGGGCCCTGGACCCCACCCGCTGAAGCTCGTTTTCGCACTACGCATTACCAAATCCGTCGGTAAAACATAATCTCCACACCTTCGCTACGCCCCTGCGCACGTGAACAGCATTGAAACCAACGGCCTAAAGTTCGTTAAAAATATAAGGAACGTATCCGAACGCGTCCAATATCACGCGCGAACTTAAATGATAGGTGTGTTCGCAAATTGCTGAGTGTGGATTGGAGACGCGCACGCGCACGTTCAAAACGGACCGCAAAAAACGGATAGGTGTGTGCCGCCCTTTACGCGCGTGTACGATTTGTTACGAATCAGCTGTCTTTATTGGTGTAACTTGCAATGATATGCGCTTTTCCTCCATTTTCCTCCAAACGAGGGAGCACTTTCTCCTTTGTGACATCATATGCATAAGGTCTATATCTTTGAAAAGATAACACAATGCGCCGATCGCGGATGGTGCACTGCAGTGGCGTAGCTAGAAATATTTGGGGGGGGGCAAAAGCAAAAAGCTTCCGACAGATTATTATCTTGAAGTAATGATGTACTATCCAAAGATATTATAAGCATAGATTCCAAACTTAAAATGGCAGGCTGACTCTTCCTGGAGGCCAAAATATCAGGGTCGAAGTGCTGATCACTGTTCAGTCATTTTGAAAACAGACAGATTAAAGTCTTGCGCAAGTGTGACAACATGTTAATTCGGAACATTCTTAAATCTGAGAAATAATCACTCCTCAATATATTCCATTCGCAGACAAGTTATGCTTCTTCCCCGTGCCATGTCAAGCAAACACTCTGTCATGAACGCACAATGACTGTTTTGAAGTCCGCAATCTATAAATAGGTCAGTTACCATGGTCTCGTCAAAAAAGCTGTTAAAATTGTGCGGCGACTTCTTACAAGCATTTAACGGGAACGCAATTAGCGTGTTCTTTTTTAAGTGCGCGGTAGTGAGTTTCTCTGTGCATTTAGATAAATGCACAGAGAAAGGTATATTGCACGTATGAAACGCGCTGTCAAAGCGCACGTGGGTCAACCCTTTTATAACAATGGCATTGTCCGTAACGCGTTCTTTTTTCCGTACGCAGATCGTCGAATAGAACGGCGCACTTGTCAATTCCACACTTCCGCCCCGATATTTGCCTCTCCATGAGGAGTCAATTTATTAAAAGTGTAGGTATAGGAGTGTGGCAAAGATATTATAAGCATAGATTCCAAACTCCTATACCTACACTGTTACGCTGAGTGACTCCTCATGGAGACGCATATATCGGGGCGGAAATGTAAATTTGACATACGCGTCGTTCTATTCCGTGATCTGCGTACAAAAATAAGAACACGTCACAGAAAATTTCATTGGTAAAAGAGTTTAGCGTGCGTGCACGTTTACAACGCGTTCTATACGCGCAGAATACATTTCTCTGTGTATTATCCGGAATACTTGACGCACAGTTCTGCGCGCTCTGGAAACAAACGCGCTAGTTGCTTTCCCGTTATGAGCGCGTAAGTAATTGAACGCGCATATAAAAGTGCGTCACTTGAAGATACCATAGAAACTGACCAATGAATGTCGATGAACTTGAAAAACCAGTCATTGTGCGTTCATGTTCAAGTGTAAATACGTAGATGCCGCGTTGAAGAAATAAGTTATTCTTGTTTAAGTGGAATTTATTGAGGGGTAGTACTTCTCCAGTCAACAACATTCCGAAATAACAAGTATTAATACTTTTGTAAGCCATTCATTTGCCTGTATGTTTTCAAAACGACTGAGCAGTGATCAGCACTTCCGCCCCGATATATTGGCCTCCATGGGGAGTCAACGCGCCATTTTAAGTTTGGAATCTATGCTTGTAATATCTTTGGAGTGTGGAATCTATAGCGCCACCATCATCTGGCGTGTAGCGCGCGGAAAAAATAGATTAAAATATCTCCGAGATTGCCTTAAATGGCATGTCCAGGACTTGTCAGTAACCATTTTGATGTGTAATTCTGCTTAAAAACATAATAAGTGTTGTAATTAGTAAACCCCTAAGAATATAATTTGATCAACTATTTTCCGTTGTAAGAAGTTTTAATTAAGGTGGTAAAAAATTCCGACAGAGACTAGAAATTTCCGACAGAGGCCTTCGGAGGCTTTGTGGGAGGGGGCAACCGCCCCCTTGGCGCACTAATCTATGTGTAGGATCAACATACATAAACAGATCAGTGTGACCGTGTTTGAGGCGTCTGCACGCGTACTAGTTTCCCTTCATGCGCCCTTTTGTTGTTGTGCAAAAAGAACGCCTTCAGTGCTCTATACAGAAAATATGTGCACATAATACGATATGCGTGCTTGCTCGTGTTAGCATGCACATCATTGGAATGGACAGTCAGGACAAAAAATATTACAAGCATAGATTCCAAATTTAGAACGGCGTGTTCACTCCCCATGGAGCCCAAAATATGGGGCAGAAGTGGTGATCACTGTTCAGCAGTTTTCAAAAAGCACAGGCTACAAGGAAATGAATGTCTTACAAAAGTATTAATACTATTTCGGAACATTGTAATGTAAGAAGTATTCATTCCTCAACACTAAATTCTACTTACAAGAAGTTTAATTCTTCCTGGCAGCATTACAAATAAGTACACTTGAACATGAACGCACAATGACTGGTTTAAAGTTCATCCACCTATTCGCCTACATTCATTAGTCAGTTCCTATATCTTTAAGTAACGCACTTTTATATGCGCGTTTAATTTCTTACGCCCTCACAACGGGAAATCAACTAGCGCCTTTACTTCCCAAGAGAGCAGAAGTGTGCGTCAAGTATTTCGGATAATACAAAGAGAAAAAATGTATTCCGCGCGTATAGAACGCGTTGTGAAAAGACACGCACGCTAACCTCTTTTAACAATGAAATTTCTGTAACGTACGCGTTTTTATTTCCCTACGCAGATCGCCAAAAAGAACGGGGCGCATGTCAAATTCACACTTCGATATTAACGTCTCCACGAGGAGTCACTCAGCGAAACAATGTTGGTATAGTAGTTTGGAATCTATGCTTATAATATCTTTGGTCATTACTAGTAACAAGCGCGTCTACACTGTGTACTGTTGATTTACGTTGCTATCATCAATGTTAAGTCTTTGTGTACCGAGACGCTAAAAAAATTGATTTATCACAAAAATTCATCTTTGACCTTGGTTACCACGGCAACTATATATTTTTGGTAGCATTAGACACGTTCATCATATGTGTGAAGTTTCATGTATGTGGAATGTTTCCTTCTGGAATTATACTTAAAATACTAAAAAAATGTTATTTCTCATAAAAGTTGATCTTTGACCTTGGTTGCCATGGCAACCATATATTTTGGTAGCATTTGACATGTTCATCATATGTGTGAAGTTTTGTGTATGTGGAATGTTTCCTTCTGGAATTATACTAAAAATACTAAAAAATGTGATTTTTCACAAAAATTGACCTTTGACCTTATTTCACGTGACCTTTGATCCCGGTCGCCATGGCAACCATATATTATGGTAGAATTAGGCAGGTTCATCATATGTGAGAAGTTTCATGTATGTGAAATGTTCCCTTCTGGAATAATACTAAAAAAAACTAAAAAAATGTGATTTCTCACAAAAATTGATCTTTGACCTTGGTTGCCATGGCAACCATATATTCTGGTGGTATTAGGTACGTTCATCATATGTGCAAAGTTTCATGTATGTGGAATGTTTCCTTCTGGAATTATACTAAAAAAAACTAAAAAAATGTGATTTCTCACAAAATTGATTTCTTGACCTTGGTTGCCATGGCAACCATATATTCTGGTGGTATTAGGTACGTTCATCAAATGTGCAAAGTTTCATGTACGTGGAATGTTTCCTTTTGGAATTATACTAAAAAAAACTAAAAAAATGTGATTTCTCACAAAAATTGATCTTTGACCTTGGTTACCATGGCAACCATATATTCTGGTGGTATTGGGCACGTTCATCATATGTGCAAAGTTTCATGTACGTGGAATGTTTCCTTCGGGAATTATACTTAAAATACTAAAAGACCGTGAATTTTCCCAAAAATTGAATTTGACTCTGACCTTTGACCTTTTCTGCCGAAAGTCACGGAGACACAAGTTTACACTCTGGGGTACCTACCCACCAAATTTCAAAAGAATCGGTTTAGCCCACAAGGAGGAGTTCATGGAACACTTTTTTGCTTAAAATGTTAATATCACATGACTTTTGACCTTCGTTGCCATGGCAACCATATATTTTCGTAGTGCCAGACACTCTTATTATATGTGTGAAGTTTCATGTTAATGGGATATTTTTCTTGGAGTTATTATAAAAAGAGTGATTTTCACATAATTTGACCTTTGACCTCTGACCTTTGACCTTTACTTCCGGGAGTCAATGCAGAACTGGGGTTCCACCTAGGGCACCTTCCCACCAAATTTGAAGAAAATCGGCCTTACCGTTTTGGAGATATTAAGAAAACAAAATTGGACACACACCCACACACGCGCCCACACCCATACTCACCCCAATATAAAGATGCCATGGCAACCAAGGTCAAAAGTCATGTGATATTAACATTTTAAGCAAAAAAGTGTTCCATGAACTCCTCCTTGTGGGCTTAACCGATTCTTTTGAAATTTGGTGGGTAGGTACCCCAGAGTGTAAACTTGTGTCTCCGTGGCTTCCGGCAGAAAAGGTCAAAGGTCAGAGGTCAAATTCAGTTTTTGGGAAAATTCACAGTTTTTAAGTGTTTTTAGTATAATTCCAGAATGAAACATTCCACGTACATGAAACTTTGCACATATGATGAACGTGCCCAATACCACCAGAATATATGGTTGGCATGGCAACCAAGGTCAAAGATCAATTTTTTTAAGAAATCACATTTTTTAAATTTTTTTAGTATAATTCCAGAAGGAAACATTCCACGTACATGAAACTTCGCACATATGATGAACCTAAACTTTTGGGGTTACAAAAACTTTTGGGGTTAAAAACTTTTGGGGTTACACTTAATGCATTAAACTGGTTCAAATCTTATATGACGGGGAGAAAACAATGGGTCAAAATTGGCAAGACTTCGTCGATAGGTAAACAACTTAATAGTGGCGTCCCACAAGGCTCAGTACTTGGCGCCATTATTTATTGTATGTTCACCAAACCATTGTGTGAAATCATTAAGCGGCATCAGGTCAACTATCACTGCTACGCCGATGATACACAGCTCTATTTACAGTTCGATCCCAAAACACCATGGACTTAAACACAAGAAAAGTTGCAGAAATGTGTAAACGATGTTGGGGAATGGATGAGGAGTAACAAACTTATGTTAAACGATGCTAAAACGGAACTAATTATTTTTTCACCCAAAACTCAATTGAAAGATAATGTAACTCCGCATATAACAGTTGGAACCAACACCATTTATTCTGCATCTACTGTTAAGAACTTAGGAGTTTATTTTGACTCTCATCTTACCATGGAGACCCATGTAAATCATATTGTCAAGTCTTGCTATTTCCATATACGTAACATAGGTAGAATTAGAAATTTTATTACAACTGATGCATGTAAAACACTAGTGCAATCCCTCGTTACTTCTCGCCTCGATTATTGTAATTCTTTATTATTTGGTATATCCCAGTCTCTAACAAACCGCCTACAACGCACACAGAATTGTGCAGCTCGCCTTATATCTAGAACTCCTCGTCGCAACCATATATCGCCTGTATTGTATGAATTACATTGGTTACCTGTACGTTTTAGATCACATTTTAAAATTTTTTTACTTACCTTTAAGGCTCTTAACCACTTGACCCCTAGTTACATCACTAATGAGACCATACCTTATATTCCACCTAGATCCTTACGCTCAATGAATAAAAATTTACTTAGTGTGCCTTTAACTCGATCATCAACTTATGAATTAAAACGTTTTGATTATACTGCTGCCACATTATGGAATAACTTACCTCAAGACATATGCAATATTAATTTAGACATAACGCACTTCAAGAAATTACTTAAAACGATGTTTTTTAGAGCTGCCAACACGGATTAATGTATTTTTCTACTTGTTTTTTATCTTGCACATACTTAATTTTTGAGTTATTTTGTATTTTAGTCATTATTATTCATTTAATTTTCTTACATTTCTATCATATGTTTGTCTTTACCATTTAAACTTTTATAACCTTTTATCTACCTTATTTTTTTTTACCTTATTTTTATCTATGTTTGTAAAGCGCCTTAGAGCAATTTTTAATTGAATGGGGCGCTATATAAATTTCGTGTAACAACAACAACAACCTGCCTAATTCTACCATAATGTATGGTTGCCATGGCGACCGGGATCAAAGGTCACGTGAAATAAGGTCAAAGGTCAATTTTTGTTAAAAATCACATTTTTTTAGTATTTTTAGTATAATTCCAGAAGGAAACATTTCACATACACAAAACTTCACACATATGATGAACATGTCCAATGCTACCAAAATATATGGTTGCCATAGCAACCAAGGTCAAAGATCAATTTTTGTGAGAAATCACATTTTCTTAGTTTTTTAGTATAATTCCAGAAGGAAACATTCCACATACATGAAACTTCACACATATGATGAACCTGCCTAATACTACCAAAATATATGGTTGCCATGACGACCGGGATCTAAGGTCACGTGAAATAAGTCAAAGGTCAATTTTTGTGAAAAATCACATTTTTTTAGTATTTTAAGTATAACTCCAGAAGGAAACATTCCACATACATGAAATTTCGCACATATGATGAATGTGCCTTCCGCATATCATATTGGGTGCACAGGTTTTCTGTAAAGCGCACTGAATTCGTCATTTTTGCACAACAAAAGGGCGCATGGAGATGCAAATATCAGGGCGGCAGTGCGGATTTGACATACGCGCCTTTCTATTCGGTGATGTGCGTATAATAGGCACGCATTACGGAAAACGTCATTGTTAGAACAACGCAGCTTGCGTAAGCATTGTATACGAGCAGAAATTTGTTGGCCTGTCTTTTTATCTAGAATACTTCACACGTACTTCTGCGTTATCATCGACGAACGCGCTGGTAGTTGCTTTCACTTTGTGAGGGCGTGAAAAATTAAAGGCCGATATTAAAGTGAGTAATTTGAAGATACCATAGAAACTGACATACATATGGATGGACTATGAGCTTCAATTCAAACCACTCATTGTGCGTTCATATTCAAGTGCACTTATTCAGAGACCGGGGAGTCAATTTTAAAGTGCGGGGGTTAATAATCGAAGCCGCCCAATATGTTCAATAAAATAAATGCAGTTTACTGCGGCCCAAAATACCCACGGCAGAAAAAGTGTGGGGGCTAAAGCCCCTTAGCCTCCCGTCTCAGCGGTCCCTGCAGTTATGTTTAGGCCTTATGCCACAAGGAAGAGAGAAAGTTCTTCCTGTGAGTTATATGGCTTAATGCGTGTGCTAGCGATGAGATAAGCAACTCCGTGGATTGCCCTCTTGTTTTGTTATTGTACAATTTTCTATCTGATCGAACTCAGTGCATCGTAACGGTGTTAAAGTGCTGTGCTGGTAACCAACACTGGAGTTCCACAGGGTTGTTTGTCTCCATTTCTTTTTGCAATATGTACAGATTCCTCACACTCTCAATATGATGTCTATTTTTTTTTAAATGCAGACGATACTGCAATTATTGCTTTGTATAACAAAAGGGTTCCGCTGTGTGTCACTAACGACTATGTAGCAACAGGGGCGCAAATCTCTGTTTGAGAGTGGGGGGCGAAAACGAATATGGTGTACGCGTGGATTTGAAACTGTGCACGCGTAGCGTGCACCGAGAGCGCGAAGCGCAAAGCCCTCGTGGGTGGGGTCCAGGGGCCCGCCTTAGGGTCCCTGTTGGGGTCCAGGGGGAAGCCCCCGGAAGCTCCTGGGTTTTAGTATTTCAGACGCTGCAGAAAAATTATTTCGAACGGAAGTTTCTCAGTGTAAAGGCTCCTGGGTTTTAGAACATTTACACGTGTCAAAAGGGTTAGTTAGGGCACAAAGTTAATTAATACTACTGATGTGTTTCACGAACCGGTGCACAAAATGCAGAGATAGATCTCTCTGGCCAAGATTAGGAAACGAAGTGAAGGTATAACTAAGACATGTCTTAAGTGTTTTCGACTGAAAATTGATTCGTCTGGGCCGGGTTTCAGCTTCAGATGATATTCCATACGGCCTTGGTCAACAGACATTCAAATACTATGTCAGTTATAGCCTATAACTGTGTTGTTGTCATGTGTTGTTATCAAAGGGATGTCAAAAGTGACCAAGCGGCGAAAAAAATGAGTATTGCTATTCACATTTTTGGGGGGCCAAATTAGGGTTTGCCCCCCCCCCACTTTTTCACTTGAGGGGCAAAGGCCCCCTTGCCCCCCCCCCGGGATTTGCGCCCCTGTGTAGCAATTGAACATAGGCCTACTACTTATTGGTGTAGACATAGTCACTTGTTCATCAATGGTAAGAAAACAAAGGAATTATTTATTGACTTAAGGTCAGTCCAGGATCACGTAGGCCTACTTATTTTTATTTGCAATAATCCTGTTGAGATCGTAACGGATTTGAAATATCTGGGGAATACCTGGAATACCCACGTACTAATCATGGTATTAAAAACCAAACAGAGACTTTATTGTATTCGGAATCTGGAGAATTTTGGCCTTAAATTTGAAAACCAGCTTTGGCTTTTTCAAACTATGGTAGCCTATTTTCACATGTAGCTTACTGTGCCCTAATCTGGCTATCATCTTGCAGCAAAAGTAAAAAAAAAAGTCATCTAAACCAGTACTTCAAAAATATTCTCCTATAACAGGTGATAACATCGATCACGTGATTTCTGAATGCACCGCACAAATTGTTGCTGATTGTAACTATCCGTTATTTAATCATTATATGAAAGCACGAAGGCACTATCGGATTCCGAAGATGCACACTGAGCGTTTTAAAAATTCATGTTCACCTAGAAGTATTAAAATTTTGAATTGCAACATACAAAAAAATTTATTTATGTGAGATGCTTGTAGTCCATTTATTATATTGTCATTTTATGATGGATATCAATTAATTGTTTCTTTCTCTTACTCTTACTCACCAACCGATCGGTACGGTGATAAATGAAATGTGCTTATTAATCCTTCTAACTCTAGTCATCGACCGGTTTTAATATATGCAAGTTGGGACTCTTTCGAGATATTTTTCTGTCACTTGATGTCCCTTCCTCCTATTGAAATTTTTGCGTTCTGTAGATGAAGTATGGTGACGCATTTATAGGTTGTTTCTGTTAAGCCCATCCCCCTCTCTCATGGAGGATTAACTTGTTTTACATTTGTATCATCAGGCTGCCTTCTACAAAAGAAAAACTAGGGTCTGTGGTTGAAAAGGAAATTTCTAAGCTTTAAAAAATGAGAAGGCTACGTATATTGGGGCTTTTAAGTAGGAGGTGGAAGGACATAAATTCACTTTTTTACTGCATATGAAACTTAACTCTAAAAAGAAAAGCAAGGAAACGCCTTCAGCTCGCAAAGCAAGCAAAATTTTTTGTTTGTATTGGAGGATTTCCCCCTTTGAGATAACAAAAGGCTGTATGCACCACCTGATTGCTGTCTGAAATTACACACTCTATTGTACCCATTGGATTCCAAAGAATTAAAAAAATTGCCGATTTGAGAAGGCCAACCCTCTGTCTCCCTCTTTACCGCCCCTGATCAAATGGGGATTTGTCGTTTCAAAGTTGTTACAATGTAATTAGTTAATAAAATTGGATGTCAGATTAAGTGGTCTCACCGAACATAGGATACAAAAGACCTGCGGTCAAGATGTTCGCCACCGCTTTAGAAACTTCGTATTTGTAAATTTCAGTTTTATACAATATGTTGTTGAAAAGGCAAGAAACCCAAACAGCAACTTACAGCGTAGAAACATTTCGCAAGGGATTTTCTAAAAAGTTTGAACCCCTACATTTTTATAAAAGGTTTTCTTCAGACAGATCCTGATGTGTATAAAAATGCTGAGGATGTTTGTACACAATAATGGAGTACACTGACCCTCTTCTGCAGGCAAACAAAAAAGAGACAACACTTCAAATTAGCCCGCGGAAGAAAATAAGTTTTGAAGTTCTCAATAGTTAATGTTCTGTGTATATAATTAGGAAAAACTTGGGAACATATTGCAAAAACAATGTAAAAGCGTGTTGCAGGCAATTTATACCATAATACCAGTCATTGAGAGTTAGGGGGCAAGTCGCTCTTATCTTTGAGAATAAGGGCGGTGGTCCCTGTTGCCTCCTCCCCCTTCCCGTTTTACCTGTATGAAACAATAAGAAAGTAAAGCACAGTCCTATAGCCCCCTTACAAGTGATTGTGCAGAATTAATGTTGTCGTATTGAACATTTTATTAGAAGTGCTATTTCTAAATATGAAACGTGGGAATAAAAAAATGTTTAGATGCAACTTGAAAGACCTATCAAGTACCACATCTGGCAGTCTACAAGAAATCTTTGGCAACAGCCTTCTTACTATGCTATGTGCTAACTAATGGTGGTTCTACGACCACATACTTCTCCCTTCGTAAGGATTGTCGTCTCCCTAACAAAGGAATGATACAAAGCTGTGCGGAGTCCGTTCATATTCCTCGCCTGAACCTTCTGATAAAGTCACTGTGATTCAATCGATTCGGTTGATTCAACTGCAAGTAGAATTATGAAAGAGAACGAATTGTAGAGTGCTCCCAAACCTCAAGGTGTTCGTACGGTATAATCTTTACGCAGCGTATCATGAGTAACAGTTTTTAACTTTCAGGCAACCTTTGCTGTGCCTATGCAATTATTAATTCTATTGATATATATATATATATATATATATATATATATATATATATATATAATTATATATATATATATATATATATATATATATATATATATATATATATATATATATATATATATATATATATATATATGATGTTGTAGTTTAAGAATAATATATTGCAAACTGACTTCGCTACAACTAGTCAGTTCATCTACTTTCCATGTCCATTTACAAGAAGGGCTGGACAACTATAGCCAGGCCATATGTTTCACAATACAACTGATCAGAAGATAGACCATCGATTGACACAAGCTACTCCCAGTGAAATGCATGGGACTCTAACGACTCGATCAAGATTAGGCAAATATTAGGGTAGAGCGAAATTACAGAAAGACTGGCTGATTATTTCTGTTTATCTCATTTTATTTTCTCTTTGCGCAATATTTACATAAATTATAAAACCTTGTCTGTGAATTCTTGAAGGTGGAGTAGTTACGGACTATTTTGATGCTAAAATCTTATGGTATTAACCACAATTTCTTTACTCTTTTAAGATAGATACAATTGTGTGTGCATGGGGCTCGATGCGTGAACCTAAATAAATGAATAGGGCATCTTGTATAGATCATAATATCTTTGGTACAAATGATGCAGAAAAATATTTTCATGACTACTTGGAAACCTCTACACCAAATACTTCATTTTACTAGAACATATTCTTAAATTGTAGCTGAATATGAAATCAAACTTATGAGAGTACTGCAAACATAAAATATCAAAATAAAGGAGCCAGTGGCAGATACAGAACTTGGCATGGCAGCAAGTTCCCATGTCCAGGAAACCTTGCGCCTGTAAGGTGAGTGCCAGAAAGAAAAAAGTAATGACTATCCAAAAACGGCATAAAATAACAAACACCATAACTCTGTGTCAATGGTAGTATGACTTAACTTTGTCTTGAATATGTTGTACCTAATTCATCATGTTTCTCTGCTCCCTGAGTCCGCGCCTTTTAGTATAGCCCAGCTGGAAATTCCAGCTAGGTCCAGTTGAACTGGACTGAACTGGACTGTTCTGGAAATTGGGCATGTCCAGTTCAAAAGTCCAGTTCAACTGGAATACCGCAACTGGACTGTTCTGGAAAATGGTCATGTCCAGTTGAACTGGACGAACTCAACGGGACTACTTCAACTAGCCTATTCTGGAAATTTGGCATGTCCAGTTAGAAAGTCAATTGGTTTATCACAGTAAGCAGCTGGAGTAATGAACACCCTTAAAAGTTTGTACCACATGGGTAGTTACTGAAACGGTAGTTTCGATGTAATGGTGCACTTCAAAATGTGTTTGAAGAAACCCTGGTGCTTTTACGTCCTGAAAAACAGACACGGCCAGACCAGCGAAAGGATTACACATGGCCACCAACCAAAACACGAAACACTAACAACACCTACACCAAAAACACTGAACTACCAACACCGCTCCCGAACAATGGTGGTGTGTGGATAGTTTTGCCTTTATGTTCCTGTCCGATCCGGTTTGAGTTTTGTTTTTTGTTTGTATGTGCCGTTTCGATGCACTTAAAAGGCCGCTCCCGAACAGCCACAGACACCCGAAACGAAAAGACAACACCAAACCAAACTACAAGAAACTGCCCAGAAGGGCCACAACCCCGAAGGAAAAACTTTAGGACTAGTTACCTTATTTACAAATTATTAACAATATATGTACACTATTTACACCCAACCAAACGAAGTCTCAAGGAAATCGAACGAACGCGGTGAGGCACCAAGCACCAAACACGTCCGCTCTCTTCGGCGACCTGAACTGAAGTCCTAAAACATCCGGCTTACTATAGTGTATGAGATGTATACAGCAATGTGTCAAGACTTATGTATATTCTAATGTAGAGATTAAAATATACTTTACAAAACAAAACAAAAATGATAAAAACAATTGAATGAAGGGCTAATCCTGTTATAAACTGTTTAAGTGTGTAAATTGCAAAATTTGGGGAAAAATTTGCAAATTTTGGGCAAAATTTGGTAAATTGCAAAATTTGAAAAACGAAACCGTAACAAAACATTCTGCAAAAGGTCTGATCTGATAAAATGCATTTTAGCTTGATTATGCAAATTAGCTTAAACCAGTTGAATTCAACTGGACTTTCTGGATGGGTTTAACCGGCCATAACCATTCCAGTTCAACTGGATTTTACTGGACCAGTCTAAGTGGACATCATGGACCAGTTCAAGTGGACATCCTTGATGTCAATTTTTTTCAATTGGACTTTAATGGACCAGTTCAGATAGAGTTTGCTAGTCCAATTTTAATGCACTTCACTGATCGACTGGCTCAATTGAACTTCATTGTACTAAGTCAACTGGACCTTCCTGGACCCGTTTAACTGGACTTTCCTGAGCCATGCAGTTCAATTGGACTTTATTGTGATTAGTTCAATTGAACTTTACTGGACCAGTTCAATATCGGGGTTGCTTGAACCGCACTTTACTGGACCAGTTCAATTAGACTTTATTATTCTTGGTTCAAAGGGACTTTACTGGACCATTTCAATAGGACTTAATTGTGACCAGTTAAACTGAACTTTAAATGTTGTGATCAGTTCAACTGGACTTTACTGGACCAGAACAATTGGAAATTTTTGTGATTGGTTCATTTGCACTTTACTGGACCAGTTTAATCGGACTTTATTGTAATCAGTTCAATTGAACTGGACTTTATTGTGGTTACTTCAACTGGACTTTACTGGAACATTTCGATGGGCCTTAATTGTGACCTGTTCAACTGAACTTTGCTGGTCTAGTTTAATGGGGATTTATTGTGATTGGTTCATCTGGACCTTACAGGACCAATTAAATTGGGATTTATTTTGATCACTTCAATTGGACGTTGCAGGACCAGTTCAATTGAATTTTACTGTGATCAGTTTAACTGGACTTTTCTGGACCAGTTCAATGGGATTTTATTGTGATGAGTCCAACTGGACTCTACTTAACCAGTTCAATTGTACTTTGTTTCAGTTTAACTAGACTTTACAGGACCAGTTTAATATGATTTTATTGTGATCAGTTCAACTGACTTCTGCTGGACCAGTTCAATTGAACTTTATTGTAATTAGTTCAACTGGACTTTACAGGACCAGTAAAAAAGGACTTTAATAACAGAACCAATCCTCTACTAATGGTAACTGCGTAGTGTAAATTAAAGCAATGTAAAGTTTAAATATTAGAAAACTTCCATCAGTCCCTCAAATTCAGTTGGTTAAAAAAGGAGTCCATTGAAATCGTTCTCGCTTTCTTTAGAGATAGTCAATTTGAACTGTTAATACAGGAGCCCAAGTTGAGTCCAGTTGAAGTCCAGTTCAGTCCCTTGAGCAATCTCGCCATGTAACCGGTATGATAGAAAAGTCCTATTAAAATCCACTGGTGTCCAGTCCAGTTGAAGTCCCTTTGAGTCCTGTTGGGTCCAGTTCAAATATGAGCAAGTCCAGTTCAAATATGAACTGGACTCAACTGCAATTTTCAGCTGGAAGATCAATCCATGATATAAAATTATTTTAAGTTCAAACAGTTTATAAAGAATTTCATTACATGAACAAAATATTGTAGCATGTCCAACTAAAATACATTACTTTCTGATCTGGTTCCAACACGAATTTTTTTGTCTTGTATTGTCACGGACATTTAAATATATTTCAAACATTTACATGTCATAAAGCAGGATGATTTCGATGTTAAAGCTTTCCCCTTACAAAAGCTATTAGCCTACTTCATAAATGAACTACTTGAATTGATATATCACAAGGTGCCTCAACAATGAACACAAGGTACACGTCTTATTGGGCACATACACCCTTTAAGTATACACATCCAATATACGCTCTCACAGTAGGAAGTGTTTCCCGAAAGGGTGTACTGTTCATAACTTGTCAGAAATTCTATTTTACAGGACAGTAACTGGACAAATACGTAACAACTGCCAGTAGTAGCCCTTTTGACAATGTATTTTGTTTCTGGCCTTCACCTCTATGCGTAGAAGGAAAGTTGGTAGAGATTGCTAAACGGATGTGGAGCGTTGTTCCCTCCATATTTCTCTGCAAAAAGTACTGCCACAAGTTTTCCATGAAATTAACATTTTTCACCTGTGACAGTTCTCCTTTGTTAATCCAAGAAATTTACCTTCAATCTAACGTCTACGATAGTTGACGAAAAACTGTGACGGAGAAGCAATATGACTCTCTTGACAGAAAGTATTTATTAGCACTGAAAAGTAGTGCACTTTCGATGCTATTACGTAATAACTTCCTGAAGATACGTCAACGAAGCAGCGACCGGCTGAAAAGTGAAACCAACCTGCAGACCATCGTTTTCGACTTAATTACCGTTTCACGTTCGACGAATCAAATCACACAGTAATTGAACTGATAACGGCAATCAAGTTGGTAGTCATTTCCGACTTTGCAATTTGTATGACATTTTGCTAGCCTTTATTTTTTCATTAACACAATTTCACTGCTCGGTGGACTTGTATTACCCCTGCACGTTCATTGGATGCACTTCTTAAAATGTGTACGTCGAAACGAGATACTTTTTGGACACCAGTTGTAAAGATTATGGTACAACTGCGTCGTTGGCTTTTATCACAAGGAAACGACGTATCGAGCAGTGTTAAAAACTGATCCGTACTGATATTTGTTGCTAACTTTGTGAACCGCGTGGTACGGTCGTCCTTTCCGACTTTGCAATCCGTGGTCCCCCTCAAGTTTTTGTAATGTCTGCAAGATCGGCTCCGAAGTTTTCCCTTGAGGAAACCAAAAAGACCTATTCAAAATGAACCGGGAACTGATTAAGTCAGGCGCGGATCCAGACATTTCAAAAAGGGGGCCGGGGCTGAAAGCCCCCTTAAATATTCTATTAGATTAACATTATGCTAATTTATGCCTATTTTTTATTGTTCATGTGCCGAAAAGGGGGAGGCCGGAACCCCCCCCCCCCTTGGATCCGCGCCTGCAAGTAGGGTCTTAACCGAAACTGGATGAAATAATTGACTAGTGCCGGTTCACAAATAACCATTTCCGGGTTAAAACGAACCAAATATATTCAAATATGTGATCAGATTTTGGTCCAGTACCCACTTGTTAGGAATCAATTTAGATATGTACCGCACGTTTCGGAGAGCATTTTGAAAGTTGGAGACAATATGGACTGTCACCGACATCTATAGCTCTCAACTATACAGACTGTTCATCTATAAGTCCTTCGCGCTGGACATGTAATAAACCAGGTATGTCAGGTATACCAAACATTTCTTGTTCATGGTATACCAAATGATTAGTGGTAGACTATACTGGCAGCTAGTTGTTCTCAAAATCTCAATTCAAAGTGAATCGAATCGGAGCTGTTAGTATATCTAAAATGGGGTTGAATCTGTTAGATAAATGGAACCTGTTTGAATATATCGTAGGAATTGACTCCAGTCGAGTCGACTCTATCGAGTCGAGTTTTGGTAAGATCCCTGGAAAGCGAAAGAATAGCCTTGACTTAAACCCACCTGAACCTTTAAAAGTGTGGTCTTAAATTGAAAACAGCAGACTCACTGAATCATTCACTGGAGCTGTATAGCTGCGCATAGAATAACAAAATCAACGTTAAACTTCTAAATATTTGCTTTGTGTTTTATACAACTTCGTGCGGAAGCTAAGATTTCGGTTACGAAATTAATATTTCTCGCCTGACTTTTCGCTATCTGTTTTCCTTCACCTTCAAGTAAATTGCTTACATACACTCTAAAGACTTGGCGATTTTTTTTGTTTAAGCTGGGTACATATGTAAAATAACAAATAAAGTTTTGGTAAAAGGTTGCTGATTGAAATGGCCAAGTTTTGCATAAGCAGTATTTACCTCATAGGGGATTTTTCAACTAACTTTGGTGTAGTGTGATCAACTGTTAGATGTTTCACACACAGTCGCAACGTTTGAAGAGTGTTAATGATTCTGTGGTTTGTGAACAAGAATTGAAACATCATCCCCTCTGAAGAGGTTATAAGGAACCGAGTTCTTTCCTTTCACTCTTTAACTTTCGCTGTTGAAAGCCGCATTGGTAGCCCCATTTACGGTTTCATTAGAAATTACTTCGTTGTTCATTATACTTGCTTTCCTCTTTGATAATAAACACTGACCGCAGTCACCATTTGGACCAAACGTCATACACAATGGCAAAAACAAAAATGTAGCAAACAACCAGCTGAGTGACGTGACTATAGTCAAAAATTCCCCTAATTGTGCATAGGT
The DNA here is from genome assembly GCA_029531755.1 of Holothuria leucospilota. Lineage (NCBI taxonomy): Eukaryota > Metazoa > Echinodermata > Holothuroidea > Aspidochirotida > Holothuriidae > Holothuria > Holothuria leucospilota. Next base: position 29,414,799 of record CM055964.1, read on the forward strand.
TACAACAGAGGAAGGAATCATTACTGCGCCGGCTGCGAATGTCGATATTGCAGCAACTGTAATAGATGGGCTCAATGTCTCAATAGCATGTAAGGTGCGAGCTTTACGATCTTTGTAGGGTGCTAGTCTGTAGGCCACTCCATAATGTATTGTGAAGTCAACAGATAACCCTATTGCTAGTGAAAAAGTAATTGATTCGAGAACATTCAGTTCCCACCCTAACAGAACGAGGCACCCAACCAAAGACGATTCTATGAAAGAAATACTTAATATTGCATAAAGAGTTATGAGAATATTCCGTGTTGTCAAAAAAAGAACTACTAAAGCTGCCACAAGTGACAAGCCGATAGTTATCAAGGTTCCCGTTATCATACTTAACTGCAGGTCATAAAATCCAAGCTGCGAATCTATCCGACTGTAACTCCATCCTCTTTGCATTCCTGAGGGAGCATTTGATAACTCATTCGTCGTCCAAGTTGATAAAGTTTCCCAAAATTCTCGCACTGGGGTGAAGTGAATACTAAACGAGACCGAACTATTGAAGCTTAGGTATAGTGCACGTACCGTGTTATTCCTATCGAAACGAAAGCCTGGTGTGCTGCTTGTACAGGGACTTCTTCGACAGAACACTTTTGTATACTGCTGGGCACAATTGTTAAATTTCTCTCCCTGGCAGTAATTATTATCACCTGAGAGATCACATGATCTATTAATCCATTTTAAAACGTCTTCCACGAAATTAACACTTCTGTTGTTTTGGGGCTGTTGGTCGAAAAATGTCTGTTTTTCAAGCGTTTTAATGAATCCTTGTAACCACGTTTGACTTTCTTTGCTTCCAAATTCAAATTCTGAGTCAAAGTTAATATCGCCAATTTCCAAAGGATTCCACTGGCTTTCACTCAAAGTTGGAAGGACTCCCCAAATAAAGGTTATCGGAAATAGCCTTTCCTCATACTTGTTAATTAATATACTGCCACGATAATCTTGGTCATAGCGTTCAAATAAATGTGATTTTCCAAAAAGTTGAAATTTGTCGCTACTTGGTAACTGAAGCCTGGGATACACGAAAGTTAGTAGGATTCCGGCTAAACCAAGTATTATGAACATGAGTATCCATATATACCTTAAAGTACGGACTAAAGTTTGTAATACTTTGACAAAGATATTATGTGGTGAACAAGATGAAACTTTGTTCAAAAAATCTAAAAAAGGAACTTTGCAGCAGTATTTGTCTGAGGATTCAGCAAGCTTGGAAGTAAAATATTTGTCATGAATGACTACTACACAGGGGAACCACGTAATAGTGTAAATAAAATTTACAAAAATTACAGTCCCCGAGTAAATGGCAAAACACTTCGTCGCTGTGATGTTTGATATCACACTTACGTATAAAGCTGCAGAAGTTGTCAAACTGGTAACAAATAAAGTTGCAAATGCATGTTGTGTTGTTTCGAAGATAACAGACACACGATCGTAAAAACCTCTTTTTTCTACTAATTTAGTCTTTGTGGCTCTCCATATATCAATATAAACAAAGGTATCATCAGCTCCTATACCAATTACAAGAATGGCAGCCAGGGCGTTTATAAATGGGAAGAACGGTATACGGAAAATGACAAAGTATAAAAAATATGCTAGTACCATAGACATCAACATATTTAAAATTGAACCCATAGCAATGAATACAGATCTGGTATAAAGCCAAATAATGATTATAGCCACGCCCAAACCTATGGCTACATAAAACAAATCAGATATAAGAGTTTTGCGGAAAACACGTGCCTTAAGGGAAAAATCGAGTCCAGAAACTTTTGACAAACCATCATTTAGCTTCTCCAAATCTTTAAAATTATCGTTAAACATTATTTCAATTTTGTCGAGGCACTTCTCGTCTTTGCATAACCGTAGTGGTAAATATGATACCAAAAATGGAAGTTCGCTTTCGAAATCTCCACCACCTTTAAGATTGCTAAGATATGATTCAGGCACCATATAGTTGAAGACTGCCTCTACAAGACCATTGCATTTACGTGAAATATTCTCTCTTGTATCTTCATTTGTATCTTGCATCTCATTGGTAAAATTAGAACACCTTGCCAGCAATGTTCCCGTGTTTCTCACGTCTTCTTCATTAATATCTTCACATGAATGTTTGTTATTCATCACAGCAACAGCATACCCCAAAGACCAGATTGGGCAACACTTTGAATTTCCTTCATAAGTAGTCATTTGGCACTCATTGAGGAAAGTTTGATGATTTCTCAACAATGTAGCCTCATGACCACAAATTGATTTCAAGTGATTCACATCAAACAGATGTCCACCATCAGAAGACTCAAAAACTATCTTTAGCGACGACACATCTGGAAATTGATGAAAGGTTATGAAAATATGAAATTAATACTTGTCAGTAATTGATACTTGCGGAAAAGCAATTTACCTAATCCATATATGAATGATCTAATGACACAATACTACATGCTAAGCAGTTTTTTAGTTCCTTGCAGTAAACACCATTCAATGGTTTAACATATCGTAATCCTGTACAATAGGACGTAGCTTGCTTGCATTCGTATTAACCCTTTTGTGACCCGTCTGAAACAGTTTTTAGATTCACAGTGAATTGTTAAGTTAACACGGCTTTTCCTAAAGTAATCTGTTACATTAAGGTAAAAATTGAATGAAAAGTCAGATGTCTAGAGTAAAAAGAAATGTTTCATATTTTTTCAATTTCCGATGTTTGCTTAACAATGGAGCAGGAAAAAAGTGACAAAATGAAGAACATGTATGTCTTTAGATAAGTTTGTTACGGCCGCATCTCTCTTTATAATGACCATCTGGCGTGCTATTCAATCACAATTTGGGGTTTCAATGACAAGGAAACCCAGTGCAAGGTATATGGTGTAGGTGTTTTTATTTTTATAGTGTTTGTTGTGATTATGAAGTGTTGAGGCACCGAGTTTAACCGAACCTTATTTTCTCCCGAGGCCCGCTTCATAAAGTACAGACCTCTTATACTACGCTGCATGTAGGAAAACGTTAACTGTAGAAAAATTAATGAATGAAACATATAGTGACAGTTCAAGCATAAGCATATCAAAAAGTATATGATAAGAAAAAACTAGACCCCAGCAAATGCATCCTCAAATAAAAGGCACAATCAGACAGTCAAGCCTCACATCGGAGCGTCAAAACACAACATGGTTAAAAGAGTGTCCAACAGCAGCAAAGAAACCTTTTGAACTATTTTGTAACATTTCAGGCGTTCTGTTCTTCCATTAAATAAGAGAAAATTTTAAAATTCCCTCATTCCACTCTCACCGCCCCAGATACGTACATGGCTAACGAAAGATACGGCTTCAAAAAATGATAGTAAAGGTATAAATGTATTTAAGAATATATCATATGTTGTGATTGTTAAGTGTGTCGTTACTTCCTAAAAAAATCGCAAAATTCAAACCGGTGTATAATGTGTTCTGTACCCGCGGCATGTCAGCTTTCTATGCGCGAAGCTATAGACTATCGAGAGCAGTGCAGACAACAGCGGTTTGTTTTTACTCCACCTTCGTGTAGAGAAAGTGGTGCCACTCCTTGGATATGACTATAAACCACTAGTAGTGGTTTGGAAGAAATCGCTTTTTTGCTTTTAGGAAAAGATTTTTTGATCTTTAATCATATCTTGTTTTTAATATTATATTAATATAAATCTTTTAAAACTTGAAAAGGCTCTCTGTTAATCAGGGGGCTGTCAGTGGCGTAGCTAGAGGGGGGACGGTCGTCCCCCCCCCCCCAAAGCCTCCGAAGGCCTCTGTCGGAAATAAATTAAAAACAATTCATTTGAAACATTTACAACACTTGTTATGTTTTTAAGCAGAACTACACATCGAAATGTCAACGTGAAAATCAAAAGTCGGTCTCAAATTGCCCGAAAAAAAAGGGTTCTCAGATAATAATCTGTCGGAAAAGTTTGGCTTCTGCCCCCCACAAAAAATATCTAGCTACGCCACTGGGGGCTGTAATAGGGTTGCAATATTACTGGACTTAAAGATATTCACAGATTTGATCCTGAAGGACAAGGCTTGAACGTCAAAACTAACCTGGATACGGGCACTGATCCTCAGGAAAGGTTTCAATTTGAGGTGCTTGCCTTTTTTCCATTATTGTTCCAGGAACAGATGCATTGCCGTAGTAAGATGGAGCGAACGCCCAATCTCGTGGAACTGGAGATAGAATGTCTGGGTGAACCCGAAGAAAATTGAAGAAAGCAGACGTTCTGGAACTCAGCGTAGTACCACGTGGTGCAAAGCCCTAAAACAACATCAATGAACTATGAACAATAAATCTTCCGCATTGGCCTAATTACAGGAATATTAGGGTGATAAAATAGGAAACTTTCAAAAATCAGGAGCCTGTTCTCCTTCTTGAATACCTTCCTGAGTTTGAAAGAATTTCAGAATTTAAAGTCAATTTCATTTTTAAGAGCATGTAAATTACTTGATGGATTATTGGTGATATCATACAACCAAATTGATTGGACAAAGTTTCATACTTCGTAATAATCTTTATACACGTAAATGAAATATGCGGGCTCTATGACAATGTTTTTTCTCAAGTTATGGCTAAAATTCATAACCTTAAACTATACTTATCCTTAGAACTTGTAAAAGGTAGCGTTCAATTTCAAACTCAAATGAACACTTCCCTAGAGAAATCTTCAAAAATAGAAGCAATCTTTTGCTATAACATGACAATCTAAAACCTCCAAGACCTGAAAACTAGAAATATCCAGGCAGAACCCCAGTTGACTCATAACCAAGACATCAGTGTTAGATCCAGGCAACCCCCCCCCCCTTCCATAGGCTTCACTTAAAACACTCTACTGGAGCGAATGGGCTTATCACATTCCTCACAGTGGATTTCAGGAATATTTCCTTGTTTGGTTCCTGATTGAGGCTAGTACCCATAAAGCCGACCTCATCCTCACAGTGGATGGAGCCGACGTCGGAAAATATGGCACCCCACGGCAAAATTCCTAGTTTTCAAGAACTCTATTCTGAAACATACACTGTGACTACAGTTATTTGACTTAAATGACAGGGTATACAACGGTTGAGAATGTTCGGCCTCCCAAACACCCTAGATAACAAGGGATCGAAATCTAAAGAGACTACCATGCAAACCATTGTTATGGTCGACATTTTTTCATCCCACAGTAGATTACAGGACCTACCACTCTCTACATTGCCTAACGTACCCAGCATCATGGTGGCAGGAGAGGTACCATCCTAATCCTTTGAGAATTCAGGACAACGTACTCTGAAGGAGCAAATTTCATACCTAAGGTCTCTCTTTCTTTTTCCTCCTACTTTTCATGGGGGATAACGACTAACAGGTTCGAAGCCTTGGTGAAATCTGTGGACTGGGGGTGAGACCGAGGGGGCAGTCCATGACAGTCCATGACTTTTAAGTGCCTTTTTCTTTCTTTCTTTTTTGTTTTTTGTTTTGTAGGGTGTGACTGAAAGGGTGCTGTCTAAGGCGCCTCCCCTCTGAGACATTTTGCTTGGATATAAAATAGTGCTGATTTGACAAAGCTTTAACTTGATTTTATGTTTTAGTTTTTTTTTGTTAGTGTTAGTGTTTTTCCGACTGTGGCATGGCAAGGTGCCATGCCACAGCCTGAAACAGCTACCCAGGTAAGGACCTCCCCGCCCCTCTTAGTGCGCTACTTGAGGCCTAAATCGGTTGTTGCCATAGCGTAGGTATATTTTTTGTCACAAATGCAAAAATGCCTCCAAGATTGTGAGAAATTTTACTTTCGAAACCCTCAAAGTTACAGCTAAAATGTTTTCGGGGCTTCATGCTTTAGAAACTAAGACTTCAAGAAGAAAGCTTGAAAAATTTCTTCAGTAAAATTACTTTGTAGGAGAAGACAGGACTAAAAAGTACTTTTAAAGCTAATTGATTTTAGCGTGTAATTAAAGGTTATCATAGGCTATTTTATATATGCATGCTGTGGTAAGGCGTGAAAAACATTACTAAAGACCTTAAACTTGTATGCTTCAGCTGTGTTGTTCGCATCATGCATGAGGAAGGAGATTCGTTCGTCAGTTCAAGTTACCCGCATAAGAGCCGGTCTACGACGGGGTACGGGGACTTCCCCGGAAAATTTAGGAAAAAATGAATCCCTTCAAATGTGATTTTCCGGGTCCGGGTGGCCTTAAAACATAATCATTACAATAGAATTGTTAGCATTTTCAATACTTTTTGTTCAAGAAGATTTTCTTCAATGAGGGTTTGGAAATCTCAGGGGTAACTTCCCCCATCCCACCCCACCCCTGTGGGATACCGCCCTGACTAGGCTCCCAGGCCCTTCTCCTAATTCAGGGACTTCTAATAACATTGATATCAGATAATTAATCAATGCACATTGTTTCAAGTGTGGAATATCACACAAAATGGGGGAAACAGGAGTAACATTTGTATTCACTTTTGTAGAGGACCCACTTTCTGAACATATGTCACTTTTAACCCTCAAGCTAGCACTATTACATTTGACTTAGGAACTGCATCAGCATAATTTCAAAGAAAAGGAGCGGTAATAGTCCATATGAACTTCCTTAATGCCAATGCATTATGTTTCCAACAAAAGCTATATAAAGCGTTCAGTTCGTCAATCAACTTGCCAGCAAAAGTCATTTTCTACTATTTACGTTATTCGGAGAAGTAATTCGAAAGAGTGCATTAGTGCATAAAACTTCCAGAATTTTTTTCTTTGTTGATATGAAGCGCAAACATGTCACTCGGCGTTTTTTCTCCGTACTAGCGATATATTTTTGGTTTCTTGCCGAAGGCAAAAGGAGTCTATGCAGTCACGCTCTAGTGTATGTTTGTGCGTGTGTGTATGTATTTATGGATGTAGGCCAAAAATGTGTGTTTGTTTCGCTTTGCTTCTAAACAAGATATCTCGAAATGGAAATGATCGATATTGCGCATACGTAGTGTAATGGATTTATGATATTAAGAGGAAGGTTCGGATTGTGTTTGGTGGAGTTCAGAGGCCATATCAGGTCACCAGAGATAAAAGAGGAAACCCTGTACATCTCAAGGTGGGAAGATTAGATACTTTTCATACTTGGCATGTGGATGCCCTTTAGTGCGAAAATAAAGAATTGTATCAAGTATAGATCAAAGGTTATCTGAGGTCACCAGATGAAAATATTAAAACTTGAACATTGCTTGTAAACACAAAGGTAGGGATAGGGATGATGAACCCTTTTCATACTTGGTGTATAAAGCTGTCATAGGCCTACTAAGAAAAAGAACCCCATTATTTTTGGTGGAGATCAAAGGTCAGTTGATGTGACTATAGATGTCAAAAACCACAAACCTTGTAAACATAATATTTCAAGACAGGGATGGTGGACACTTTTCATACTTGGTATAATTAGAGAGAGAGAACCCAATGGATTTTGGTGGAAGTCAAAGTTCATCTGAGGTCACCAGAGGTGAAACTACAAAACCATGTTAACTGAATAAACAGTGGGCCAGACCTCCAAATTATGTCGTTTCGTTAACATTGACAAGACGGGGCTGAATTTTTGTACCATTCCAAGGATAAAAGTCAGAGAACAGTATATATATATATATATATATATATATATATATATATATATATATATATATAGATATAGATATATATATATATATATATATATATATATATATATAACGCTAATTCCCACCTTAAGGGGAAATTGTTATATCTGCTTGTACAAAGGGCGAAAAAAAGATAATAAAATACATAAGAAATAAATTCGCCCTAACGTCTAAAAATATAATTAACGTTATTTCAATGGCCAGCCATCCGTTCGTGTTAACAGCTAGGTGTCCGTAAATTTGACAACTTTGAAGTAATGGCATCTAGTTTGTAAATCTAAGAGGGCGCCCTTGTAAGTTTACGTATTCCTATAGAAAAAGTGTGTGTGGAAACGTTAAGGCGAAACTTATATTTCACCCGAAAAATTTTTTCCCCTTAAGGTCGACTTTTCAACAACAACTTTCCCCCTAAGTGCCGAATTAGAGAAATATATATATATATATATATATATATATATATATATATATATATATATGGATGGATGGACGGATGGATGGACGGATGGACGGATGAGTCCAGCCTAAAAAGTTTTAGTATAGAAAACGGATAACAAAATAACGAAAAAGACTACAATCAGGTTACACTTTTTGATAATAGACCTAATGAGATTGCAATTAGATTACGACATGGAAATTACACTTGTTGTACCCAGGAGTAGTTACTCAAAATCGATAAATCTCTATTTAACACTGTTATATGAAAATAGTTATTAGTTCATACTGTTTGCGTTTGTCAGCTGAAGGAAAATTACCTTCTAGTAAAAAATCGTAAGTCGGTTACAGAGTGGTTCGGTAAGTTAAAGTGAGCTTCTACAGGAAAGCCTGTTTTGTTGCATCTAATGGAGTGTTTGTGGTTATTAAATCCCAAGCCGAAATCTATCACCAGTCTCTCCCACGTAGGCAACTTCAGGACATTTAACACAAGGAAGGTAATACACCACATTAGATGAATCACAGTTAAAAGGGCCGGGAGTAAGGTTAACCCCAGACGAAGTGTCCGTAAAATGAGTGGAACTGTCTATAAGTGTACAAAGCTGGCACCTGGGTTTACTACAGGGACGGTTACCTCCGGGGGTAACGTTGCGAAATGGTTTGATTCTGCTAACAATGGACCTTAAATAAGGTCGTCCTGGTATTTCCTTCAGAGTGACCCTGCCATCAAACAAATTTCCCCCTACCCCCACCATAGCACGTAAACAGCCCCATAAATTTGTATCTTGAAAATGTAGTGGAAAGATCACGGTTCATCGTTCTGACTGCCCTGGTTCGAATCCTGTTGCTTAACATACTTAAGATGCAGGTTTCTCACATTGATAGGAAGGTTCTAATTGTTTTGTGGTATTTTAGGTCACCATAGGTCAAAAACTGAAAACTTTGTAAACACGATATTTCAAGATAGGAATGAAGGACACACCGCACTGCCTGACACAGCCTGGCAGTGCCCAACACCGGCACCTCCCCTTACCGCCCGCCCATACATAAAAAAAAATTAATTAAAAAAACTCAACAAGGACTACTTTTTAGGCAAGAAATCATAGTAAGGACGTTCTGATCTCATTTTTTCATGTCCCTGGCACACGCAAAACGCAATTACGCAGCTTCGCGGGGCAGTTTACAATTGAAGAAACTCTGACACAGATTTAAGGTTTTAGAACAATGTGTTTAAGATTTTTTTTCATCAACAGAGGTACTCAGTTTATACAGAAATGGTTTTTATAATTTTTACATCAAATCTGTCCTTGTGAAAAACCTACCTCTGTCTGTCTCCATCATTTTTGCATTACTGCTCTTACATTTTGTGATACTTTTTGTTCACTTATTCATTTATACTGTAACAAAGGAAAACTGAAATTGTAAACTTTTCTCCTCGTAGCATTCACCTAAAGTGGCACCTTTTCCATTTTTTCAACCAAGTTGGGTAAACGTTAATACAATATTATGTCATGGCTTTACGCCTGTAACAGAATGAGTTTTGTTATGTTTTGCTACTACATGTATGCTTAAACAGAGCATGCACAGAGTTTAAAACAGGGTTTAAGCCAAATTCATTTTGGATGCGTAAAGAAGGAGAAAACTCTGTATCTTCTTTCGATTCTGATGTGTGGTTCTCAAGATGTTAGCAGGTGAAGTTCCTTCATCTTCAGTTTTAAGGGCAACTTAAAATCAAGAAGGAGTGATGTGATCTCCTCACATTGATGGGCAATGCTTCACATGTTTGTTTTTTTTATCTATTTTTTGACCCTGTAATAGATAGGCATATGCGTTTCCCATTAGGAGTGAAAAGTTTTGCAAATTTCCTATGGCTCTCTTGACTTCACGTTACCAAATCATCAGACTATGGAGGATAAACTTGGTAGTAAAGTTTAAAGAAAAGTAAGTTTCAGTAAGATGCTTAGATTACGTGTCCCTCTACCATATTAACTTTAGGCTTAGATTTTTTTCTTTTAATAATAAGATCAGGGGGGTGCTCATGTAAAACGTCATTGCTTCGATACAGTCAGTTCAGTTCAATGATCTGACGAAGAGGAATGTAATTATACATTACGATAATTTTGTGTAGGATACGATTATCTATAGAAGCTGGTGAATAACAACGATAATGCATGCTATATAGATAAATCAGGGGGACTGTAATGTACGTTTAGGCTACATATAGGGGATAGATTAATTTGAGATCAAACCTCTTACTAAACGCTACAATAAAATACTGAGCTAGCCAAGAATGGAATCAGCTAACCTCAAGTCAGCTGCCCCACACGTGTCTATACTTATTGAATAATCCGGTAGGCATTATCTGTAAATTGTATTTTTACGAAAATACACAAAATGAGAAGAATCCCACTTTTATAAAATTGAAAACAGAACGAAAGGGCCAGAGTACTGAAATATAGTTCTTCTCTAACGGAAATGACCGTCTTCCCAACATTAGTGGCGTCGGCAAGGGTTGTTTGTAGGGGGTTCAAGTGACTCGACGTGCGCCCGCAGAGCCCAGGTCCCGGACTACCTATCTGCTTGATCATCCCCTGTGGGAAACTTAGAAAACTCTTATTTAAGGTAAAGCTGGCGGTGTCATTCTTGTAATAAAAGAACATGACCGCATCATACCGCTCAATTTAATTTAAGTGCTCTTGCCGTCACGAATAAACTAGTCGCGGGAGGCGGAGAGGCGCGAAAAGTACACAAGCTTTCATTTTGCTTTTCCTTCTCTTTCCATTTTTCTTATTCTTTATTTTCCCATCGTTTTCTCTATTTTCTTTTTTACTCTGCCTTCATTTTGCGCCCCCTGCCCGGTGTAGAGAGGGGCCTCCCTCTCCCGTCCCCCTTTATTACGCCATTGCAACCTCATTTTGAAAATAATTCCAAAACGTTTTTAATTTCCACTTATTTCTCTTATATGTACCTTTTACTACATAAATGTTGTGTACTAAAGGAAATCCAACAAGTCCTTTTGCAAAAAACTTTAATTCAGAAACAAAACAAAATTAAAAAATGCAATGAATTAGTATACCGGGGTATACAAACTTGAACTGGGCAGACAGGATTTGCCCTTTAACAACACCCATACGTGAATGACCACAGAAAAGCCAGTAGTATCATTACGTACCAGACCTGGGTCTTCAAATGACGGGAAACCATGTAGAAGGTATGAAACAGCGCCACATCCCAATGTTACAAAGAGGATCAATATACAGATTAAAACAGCAAATCTTTCGATGATTATTGCATATCTGTAAAATAAAGATCAAATATACAGCAATATTTATTTGCACTTCAAAGGATTAGTAGAGTCATATGTCTTTTCTTATTTGATCAACGTGTTGGCTGTATTGTCGAAATGATGATAAGGCAGTTACCACCTACATAATATTTACAAACTTTGGCTTGGTAAGAGAATGTAGATAGTATGAGGACCGCAGTCACACTATAATCTGGAAAATTCACTGTCGGTGATTCACGTAACTGTATAAAGAAGACGAGTATTAAGTTTCATAAAACAAGAGTGTTTTATAGGTTTCTCCCAAGCCTTTCTTCCATTTTGAACCGGGGGCTTCACCCGACATATAGGATTTCCATATCCATAACCATTTCTAAAATGATAATACCAGCGGACCATTGGTGGCTGACAAAACTTTTGTTGGGGGGGGGGGGCAAAATAATTCAGAGTCAATACGCCTCGTACAATATTAATCAATATAACCACTGGTCCACTGGCCCAGTAAAAAATATATGACATTTGTGAGTTGAGAAGAAGGCTGTCCTCTAAATGTAGTAATAGTGTTTATCATACTGTAATAATCTCTTGCTATATGTTATTTTTTGATGAACGGAGATTACACTTCTCAACTTTTAGGAGAACAATTGTTCCCTCCCTCACCCCCATCCCCCACTCCAGCCTATTTGCTCCATGGCGAACCGTCTATGTGAAGGACCATTCGCAAGTCCATATGCAAGTGTGTGTGATGTTGTAGCAATTATGATATTGTGTCCATGGTGTAACGCAGGGGTGGGGAATCTCCGGCCCCCGGGCCGAATGCGGGCCGCAAGACCAATTCATCCGGCCCGAGAGGTAATTCATAAATATAAATCCAGAATCACTTGAAAAGTAATTGACAATGTTTTTTAACCCACGGTGCCCGCCGTTTATCCTGCTTACGCCTATACAGTATCACTCAGGGTATTTCACGTAAATCTGCGGCGAAACACTACCAGTAGGCCTATATTACTAAAACCCCTGCACAATGTAACATGCCAACCGTTTCGTTTAGACATAATTGAGGCGCAGAACCCATGTAACCTACTTCCAGGGAGGTGATATCTAGTATCACCCCCTGCTTTAGAGGTAACGAAAGCTTTGCGTTGAAGATAGGCTACATAGAATTGTACATAATTATACTATCACACGTGGGCCTTGAATCTATTCCTGTAGGTTTGGAAAGGGGTGGGGTTTAGAACTGTCCCTCCGAAGAGTGAATTAAACGTTAGAAAGTGAGCAAGTTTACAACGAAAACTACTAGGAAAACATAAAGTAGGTTAAAAACACGCAATTTTTTCGGCGCGCTTCGGCGCACTTCATATGTGCTAAATCATTATTAGTCCATACATTAGTCAAAAGACAAATGGTAATATTATGGCACTTCTGGGGTGTGTATCCTTTCACATGCTATCTCATTTAAAGATAGTGGATGAATATTCTGTCGCCTAGAAAAATAAGTACAAATTCCAGGGCTTCCAGGGGATTCGCCCCTGTTCTTGCCTAGATTTTGCCCCTAAACCCCACCGGGTCCTGTTTGGGGACCCTTTGCCTGTGCCCTACGGTGAAATTTTACTGTAACTTCTCTGTGTGCGGCCCTCGAGTGGATAATGGCCTTCAAAACGGCCGGCCAGAGAAAAAAGTTCCCCACCCCAGGTGTAACGTGTCTCTTTGTTGTTGAAACTTTACGAAAAAGGTTCAGCTTGCATATCACGTTTGCTGCAATTTGGAACTTGCTGGAACTATTAATAATTCTGAACTAAAGGAGTAGTTACCTAAACTAACATAAATATGGGAGAAACCTACAGCTTTCAAAGAAGAACTTTACGTCGGGTAGCTGGTCAGCTGAGCAATTTAAATCAAACTTCTTTACTTTTGAAAGGTCAGGTCAGATACGAAAACAGTAGATAGCTCTATAAACCCAACCAACCTTTTGACTTATTCCGTGATCAAACCCCGAATCTCTAGTTACTTTAAGCTTTCTTGTCACAAATGTCACTGACCGAGAAGATCAAAATTAGCGAATTGCTACATTCAGCTGACTCTATGTAAACTGCATTTTTTTGGTAAAACATAATTAAAACCTTTGTAATATTAAGCCAAGCAATGAACTTTTCGTCTGATTCCGCTTATCTTTGTGTTGACTTTTCGATTGTTCATGTCACTACAAATAAACTCAAATAGGCTTTTAGAGAGCTGCCAATTATCTGCCTTTAGAAATTCTGCACTAAATTTGCTTCAAAGATTTCTGCACGGTAGGCATTTATCCTCGTATTGCACTTCAGTCCTCTACTTCCTATAATCAGGGAGTTGCTATTTGCAACTCCCTGCTATAATGGCAGGTTCTTCTTAAGGCTCTCGCCCCCACACCGCACTGTTTGAAGGTCAGGGTGTCCTTTTAGTTTTTTAGCGATTTCATGTAGACAAATCTGTTTTTCATTTAAAAAAATCGGAACAAGTAATGGAAACACAACGGATGGTGTATGCAACTTTTATGCTCTGAAACATACAGGTATTGCAAAATGCTTGATAGGAAATAAGTAAAAGGTTTCCAAGATTAAGTCGGTGTTTCAAAACAAGGTTGGTCAGTTGGGTGACTGTCCATTGCCTTTATTCACTCTTGAAACACCGAGGTTAAATTTAACCAGGATCGGTGTTTAATTTACTCCAACACAATCCTGGTTAAATTTCCCATGAAACCCGGGTTAATCTAAGGCAAATTCTGGTTAAAATAACCAGAATTTGAGTTACTTTATCTAGGATTTCATGGAAAATTAACCAGGATTGTGTTGGAGTAAATAGAACACCTATCCTGGTTAAATTTAACCCCGGTGTTTTAAGAGTGTAGTTCTAATGGAGCAGTTACACATGTCTTTTAACATGTTTGCTCTTTCTTGTGTTTTTGAGCGGAATTGTGGTGTAATGCTAAGGGATTGTATTTTATACTTAGAGTACTTGATAAATGATAATAAAGCTAATATTAAGAAGTCATAATCATATCATTGGAATACAAACTGTCGTCTTCTAGGCGTGGGTGAAAACTCATCCCCACCATTAAAGAAATGTTTTCACCATAATTTCGTAAAAGCAATCTAAAAGCTTTTCCATAATTTTGGAAGTAACTGTCTGTATAGGCCCTATAAATAAGTAAGTGAGTGAGTGAGTGAGTGAGTGAGTGAGTGAGTGAGTGAGTGAGTGAGTGAGTGAGTGAGTGAGTGAGTGAGTGAGTAAATAAATAAACAGATAAATCGATCAATCGATCAATCAATTAACAAATAAATAATATATATATATATATATATATAGGTAGGTAAAAATGAAGTAGTAAATAGTGCTAAAAGTTTGTGAAAAATTCCACGACGTTTCGGGTTTAAACCCTTCATCAGGTGGCAAAAATGCAACTGATCGTTGACACGGCCAAACGTACAATTTAAAAAATACACAATAAAATTGGGCACGGTAAACCTCGGCTAGGAATACAGACAGTGTTAAGTGGTTACCACAAGTCAAAAAAATGCAGGAATTGCTGCGTTATAACAGTTCAAGTCTAACGTTCAGACCATGTGGGGACAGGGTTCCAAGTTTCATGATTAGGCGGTTTTCGGCAGCTAGGCGGTCATGATCGGAACCTCGACACGAGATGGCCGCCGAAACCATCAAGTCACGGATCGAGCATGTTGACGGGGGATTGAAGTGGGTGGCTACCGGGAACCCTGGGAGGTTCTGTTTGATTGATCTCAGGTGCTCGGTGACTCGGTCAGCAAGACGACGTTTTGTTTCTCCCACGTACAGTATATTACAGCGTTTACATACGAGAACGTAAACAACATTGGCTGAAGTACAGGTAAAATGCTGATGAACGTTAAACCGGTTGTTGTTGGGACCTACAATGGAAAGGTTTTTGTCATAACTGACCACCGGGCAAGTATTGCATCTCCCACGGTTGCAAGGAAAAGTTCCTGGGGTGTCAGGCACTACTGCTTGAGGTTGAGAGGCACGGACCAAGTGCTTAGATATGTTCTTTTCAATTCTGAATGCCGTGATGGGGGGATCAGGGAAATGGTCACGGGTGGATGGGTCATGACGGAGGGTCTCTACATTCCTGTAAATGGCACGTACAATGGGGGTTACAGATGGGTGAAAGGATAGGACCAACGGGATACGTCTGGTGGGTGTATGGTCAGTTTTGGGGGCAAGGGCAGAGGCTCTATCAATTCCTTGTATGCGTTTCAGGGCATTAGAGAGCACTCTTTGTGGATACTGGCGTTGTTCAAAGAAAGAAATAATCTGCTTGGAAACTTTAGCGAAATCCTGGTCGTCGGAACAAATCCGTCTGGCCCGTAAAAGTTGTGAGAAAGGAATCGAATTGGTACAAGATCTGGGGTGGTTGGAAGGGTACATGTTTGCATTAATGGACTCAATTACACTGTCCAGGACCCTGCTTTTACCAGGTTTAGGGGTCCATGGAGATCGCTTAGATCGCTTCAGTCTAAGCGATCTCCATGGACCCCTAAACCTGGTAAAAGCAAGGTCCTGGACAGTGTAATTGAGTCCATTAATGCCGATTTAGAACGTCTCCTTCCTCCCAAAGTAACTCCCTTTCGTAACATTTCTTTGGACGAGCAGAAGGCCCTTCTGTCCCTCAAGAAGAACAAGAATTTGATTATTAAGCCTGCTGACAAGGGCGGTGCCACTGTTGTTTGGCGTCGAGATCTTTATGTTTCTGAAGCTGAGAAACAACTCTCAGACCAAACAGCATACACCGAACTGCCGATGGACCCCACTTCTGAAATCCAAACCTTGGTCAAGAAAACCTTAGCTACCCTTGTAAGTCAAAAACATCTTCCTGAATCGGCTAAAGCCCTTATGCACCCTTGCCCACAAATCTCCAATTTCTATCTACTGCCAAAAATTCACAAGGCCAATAATCCTGGTCGTCCCATTGTGTCTTCCCACAGCTGCCCCACGGTTCTGATTTCACAGTACGTAGATTCTGTACTTTCCCCATTAGTTTCAACCCTACCTTCGTTTATCCAGGATACCCTCACTTCCTTAGGTTAATTCAAAATTTTGAGTTTCCTGAGAATCCCAGTGAACGTAGTTTATTCACCATGGATGTCAGCAGCCTCTATACTTCAATCCCCCATCACGCTGCTTTAGCAGCCATACGCCATTACCTGATCAACGCCAGGACCTAGCATCCCCACCACCACCTTTCTTCGCTTGACTGAACTAGTCCTCACACAAAATTGCTTTCAGTTCAATGGTCGTTTTTTTCCGCCAAATTAAAGGAGTAGCTATGGGCACTAAACTGGGACCTTCTGTGGCCTGCCTCACCATGGGCCACTTTGAGGAGCAGTTGTTCTCACGATACACCGGGATCAAGCCCATACTTTATAAAAGGTACATTGACGATATTGATTGGGGTCGCAGTGGGTCCTCGAAACGATTTGGAAAAGTTCATTAACTTTGCTGAAACGTTCTGCCCGTTTTTGAAATTCACTCACTGTATTTCCAACTCCTCAGTAGTGTTTTTAGACACGGAACTATCCATCTCCGACCGTCAAATCAAGTCCAATCTCCACTTTAAGCCCACTGACTCTCACAACTACCTCATGTACCCTTCCAACCACCCCAGATCTTGTACCAATTCGATTCCTTTCTCACAACTTTTTACGGGCCAGACGGATTTGTTCCGACGACAGGATTTCGCTAAGTTTCCAAGCAGATTATTTCATTCTTAGAACAACGCCATTATCCACAAAGAGAGCTCTCTAATGCCATGAAACGCAAACAAGGACTTGATAGAGACTCTGCCCTCCCCCAAAACTGACCATACACCCACCAGCGTATCCGTTGGTCCTATCCTTTCACCCATCTGTAACCCCCATTGTACGTGCCATTTACAGGAATGTAGAGACCCTCCGTCATGACCCATCCACCCGTGACCATTTCCCTGATCCCCCCATCACGTGCATTCAGAATTGAAAAGAAACATATCTAAGCACTTGGTCCGTGCCTCTCAACCTCAAGCAGTAGTGCCTGACACCCCAGGAACTTTTCCTTGCAACCGTGGGAGATGCAATACTTGCCCGGTGGTCAGTTATGACAAAAACCTTTTCCATTGTAGGTCCCAACAACAACCGGGTTTAACGTTCATCAGCATTTTACCTGTACTTCAGCCAATGTTGTTTACGTTCTCGTATGTAAACGCTGTAATATACTGTACGTGGGAGAAACAAAACTCGTCTTGCTGACCGAGTCACCGAGCACCTGAGATCAATCAACAGAACCTCCCAGGGTTCCCGGTAGCCACCCACTTCAATCCCCCGTCAACATGCTCGATCCGTGACTTGATGGTTTCGGCGGCCATCTCGTGTCGAGGTTCCGATCATGACCGCCTAAGCTGCCGAAAACCGCCTAATCATGAAACTGGAACCCTGTCCCCACATGGTCTGCAAACGTTAGACTTGAACTGTTATAACGCAGCAATTCCTGCATTTTTTTTTGACTTGTGGTAACCACTTAACAAAGTCTGTTTTCCTAGCCGGTTTTACCGTGTCCGATTTTGTTGTGTGTTTTTTTAATTTGTACGTTTGGCCGTGTCAACAATCAGTTGCATTTTGGCCACTTGATGAAGGATTTAAACCAGAAACGTCGTGGAATTTTTCACAAGCTTTTGGCACTGCTTACTACTTCTTTTTTACCTACCTACTTCATAAGTGCTAACGCAGTACTTTGACCTTATATATATATATATATACAAAAATAAATAAATATATATATATATATATATATATATATATATATATATATACTAAAAGTAGAATCCGCGTGTACTCCCATATATAGAACAAACAAGTAAAGAGACAAAAAACATGTCATTGCTGATAAAGGAGTACAATAATTTAATATCGAAACGACATTTTCGACTCCAAGATGTTATGACTACCATCAGTGTACAAGCATGAAGGACTGAGTAAGGTTAAAAAGCGAGTAACAGAAAGCGAACACAACAGAAACAAATATTAAAAGGTAGCAATAGACTTAAAGTTACTTAGCGGTCCCCAAATTTCTATTTAACCCGATCGTATTGGATTTAAATTTGAGAATCCAGTGGATTTTAGATTGCTTCCGATTTCTGAGGGAGTTAAAGTTGGAAGCTATCAAGGTGCATTGTAAGTTATCTATAGAGTGATTTGGAATATTAAAGTGTTGGGCCACGGGAAAGCCTGGTTTATTGTCTCTAATGGATTTCTTGTGGTTTTTGAACCTTAAGCGAAACGGTGCTCCTGTTTCTCCTACGTAAATACCCTGGGGACAAATATTACAATGAAAAATATAAACTAAATTACTGGAATCGCGCGTGAGGGGAGGGGGTTGTAAAGTGAGCTTAACACTGCTAATGGGCACTCGAGATCCTGTTGTGATATGGTTGCGAATATGACAGCCCGGTTTCATGGAACCCTTGTTGCCCCCTAAACCGTCTTCTGTTTCTGTGGTGGGAAGTTTTGAGGAAGTGAAAAGGGATCTAAGGTTGGGTGGCAGCCGAAATGTGAGGATGGGGCGGGGGGTCCAAAAAAGGCCCTTAAGATGAGTGTTATCACGAAAGCTGGTAAAGTCTCTCTCTCTGTCTCTCTCTTTGAGTTATTAGAAAGAGCACAAATATGGGGGTGAAACTGATCAGCAAATGGAATGCTTGAACTGTTGGATTTGACCTTGTATTTCAAAAGGTCATCACGTCGTAATATGGTGTTAAGCTCACTTTTAAACCCCATCTCCATGTACTTCTCTTGTCAACAATGACATGTTTCCTGTCTCTTTTCTTGTTTTATATACATATATATATATATATATATATATATATATATATATATATATATATATATATATATATAGCAATATCCTTGAATTGGCAAATAAAGGACAACAACAAGAGCAGAAGACTCTTTAGACATTTCAAGTCCCTTTGGCCCACTCTGCAATTGAGACCCCACCCGCCTCCCGACGTGTTTAAATTACCAGCTAGTCCTTGCCCTCAAACAGCCACCCTCATTGAATTCCCTTCTGGTCTCCAGTTCGCTACCCCCGCTGAACCCACCCCCACCGGGTAACCTACCATGTAATCACCCCGCTGTCAGATTTGCAAGCATATGGTTACTGACACCGCTGTGACCCCTCCCGGCACCAATATTAAGCTTTATCCCTTCAACTGCAACTCATCTAATGTGGTTTACCTTTTCTATCGTGAAAAATGTACTAATGGAAATTATGTTGGCGAGACCAAAACTCCATTCCCTCTCCGATTAACAACCATAAAAAGACAATTCGCAATAAATCTGGACTTGAAAACTTACACTATTGTCTGCTACGTGGAGGATGCAAATCCGATGCCGAACGTAAATCGTATGAACTAAGCTCATCAATAGGCTTAATACGACAGACCATGGTCTAAATAGAGAACGGTAGCACTTGGGTGCTTTCAATTGCCTCCTATGAATTTCCACCTTTTCGTGTTTTATAACTTCTGTTTATAACCTTATGGTAGTTAGTTTACTGTCTGCCTATACGCTGAGGAAGAAGCAGGGCTTAGAAAATTTCGTAAAGGCCCTGTCACACTATAGCGTATCCTAGTAGCGTATGCGTGCGTATGAGAAAAGTTGTTCATACGGTGTCATACGCTGATATGCGCTGGGGGTAGGTTAGGCATAAGTCGTATACGTTTCAAGCACGCTGCCATACGTCGGTGTACGTTCGCATAAGTCGAGGCCGCCAAAAAATTTTGAGCATGTTCAAAAATATATATACGTATGTGAGCGTATGAATTATACGTTACGACGTTCAGCATACGCTGAATACGCTGGAGTGACGCTAAAGGTAAGTTACTCATAGTCAAGTACGCTTCTCATACGGTGGCATGAAGGTGGTCAGTAAAGCTAGCGTACCATAAGCGATATCAAACGTCATTGTAACCTATGTAGGTATGCAATGATAAAGGGAAAGTTTGGCACGCTGCTAAACGCTAGACATACTTTCGCATACGTTTGGCATACGCTTGCACACGCTACCCATACGTTTGTGAACGCTACAACTGACGCTGACATAAAATGACATACGCTTCTCAAATTCCGCTCGCACACGCCACCTGTGCATGCGCTACCTATAAGCCAGTAATACGGGTATACCTTAGGCTATTCATACGTTACTCATACGTTCTTCAACGACAGTTGTCGAAAGTTTCCGTTCATACGCTCTAAAGTTGTGCGTATTCGAAGAATTTCATACGCATTGCTAGTTCTGCTTTTCTCTCACACGCTATAGTGTGACAGCGCCCTAACTATTTTGAATACTGTGTTGGCGACTAAGGCAGTGCCATTGCTCTCGTTGTTCTTATATATATATATATATATATATATATATATATATATATATATATATAATATATATATATATATATATATATATATATATATGAGAAAAATCCACGTATGCTCCATGTAATATAACAAATAATAAAACACATTCCAAAGATGACATAATAAGAGCACAGATACGATAAAAACAGCGTATATTTCGGACACTTTTTGCTATTTTGCGCTGAGGAAGGACACAGGAGTGTCCGAAATATACCCTGTGTTTTATCGTATCTGTGCTCTTATTATGTCATCTTTGGAATGTGTTTTATTATTTGTTATATATATATATATATATATATATATATATATATATATATATATATATATATATATATATGTATTGTATTTCGATACTATCAACCCTTCCTGATTCCTTCACTACACAATAGTCTAGAATCTGTTGCAGTGTCGTATTTCCCTGTTGCTTAATTGGAATGAATTTCGCCTTTCCCTGTCCGTTAAAGGAATTGTCATCATCGTACACGGTAAAATATACAGTTACCAGCTTACCTTGTCGGTTAATGTCTTTGAATACAATTAACTAATTAACAAACAACGAAAATAATGATCGTAATAGTAAATCATTTTTACACTACGCATATGCAAATTAAGATGGTTCTAGTAGTGGTATCGATTTCTCAATGCCAATTCATATTTCATCATAGTGCTATAAAGCTATAAAAGTTGAATACTGTACAACTCAGGGCTGTGTCTGTGATTGGCCCGGAAGAGCAGGGCTGACCAAATATAGTAATTATTTGGTATGTAGTAATAATATATGGTAATTATAGCTTTATAGCCCTTGACAGTTTGAAAGTATGATCGCCTTTGGACAAAGAAAAAAGATATTGAAATAAAGTTCACCCGAAAATAAATCCACTTTGTTCCAAACTTTGTTAGGATCGCGAAGAATCATTGTCAATTGTGCAATTATCATCCTGTAATCTGTGCAATAGCAGCAGGTGCAAATAGATGTCTTTAGGTAAGAAATTTTAACTTGAGACGGATCAACGAGAAAAGTTTTAGGTACGTTTTTGAAAAAGTGGTTGGAATTGACGCAATGTAATGACGAGCTTCATTATAACATAAAGCTGTACCAGCCCACGCGCTCTTTTTCAACAGACTTTTAATAGATTTGGAGACCGCAAAACTTCATTTAGAATAACAAACACATATAACAAAGGAAGAACCTATTTTTAGTATTACATATAGTTGTAGCAATGTTTTTCTCGACAAATTGGTTGAAAAAGTTGAACCAACTTTGGGGGTTCATTAAACTTTTAACAACATGCTTCAATGATTTGCCCTTATCTGAGACACAGTCTGTCGAAAAGGTGACGAGAAAAACGACGTAAAGACACGCGCACTATGGCAGATGAAGGTATAACTCCTCATTCCCTATGGCATTTTCATTGGCCTGTGGAGTAGAGTAACCAGAGTTAAGTGGTAAACGGTTAACCTCAACAAGAATTGTAAAGAATAAAATGAGGAGAGCAAAAAGGCGAACGCCGAGATAAAATAGGTCGTACGAAAGTCGTTATGGTTGTTTTATGTTTTTATAACATCATCTAATATGTTCGGTCACGGGCAGCAATTACATGTCGCAAATAATTCAATCGCTTAAAGAGGAATAGCTTCAGTATCTGCACTGCTTGGTCAACAGATATCATTTTTGTTGATGTTTGAAATGAAAGACTGCTATAGCCATTCGGTGATGATCATAGATTAGTTTCAGCGCGCTTGGCGCGCACCTGTTTTCATAATGAGTGGCAACTCCGCATATACTCTGCACAGAAAACACAAACATATAGATACATGCGGATTTCTAAGTATGGGAGTAAGTAGATAGACAATAAATACGTTTAAATATGTACCTATTATAAGCACAGACAAACGGGCGAGGGTTTGGTGTTATAGACATCTGGCCCGGTCGGCCAGAGAGAAATATTTTCCAAGGGGGCGAGATGTGTAAAAATATGTTAAGGGAAAGTTAACTTAAATTTTCTAGGGGGCGACACGAAAACTTTTCTAGGACCTCCCCCTTCGAGCTTGACCCTGAACTTCTGGGACATTATTTCTTGAGCATTTGGGAAAAAATTGGTAATTTCTCCAGCAAAACTGTTTTTCGGGAGGCAAAAACTGACTGAGACCCCAGAAACAATGTTCTGTACTCCTGTGCTTATAAGTACAAGTCAACAGGAACAACATTTGACCTTTCCCTTCTCGCTCACAAAGATCTGGTTTTTGTCTGGGCTCACCTGCAACTTTTCATATCAGAATATCCCAAACAAATAACAAGTGTATGGTTCAGTAAATCATATTAAGACATTTCAATGAAGTGCAACGGTGGTTCTGGCTTTCCGAAAATGTGGTCGAAAAAGTTCAACGAACTGTCCGGGTGCAACAAACTTGCAGCAACATGTCCCAGTATTAAGTCCTAGTCTGTAACATAAGTTTAGTTGAAAAGGAAATGATAAAATCCCAGAAGGGTCACACAGACAGACGGATGTAGGTATACCTTCCTGATCCATGCAGATCTTGCATTGGCCCATGCAGCAGCGTTTTCAGAAAAGGGAGAAGAGCAGGGGCGGATACAGGATTCTACAAGGGAGGGAGGGCTAACATCGCGAGGTCAAAGTACGAGCGTGGAGGGCACAAATGTTTGATGCCAAGAGAGGAGGGATTTGAAATAAGATACTGGTAAATGGTTTTCCTGGCATCTGTCAATAAAGATTAATACACAAGCAAATATCAGTTTTGGTAATCGAACACTGTTGGATGCGATTCCTGACATTTATCTGAGTATTGATATAATTAGTAGCCTAAGTACACATAGAATCATTTTAAATGAAGTAATATTCAAAGGCGTAGGTACTTGAAGGAATCTTTGAGTGCGAGGCGAAATGAAATTGTACGGTCAGTGGCCTCTTAGGGGTGTGTAATACCATCTAAACGGGGTCCTACCATAATGTGGCGTGTGGAAATTCTCGCTCCCGAATGGTTTCCAGATCTCCACTTCGGCAGTTTCTATAAGTGCATCTAAAAATTCTTCATTTGTAGATCTCAGGATGTGAAATATAGTTCACTTCCAAAGGAAACTTGGTAAAATTAATGTTTCATTACAAGCTTTATACGGATTTTGGGAAACTGATCCTATGAAAGACTACTTTTGGTAATTCGAGTGGCCCTGCTTAGAGAGGGATGTGCCCCTCGCCTTTGAAAATTTTTGCAATGAGAAGGAGCTTAGAATTTATTTCATCTATACTCGCACGTATTCGTGCACAAGACAGTACCATTTTAGTGTCCAGAAGCCAACACTATTTGTTAAACACAGCAAAACTACTGAAAATATGAATACATTGTTTCGTTACAAGCCGGCCAGAACTGTTCATTTCCCTCCGATACAATGTGTCAGAGGGGTTTGAACTCTGGTCGTTATTGGAAACAATAAATCTCATTTCAGTTAACGTCATTGACGAATGTTCTCAAAACATACTTTTCCAGTATATTCTATAGTTATGTGGAGTCATGGGGGACATAAAATGCGGGCCGAACTGCATTGTATTTTCGACTGTGGGCTATTGTGCTGACGAACTGCTCAGACACAAAGTATTCACAAATTCAGTGCTTGTTGAAAAGAGAATATTAAGTGAAATGTTTCAAATGTGTTGGGACATCAAAATAAAATATTCCACTAGTTTTTTACCCATATTCGTTCTTGCCTCTGAGAAATAAAAGGCGTTAACAACTTGTGGTGTCCTGTTTCAACCTTCCCCCAGTACATTGGAGTTGACTGTAAAACTTACATTCACTAATTTCTTCAGGGTGCTTGTCTGAGATCTTCTGAACTGAGGTTGCGATTTTATCCATTTTGATGAAAGTACACGTCTATGTTTATTTTAGGTATAGATCTAATCTACAAGCAAATCCTGAAAAGTATCAACATGCTCAGGTGTCCTTCACGTATACATACAAAGAAACATACAGTTTGTATGGAATAAAGGACTTAAGTACATTGTGATTGCTTAACAGTTTCGGAACAGGCTTTATGTAAAGGTAAAGGTTCCACAATTAGGCTATTGTTCTTTCGTGTAGGTGTGATTCCCGGAAAAACACAAAATTGAATCCAAGAGAAGTTCTATCCTCTTTCTCTTATGATCAGAAAGATTCTTAATTCAGACTCAACATCATGATAAACATATTTTGTAAGAAACGTAAAGTGTCTCAAAGTCCAGGGTGGTGGAAGGTCGCCCCGCGACCAGTCGCCCGGCGTCTTGGTTTTGCTCTTAAAGACAGACACAAATCACACCACATACATTTTGGTTGAGAGAAAGCAAAATTCTCAATTGGTCAGTGATGAATGCTCTTTGACTGACATGAAAGTCAAAAGATGCAGAGTAGCTCACATTACACACCATGTGCAAAGGATATTGTAATTACATATTATGGCCTTGTATGCCCATCAGGATATGACCTTAAGCAATAAACTAGGTTTTGTCTGCACAAGGGTGTCTGCACAAGAAGGGGCTCAATACAGTTTTGGAAGGAGTAACTTAGTCGGGAGAACTGGAACTGTCTATGACGAGTAGAGCAGATTCTTCCATAGAAACCCAAAGTTTCTAATTTTCCTTAACAAGAACCAAATATTTTTAATTTTTCGTCAACAGAATCCCAAATTCTTCGTCGCGCGCCAAAAATTTCGCGTTCGACATCCTTTCTGTAACCCATTTCTTCTAGCGGGGCTTCGGGTTGATGGACCCCTAAGGGGAGCTTCGTCCCGTCGTCGGGCTTATCTTTTCACCAGCTTTTGCTGAGTCTGTATGCAGGTTTTACCGTGGTAACAATTTTCCTGCAAAATTTCGGCGCGCTTCGCGCGCAATTCTCACAAGCGAAGTTATATCGCCTATGAACATTATTAGCATAAAAATTCCAGTGAACTATTCTAGCCAAAGCTAGGTGAAGGCTCAAGCTTAGATGCTGGGTATCAAGGGGTTTTCATATAGTAATCTAGTAACTTGAGTAACATTCGTAACATGATGACTATATGGTTTGAAGCTAAATTTAATCGTACCCAAATTTATTCCAAAATTTATTTTTTTTTTCTGTTCATGCAAAATTTCGTTCAAAGTAGAAATACGATAATGACCATCTGAATTTTGAACTGTGAAGACATTGGTGTGCTCTCACTGACATTCAAAGTCCTGCTCAAAGCTCCATGTTAGTGTTCCCAGTTTGCTATTTCCTCAGACATTTGGGGAATTTCCCTCTGGGTCCTAACGAAATCATACTGGACCACACCAAGACTGCCTAATGGCAGCTCCTGGTCCCCTCGTCGTTCGCAAAGTACTCAACTCTTCACCTCCGCCTGCGAAGTTGAAGAAGCATCATCGTGATCATAGTCTTGTTCCCTTCACTTGTTGAGACTTTCCACGTCTTAGTATTACAAAAGGAGGCGAAAATGTCCATCACAAGAGTGAAATTTTCGCGCGCTTCGCGCGTATGTGCACACGTAAAACCGATACCTTTAAGCTGGCTGTGGTAAGCTTGAGATATCATCCCCTGCAGTTCCCGCAAACTGTAATCATATATGGTGGCTCTACTGTCTACAAACATAAATATCTTCTTCGGTGCCCCCCCCCCCTATGAGGTGCCGGTGCCCCCTATGTAAGAATTCCTAGCTACGGGCCTGCTGGTATTATGCATTTGACGTCACATAACAGAATGTGCGTTCTCCGATGGAGGGAAGCCCGTATTATTGCAACTTGCACCAACAAATGCAGATAACTGGTTTGTGCACCTGGGGATACCGACGCGTGTAAGTCTACCACACGTGCCTGAGAAATTTATGCCGTGCGTGCACGTGCGCTTCATTGTTTGCGTCCAAAATGACGTCGCGTCACGTCACTGCATAAGGTTTATACGGAGAAATACCGGGGTCCCCAAATATTTTGGTTTGGGAAGGAATACCTTTCCACCCAATATGTGGTTAAACCTACGTCACTTGCTGACATTTGCGAGTAAAAGAAATAATCCTTCAGTAATTGGTTGAGGAGGGATGGGATCTCAACAGTTATGTATAATAACGAAAGTATTTGACTAATGAAGCCATTTCCTCTGATGATTACACACACACGACATATACAAATAAATGTACAAGACGCTTTAACACACTGAATGGGGTATCCCATCCAGCCCTGCAACCCCCTCTCGATCCTCCATGTGATGAATATTTTTCCCAGGAAAGCCCACCACAAAATAGATTGCGTTCAGGTTGTGAAAATGATTCACTTATACCTTGTACCTATTATCTTGATTGTATAAAGATGGTTCTGGTTGTAATATCGATTTCCGTGACTATGAAAACAAGATATTAGAATAAAGCTCACCCGAAGATGAATCCATTTTGTTCCAAATTTTGCTGGAAACCGGAGTCATCTGTATCTCGATTATCAATTGCCATCGTACAATCTTCTTATTGGCAATAACACCTTCACAAAAAGTGCAAAATATCTTTAGAATCAGCAATGTGGTTTAACGAGAGAACTTTGATGACGGTTTTGGAAAACACCTCTACATTGCAAAAACGCCAGTCAAATCGACGATTTACCACATTTTTTTAAATAAAATTTAAGCTATAAATAGGCTTTATCCTTTTACGCTGGAACTTGGGTTCGGTAATTACCGCACGCCTTCAATAGGATAGCCCAAGCGTATCACACGAAGCTGCATTCAAATAATTAGTTACCAGTCATATGTACATGTTTTCTTTACATCATGATTTGTTAGTTAGTTTGTTTGTTTGTTAGTTAGATCTTTACATCATGAAAAGTTTCCATAACATTTTCTGACTTCAGTGAGATAAGCCAATAGAGTAATGGTTATGGCTTCAACAGCGCTCAAAAGGTTAAAACAACTTCGTTAAATTTTCCGAAATGTTTCTACGGTTTTCTCTTTTTTTTGGGGGGGGGGGGGGTATCAGGAAAACAAACTGTCGATATGAGATATGCTTAAGTTCACAATTTATGGAGGAGTTTCACAGAAAGATATTTCTATACAGGCTAGGCATTTAGAGAAGTTTGTGATTTGTAATCACGCATAAATTTTGCGTAAAGTTTTCAGTCAATTTAAAGCTGAAGCACATAATCAAGTTTCAATGGACCTTATTGCAAATAGTCACTATTTAGCTATAGTACTCGTTGAACGTACTATAGGATAGAAGAGCAGCTAATAACGTATGAAACTTGCCCGAACTTGATGCGTAATTTAAGTTAGTACCGATATGCACTTAAAGGTAATTTAATCCTTCACGAAATACAACAAGTTTAATTACCATGTCTTTTAAACTCCAAAACGGATTTGGTGTTCAAAGTTCAAACTTATTCTGTTCGTTGATACGTTAGTCTTAAGAAGAAAAAAACTAATATACTCCCCAATGCATTAACCTTACAATCTCTTTCAAGTATGTTTTCTATTGTTTGTAAGACCTGACTTGGGTATCAGAATTTGAAATGTTATAAAAACCCAATTTTTTTTTACTCTACTTTCAATGAAGAATGAGTTTACAATTTGTGAAAATAAATATTAGAATACTGTGTATTTCGTTGATAGCCTATGCTTTACAAGTTATAAAGAAGTAACGTGGGAAGTTTTGTCCAATAAATTTACTTGCGTGATATAAAGACATTACATCATCCAATGAGCTTCTGTGATGTTACCATGTTGATATTAGCATAGGCCTAACGTTGTTCAAAAACGAGGTATGCTGAGTGCCTAGCGAGCGTCATCTCCGTGGTTTTGTATGCAATATGTTTCCGTGCAGGCCTGTATCCAGACTAGGTAATCAAGGGTGGAGCGAAATAGCTAGGGAGGAGACACACTAAAAGGCGTTGAGGCAAATGTTTTTTTTTTAATTTTCTAGGGGCGAAAAATAGTTCGTGACCCCCCCCCCCACCTGTTACGGGCTTGTTTCCTTTTAATTTGTTCGTCAGCTGTACAAATTTAAAGCACTGCAGTTCTCAAACATGACCAAATACTGTCGCATTTTGTTTCATTCATTCCCTTCGAAATAACCTAAACATGGAACACCACTTCCATGTAAAATACTAGGGGCTAGTTTCCATGCGCTTACAAAAGGGACTTTCAACCTTTTGGTTGGGGGTTAGTTGGGATTAGCCTAGGATTACAAGTTTTACCGCCCCCGTGGGCTGGGGGTGTAGAATATGCCCATGGTAGTTCCAGCCTGTCGTAAGAGGCGACTAAAGAGAAGGACTTGCACCGTATTTGAGCTGTATTTGAAACCAAACTTGAACTTGAACCGTATTTGAAATCGTACTTAAACTATAATACATTCGTGTTGGTGTGTCGTTACATCTCATCTAACTAATTAACTAACTACAAGTTTTACCCCTCCCCCGCTGTGACGAAACTTTTCGCCCTAAAAAACCTTAAACATTTATGAAAGTATCCTATGATAATGAGCCACTTCATCAAACTTCATCAAAAAGTACAAGTTAGGAAGCAGTCCACGTACGTGACATGTAACGAAAACTCCTGAGACCTTTCCAGTGTTAGCAATGAACCATCTTTTTCAGTTACTTTGAAGGAGCTCCGAAGATCATCATCCCCACCCCTCACATTACAAGAAGTCACATAACCCCTTTCCAGTGATTTTCACACGAATTGTCACACGAAATGTCACATAGATTACTGTGATCCTGGTCCATCTGTAAAAATATATTTGGTTTTGTCCAGCTTTGGGGAAAGGTAGGCATGCATGAACTGTTTCCACCCAACCCGCCTACTCCAACCAGACAGCCCTGATTCGATCATTCTTTTGATTCTCAGTCTAACCCTCTTAAACTTCGGTCACGTGCATGATAACAAATATTCACAAAGTGACCATTCACCCTTTCCAGTAAGCATTTTATAAAGATCGTACAGAATTTGAGATACTATATGGTGTGTCAAAGTCATTGATAAACTTTATCATTCTTTTGCATTCGACGTGAAAGCAACATTATGCCTTTGAATTTTGTTATGCCCTCTAAAAATAATAATGATGCCTTCTAAAAATAATGATGTGCCGGTTTGGTATTCATGACCTTCCAAAGAAGGGTAAAGTGTGCTTGCATTTACAATGCACTACAACCACTAAAAGGATCGCTGTGTATTGCAGTAGGCCTACTACTAGATTCGATGAAGCTCTGAATAAAACTTGAATACATGCACGTACCATTATCAACAACGTTTATTATAATGTAGGCCTATACTGAGACGATTATTGTCAATCTGTCTTTCTGTCAGTCTGAGTAAGACAGGAAGAATTGCAAGCCATAAATTCTTCTATCTTATTATGGGTCCCATGTATGGACAAAACACCTTTAGAAAACATAACTATTACTCTAACTGTACCCAAGCGCTAAAGTGACTTTTGCTAAACAATAGTCCCACTTTGTTTGGATTCGAGTCTTCTGAATTACCTAGTAAAAATAACGATGACGCTGCCGCAGTGGAATGCAACAGTATGGATGACAATGGCTATAAGGGTGGGCTATCATGGCAATAATCAAATCAACTTCCTATTTCAATAACGATTTGTGAACTTTAATATTTTGTTACTTTCCCAATGAAATTCTGTATGGAGACAGTCATGAAAACACGATGTAGTCAGGGCCGTTGGCGATATCTCTAGGGGGCAGTTCATGACAGCGTCTGGTGGCGTACTAGTTGGTACCCAGATGGATACTTTCTTTGTCACCCATTGGCACTCTTACGGAGAGTTCTAAGAGGAAGGGTCTAAGGGGAGCACACGACGTTCACGTGCGGTCGCTTAGGTGCAAATTGGTTTTGCCTTTGGCAAAACTTTGAGCTGGTAATGTTCAGTGTCGTCTTCTATTTTGGGGAGGAGGGGGTTGTCTTAGGGGTGAGGAAACACACCAATACTTGAGAAGTTTTCGTGTATACGATAAGACGGCTAAGGTGCAAAATGGTGCTATCTTTGGAAAGGGTTACATTTTAGTGCCTCTTTCTATTTTTTTTTTTTTTTTTTTTTTTTGATGTGTTTAAGAGAAAAGGTGCTGTCTAAGGCCCTCCCCCTTTGAAAAATAGTTACCTTTGTAGGGTTGCTGGGATACGAAGTGGTGCTAATTTTGAAAATCTTTGAATTGATAACATGTTTTAGAAATGCTTAGTAGATAGTGTTTTTTCGGTTCTGGCAAGACACGGTGACGTGCCACAGCCGAAGACTGGTACCCTGTGCCGGCTTCCCCTCTAATTGCGCTACTTCGAGGGTCACCATCGGTCGGAAGGTAGCGTTGGTTTATTTTTTGTTAAATATATCCATCATATTTTGGGAAATATCATTTTCTAGATCTCCATAGTAACATTCAAAAATTTATTGAGACTTAATGCTTTAGAAGCTAGGACATCAAGAAGAAAATTTGAACTTGAAAACATATACACTAAAATCACATTGTAGGAGGAAAAAGTACTAACAGGTGCTGTACAAAGTCACTGATTTTAGCATGTAATTAAAGGTATTCATAGGCTATTTATACGACCATGTTGTGCGCACCGCGTGGAAAACAATAGCAGTAAAGATCTTTAACACATAGGCATTAGTTTCGCTGTGTGTACCATGCATCAGTGCGACTTACTCGCATCAGAGCCCTTCTACGGCAGGGGTCCGAGGACTTCCCCGGGAAAATTGGAAAAAAAAAGAACCTTCATATGCGATGTCTCAGGTCCTGAGAACCTTAAAAACATAATCAGTACAAGGTATTCTTTTTAGCATTTTCAGTTCTTTTTTTTTCTTCAAGTAGGCTATTTTCCAATGAGGATTTGGAAATCTCAGGAAGCAGTCCCCCCTTCCTGCAGGCCACGGCCCTGGTAGTTATGGTACATTTTAAGTATAAAAGTCGCTTCCCTCCAGGTGAAACCTTGAAACTGTTCACCCAATGAGTTATAGGCCTATGACACTGACATGGGCGTCAATCCTGGGGGCGGAGGAAACGATTTCGATGTGTGGAGGACACAATATCAAATCCCCCTAACACACACACACACACACACACACACACATTTCAAGTCGTAAAAGAGTGTCGTGTCGTAGCTCTATTTGATTAGGGCCTACGTGTCTCAGCATTCTGCATTCATATCATCGTATACGAGAAGTTCAGTCCCATGAAAAGTGCCCAACGGCACCTGTTTTTGCTCTCAATTTCTCTAATGAGAACCCAGAATTTTCGGCGCGCTACGCCTGCTAAAGACTCACTGTATTGTTTCTTCAATAATTCCATTTCCCATGGCTAGGTAGCGTAAGTACTGTCAACCTTACCAAGTAACAGGTAGGCACAGCACACAGGTTATGTAGAGCAGTGGCGTAGCCAGGGGGGGAACAGGGGGGCGAGTTGCCCCCTCTGGAAAAATCTTGGGGGAAATTTTGAAAGTGAATATATGGTGAAATTTGCGCATGATGTGGTAAAATTTTAAATTTCTCAACCAGTACACTTTACTTATTTAAAAGTATATCCCACACTGGCACAACCAGTCCTCATTAAAGTTTTCAGAAATGGAATGATGACACAGTGCTTATAGTTGTACTAGTTATGTTTTACTATCTGTTTTATACAGCATGGAATCTCTGGACCTCTGACAAAGGACTCTGTCCTTTTACTGTATACTTCCAATGTTTCTTGATAATTAAAGCAGCAGCATTGTGGTATATGCAGTTTGTTAGAATGGGTCAGTGGTCAAGTGCTATATTCTGCTACAAGGGCAGGTCCTCGTAAAATTTGGACTGATAGTGGTGAATGTGGTGAACTGATGAAGGGAAAGGTGTACCAGGGTTCACTTAATTACTGTACTTCACCCACTGTGATTCTGAACTACCAGCAGGACTCAAGAAAAATTCAGCAAGACAAGCAAGATAAAAAAAGAGCTTCCTAAAAAACAGGAATTCTTGGTGATGTATTCAATTTACATTTAGCACCAAATGTGGCACCATTTTGCATCTAGCCCACCTTACATGAACAAAAATTTTCCAAATGAGAGGGGGACACCCCCTCCGGACAATATTAGGACCTGCGGAGAATACTGATTATTAGGAAGCAGATCACTAATTGGGGGAAATCTTGGTGCTCTTACCCCCCTTGACAAAAAACCTGGCTACGCCACTGATGTAGAGGTCGTAAATCTCATCCTATATCACAAAGCCTAATTGTTGTTATCTTGTGTGTGTCATGCGGTGGGTCAGTTGGTGAGCGACTCACGGAGAAAAGTTTGGTTATTTCATCTGGTAGTCCAGGTGGTTTGACATAATGTACGTTATCCCCGATACGGTCTACAACCCCTGCACTTTCTATACTTTTTTCTTCTTGTTTTTAATGATCATACATATGTTTTTTGCGTAAGCCTACGAAATATTTTCGCGCGCTTTGCAATTTCAGGATTCAGACTCGAAAGAACACTATCAGTGCGCAACTCGGCTTTCGAAGCATTAACTTGAGTGATATTGTGCAAAATATACCCTGCAAAGGGATTGGCGGCCATTTTCACTTGGAGGGCGGGTAACCCCTCTAAGACCCCCGTGGGGAACATTGGGATCTAGTATAAAAAGAAGCAAAATATAGCACCTTTTTGCATCTAAGGCCTTTGAGACAGCAACCCCTCCCCTTTAACCCCTCCCTCATGACGGCGGTCAAGAATGGGGACGATGAGTCGACCTAGCCTCCCAACACCAAAAAAGGCGACGCCTTTAGGATGTCTGTCCATACAATAGCGTTGACCGGGGGTGTGGGGGATGCCTCACCCCTCCCCCAAGTTCGTCAGAACGACGATAGTCGGAAAATCTGAAATACCACTTGGAATTTCTGATATCTAAGTTTAGAACATTTTCCGACTGAGCCTTTACCAACTTTGTATTTTCCAACTAGATGCATAATACTGCCAAACGTTATTTTCCTCACGTAAAATCGAATGAAAACTGTCCTTATTTATTGAAAGATTATGGAGCGCTTCGCGTGCATGGGTTACGGTTTGCGCTCCATCTCATCACCGTTATGAAGGTAATTATATATGAAACTATTCTGATGACAACACTTTCCGAAATACAGATATACATTATTGAAACATCTCTAGGGGCCTCGCATCAATATATTAAATCTAATTTGCAGCATGATGTGGAAGGTTGGAAGTACGTATTTGCCGTTATACATTTTTTCAAAATAATTACCGAGCGCTCCGCGCGCAGCCATTATCGGTATTTTTAATACACTTACGACCAAAAGGCATTCTGAATGCGCTTGTTAGTCCTTCACCCCTTTTGCTATACCTATCAAGGAGTTCTAATATCGTCTTCCTGCACCTATTCTCTACCTCCTGCCCATTCCCTATTGCTGGAAGCTGCTCGTCTAGATTTTCGTTCAAAATCAGTAAAAATAAAGTGTTTGGCGTCATACCATATATTATCATTTGGATGTCAGGTTATACGTTTTATGTTATTGCCCCCATTTTATATAATTGAATCAAAGCTTTAAGGAGCCTTCACAGGTATCTGCCAGCCTTAGATGCCCTTTTATAATGCACAATGAAGGAAAAGAAAACTTTCGTAATAGTCCAAGAATGTTTCTGTTCACTCCACTCACTTTTTTTTTTGGGTAAAAAATTCCCCCGAATAGAAGGCAGTAAAATAGCCAAAAGGAGGGCTTCAGGAGGTTTGTTGACAACGTATTCTTCTCTTAGACAACTTGCCCTCTTTTTCCACCTAACCAACACTCAGAATTCACTAAATTATGGACCTTTTCCGGCCATATATGATCAGCTCAAAAATTGTCCCAAAGATAGCACCATTTTGCATTTGAGCAACCTGAATTAATAAAAATTTCTCAAAGAGGAGGAACCCTACCCCAGGACGGCGCTTTTATGTAGTGACAAATTAAGGATCCCCACTGCTGAATCCATTAAATTATGGACATTTTTTAGCCGTATGATCAGCTCCGAAAATGTCCCAAAAATAACACCATTTTACATCTAACCAACTAATTTCTCAAATGGGGAGGAGCATCTCCTCCCCTTAGACTCCTCCCCAGGAGGGCACCTTTTGTCGTGACAAAGGGAGGATCCCCCCTGCTAAATTCACTAAATTATGGACATTTTCCAGCATATATGATCAGCTCAAAAACGTGAAAAAGTTACCACCATTTTGCATATAAGCAACCTAAACTTAACAAAAAATTTCTCAAAGGGGAGGGGGCAGCCCTCCCCTTAGACAAAGGAAGAATCCCCAATGCTATATACAAACCTCACAGGGGGCGTAAAAAAGATGCGATTTACGCGCTGCAACTCAGTTGGAAAACATCCAGCCAGTAGGAATTTGGGACTTTCACACCCCCAAAGCATATGACCCTATAGCTACGGCCCTGGGTGGGAATGGACTACTTGATTAATTTCACGACTTTCGATAGCTGTACCGCCCCCTCCCCTTCTGGAATGCACGTCAATGGCCTTTATTTCATTGTTGGGGTCCATGATATCTGACAGTGATCCACGCTGCGGAGTGCGGTTCAGTTTCAGCTATTTTGGGACATGATGACACTAACATCTTGAAGTAATTCCGTGGACTCCGTGTATTTCAACTGGCAGATCATCTATGTTGGTCATGTTAACTTTGGCGTCCTAATTTTTATTACAATAGGACAACGTCAGTCATCATAAGAGGGGAACAGGGAAGGGCCTATCAAAAGACACCTCGTCTCCAAAACCAAAGGGCTTGGTTTGTGCTAAGTCATGTATGCCCTCCCCCCCCCCCAACATTTCAGTACGGATTTGACGCCCCTAGACACTGAAGAGACAAGATGAAGGGACTGCTGCATCATCCAAGCAATTTTGGAGGATCCCCTTTTCTCTGTGAACAAATCGTGACTGCACTTTGATTGCCCAATTCAAAAAAATAGCTTATTTTTATATATCTTACCTGCTTACGGTATATGTCAAATAGGAGACTGAAACATAGCAGGAAGGAAGTTCCAATCTGGCGAGCTTGAGCATTGTGACGATCATCCATCTCCATCGTAACGATCTACTTCGATCAGCTGTCAATTGAATAGCCCTTCCTAAAATGCATTTGTGAAAGCCCCCTTCGTCGATGATTCCACAGTGTAGGCTGCCAAATGTATAACAGACAGCTCACACACACGCGCACACACGCACACTTTTTATGGATCATGATAGCCTAGGGCCCATAGTTTTCCGCGTTGTAAATGCTGAATTCCACTTTCTTCTGCTTTATAAGTGACAAAATCCGTTTTCTTCCGTTTTCTTAATTTAGGCATCTTCAAAAGTTCAGACTGGTCCTCAAAAGCTGTATAAAACAAACTTCCATTTTGAAAGGATATGCCAAATGCAATGCTGTACTGTACAATACTTACGGTGGTAGGAAGTAGTCAGTGGCGTAGCCGGGGGGGGGGGGGCAGGGGGCGAGTTGCCCCCTCTGGAAAAATCTTGGGGGAAATTTTGAAAGTGAATATATGGTGAAATTTGCGCATGATGTGGTAAAATTTTAAATTTCTCAACCAGTAAACTTTACTTATTTAAAAGTATATGCCACACTGGCACAACCAGTCCTCATTAAGGTTTTCAGAGATTGGATGATGACACCATGGTTATAGTTGTACTGGTTATGTTTTACTACCTGTTTTATACAACATGGGATCTCTGGACCTCTGACAAGGGACTCTGTAGTTCAACTGTATACTTCCAATGTTTCTTGATAATTTAAGCAGCAGCATTGTGGTATATGCAGTTTGTTAGAATGGGTCAGTGGTCAAGTGCTATATTCTGCTACAAGGGCAGGTCCTCGTAAATTTTGGACTGATTGTGGTGAATGTGGTGAACTGATGAAGGGAAAGGTGTACCAGGGTTCACTTAATTACTGTACTTCACCCATTGTGATTCTGATCTACCAGTAGGACTCAAGAAAAATTCACCAAGACCTGAAGACAAGCAAGATAAAAAAGCTTCCTAAAAAAATAGGAATTCTTGATGATGTATTCAGTTAGCACCAAATGTGGCACCATTTTGCATCTAGCCCACCTTATATGAGCAAAAATTTTCCAAAGGGGAGGGGGACACCCCTCCCCTTGGGTCCCTCCCCCAGGACGGCGAACAGTCACATCAGCCAGGTCAGAGGAAAGCACCCGGACAAAATTTGGACCTACGGAGAACAATGATTATTAGGAAGCAGATCACTAATTGGGGGAAGTCTTGGTGCTCTTGCCCCCCCCCCCCCGACAAAAAACCTGGCTACGCCACTGGTGGTAGTACAAAAATACCCTCCCGATCGACCGCGGTTATATGGGTGTTGTGGAGAGACTGTTTTGTCGTGATTTTGTTACGCGATTCAGGCTGTGACTTACTTTCACATAATAGAAAGGGTAATTATGCTTTTTACGACGTTTTTTTTTTCAATTAATTTAGTCTTGCATTTACTAAAACTATTCAGATAACTTATAACAATTATTTTGATAGTAATTTCCTAATTTTATTTTGCAACTTTTTACAAAACTTCGTTTTCCGTTTTCTAATGCCAATTCCGTTATTTCCGCGTAAATTCCGCTTCGCGGAAAACTTTGGGCCGTATGATAGCCTAAAGCAATGTAAACTTAGCACAGGCTACTGTAGCTTTGTCTGGAAGGTGCACTGGACAGGTGTTTATGTTTTTAATTAGAAGAGGGGCTGGTAATTACCTTAGCATGTAGAATTTTCATGGGAGTAGGAAACGGGGGGGGGGGGGATAAACTACCCAGTCAAAATTGTGGTGGGGGAAAGTGCCAAGTTTCGAGTTTATTTTCAAATCAGGATCCGATACTAACAGTTAACATTAATGTACAACACAGCATATTAGCAAAACATATAAGCACTAAAGGTGAAAGGAACCAGAAGGAAGCAGAAACGCTTTCACTAGTCTGGCTCGTAAAAAGAAAAAACATGCTAAAAGGAAGCAAAAAAAAAATAAGAAAAAGATGACAAGCGGGACAAAGGCACATTAACCGTAACAAAAACGGTTTTACACTCAACTTTAAATGTTTAGAGTGTCGAGGAGAAGCCGTTTATACTAAAGTTTAAAAGAATAGAGGGAAGGGCAATGCTTAACGTGATCTGGAAGGGAATTCCACAAAACATCTCCCGAGCGTCTAATCTGGGAATTGATGAGGCACGTTCTAGATTATTGAATGGCAAGCTGATGCTTTTTTCCTGGTGTCGTAATGATGGTGATGTCTTACAGGCTCGTACGCAAGGGGGGGGGGTTCAAGTGGTTCGTCAATGGGTTCGCTTTTAAATCGAACCCCCTTTGATATCGAACCCCTTGTGAACTAGGGGTGGTTTGTAATTTTTTATGACCTCTTCCTTTTGCAATGAAGAAATTAAACACATTCCTTATGAATATTAGGATACCATGAGAAGCAAGACAACGTACTTATCCCAGCATCTCTATTTTTCGGTGCGCCGTCACGCGTAATATCATTGGTTCGATTTCTTTCGATCATCCGATGTTCAATACGAGGTTAGGCTATCTGTTTTGTTTGGCACACCCCGGCATTCTCTTGTACGGTAATGACTGAGCTGGTTCCATCTGATGAAAATTTCCGATAAAGGCTCTTCACCCTATATACTGTAAGTGGAACGACTACCAGAGGGTCTTTTGCCCATCTACACTATTCGTAGGTAATTCAATTGGCTTTTATTTATAGTCTCTTTCCAGTTCGAAAATCAGGTGTGTTTACTATCTACAAGGAAATGATAATAAATTAATAAATGCATAATCGAATTAAGGTATATAATACTCTAGGTTGGACGCCGTTGTAAACCTGATAAAAAATAACCCGAGATAAAGAACTTAGGTGACATTTTACCCCATTGAACAGACCTCTTACCACAATAGTAGCCATACTTTATTTTCAAACTTTGCCACACGTCTCTGAGCACAAGACAGAACAAGAAGGCAATCCATTGAGTTGCAAATTTTATCTCTCCCATAATCTATACCTTGGGTTAAAGAAATTTCCCAACACACTGATAAGCAAATAATAACAAAAGACCACTTTTAGGTTGTGAAACTTTGATCTAGAACTTAATCAACTAGTGTACTACTTAAAATGTCACATCACTGTCTACATATCATCTGGTTTTATGATCAATTCTAACATACTAATGGGCAAGTAATGACAAAAACTTATTTCTACTAAATTTAACTTTTGACCTCTAACCTCTTGCCCTATGACGTCATCAATTACACATGCACAAGTTTTAATGGTCCGCACTTAAGATTTAAGAGAAGTTCACGATACATCTTTTCGCAAAAAGGCCAACTTGACTTTTGAACTGCATTGCCTTGACCATACCCGAAGCAACCAGAAAGGGCTATTTTAATAATCATATTATCAGTCGTAACATATTATGAGGTTTTATTACTTATTTCTAAAATACAAATATGGTAAATAATGGCAAAAGCAATTTCTAGCTAACTTGACCTTTGCTTTCTGACCTATGGCATATCATGTCATCAATTAAGCATGCAAAAGCTTTCCTACTCAGGTACTACCCCACCAGATTTGAACTTGATTGGACTTAAGACTTAAGTGTTTGCGACACACTTCTCGCAAAATCTAGGTAAGTTAGACCATTGAACTACATTGGAACCTTTGACCCAAGCTTCACATTTCTGGTGTTAGTTGAAGCAGGGAGCTGCCGTTAGAGTGGCAGCTCCCTGGCTGAAGTACAATATCTCATCTCCCTAAACATTACATGTACGGAAATGAGATAATTGCCATGTTTAGTGATCATAATTTTCTGCCACTCAGAGTAAATAGTTTGCTTCTCGGCCTTTTGGCTAAGGTCATGAGTAGTATCTGTTCTTTTCAGCCAGACCCATGATGTAGAGGTCTGAAGGTCAAGAGGTTGGTCAGTTAAGTTTGTTGTCTCCCTCGGGGACGTAGCTCCTTTGGGGAGCAGAACTCCTTCGGGAGTAATATTTGGTTTCGCACCTTGACTCTTCGCCAGAGAGTCGAAGGGACTTTGGAAAAAGTGTATTTTGTGTCCCAATAAATTTCTAGGTTAGGAATGGTTCATAATGTAATCCTAAATTTTATATGAAATGCTAGAAAATGTTATTTTTGTGGCAAAATTCAGCATCACTCATCTGTTGAATCAATGAACCTGTCAAAAAAGAGAGGACTCAATGGTGGTAGAATATAGATATTTTACACCCATTCAGCCATAAGTGCCCGTAGGCCTATTATCCTGTATGGGCTTCTTACACCGCCCTAACCCTACTTTTTGGGACTTGAGAGTCCCTTTTAAATTGGCCACACGTACGATTAACCTTTCATTGCGTTTACATAAAATATATGATAAAATCAGTGGCGGATCCAGGATTTTGAGGAAGGGGGGCGCACACACCGCCGGGAAGTCCGACGAGCAAAATAAAAAAGGTCTTCAAAATTTTAGAGACCTTTTTTTTACGCATCTGGGAAGCATATTTTCCATATCTACTTGCTCATTTTTTCATATCGCTGGTGAAAAAATCATTGGTCATCGAAAAAAGGGGGCGTGCGCCGGGTACGCCCCCTTCTGGATCCGCGCCTGAAAATGAACTAGATGAAGCAAAACGCTAATTAAGAAACAAAGAAGTAAAGATAAAAAGCCTGTAAAATTTACGTGTATCGCTTACACATTAAGTCTATGTCAAGAAGTTCATTTCGGGTCTTTCCTTGCAGGCCCGTATGAAGCCAGACAAGGCACCTAAAGGGGGTGAGATAGCTTTCAGGGGGAAAATATTGTTAAGAGGGCGATGCATGCTAAAATGCATAAAGTCAATAGTAATTTTTGATTTTCTGGGGGGAAATTTTTTCTAGGAGGTGCAGCCCCTGGCCGCCCTTAGCTACGGCCTTGCAAACCCTATAGCTGTCAAGAAGCTCGATATAAACGAACACCGGCGAGGCTGCATCCTCTTTTCGACAAGATTTCAAAGTTAAATGGCCCAAACGTATCCTAATCTTATACTCCCTGTTTACGGGACAGCCACTGTAGCATTCACGTATAATGGACAGTGGATTACCAGCCGGTGAACATGCATGTTCACTGGCTGGGTTACTCTTGTCCCTTCTCCTTCCCATGGGAAGGAGAAAGGACAAGAGGAACAAAAAGAATCATTTGAACATATTTGCATAGGAAAGAGAATTCTTGAATGTCTCTACAAATGCCTTTTAAATGCTAGCGCCCCCTAATTCTGCCCATTGCTGTGAGAGACCCTAAACTTTTCTTTAAAAAAACCTAACCAGAAATGCCAGACGCAAAAGATAACCTTCCTCCCAAAAGGGTGACCTATTCTCTGCCAAATACTAAAGCTAATATCTTAAGGTTTTTTTTTCCATCAAATAACCTGTTTCACTTCGCTAGAGGCATTGTAATCTACCGTGTCGTGTTTACGTCATCAAAGAACAAGATGACCAGACTCTAAACGACGACATCTTGAAGAAAGAAAACATGTTGGATACAAGTTGGCTACCGCACTCTCAAACAGTCTCTGCAATCCTTATATACGCTAATATTTCAATGTGTTTGCTCTCTGAATAACCCTACGAAAGTTTACTGTACATGGGCTATCATTTTGCGTAGGCGAGATGTTACACATCGACAGTTACCAATTACCTATTATTGCCATCTTAATCATCAATTAATACAAAGCCGCTTCACGGCCTACCGCATGAATGTGTAAATGATAGTACTGTTGATCACTCTTGTGAGAAAATCGGAAGACATGTAGTAGTAATAATCACAACAGTATAAGGTGGCAAACAGAGCATGCAGAACAATGAGAATTTTGGTATAACTGAAAATGATGATACGGCAAACAACGATAAGCTTTCCAAGTTACAAAAGAGGGGGACGGATGATTGTAATGCTCCCTGGAATGCCCCTCCAACGAGCTCTTCTCTTACTTGATTGGATGCCATTACCCGAATTACTGAAAGGAAATGATTGTAAGATGTTGTATAAATTTATGAATGATCAAGCACCCAATTATCTTTGTTTTACTCTATTTGACAACAATATTTACAATACTAGACAAAGGACAGATGAAACTTTAATGTTACCATAGTGTAAGACAAGTTTTTACATAAGTCTTTTGCTATTGAAGGAGCCAGTATACGGAATAGTCTAGAACAGGACATAAAGTGCTGTAAATCTCTCTCCACCTTTAAACGTAAATTAAAGACTAATTCAATTTTGCCCCTGTTAGCTCAACACTTTTACTCATTTTACTGTGTCTTATTATAATAGGTACCTCGGTTTTACGTAATGCTTTTCACATTGCTTTTGAGCGTACATATTTTTAAATGTTTGCACCATTTTACATCTGTTATAGCGATCTTGTAGAGTGTTGTTTTAATTTATTGTTTGTTTTGTTTTGTTATTTCGTTTTGTTCCTTTAAATTTGTATGTTACCTCTTCTAATCTTTTACTTTTCGTACTTTTGTGGTATCTCTTATGTTTTACCGGTTTAATTCGTCTAACTGTTTTATGTTTCGAACCCTTTTGTGGTAATGTTTCATTCCGTCTTTTTTATGTAGTTTGTCTTATATTAATTTTATATATTTAATACTTTTCATACTTATTTCTTTTACTTTGTACCCAGGGACCCGTGGAAGAACAGTCCCTTGGGACTGAACGGGTTACCCTAGTTAAAGAACATTAATATTACAGGGCCAAGGGTAGCACTTGCCCCACCCCAATTTTTCCCAGACCTTATTAATGTAGGCAAATAAAAATGATTTAAAAGGTGAACAAAAGGGAAGCTACACCACAGAAATAATAAGGGAATTTTAAATATTATTGTATTCTTGCATGGTGAAATGAAGGAAAACGTTAATATCAAATACAATAAAAATGCTGGAAAGTTTTTTTTCTCGGGGCGCTTCGATACCTTAATTAAAAAAAAAATCAAAGCAGGGGCATCGCTTCCCCGCCACACTTTTGTGACTTGAAACCCTGAAATAAGGGTCCACTGACAGTACTAAATGCTCGTCATTACACGCTCTATGGCCCTCGCATACACAATTTTCAGAAATCTACTTGTGTATGGTGAATCGCAATTCTCAATAAATATTTTGGTGTGATTCACGTGATTTAATACAAGTAGGAGTCTCGTTAGTTCCTCTGTCCGTACTAAAACATTTGTGGAATTGTCTCTTTATTGCTTCCAGAATATAGAAAAATAATATTAAGTTATTATTGCCTAAACCCTTGCAACCCCTCCCCAGGCTCTGTTCACTTACCCCACCAACTACCACCATCCTCATTCAGTCATTAAATTATCAATCATAATAAGAAAAATATTTCATTAGCATTTCAATTTACACCTTGAGGACAAAGGATTTCCTCTAGAAATGGTCCAAATAGCAGCATAAGCCATCAGATTTAAGAAAATTTCACCGGGAGGACCCTCGGCATACAGCCTTCGGCTTCGCGCATTCGGCGCTCTCGCTTTAAGGCTTCTCCAGTCGTCACTCTTCACGAAAATGCAGCCTCCAGTGAAAAATGCTGTGCTGGCATTTTCACGCCGGTGTAGCGGGAAGATGTGTCTCCCGTGTAAAAAGAGTCCTCTTAGCAGTACCTCCACAAAACAAAATCCATGTACTGAAGACCATCAAGTATGGTACATAGTATTGTCACAGTCTTCATAGGGAATAACTAACTAACAGGATTAAACATTTTGAGGGTATATACCTGCCCATTTTTTAACTAGTGACAACGGGTGGGGGGGGGGCGGCGCCCCATCATGTCAGTCTACTCGTTTAACGTGAGAGAAAGTCAACATACTCAAGTTTGGTATCACACTGTTACTGTCTCTACCCAAGACAACCTTGTTAAAATCATCATTACAGCGGTGAAAGACAAATAATCTTCTTTAATAACCATCACTTCACGAAAACTTGTATGAAATATAATATAGGATTTAATTATAGGCCTACACATGTACAGTAATTTCATTTTTTTTATCAGAGACAATGATAAAAAGTGGAAAGACTGAATTATGCCCAATAAGCTCTGAAAATCAACCCTGAAAAATTAGTCTGTGTCCCACCGGACGATATTTCCAGGTTAAGTCCTGGAAACAGTGTCTGGAGAGACAGTTTTTCCCACCACATTAAGAAATTGTGTCCCGTCAGACACATTTTACTGTTACCATCTTTTCCGGACAGTAATTACAAACAAATCCCACTATTAAATACTGTCCTTTTTTGCCACTGTCCGCTAGAAACACACAGTGTTTTGATTATCC
This sequence comes from Holothuria leucospilota, assembly GCA_029531755.1. Lineage (NCBI taxonomy): Eukaryota > Metazoa > Echinodermata > Holothuroidea > Aspidochirotida > Holothuriidae > Holothuria > Holothuria leucospilota. The sequence continues at coordinate 29,458,963 of CM055964.1, forward strand.
GCAAATGATTTTGGCAACGATAAACTGAGGCATCCGTATATGGTTGGCCGCGGTGGACATAAGACGGACTGAACTCAACGCGTAGAAAACAGACCATGAACCAATCAAATCCACGGATCGTTGGTTATACCATTACACAATGGGGTAGACTAGAATCCATTGAAAACAGAGGGAACTTATGAAATGATTTTGGTTTGATTTGGTTGATTATTAATACTCTTCCACATGGCGTAGTGTGTAGTGGTACTACATTAAAGTATTTTACAGTGTTTTAAACCGGTAGTTTCTCAATACATTAAAGTAGTACTTACAAACACGCCCACACCATTAGCTGAAAAGGCAGACAGTGTGTTTGGGACGGCTGCAGACCAAAATACACACGAACAGCGAACATTTAATAGAAAACAATATTCGTTTTAATAGAAGGGGGCTACAAGCAGAGGAAAGAGTAAATGTACATGGAATTTCAAAATTTCAGGTCGAATTTTCGGATACACGCATGTTGCAAAGAGAAATGTGTCGTTTTGGACCCGCGTGGGTTGAATTGAAAACCGGTAAAACTGCTTTGACAGACCGGGGCTTACAAAATAATGCACTTAGTTTTGACTTTACAGAGTTTCATGCAAACAAAACAGTCAGTTGTGGTACTATAGACAATGGTGTACTTAGGGGGGCCATTGGGACATGCCCCCCTCACTTATGCCAATCTTTTTAAGTTCCTAAAAATACGTAAACTTTTTTAACACAAGTTTTACTTCAAAAGGTAGCATATGTGGCACCAGATGGCATGTATTAAGGGCACCTAATTTTTCAAAAATGTTCAAAGGGGGAGGGGACACCCCATTAGCCATGGTCCTCCCTCACTGATGCCGATTGTTTCTTGTTTTAGTTCCTAAAAATACGTACATTTTTTAATACAAATTTTACTTCAAAAGGTAGCATATGTTGCACCCGATTGCATGTAAGGACACCTAATTTTTCAAAAATTTTCAAAGGGCAGGGGACCCCACCCCTTAGACCCCTCCCCAGGCAGGCGATCACACAACATACTGCATGGCCCCCGTGAGAGAAATCCTGTCTACGCCACTGACTGTAGGATAGCCTAGTTAACTCAGAATAAAGACTCGGGTGTTAACGCCTCCCTGGTCAGAAAATTAGGTTTGCTTGAGTGGTTAAGTTCACGTTCTGATTACCTGCAGGGATGAAGAGAGATTTGTATTGTATACAGAACACCTTTCAGTGATGTTTCCGCCCAGATCTTTGACTCTCTGTGCATTCCCTGGCCCATAGGTTGCAGCGCCAGAGGGGGCTGGGGAAAACTGCATCGCCGAAAAAATTAAGAAGAATCGGGATACCGGGAAAAAGAAAAGAGAAGGAGAATAATTAAAAGAAAAGAAAAGTAAAATAAAGCGGGAAAATCAAAACGACAGACAAGAAAAGAAATAATATGAATAGGGGTGATAACTGAATTTAGGTAAGGTGGGGAAGAGGAAATTGGCTTGGTAAATTTGGAAGGAAATGTGGATGTTACTAGTTCTGTGGTAGACAGGGCTATAGGGATGGTGGAAAAAACGAACGGGACGAAATAGCCTGAAAGAGTGAATGGCTGGGAAGAATGGAACAAGGACAAGGGCTGCAGAAAGGCCGGCTTTGCAAGAGGGAGAAAAATAATGAGCGGAGAGAAAAGAAACGGAAGGAACAATAAAAGGTCAGTTGCGGGGAAGAAACGCCCAGGAAAGCATGATATATAACTTAGCAGGAGGAATTTCGGGAAACAGAGATAAGGAGTAATGGCAGCGCCGAATCCAAGGGGGCGAAAGGGGCGTACGCCCCTATTTTCAGCAAAACAATGATTTTTGTGACAGAATTTTAAACCTCCAAGCCCATCTGATTGCACCATGCACTTTCTACAGACGTTTACGACCCCTCTCTCATTTCTGGATTCCCGACCCTGAAAAGGGGAAGGAACAATGAAGAGAGGCAGGAAATGTGGGAGAAGGAGACGGACGGAGCTATAAGCTAAAGTTTTTATTACTGATTTTTCTGGATACTTAAAGACATACACTCGTCACCCCAAAGTATATTTTTAGTGTGGGGGCATCAAAAATCTTAGTTGGTGACGGCTCTTTGATTAAGAGCAAAGTTTGAAAATGAAGAGTAGCTTACATTCCACACAATGCAACGGGGCTGTAACGTACTCGATTCTGGACTCGAGTTTATGCTTTGTCGGACTCGGAACTGGCTCAGAATGGGAGGTTCTGGAATTTGAATTGGCCCGGAATGGGCTGCAGCTGGACTGGGACTCGGAACCGATTCAAGAAGAGTGCACAAAAATGAAAGTTAAATATTTGTTCCCTATAGGGCTACATTGTTATTGATGCACAGTTCAACATATAAATGGTCACATACAGTCAATTAAAATACAGCTTGAACCAGGGCATGAAATTGACTCCTAAAATGCCCGGTTTTAATTAAATGTAATTACAAAACAGTACAAAAAGCATGATGCCACATTCGCCAAATAGCTGGACTCGGAATTGGCCCGGAATTGAAGAACCTGGAATCGGATACGGCTCGGAATTGAAGGGTATACTGGACTCGGGATTGACCATGAATGGTGGTCACTTAAATCTACATTAGCCCGGATTCGGGCCAGGTGGACTAGGATACAGTCCTGTAATACAGAGAGAGAGTTTGGATTTAAACTGGGGGGGGGGCGTGCCCCCCCAATCGATTTCAGAATTTTTTTTAAATTTTAAAATGATCCCAAAAGGCGTTTAAGCACTTGCGCGCGAGGGGTGTGGGAGGGGGAGTTCCCCCTCCCACGGTGATGTGAAAATATGTGATTTGGTGCATACTTTATACGATATTTTGTATGCAAAAGGAGACATATTATTATGTATCTTGTGAAATATTTTGTAGGAATAACCATAGTTAATACATATTAACTATGGAATAACTATATAGAAATCAAATACACAACACACATATTGCTGGCAAATAATTTACCATTCTACAAGTATGGAGAATCACATAACAGCTTCAAACAAGTGTAAGGTGTTGCTTTTGTACATAGGCCTACCACTAGATACCATGTGTTCCTGATATTTTCGGCGTGCAATTTGTCCCCTTCCGGTATCGGTATGGAGTTGGCAAGTACGCTGCCAGTGCTCCGCGTCAACCGGTTGGCGAGGAGCGCGAGAAAATCTTGGTCCAAAATGCCTCCCAGATCGCTGGAAATGGCACTTCCCAGGCCTATTTGCCGCACATAAATAGGGGAAACACTAGTAATATTGTAAAAAAAAACATAAAAAATACCAACATTTTGCTCAAGGGCGGCTGCCCCCTCCCCCCTTGGCTACGCACCTGTTCCAGCAAGATATGATCAGTTCCAAAAATATCCCTAAGATAGCACCATTTTGCATCTAGGCAACCTTAAATTAACAAAAAAATTTCAAAGAGGAGGGAGACCCCTCCCCTGTTTCGGCATCTTTATGAAGTGACAAAAAGGATTCCACACTGCTGTATACAATCGCAGGGGCACCCAAAAAGTTACAATTTACGGAGACTGGGGGGGGGGGGACTGAGGTGGCATTACGACTGTTCTCCCCCCATCACCAAATCCTGGCAGCGCCCCTGTAGCAAAATGTAACTGAAGATGAAAGCGCGTGTAGCGCGGGAGACATTTTGTAATTTTAGAAAGAAAAAAGTTACAGAAAACAAAATACGTTCTTTATTAAACGCCCTTTGGTATTATTTTTGGTCAAATCCTGGAGTCATATCAGGGCCAACGTTTACAGGTAGTAAAATCTTATTTTCGATCGATTTTTCTTGTAGGGCACAGTGATGGGTACGGCGGGCCACGTACCCCCACCTAGCTGGGGGCCTGGAAACCCTTAACATGATCCGTCGTCTCCACTCAACCCTTTCCCCATCATTATGTCTTTTGTGCTATTAGACTACCAAAAAGGCCAGATTTTGATTCCATTTTTGTAAACATCCAATGCCACTTTGGAGATAGTCAAATGCTTTAATCGAATGATAACAATTTATGAATACCTTAGAGTCTCGGGGTCTCCGTTCCTTGGACCCCCAATTTAGCATTGTCCCTGGACCCACTAGGGGTCTTACAGTGGGACCCCGGGCCCAACGCCTACAGGGGAGCACTGCCCGTCACTACGAGGCCTCCAGAGGAGCTCGGTCCTTCATTTTGGGGTGTCCGTTTTGAGGAACGCTTGAACCCTAGTGTCCCCTCTTCGAAAAGTCTGGGGACTCCACTGCGTGCTTGGCCCAATTAGTAAACCTGCTGGGACCTTTGCACACAAGTGAGGCTACCAAGCGAACGAAAAGGTTAAAAGGTTTCAGAAACCTAACAGAGCAGTATACTTCAAAGTATCTGCGGTCTTTAACCCCACTCCACAGCACAAAGATGCTACCTGTCTAATTACAAGACAGAATGTCCGTTAAGAACGCATTACTTCAAAACTTTTGAAAAAAGGGACTGCCTACGTAGTATCAGATAATGCTACCGCCTACCTATTTTAATTTATTTTTCCTCATTTTTCAATGGGGGGCATGGCCTGCTGCACTCCCCGCTGGATACGCCACTGCCTATGACGAGGCCCGGGACCGTATTCTGGGCCTCGACTAGGCCGGTCTCGAGAACGGAGAAGCAATTGTATAATACGGCTGACTGAAAGCAGATCCAGGATGCAATTTTTAATGAAAAATGCAATCTCCTTTTAAAAATTAGTAGCTCCTTGTAACAGTGTGGTACTGAATCATCTTTGTATGACACCATGGTAGTGACCCAGAGACTTAACAAGAAAGGAAAGATGTTTGATCGTGTCCGTTCGACTGAGGCTTAAATGATGTCAGATCTCAACAACCACCCATCATGACCTTCAAAAATTGCGAAATTTTGCCAAACAAGTGCTCACGGACAAAAGTATTATTTGATCCAAAGGACATGGCCTTGCCTTGAATCTTGAAAAGTAATTTTACGCATTTTTGGTCAAAGTTTGGGACTTATTCTTGAGTTTGTACTAGTATATCTTTTGACACTCCGCCGAGTCCACTTATGTCAAAGTTAACTTACGGCCTCCCATAAGTTCACTTTCGGTCTCCCGCAATAAAAAACAAAATGTTGGAAAGTCGCTTCCCAACTCCCCAGGGCCATACATGTTCAAGGCGACTTCCTCCGTAACCGCGTTTCGAAGGACAGATTTTCCTGTTGCTTATATGCAGACATTATTTCCTCGTAAAAATGTGTCCTGCGGACACATTTTCCTGTGGACACATTTTCCTGTGGCGGGTGGACACTATTTCCTGAGAAATATTGTCCGGCGGGACATATTTGTTTGGAAAATGCGTCTGGTGGGACACAGGAGAGACACCATTTCCTTTTACACCGGAAGCCCATGGCGACTTCTCTGTAAAAACTACCCATAACAACATTTCATTGATTCTGGAAGGTATTGTGCACCGGTAACCCTCAATCTTTGATCGTTCTTGTGAACTTATACCATAACCCAGGCATTATCAACTACATTCAGTGAAGCGCCACTTGATTGAATAAAAATACAAGGAGTGCCACAGTCCAACCTGGTGACCGTTCGTCCTGTGGGAGTTATTAATATCGAAACCATGTTTATCACAACCAGGCCAGTAGACAGAATAACCAGTCTGAGAAGGGGTACATCGATATTGGACTTTCGCCGGCCTGGGGCCTAAGGGGAGGGGGTACCCTCCCCTTTGAAAAGTTTTGCCCATTTTAAGGGCTCTCGATGCAAAATGGTACGCTTTTCCCCCCCATTTTTCTTCCTATGTTTGTATTCCAAAAAGGCTGGTCTCGAAATAATTTTTCCTCCTTCAGTGCAAGACCTTTTATTGAAAAATGTTGGGGCACGTCCCACGTGCCCCCCCCCCCCGTGGCTACGTGCCTCATCACAAAACTCACAATAAATTGTATACGGTAGCGTTTCGCATAGTAACATTTCCGTGTACCGTCGCTGTCGTGAAGTTTGCAACTGCATGAGGCTTGCATTACAGGGGGTTCCCCACCTGTTACCTACAGTAACTGTAGCTACCAGGATACTCGTAAGTGCGCCCAGTTGACAGGTTGAGAGTGTAAATGTCTGAATAATAGTGTACGTTCCGCCGCTCGTTCCATTTGTCATGCAGCCAGCCGGCCCGACTCGCGCCATCAGAAATGGTGCCGCGAGCCACCAGAAAGCCTGCTTTAACCTGTATTTTCTTATTTTTTACAATAGTAAAAAGCTAAAGGGGTCCCTTGTCCCAAACCATCGACAAAAATGAAACATAAAAGAAATTATAAGTGACTGAGAATAGTAGGAGAATCTTTCATCTAATGGATGATATTGTATTTAAACAATAAAGAAAAACAATTAAAAGGCTTCAATAAAATGAATGTTGATCTCTACGGAGTGTTTCTGGCTCCCGTTTTAAATATTTTTTTGTGATTACTTCCTGTAGAATATCTTGCGTATTCCAAAGCTTTGTGCAAAGTCTTTGGTTATAATAGTAACCACCATCAAGCCAAACTCCCTTCATCATAAAAATGACCAGTTATTCTGTGTTAGGCTATTATTAAAATGGTCAAACCATGATTTTTGTTATCTGTTGAGTGCTCATCCCAGTGCGGATCCAGGGGATCCAAGGGTCCGGACCCCCTTTTTGGCAGTGAAACTGTTCCGTTCATTTTCTATCACAAATCCTTGGCAAACTATCAAAAATGTTCGAGCACTCCAAGCGCTTCACCCTTCAGTTCTAGTTTTCTTAAATGCCATCCCAAAAGATTTCCAAACGATTTTTTTCAAAGGTACGGATACTGATATTATTAGAATCCCTTATGCGAAATTTCGGTTCGCTGTTTACATTCTATGCCTGATTACCGTTAATATCGTTATTAGGACGATATAATGCATGGAATTATTCTAGTGAGAACTATTAGCCTCAAGCTTGCAGCCGTCAACAGGCTACTATCATGTGGAATCTTATATTATTAGCAGTATTTGAAGCGTGATGTATACCTACATGATTTTAAGTATATCAGTGGCGCCCCCACCGGGGGAGATGTAAGGGGGTGTGCCCCCACTTCCCTCAATCGATGTCCGGAAATTTCCGAAAAAATTTAAAATGAGCCCCAAAGGCGTTTAAGCTATAGATTTCTATAGTGGGTACGGTGAGGTGTGTTTCTGACTTAGTGATGGATCTATTTTAACCATTTTTAATCACTTTTACCAGAAGTCATTCTCAAACTTTCAAAACTCTCGCAAATCGTTCGCAAACTACCAAACTTTTCGCTCGCTCTGCGCTCTTCCAGCCATACCACATTACTTTGTTTATTACCAATACCGTCTCAAACATATTCGCATTTTTCATCGGTGAGGGTTTTACAATAACGCCGATTGTCCGTGTGAATAGAAATCACTAAAGGGAAAAAGGAGTCTCCCCCCCCCCTATTTGAATTAGTCACCGTACCCCTTCACACTAGTTCAGGAATGGCTCCTATCAATCATGTCACAATATGTTTGTTTCTTTTTTCTTAAATTTATGCAGAATAAACTCCTAGGTTTACCTTCAATATTCAATGATTTTATACAGGAACATTATGGAAAATAATTGTGATAGAAATAAGAGGAGGTCTGTAAGATTTAGCAAATTTTTGAAAATAAGCTTGGGGCGACTGCCTTCTCCCTCGCACAACAGTGGAAATGCAAAGCAGGGGAATTCAGGGGAAGACATGATTTATGAAAGTTGAAAGCCTTAACAAATTACCAGGCCGAAGACTCCCACTCTTATATGTGGATACAGTTTGTAAGGAAAATGAAACTGTGTCAGTACATAGTCTGCACTCAAGGTTTGTTATGGAATGAATTTCAATGTAAACTCTCGGCGAACTTAATATTTGTCACGGTGCGCACTCCATATCTCCAGGCACGTAGCCACCGGGGCACGGGGCACTTGCCCCCCCCCCCAATTTTTTTTCTTTCAATGAAAGGTTTTGCATTGAAGGAGGACAAATTTTTTACGAGACCAGCATTTTTGGAATACAAATGTGAGGAGAAAAAATAGATAACCTCGTACCATTTGCATCTAGAGTCATTGACATAGGCAAAAATCTTCAAAGGAGGAGGGGACACCCCTTCCCTTAGACCCCTCCCCCAGGCCGGCGGAACTCCATCGTCGATGTGCCCCCTTCCCCCAAATTGGTTATGGCTACGGGCCTGCATATCTCATGACCATTACTAGAGCAATAATACATTATTCTGACAAAAGAACTTTCCCGAAAAATACAGGTACATTTCAAACCTCTGCAGGGACCCCGCATCAGAAGAAGATCTTAGAGCAATCCGATTTCATGGGTAGCATATGCAGTAAGGTAACATTTGTAGCATGTAATTGTCGTTATACATTTTTTACATAACAGGTGCCATGCCACAGCCAAAAATCATTAAAGAAGAAGAATTTCTAGAAATATATTTATTGAAAGATTTGCCAAAGATACCACAACTTTGCATCTAAGCCACCTTACATAAAAATTTCTCTAGGGGAGGATCTGTCACCCTTCCACTCAGACAACAAGCCCTTCCTTTACACTCAACCAAAAATAAGAAGACTACTAGATTGTAAAAGTTTTTCAATATATCATCAGCTCGAAAATTTGCCAATGGTAGCATCATTTTGCACCTAAGCCCTCCTTAAATGAATTAAAATTTCTCAAAGTATAGGAGGACATCCCCTCCCCCTTAGACCCCTTTCCCACGACGTCACCTGCGCAAGGTGAAAAAGGAAGGATCCACCCGGGTGATAACTATCACAGGTATACGAATATGTATAACTTAGCCCTACCAGCCTACTGTCTGGGTTTATCGGGGGTTGGGTTTACGGCATCATCATATGTGGTACCCCCCCCCTCCCATCACCAACCTCTGACGGCAACACTGAGTATATTATTCATTAACTTCTGAAGGCAACGCTGAATTTATTATTCATTAAACAAGCTTATTCAAAGGTTATATTAAGTGCATTTGCAGAGAATTTTCATTATCTGATTATGGGTGTGCTTATTAATCCTCTGTCCCTTTTGTTTTACCTTTACTCTTCTCTCAGTCATTCTCCATTGGAAGCTGTTTCATTTGGATTCTCGTTTAAACTTAGTAAAACTCAAGTTTTTTAGTGATGTGCTTGGAATGCTCTCCTGTAGTGTCATTATAGATGTCCGTTAAAAAAGCATCATATTGACGTCCCCATTTTGTAACAGCCCAAAGCTTCTAGGAGGCCCTAAGCCGGTCTCACGGTGCCAGCATTGAAGAGGTGCCATGCCACAGCCAACATATCACTAAATAATGGTAATTCCATAACATGTAATCAGTTCAAAGCTTTGCCAAAGATAGCACCGTTTAGCATTTAAGCCACCTTACATCAGTACATAGCCTAAGTAAAAATACCCCAAGACGAGGAGTTTAACCCCCTCCACTGAGACATCACACCCTTTTCTTACTAACGAAACAAAAATAAGAACAATTCACTTCACTATGTGAATTTTTCAACATATGATCAGTTTGAAGACTTGCCAAAGAAAGTACCATTTTGCAACTCTGCCACCTGTAACAAACAAGTATTTCTCAAAAGGTCCCCTCCCGGTAGACCCCTCCTCTGGGACGGCACATCCACACAAGGCGACAAAGGAGGTGTTCACCCCGGTTGCAAATTATATCAGATACGAATATGCACACTTACACTTACTGCTTTATCTGGCGTGGGATTACCATACCATCTTCTGTGGTGCCCCCAATTATCAAATTATAGCGGCGCTACTGAAAAGTTGCGGATTTTGTTTCTAGGTGGGACATAATTTAAACCATTTTCATGTCTGTGATTTACGTCGTAGGAGTCACCAAATTGCATGACTTCATGTTAAATCTACAAAAAGTCCCAATTTAAGATAGATAAATACTTCATTCTGTCGGTTTTAATTCTTTAAATATCTCTGTTCTTCAGTGGGAAATGCCCCGAGATCCAACCCACAGGGGCTTTGCTTATGAACCCTACACCTTCATCGGGAAACCGCACTCCCGCGGCACCTTTGATGCCGTTTGGTGTTCCACCCTAGTTTGCGCCTCCCTCCCCCTCCTTCTACCTTCAGACATGAAATCACGCCCCCGGTTCTTGGGAGCAAGGAGGAAGTAATGTACAACTCTGATTGAGTTTCTCATATAAAAAGAAATTCTTTAAAAGCGCTTCTTAATTGTTCGTAGAACTATGCTGCCCTGCGATTACCTAAAGAATTGTCTTCACGTCCAGCGGAAGTGTACACACTCAAACTAAGTGTTATGCTTCAGGTCCACTTCGATCCATTAATGGAACTTATATCTAACGGGCACGACGTTGAAAAACATCTTTTATGTTTCCATTATTAGTGTTGAGATAAATTCAAAGGCTTGGCAGTCGATTTTTGTAGGTGCCGGTCTCTTTATCGCTATTGAATTCAAGGCAATGGGGAATCTAGTAAACATGTTTTTGTATGACACCGTGAAAGGGGGAGGGGTAGGGCCTTGTCAAGAAAAATGGTTGTGTTACTTAGAAAGGATTTCTGCTTACAGCATTTTCTTTTCTTTTTGTTAGGGTTGACTAGTATTTATACCCTATCGTTTTAGAGCTGGCTAATGGGTAAAAAAGTCTGGCCAATATCACAAACTGCTCAAGCACATTCAACTGCTACCGTAATCAAATCCACCCAACATAATAGTGCCACGTATGTTATGGATGCCGAGGCCATCGTGACGGTGATCAGGTTATGTAGATTATTCATACCATAAACGTACGAGCCCTCCGATTCGGGACAAGCACTTTCTCGCTCGAGAAGATAACTGGAAAACTAGGTCAGTAGCTAGACAATATACTGAAGGGGGCAAAATAGCTTCCAGCCGGGGGGCCGAAGTATTTTCTTTGGGGGCGAAAGTATTTAGGCAATGGTTATACTGAATTTGGCTCGCTTTGGCTACGAGCTTGTTGAAAATCAAACAATTTTGTCCGAAATGCAGGCGTTTTCTCCGACCAAAAAGGCTTGGCTCAAAAAAGAGAAATATTATTCGGAACACCTTTGATTCGAACTGCCGTTAATGAGACTAAACATCTAACGTTTTCCGATTTAAACAGGACATTCGGGGACTCAGCCTGAGGAGTGTTTTCTCGATATCCAGCTGTCATCTTTTATTATCATAATGAACTCAGCACACAACAAGATTCTTAGTATGCCTGGAATGGAAACCAAGGTGTCGCAATTTTCACATACATTTTGACGTATACCATTCATTGACTAAAAACAAAAGTGAGCATTCAGGTTAAGGGATACTTTATTTGAATCAATCAGTATTTAAGGCAAACTTTGGCGAGTTTGAGGTTTTTGTGTTATTCAAAAAAAGAATTTGGAAGATATGAGAAGCACCCCTCATTCTTAAGTTTAGGGACCATATTTGTCAGTCAATATTTCCTCGCAAAGGAAATCTCTTGAATTAATGTTATATGCTATCATTATTATAGGATTGTAAAGACAGCAGTGAAAACGCGAAGGAAGACTTGATCAAGTCATAAGGAACACTACTGTGTAGTCCTTTGCAAATAAGCCCACCGTGGACAAAAGTTACTAGCTGTTGGCAAATTCATACGGATACAGCGGATTTATCCATAGTGACAATGGAAGAAAAGTATTTTGAAAAAAGGTAGCCTTTTAAATATTCTTTCCAGACTGGCTTTCTAGTAGAAAGAAAGGTTGCATATAGGAATGGTTGGTAAATTCGGTCTCAATGAAACTCGGTAAAACTAAGGCCCTGGGTAGTCGAGGCCATTGTTTTATTGAACTGACCTTTTATATCAAATGATGAGTTCATGAAATGAGCCCATTCTATCTCAAAACGAAACATATCCATAAAATCAGTAACAACTGCAACCGAAAGAGAGATGGGGGGGGGGGGAGTTGTTACAAACGATAATGTAGTAATTGACCGCGATAATGTATCACTAACTGATAGTGTAGCAAAAATTGACCGATGCTCTATCACTAACCGATAGTGAAATAAAACTTGACCGTTAATGCAGCAACTTCTTTAACCGATAATGTATCACCCCAAAACCGATAATGAAAAAATTTAATAGATAATGTACTACCATTTGACCATTAATGTAGAAATTTCTTGCTAACCGATAATGTCCTAGAACGACAAAACTGAAACATGCGGGGGTTTTAAATTGCATTCAGACAGCTGTTGAACCTCTGCAAACCTGAATAGGTGGATGGTAGAAAGCCAGTGGTGATGTAGAACTGTGGGTGTAACTCGGCGTAATCTAAGCGGATCGCCACCGTTACTTGTCTCGGAGCAAAAAATCTTGGCGAAAAGTAGGCCTAGAAAGGCAAACTGACACCTCTGATGGCTTTAATTTGCAGTCTCGTTTTCAAACGTTTGTATAAATTTAAAGAGAGTGGGTGGTAAAAAGTCTATGAGACGCACAATTGAAGGTAATACGGCACTGTTAAAGCGAAGTGCCACCATCGGTTGGCGCGGAGAGGAGATATTTCGGAAAAGAGGTAGTCCCAGAACCGCGGCAAACTTAGCACAACTGAATCATTGATTTCTTCTACGTATTTGCTGGTATTTGCCGGCAGGTAGAAGAAAACCTACATTACTAACAAAAGTTAAAACGGTATCATCTAAGCGGAGCGGTACCATCGGTTGGCGGGGAGCAAAGTTTTTTAACTAAGCGTTAATCCCAGAACGGTGAAACTACCAGTTGCAATTTCTCTGGTGGGGGGTGGTTTATTCCTGATGCCCACCCCCTCCCTGTGATATGTCAGTATAGTTGTTTCGGTGGTCAAGTGGGCGTGTGGGTCATTTCTTCTGAACTTCTCTTAAACGTGGCCAGTGATTTACTGTACCTCTACCGAGAGGCGAATAGGTATGCGCAAACAGGCAACATGTTTGTTTCTGTACTCGCCAATATAAGCCTACAGCAACCCCTGTAGGTTGGGGTGACATAGTATGTACGCGGCACTCCCCGTCTGTAGAAGCTAATACGAAACCACAGAAACTTCACATTTGGATTTGTGTAAAGCCCCGTGTACACTATCAACATTTCAGGACACATTTGTCGACACATGTTGCTGACACACCTGGACACAGAAATTTTGACCTTGTATACACTACACACATGTCGCAGACACATGTTGCGACACACTTCTTGAGCAACATGTTATCAAAAATGAGCGGGAAAGCAGGATTTTGGAAGGAAGATGGAGGATTCAGAAAGAAAAATATGTGTTTGGGAGCAGCTGAAATAATATTGGCAATTGTACACGGGTCCTACGTTCCCCGAGGGGGTCCAGCAGTTTCCCGCCCAACGTGCGTCTTACGTACCCCCTACACCAACCAGGGGCGTCACCAGGATTTGCTCGACAGGGGGGGGGGCAGTAGCCCACAGCTTCGATGAGGGCGATAGAGTGCCGAAACGATGTTTGAAGCGAAATTCGGACGCTCGAAGCGCGCCGAAAATTTCGGGCCCTTATTGGAGAAAAATTGAAGAAAGTTGAGTTTTTACCCATAGGAAATTTGAAACCATTTGAGTTTTAAACTAAGAAAATAAGAAAAATTTGGGTTTGTATCGAAGAATTTTCCCAAATTATGGACCGAAATTAAGTCAATCGTCGGGCGACTGGCTGATGTCGGGAACTACATATTTTATCGTATTCATAACAGCTCCCCGACAAAACCGGAAAATTTCCCCAACAGGCAGTCTTCCCAAACGGGGGCATGCCTCCCCCCACTTGGCGCCACCAGTGACATCACCACGTACATTTTTTTACGTTTTCGTTTTCCCTCTCTCCCTTTGCTTTTACTTTTACTCTTTGAATGTTTCCGTCACAAAGGGAGGGGACTAGCCACCTAGGTCCGCAACTAAGGAGGGGGAGGGCTCTGACAGGCGGTTCGGAGGGGGATTTTCAATGGATTTGATGAGAAGGGCATGGTGGGGGAGGAGGAGGGGTAGTCGACATGGGAGCCACGAGATGACAGTTAACATTGGGGAAAATTCCATATAACCCGTCGGGCCCTCCTCAATTTCTCGACGAGAACTACAAACTTCACTGACGGGGGCAGGCTTCCCCGACTAAGCATAGCCCACAGGGCTCTCTGGCACCATCCCTAATTTTTAGATGGCTGATTGTATAGAAAAACCATTATTCAAAAGGAGATTTTAGTTGTGTGGTACTTTTCATAGCAGGGGGCAAAAGACATTTTTTGAAATTAGCTGCAGCCCGTCACGCTATTACACCAACTGGAGAACACTAATACATACTCTTGCCTTAAAGTGGAATATTTCCAAACCTGTATCAGGATCCCCCTGGACAATTGCCTACCTCCCTCGTCAATTCTTAGGCAATTACCCCGGTCAAATTTCCCCCTCCCTTAAAATAGCCCCCATGACAATCACCCTCTTGAGTGACCTGCCCGGGGCTAATTTCATAGGCCTACGAGAAAGCTCATGAGAGTGCCTGAAATGTCTTCAATTTTCTCTATTTTTGAGGATGAGTACTTCAATTTCTTTCCTACCGGATACACATCACAGTTGGAACACATCTTTTCAGCAACATGATCTAAACTGTCCCTCCCCCCCCCCCCCAAAAAAAAAAAAATTCTAGCGTGTAAAATTCGTAGGGTGACATCCTCCGCGGATATTCCCCTTCAATTAGTGGTGCTCTACCTACAGGTAGCTCAGCTGCTGATTCAAATACGATTTCTGATTGGTCAGAGCTTGTACACATGTTGCCGGAAAACTGATTTTTTGACAACATGTGTCGATACATGTTGGGACACATGTTGCCAGCTTTTTTTTTTTTTTTTGCTCTGTACACACTTTCAACATTTACGGTAACAAGGTGTTGTATATCAACTTGTGTCGACACATGTGTCCTGAAACGTTGAAAGTGTACACAGGCCTTAACACTAATCAACATCTACAACCACAAGAAGGGAAAAGACTCACTGCTAAGGCTTCGGGTGGACTTGAACCCACGTATTTGTCGTTCGGAGGCGATCGCCTTACCGATCGACCTACGAAAATGTTGGGGGATATTTTATGTTAGTATAAGTCTGTGTTCCAAAGTTTTCACGGTTTCATCAGTTGATTAAGATGACAGAGATAAGTGTTCTCTTTTTCAGAGTTGTGCGATCAGGGGTGCAAGTGTACTTGACGAAACCACAAAAAACTGGTTTGCGAGCATAGCATATACTATACGTACACTTCTTTGGAACATGAGACCATGCTGCTGAAAGCATGTGCCTCATTTTGTTGTAATTTTAGTAGCAATGGAGCCAACGGGACGTATTTCTGTTGTTTTCTATTCATTTTACTTTTCTGAATTACATTTTTCCTCTGTATAAAATTGCTTTAAGTCAAGCGTCAGAGTGGGCACGTACACCGTCACCCTATTGTAGCTTTTGTAGTGGCTCAACTCATTTTCATGTTCACTGTTTGAAGACACAAGCAGTAAATGGCCCGTAAAGGTCTTTAAAATGCATGGAAATGGCCTGAATAATCCAGTTTCCATACATATATGAGGCGTGATGTTTTACCTGACAAGGTTCCAAAGGTCTTCACAAGGAAAAATTAAGCATACGCGAGTCAAGACATGGAAGTACTTGGTTAAAGGAGGAATGTTTGTGGTACATGCGTATATCTGAAGGTTTACAAATGTCAAGACTTGCAAAATCTTTACAGTCATTTTTTGGTAAATTAAACATTTAATGATGGCCAGCGCAGCAAGAGCATTAACAGCTTCTCAAAAGTGTGTGGGGCCGGGGGTGGGGGTATGACCGTGATCAGAACTACTTCAAGCGGCGCGAATAGCGAAGCCCTAGAAGCCAGGGATCCGAGATCATGCAAGATTCCTGGAAATATTTTTGAGGCCACATGATCTATGGTATAAAGTGAGGCATTTTTCCACTTCTCCCATTAAAGGTTGCTTCCACCATTTTCGAGTCTGATTCCATTGAATCAGCTACATTTGCAACATATGGAATGAAAGAGGAAAACTTACTTTTTCGTTGGTTCTGGGAAAAAGTGTAGGATAATCCCCTCCACTTTCAAAAAAGGGGAGGACATTCCCCCAGTCCCCCACCTGTTCAAACCTAGGGTCGAGTGTTCTGTGAATGGCAGTTTTAACTTGGCGAAACCTTCTACATAACAGAAGTTGTTTGTTGAAGATATTGTGATATATGCCTAAATGGGGGGCTGTTACGTGTTTGGGGTAGATGTTTTTTAGCCAGCTAGAATGGCAGATAAACAGTGGAACGTAATTAAGTGGCGTCTGCATACCATTTACGAGGGTGGAATCTGCGGAGTAACATGTCTCATCACCAACACTCACCCAAGTAAATAGTTAATAGCACTATCCAAGTGAAGCCCTAGTGACGTACCTAGGATCGTTGACACCCTGGCGGATCCTTCCTTGTCACTCCACCAGGGAATGGCGGCCCTAGGAGAGGGGTCTGAGCAGAGGAGTAACATTTACCTAAGTCAACTAAGGTACAAAATGGTGCTATCTTTGGAAATGGTTTGAACTGGTTACATGTTTAGATGTTTTCATTATGTACGTAGAGAACATTTCACATTTCCTAATTGGCTGGGTTAAAGGGAAGAGGTATCTTCTTAGGTGAGAGGGCGACATCTGTGCAATTTGAGAAATTTTTACCCTAAGTATGTTTAGGTGAAAATGGGACAATCTTTGTCAAAAATTTGAACTGATTATATGATTAAATTATTTGCATTTTTGAGTAAAGTTTCCGACATTTTGGTAGGATCCTAAAGGAGTGTCGCATAAGGCGCCAACTTTTAGTAAATTTTGTGCATATGTATGATGGTTTAGATGAGAAATGGTGCTATCTGGCAATATAGCACTCATAGCTTTCCACTTATTATATGTTTAGAAATTCTTATTACTAAGTGACTTTTTCGATTGGTCTATGGTATGGCTCCAAGGCCACCATTCTTTGTCGCAAACAGCAGGCCTTTCAAGAACATTTTTGTCAAAAATGTTTCCCACGTAGCGGGAAATAGTGCATATTAGGCCTTTCCACTTTCATCAAAACACTCTTTAGTTTAACATTTTATGCTTTAGAAATGTAGACTTCAAAGGGAGAAAATGTTCAGCAATAGCATTTTTTGAAGGGGAAACAAGAGTTGACATTACGGTAGAAAGTCATTAATTTAAGGGCAGTGGCCCTTATTTTAAAACAACAGCTAAAATCTCACAAATATCCCCATATTTCCCTTCAAGAATCTGTCATGGTATTTCAAAACATGACTATTGCAAAGAACCGTTCAAGGTAAATCAAAGAGTTACTCTGCGAGAATTTCACATTTCAGTGAGAAATGTATTGTCACGTGAGTCTCAAGAGCCATCCCTGAAATAGGATACCCGGGTACACTAATCCAGTTTGGGGTGATTGCATTTTCCCTTTAAGCCGTGAACTAAAGTAATCTAGGCTATTTCGTTAAGGCATGTTGCTCCGTTTCGTTTCATTTGTTTTCCACAACATGTGATTCCATTATAATACAGTATAGTGCCAGATGAAATAATACGTAAACATGATGTGAAGAAAGTAAACTAAAAAAAAAACCGACTCGCGGGCTTGTCGGTAGCTTATTCCCTGTTGTTGCATGCATAAAAAGAAAGAGTAGGCCAACGAAAGAGCTTTAGTCTACAGGTCTCAGGTGTGTTCTATAAATCATGTATTTATAGTAAGTGCAGCAACATTCGTAACAGGACATGGGTAGATCCAAATTTAAGGGAGATGCTCATTCGTCAGAACCAGTCAACCACCCAGTGCATCTTGGTAGGGGGATCTCCCCGAGAAAATTCGGGAAAAGGGGTTGCTTGTGACCGATTACCCAGGTTCCGAGGGTCTTAAAATGGTAAGTGATTTACTGCTTTTTGGAAACGCTCCCATTACCTTTCACTTTTTCACACAGTAACTTTTGCCTCAATGGCCCATTCCCCCCATCCCCCACCACACTTTTCACACAAATCTCCTTTACTGACCCAGTATTTAATACCCTATATAAATAGAAAATACGTTGGAGTAGGTTGTACCCAGGGAGTTGTTAGGAAGGGAACCATTATTCCATAGACCCTTTGGAACAATGTTCAATGTTCGTTTCTAATGCATGGTAACCTTGCTGTGCTCAAGGGGGTCCTCAGAATCACATAATATTCGATTAATAATCAATTTTAATCCACCATTTATCCAGCTCGCCATTTATTGGATATATTAGGTAAATAAACCATGGGACTACTATCACTACTATCGTGAAACTGCACCTCATGTACAGATACGCAAAATGTAGTATGCAGCTTCTTTCAATATATAAAACAGTTACAGATCTAGGGTCAAAACCCCATCATCATCCCATGTATGGGTTGAGTAATTAAAAGTGGATATACATTTTGCAACGTGGGCTATTGCAAAAAAATAAATAAATAAATAAAAAAAAATAAAAATATCTTTCAAAGCGTCGACATACCAGGATGCAACTGTCGTGTACTCGTGTTTATATACAAAAACTATGTCTTGAAAGAAACAATGTGGGCGTTTATCTGTTTTTTAATAACTCTGAAACAATTAGACCGTCAGCAAGCGGCACAATAGATAAGAAGATAGATTTTTGAGAACTTTCTCTAATCAGGGTTGTAATCATGTCGCGACTCGAGTCAGAACCCATACCTGACTTGCCATAGTACTATCTCATATTGAAATAACACAGTGATTTGAGTTTCGAAGCAGACTTGACACGAGTCACTAAAATTATTGTAGTTGGCTTGACTATCGCAAAATGAATGACTTTGCAACAACTTTGTTATCTGTTGTAAAAAATATGAAATTGTATATTGTTAAATAAATAGTGGTGATTTCGAAGGCTCTGAAAATTCGAGAGTCTACTTTCTCCCGAAGGCCAGAGGGGACGGTTAAGGTCACCCACCTTTATCAAGTGGCGCAGGGTCTGATTGTGTTTTCAGACTTTTATTCATGATAAAGTCATTGTCAGGGAGCAAGCAATTGTCATAGCATGTACAGTACAGTTGTTATGGCCATTTCCAGAAATTACTGTGGTATGCTACTAACACCGTAGTACGAAAGACATAAAAATCACAAATGCTTACTAAGAATAACCCTAAGAAAACAAGAATAGTCTTTAAGGGGAATCGAACCAAGAACCCCGGAACAAGGTATTAAGAGTCTATACTCTTTACCACTGTACCATGCGGAACTCGAAAGTTCCTGTCTAAAATTAACTATTTACGTGTAAATCACTCAACCGTATCTTACCATTAACAGTTTCTGTAGCACATGCTAAGAAATTAGCATCCAATGAATATGCTTATATAAAACCAGGTGGGGTTGGGGGGGGCGCCACCCCGGGTTGAAGCAAAAAGAAAGAAGGTCATGCTTTACTCTCTCATAGGTCGCTTCACTTGTCATCTACTAAAACTGAGGTCAACCCCCGCCCCACCTCGGGTTAAAAGAATCCTACATAGACCAGTGAAAATAGTTTTAAAATCTCTTTGATCTCCTCGGCCCTTTTAAACAGCACTTTCAAATTGTTCCTCTTTTAGAATTCTAGATAGACGCAATTCACCCCAAATAAAGCCTGATACATATTGCTCCGACGAGGGTACAATAATTTATCCCCTTCTTGGCGTTTTGACTAATGAGTAGAATTCCATTGTGGCATACATGGTAACGAATATGCTCTTAACTGAACTTTCTTTGCCCAATTAATCGTGTGTGAGTCTTTAATTTAGAAACTAAAATATGTTTCATTATAATTCCAAATTTTAATAGTTGCAGATACGCTTTACAATTGAATTTATTCCTACCCCAAAATGACCAAAAGCCACATACGTCACTATGCCGGTTTCGAAATTTTGCCAATTCGTCAGTACGCCAAAGAAGGGACGTATTATGGGTAAACAGGGCCGTAGCCCTTTCCGAAATCTCTAGGGGGCAGTTCATAACAGAGTCCTGTGACATCATAGCTAAGAAAGATGAAACCCAGGAGGTTAGTTTCTTTGTAATCCAGTATCTCTATAAGCGAGGGGGGGGGGGGGACAGAGTCTAATAGGAGAGGTCTAAATGGAAGACGTAAAATTTATGTAAGGTGGCTTTGGTGCAAATTTGGGCTGTCTTTGACAAAGCTTTGAACCGTTACAAGTTTAGAAATTTCATTACATAGTGTCTTTTTCTCTGGGGGAGGTGGGGTGTGAGTACACTCTAAAAACAATTTGGTCAAATTGACCAATGACTGGGTCAACTATGCACCGAACCAAATATGGTCACATAGTTTGACTAAACTATGGTCAACTTTGACCAATAAGTGGTCAAAGTTGACCAATGAGTGGTCAAATTTGACCATAGTTTAGTCAAAATATTTGATATATTTGGTTCGGTGCATAGTTGACCCAGTCATTGGTCAATTTGACCAAATTGTTTTTAGAGTGTATAAGAGCTGTGGTGATACACCTACTCTTTGAGAAGTTCTTGTCTTTGTACGATAGATCGGATGTAAACTGGTGCTATTTTTGTGAAAGCTTTGAACTGGTCACATTTTTACAAATTCTCGTTTCTAATGCCTTTTTTTTTTGGCAGGGTGTAAGGAAGGGGGTGATGTTAAAGGCCCCTCCCCTCTGAGAAATTTTTGCCTTAAGGATGCTTGGATGCAAAATGGTGCTATATTTGACAAAGCTTTGAATTGATTAAAATTTTTTAAACGTCCTTGTTATATTAAGGATTTGTTGGCTGTGGCATGGCACGGTGCAATGCCACGACTTGGTTGGGACACTTCCTCTCTTAGTATACGCTGCTTGGAAGGCCATCATGGGTTGCGTAGCGTATAGTTCTAATTTTTGTTTTGTTAAAAGTGCCTCCCAGATTGGCGGAAATTACACTTTCTAGACCTGCAACGCTAGATCTGAACATTTTCGAGACTTAATTATGCTTTAGAAACTAAGAATTCAAGAAGAAAGGTTAAACGTGAAAAACGTAGGCCTATTCAGTAAAATTACTTTTTTAGGAAACAAGAGGACATTAACTCATGAAGTATTGTATACATGCTTATTGCCTTTAGCAAGGCAATCAAAAGCTCTTTGATATAAACATGCTGTTGCAGCCCGTGAGAAACAATAGTTAAGATCAATATGGAATTCAGTTATGTTGTAGCAGCATGCATGAAGCTGGAGATGCATTCGTTAGTGCGAGTTACCCGCATTGGAGCCCGTCTCAGGTGGGTCCGGGACCTTCTCTGAAAATTTTTGGAGAAGCGAGCTTTTTTATGCGATTTCTCAGGTTCTTAGGGCCTTAAAAACATAATCAGGACAATGGAGTTTAATCATTTTCACCATTTTGTTTTCAAGTTGGCTATTTTTTCATTTAGGGTTTGGAAATCTCGGAGGGGTGGATCTCCCCTTTTCCCCCAGGCCACGGCCCTGGAAAAGATCTGAGCCCGAATTTTGCTGTTACAACTTGAAGACGTTAAATTGTACATTGTTACGACGTTGGGACTAGGATTGGAAGTGTAGTCACTTTCCAAACCCTGATAACTAGCCATTTAGTGGTTATTACTGTTCTCATTCAAGACCCGTAGCTAGACAAGGTGTTAAAGGGCGCGAGATGGTTACCAAGGGAAAAAATGTGTTTTGTTACTAACGAAAAATGTGTTTTTTTTAGGAGGACGAGATATAATAAAACGCATTTAGGCAATGGAAATTTTTAATATTTATAGGAGGGTGGTTCTATCCCCCCTCCCCTCAACTACGGACGTGTTTCATTCCTACAAATAAATCGACCACTCCCCTTCTTAGACAAAGGCAAGTAAAGTCACCCCAAACTAGTACTGGTTCTGTTCTGTTATTTTATTCTTTTTTCACCTCAAAAATTCTGGTATTCTTATTCTATTCACGTGCAGGGCTCATTGTTCTTTGTCATCACTGTCACACTACTTTTTCATTAAATTATTAAATATGCCTTAGTGTGAGGTATCTCCTTGCAGCTTATACCTTTGGCATTTAACACGTAGGCCTTTGTTCAGAAACATCATGGAAGGAAACTTGTAAGCAAAATAACACAATATCAAATAAAATCATGGGCGTCACCAGACATTTTTAAGGGGTCGTATTTTTTGTGAAGAAGGAGGCTGTTACCGCGTTAGCGGCAATGCTCGAGCTTATAGCGCGAGCACTATGGAGCGGGGTCCAGGCGCCCTTAAGCGGCCCCCTGGTAAGGCTGTTCAGAAAACCGGTTAAAAATCGGTTTCAGTTTGATTCGGTTTCGAAATTTTCGCATAACCGAAAAACCGGTTGTTAAAATAAAACCGGTCTATAACCGGTTGTGGTTTGACTCCCACTTCAAAATTTTATTCTGCCACGCATTTCACACTTCTTCACCACAAAGATCACGACCTTTTATACAGGAATTCGTCTATCGTAAATCTTCCATAAAAGTTCCGAAAACTTATGTCGACACAGCTCGATACTTCCAGACATGTGTCCGCGTTCTCGTAAAATTTGACAACTGAACAAGCAACTGGTGTGTTTTTCTGCATGGTTATTTCTTTTGTACATTCTCTGCAGTGGCGTGGATCCATCTCCAAAAGTGGGGAGACTTATGCCCTTCCATAATACACAATGAAGGAAAGGACAGTATTTCGTAGTAACTCAAGAATGTTTCTGTGGACTCCACGCACATATTTTTGTGTAAAAACTTTCCTGAAATAGAGGCAGTAAAATAGACAGAAGGGAGGGGGCTTCAGGAGATTTGTTGACAAGACAACATATTCTTCTCTTTTACATTACCAAAAATTAGCATTCACTAAATTATGGACATTTCCGGTCATATATGATCAGTTCCAAAAACAGCTCAAAGATAGCACCGTTTTGCATCCGAAAGACCTTACATTAATAAAAAAATCTTGAAGGGGAGGGGGAACCCTTCCCTAGGACGACACCTTTATGTAGTGACAAACGAAAGATCAAAACTGCTGCATGCAAAAGCAGGAACGCATGAAAAATAAAGGTGTAATTTACGCAGACTTGGGGAACTGAAGTATTATTACGACAACATCTATGGTGCCCCCAATCACTAAAAACCTGGCGACGCCACTGATCTCAAGCCAACTTGCAGGTCTTGTAATGATCTCCGAATTCAAAATCCAGTTGTCTGGCATGACCCTATAAGTTGATCCCTGCCTTTTTAAGGATAGCAGGACATTGTTCCTCTTGTACAATTTCAATCCAGTGCAGCTTATCAATGAGTTTTGTGCTCAAAATAGCATTTCCTTAATGCGTAAATATACCAATAGCCTACCAAAGAACATTACCACTAAAATTAATTAACCCCTTAAAACAGTCTTCCTGGCACTTCTGAGACATTAAAACCCAGGAGTTTCCGGGGGCTTCGCCCCTGGACCCACCAGGGGCACTAAGGTGGGCCCCTGGACCCCACCCGTCATGGGCTCGCGCTTCACGCTCGCCGTGCGCGCTTCGCGTGCACATTTTCCACATTTGCGAAAGTTCACCCCGTCCCCCCCCCAAAGTTGAAAAGAAATCTACGCCCCTGCCCTTAGTGTTGTCCATGGATGTAGCTATTACTTCAAAGCCGCAAGGTTGGGCAACAACAGTTTGTTTCCTTTAACCCATATTCTCAACCTGGTCACTCTAATCGTACTCTGCAACAATTCCTGTCAATCACGTTTTTAATCTTCATTTTATTAAGCGTTCATCTCCTAGGCTATATGATAGACCGTGTTTGTCGCAATCATGGTTAAAAATCCTCTGTTACGGCTTAGCAATTTTAGGTCGACCGTTCGTTAATTGACAGCGTAGTCACGTGATCGAACTGATGAAGAGACATCCTCATTTGTTTCTTCGGAAAGAGAAAAGTCGTGTCTTTCATTAGTACCAAAGGGTACGGCACGATCCAGAAGCAACACTGTAGAATGAGCAAACGGTTTACAATCAGTTCGGCTGATAGATGATTGTTTGCGAGTAAGTGCAGCGGTATCTTTCATTACAGTTTTGAGTGAGGAGAGTTGCTATTCCACTGATTTTATTTTACCATCTTGACAAGGCAGCCGACTGGGCGCAAGGCAACTTTCCTAGTATGAATGTATATACTTGACTCGGATGTATTAAGTTTTGGAGAGTAAGCAAGTTCTTTGTCAGTTTACCCTACATGCAAGTTGGACAGTGTGTTGATGATTAATTGAACTTTGTCATCTGTTGAAGGAGTAAATAACTATACCAACCAATAAACGAGTTGGTTCAAGTTGAGTGAGCTATTATTTTGAGTAATCGTGGGTAAGGACTGACATTCTGTATGTTGATGTTAAGGCTTACAATCCAGTGCACCGTACTCGAGACCGAAACGGTGTTCAAGACCGCTCGTCCAAACAGTCTTGACTTACCAACGAGGTCTCTAGTGCGAGAAAAAACTGGTAAGTACCAGACCCACAGTTGTTCAGTTCATTAGAAGTTTTAATTTAAGGAGTTTTTCTGTCGATTTTTTATTTCTCCTCCTGCCTTGCTTGTTTCAAGTTATAGAACAGCTTAGCTTGCTGGTCATCGATCCTTGCAAGCTCATTTGACAATACATCAAGTTAGTAAAAGAGAATTTATAATTCCGGGCCGTTGCACAGCAGTTGTGTCAGTGACCTGTGTATGGCTAACTATGAGGTTGTTGCTTGCAAAGTAGGGCAGCGAAACCATCAAATTGTATGGGCACAGTTGGCAAGGACCGACGGTGCAAGACAAAAGTCAAGTTCTTCA
Organism: Holothuria leucospilota; assembly: GCA_029531755.1. Classification (NCBI taxonomy): domain Eukaryota; kingdom Metazoa; phylum Echinodermata; class Holothuroidea; order Aspidochirotida; family Holothuriidae; genus Holothuria; species Holothuria leucospilota. Next base: position 29,483,858 of record CM055964.1, read on the forward strand.
TTATGTAATATGTGGAGTGCCGAGTTCATTAGATTTCTATGAGATTTCTATGACAGGTGCTTTTTACGTGCTCAGAAACGGTCGACTCGACCAAACACAAAGTACAAAACAAAACCGGGACCAGACGTGAACACAAAAGGCAAAACCATTTGCATTGATCGGACCAGGGAGCTCCTTGATCGAATTTGCAGAAGAGATTTCTATGATGTGAGAGAAGAATGAACGGTGAAGTCAACCGTTGCGCGTACGGTTTTAACAGCAACTTGTGCCTTTGAGGGAAGTGTACGAGGTGCAGTACGTAGTAACGGTACCGTACATACTGTGCGTACGTAGTGTACGGCCGGGTTAGTTAAGAGGCGTGCAACCCGCTACGAAGGTTAAAACATTTTATTTTCTAGGCCAGGGAAAATGAGAGAGTTTCCACGGACTCTTTAGCGCTGGGTTAATTGAACTGGCGTACGGTGAGTTTACATGCACATGTGGCCTAGCCTAAACGTGAACGGTCATCAGGTACGTAACTTACTCCGGGTGACCATAAATGGCTGCCCGATGGCACATAAGCCACTGATAAAATAGCGAACTCCAAAAGTTATCGCAGCCTAATGCCAGCGCATGTCATTTTGTTTGCAGGCAAGGCATTACTTGCAAGTTGCAGTAAGTTCCACTGTGGGCCCAGGCGCGGAATCAAAGTTAGGCTATCAATCGGAGCTGTGGCCGAGTGGATATAAAGGCCGTGACATTTGATTAAATCTTGGCAACGGCGGGAGATTCGTTGTTCGATATCGGGCCGGGTCAAAGTGAGGTGGGTTTTTAGGCCAAGAGGCCACGTTTTCCCATCTGAACTGGCATTTTTAAAGAAACCAAATTTGACCTAACAGCTAAATTGTTGAGTTGGTAAGCACCCGGCATGAAGTTGTAGGCTAACGTTAGGCCTAGATCATAAGCCATAGCCTACTAGTAGGGCCTACCATCTAGGCTAGTCTGTTTCCACAAATTTGTGGTCCATTTAGTCTAGCCTAGGCCTAGCATCGTAAAACAACTGCCCGTGAAGGCCTCATTGTTGAAAACTTGCAAAAGTTCGTGTCAGTAGGAAGAAAGATTCTGCATGACTGAGTCACAAGTTAATTAGGCCTAGCCTAGGCCCAAGCACTGATTGGACACAGCCTTTGCTAGGCCTAGCCTCCTACCAGGTTTGAAGTTCTCAAATGTAACGTTAGAAGGCTAAATTATTAAATTAATAACACTTCAGTAAAGTTCTGTCTAGTGCATGTATACAAGGACTTAAAAGCCAAAACATGAATAATAACTTAATTGGCCTGTAGCCTAACAGTTAGGCCTACTAGAATTAGCACCCTGGTACAGTACCGCTCTGGCAACAAGCTTCCTGCAATGGTACATGTCAATGGTAAGAGATCAAGTCTCCGATTTTGATCCTAGTACTGTATAAAGGGAAGGGCATAGGCAAGGCCTAAGAAGTTAATTGTTCCAGTGTTACAATATTTTGAAACATCAAATTTAATTCTTTCAAAACCTAAAATGGATAGCAGTTATGTCTTTGTACTGGTGTCAATAGCCTTGGTGCACTACAAACTACTTTGCAAGGCTGCTTTGGCCTTTGCACTCTGAATCTTAAAATACAACCACTTCTATTATAAGAAAATGGTGTTTGCAGTGTTCGAATTAGAAAAAAAAAGTTACATGCACCTGTGCATGTAGCTACAAAATTTTACCTGCACAAATAAATTCTTACATGCACCATTAAAATATGTTAATGAATTGCATTTGTTCTATCACCAACTCAAAACAATGGCACATTTGTGCATGTACGATACGACATAGTAGGCCTATAACGCACACTGTTTAGTACAGTGCATGTAGGAACGTTTTGCAAACTGGCGATTTTACATACGTCAGTCGAAATCACCGAACTGTTGTCTAGTAAGTGAAAACGGTCATTGCACAGTTGCACTAAATATCCCAACGTATGTTGTGTATATTCTTTATGGCCTATGCTACACACGTGTTTCTTAATTTATGCAAATGAAGGACACATGAATGACACACTGTCTACATGCGATCAAAACATAAATACTGCCGTACGCAAGCTCCTGCAGTTATATAACATGAATTAACAAGTAGATTTCTGTCTATTTAACCTTTTTTTTTATTAATCTCTAACCAGTTTTTAGCTTGTTGGAGAAATCTATCTAACTCAAATGAAGGACAAATAGGCAAGAAAAAGCCAATCTTTGTGCCCTAGACCCTACATGCACGCGTGCAGGTAAGCAATTCAAAGTTACATGCACCGCCAAAAAGTTACATGCACTGGTGCATGTGTGCATGCGTTATTTCGAACACTGGGTGTTTGCCTTATTACTGGCTTAATAAGGCCGATATTCATCCCAGCTTTAACTTCACCATAAAAGTTCATGATGCACAATGTTTGCATGGTTAAGCTGATTTTTGTATGTTTCCAATGTGTGAAGAAAAACAAAGTTATGCATTTTTAAATTGTTGAAATTTACATCTATGCTCTAAATGAGGTTCTCGAAATATTAGCAAATGAAGTTATGCGAACTTTGTGGCCATGAATTAACTTGAAGTAAACAGGAGTGATGTCATCTCATGTTGATGAGCAATGCTATGTGTTCTTAATTTTCTGTTTTTTCAGTCCATTGGTCTAGTCTTGAAATAGATAGCCACATGACTTTCCATGGGGAGTATGATATAAAAACCAAGACCCCTCATCATATAAGCATGTACAGGACAAAGTTTGATTGGGAGTGCTGCATTATTTTTGCCCAGAAATATTTGCCCTAAAATAGCAAATACTTTGCCCTAAAATAGCGGTTTGTATTCTGCCTGAATGGGAGCCTGGCTGAAGCCCTTCTCCAAGCCCCAACTCACCAGCATTCAGGGTATTTACATGCAGTCATGCACACTGCAGAAACATTGGCTATCTGCATGTAAAATTTTGCATAAATTTGGGTCATTATTTCCCGGCCATAAATGAGGGTGGGACCAAAATTTTTATTTTAGGATACAGTGTTGAAATTTGCCTTACTTTTAATTGACATTAAAACTTACTGGAGTAAATAAGGAAAATGCTTGTTGATTTCCAAATGTCTTCGAATAAATACCTTTTTGTATGGGGTTTTAAAAAAGCATATCATGGATGGACGTTTCTTACTAATCAAACTCATTTAATATAGTTCTATCAGCTACAGTATGAACTATTCTAAAGTTTGTGTGATTATATTTAGAGGGCAGACTTTACTCCGTAATCATACTGAATTTAAGAAAATCTTGGGGTGTTATAATCATTTTACTTTGGTGTTTATGTTTAATGCAACAATGCCATGACAGAAAGTCAGTAGGAAAATTTTTTGTCTTAATTCTCATGGTAAATTTTTTTGAAAAAAAAAATCTGCCGAGTTAACAATACTTTATACATGTGTCCTCCACTGTGTACAACATTTAGATAAAAATTCAGTAATACAATGTGTGCTGTATTTACAATAGAAAGTCTGTCATGGACGGACACCATATCAAAAGTAAATTAATTTTAAAACTCCAGCTGAAGAACAAAATGAGAAAATGTGTGTTTGCAGAGCAATGGGCCTATGTAGGCTATTCCCCTTTAACTTCTGTGCACACTGAGAATAGTGTGAAAACCCTGCAGTTACAGAAAAATTCCAGCATTCAAAAATGTTGCTCATTTTCCATTCACAACAAGAAATTTGCCTGTCCATGGATGACAAAAAATCTGTACATCCATGACAGAAATGTGTCTGTCCATGACAATCATGCTGCCATTTTTATTTTTTAAAAGGTCTTATTCCGAGGTAAATAATGGTCTTGCAATCAACTCAAGAGCATAATGTTAGGTAAACTAGGTTTTTATACTATTTTTCTACAGAAAATAGGAGCAGAAAAATGGTGTTTTTTATTTTTAATTATTTTCTGAAAACTTGACTGTTTTGGGCCGAAACTGAAATGACAAGGTCATGTGATTTCTTCAAAAGGTCAACTGTGACATCACTGGTCAGAGTCGGGTTGAGCTCGAGAGCGCACAGCATCCACCACAGCATGGGAGAGCACTGTAGTGTACAGTATTACTAGCTGGACTGCTTCTGTGCTTTTCTCCTGCATGGTGATCAGAAATGGTAAAGAATTGCATTTAGTCAAGGGTTGTAAAGCTACAGAGAATACCCCTGGGATCAGTTTTTTATCCAGTTTCCAACTGGCAGAGGCAGTGAATTTTATTGTCGGGCCAGGGTCGGATTCATTAAATGTAAACACACACAGACCTCTCAACGTTGCACTCTGTCATGTACGTGTATACCATAGGGCCTAACTATAACACTAACCTAGTGCAAAATTTTGCAAGCAATGTTCTTCAGATTTTCATCTAGAATTCTTACCTCCGACCTTGAACCCTACGTAATCCTTTCAAATGATGTGTTTTCTTTGGATTGGGGTAGTATTTTTGCTGTTCTTGCGTGAATTCCAAGCATTTTTTGCCGATTTTTCAAAGCAGTGCCTCAGAACGTCATGCTTACTTGTGTGGTCAGATTTTATGCAAAGTTCTACACCTACACCTGTTGTGAAACTCTCATTCCAGGCCAGAAATATTCAAAGGCTGTGCAGGCCATTTTCCTTTTTAAATTTCTGAAATCAGATGAAGAATGATGGAGGTATGATTCCTTCCAACTGCCTCTTTTGGAACTACAACAGCCAATTTTGGGTCATTTTTGGTGGAATTTTTTACATTTTCTAGAAAACTACACAACATGACTAATCTACTCAAAATGTGGTTTTGATACCTTTGGCTCATTTAGATAAAAAAGGGATTGTGGGTCTAACAGAAGGGTATGATCATTAGGGTTACAATTTTGATGTAAAATTCCATGATTTTGACCATTTTTATAAAAATGAGCAGACCTATTTGTCAAAAAAGGCTCCCAAATTACATTTCTTTACCACAAAAAGCCATCTTTGATCTATTCTGTAATTTTTAAATGGTGTTTGTAGGTTAAGTAATGAATAAACTACAATTTTTTTGTGAAAATTCCCCCCCCAAAAAAAAAAGAATAGGTAGCGTGCAGACCTAAAGGCTCCTTTAGGGTTTAAGACAACAAGAAAAGATTTTACTTGGCACTGGACTAGGCTTGTCACATAGCTTGCATAGCTGCATATGCTCAAAGCATTTCTATGGAAGAGAATTCGAAGAAGGAAACCACATATTTCCCGAATTTTGGAAGCGGAAAGAGCTGAAAGTAAACCCACTTCCCCATAATTTGTACCAGCTCTTCCATATTTAGCACACAACTACGAAGATCTCCCCCACTCAGAGAACGTCGTAAAGTGAGTTTGAATTTAACTTGCCATTGTTGAAGCCTGAATACCGACGTTAGTCCTAACCACAGGAGTTCCCATTGAAATGGGCCTATTGTAGCCTAGGCGTAAATTATTTATATTATACTAGGCCAAGGCCTATACATGTATTAAGGCTGGGACCTCATGTGAACCTAATCAGGCTTTAATAGCCTAGTCATATTTCACAGCAGTAGCATGGTGAGTTCTAATGTTGCACACTGATGAAGTAAATTGGCCATGGCCGCGGCAGAATCAAAAAAGTTAAATTAATGTTAATTGCTGTACAACTTGATTATCTCTAAAATTTACGTTATTCAGCATTGCTGTTAATCTTGTCTCTTTCAACAACATTACCCACCATTTATCTATCAATTTATCAAAGGTTGCTGAACGTAAGAAGCTCTTATACTCCCATGTAAACTGCTGTACATGACTCCGACTGGTGATGTCATACAGTATGCTTGCTCTAAGTCACGCCCATTTTCATTCAGTCATTTGAAAATACGATTTTTAACTGTTATTTCGTATCTTCAGAACGTAGTTTCTGAGCGATGACAAGGGCTACTCGGAAAATTCAAGGTGTGTATTAGACAGAACAAGCAGTAGTTTCTGCTCACTTGGAATGAGACGAAAATGCATAATTTGCCTCTGAATATGACATTTAAACCCTCAACCTAAGAAGGCATAGAGTTTTCTGAGGTCTTTTGTATGGCATCATGTAGCTGATACCTGTAGGTAGCTTCCAGCTGGTAACTTTTGAATCTTAGCTTAGCAAGTTGACCCCTGGGTTGACCTTTTCTGTCCATCCATGATGTCTGTCCATGACACAGAGAAATACTTTTGTTTTGCTCCACAGACAGAAATGAAAGATGGCTTGAAAATAATAAACATCTGATAAACAAGGAAACTAACAGCTTTTGTTTCTGCATTACACTATTTGTGCACTTACATATTAGTTTACAGTAGTAGAAATCTCGTGAGAATACCAAAAGGAGAAAACCTAAATTTAGCTTGTTCGTCCACGACACAGATGTTTTGTTCATTCTTTTTTAGAAACAAACCACAGCAACCCACTTTCATAAGAAATTGGTAGAGTTGATGATACCCTTAAACATAAAACCCATAACATCAGTACAAATATCATCACGTTTTTTGTAGCCCATTTCTTTATCAAAATACAGAAAAATGTCCGTCCCAGACGAATTGATCAGCCTCAAATTAGGGTACCATACACTTTCAAAGGCTACTACCATGTAAGTTTTATCCACATGGTTGCTTGTGTTTTTATTTTGTCACTACAATTTAGGTTAATTACATTATTCCCATAAAAAAATTTTTCATGGGAATAAATCTTCCCCCTTTTGATGAAAAATGAGCTGAAAGTAGCAATTTTTAGGCCAAAAATTGTGACATTTAAAGGTACCATCCAAAAAGTTGGATTTTCCCTTGTTTTTAGGCTTACTTTGCAAAGTTTTTAATATAAAATTGTTGATAACATATGAACTGTGATAACAAAACACTTTAAAAGAATATTGACATGTTTTTCAATTGGAGAAGTTTGACCAAAGAGGGTTCACATGTAAACTTTGGTGTCCCCCTATACATATGAAACACCCTTTTTCCAATTGATATTATTCTTATTAAGTGCTATAATCCTCTTAAGTAGTTTGTGGATTGTTGAAGCCTGGGCATTGCTTTATGCATTTAACAATTTTACAGAGAAATTTCAACAAAAAAGTGGAAAAAGGCCATTTTCAATTTTGACATGTGCACTACTTTGGTGTTCCCTGCAAAGCTTATGTTGTGATATTTAACAGTTGAAACAAACTTATTTGCCAAGCTTCCTGTTTTGATATATCTTATAAAATTATACTTTTTAATCTGGCTTTTGACATGCACTTTGACCTACCAGTTTTAGGTTCTTTTGTATCGTTACAGTAAACTAGTGGAATGCGTAGTGTGAACAATATTATAATTCAGCACGTGAGCATCTAGTGAGTTGTATTTTCTGTCATGAAGATGCACAAGTCAGAATTTATATTTATGACTGAATTGCATTTTTGGTCCTAAGTAAAATTTCCATCAGCATAAAAAATGCCTGCAATCAGCAAAAAAAAAACGCAAACCCTGATTTGCATACTTTATAATTTTCTGCTTTTCAGCCTTTTTTTGGAGGAAAAGTGTCAGTTTTGCTCGACCCATTTTCTAATTCGACCCCTGCCACCCTCACCCCTGTACCCATACCTCTCATGCATTTACATTATGTATTATTCAGCATGAAACAGGAAAAAAAAAATTGGTTTTAAAGTTTGAATAAATAGAAACAGTTTTGATTAATATGAGCTTATGATGTCATGTGTACTTGCTTCTGGTCCACTACAGATTGAAAGTGTGATAATTTGATCTACTGGCAAGAACCATGAACACGAATTGCAAATTTCACTAGAAGTGAATCGTATATCTAAACTAAGTGTAAACTGTTCTTATAAATACATGGTCAATTCCACGTGACGGGTGTTACCATTTAGAGATAATTTCTGATCATTCCTCATTATATTTTAAAGACCAAGAAAGATGAGTCAATGCTGTAGTGGTTAACAGTAGTCTAGGTTGAGATGTACTGAAGTAAGAAAAAGAAAATTTAAGTTGGCAGCATACAGCAACTTAATTTATATTGCTCATAAGGTGTGTGACGGGTGTTACATCACAAAATATGGAAAATTCTGATTATTAAAAAGTTCGTGTAAAAGTCTGTGAGTTTAGGGCATTTATGCCAAACTTGAAACTATTTATGAAAGGTACAAACATTGAAGTTAATGAACATTATAACCAGTTCTAAGAAAAATTGTTTATTAATTTTGAGTAACTTTGATTTAAGAAGCGTGACGGTTGTTACAAAAGATGTGACGGATGTTACAGTGTCTGAAAAATACATCTCCCAGCCTAAGTTAATTAGTCATAGTTCTTTGAAGTAGTATAAAATCAAGTTGGAAGACCTACCATTATATAAAGCACCCTTAATGAAGTTTGTCCAGTATAATTTTCTGTACAAATTGTTACATTTTCCCAATATATTTTGTACTTCTAATGAAGTCTTTAAATAGAGCTAAAAGGTTTGATTGGCCAATGGTTTTAGCACCACCCAGGACACCTGTTAAATTTAATGTAATCCATTTAAACAAATATTTATGAGTTGTAACAGAATTAAATTTCAAATTCAAAAATATTTCAGTAGTACATTCTGTGACCTTGAGGAAACCTGGAGATAGTTCTCAAGTTAATAACAAAAGTAACCAGTCTTCAAGGAGGGTATCTTGAGTTGGGAATGGAGTTCTGAAGTTAGGCTGTTTGCTGATGACTGTGTTTGTTATAGGATCATCGATGATTCCAATGACTGCAGTGAGCTGCAGAGGGCATTACCAACCTGGGCCAGTGGGCCAAAACTTGGGGTATGTGATTTCATCTGGCTAAGTGTAATGTTATGTCTGTTACTAGGAAACGACCCAAAAATATTTAAGTATACTCTCAATGGGGCTGATCTGATGAGGGTTGATTCTATTAAGTATTTGGGGGTGACCATCACCAAGAATCTCAGCTGGGGTGAACATACAGTATCCAGTCTGTTTGTAATAAAGGAAATAAGATTCTTGGCTTATTATGCAGGAACCTTTCATTTTGTTCCAAAGAAGTCAAGTTGGCTGCCTACAAGGGCTTACTTAGGCCCTTGTTGGAATATGCTTGTGCCGTTTGGGACCCACATCAGATCTCACTTCGTGAAAGATTGGAGGGAGTATAAAGAAGATCTGCTAGGTTCACAGCCTGTGAGTACTCCTGAGATGTTGGCTCCATGACTGCTCTCCTGAAAGATCTTGATTTGAGTACTTTGACCGCTGTAGGCGTTGTAGGCTTTTGATAATTTGCTAAAGGTATCTGCAGTCAAGCTTATCCTTTGTCTGATCTTTGTAAACCAGTTTGTATTACTCGTTATATGCATGCTTTGCACTACCGCCCCCCCCCCCTCCCATCTGCAAGAACTAATTGCTATAAATATAGTTTTGTTCCCAATACAATTATTAAGAACTGGAATAACCTCCCTGACAGTCTCATCAAGGGGGCTATTAGTCACCCTAAACTGGTGGAATTTATTACAAATTCTCTGAGAGCCTGACTGACCACTCTGTGCATATGTGGTGTTATAATGTTCTGAATTGGATGTCTCATCATTATCCAAAAGAAGAAGAAGAAGAAGAAAGTAAATGTTACCATTTGTAATGATTACTATGCCCAATAGAGACCTAGTTTCCTTATCTACAGGAATAACAATTCTGGCTAAGTCCATCCAAAATCCAACATAGTGGTAGGCCCCTGCCTCTCAGCCCTCTCCCAGCCATGGCTGTCTGACAATTTCAAGTCAGATACGCTAGTTTTATACATTTTCAGAATTACTTCATACTGTATCAGAGTTTCAGTTGCCTAGATGTGGATGCAGGGCATGAGCAATTTTACTATTAACACAATGCCAGTATCCTAAGTCATCACTTCTGCAAATTCTTCCTTCCCTACAAAATTGACCAAAACCCCCAGCACCTTCCGTTGAAAAAAATCCTGGTTGTGCTACTAAAAGGTCAATACGAACTGTTCCAAAACATGCCAAACGTACAATTTATGTGCATGTCCTGGTATAAGATATCACTTTAACTGTAATTAATACAGTGTTAATATGGTTTAATAGAGTGGAAACTTTGGAAATTGTTTTTGCCATTACATGCACTCGTTATAAAAATAAAATCTTTTCACAAAACCACATTTTGTAGACAACTTACACCTAGACTGTACAATACCCTGTATTATGCCCTTATCTCCCCGTAAAAAAATATCTTTTTATCTGTGTGCAGCACAGACAGTGATGGGATTACTTCAGAGATGATATCCCTTGAGGATGACAAAGATGCCTGCAGCATCATCCCTCCTGAAATGGAGCAGTTTATCTTTGGTCTCAGGTGACAGGAGAATCAATCCTTTGCTCATACTGTCCTTGCTGCGAGACCATTTGGCCTTAAAATATAATATTATAAAAATATTGACTTTGCAACGACCAGGGAATTGCATCATCATTGCTGCTTATTTCGCGCCAGTTTCCGGAGGCTTGGAATCTAGATTAAGGCTAGAGAATTACCAGGGAGGGCAATATAATATCATGACAAACACACCACATGACGCAGAGAGGGACTAGTACCGTATGGAAAAAGCAGTCGCAAAAGGTTGAAAGCTAGTTGACTTTCATGTTATGAAATATTATATAATTTTTTGTAAGTGTCTCAGTACAGAACTAAATCTACCTGTTTGAATTGGGCTATATTTAACTTTGGTTAAAGGTATGCTGTTGTCTTCGAGAGGTTTACCTTCGTAAAGCTATTCAAAAAGGCTCTTGCTTGCAGGGTTTAAATTCTATTTTTTTTTCTCTTCATTTATTTAAATGTTTCAGGGGAAAACTTGGCCTCTTAATATTTTACTACTTTTGTTTTAATTGACAAGTAATTGAAAGGGAGGAAGAATATATCTGTAATATTTGGCATTAGTTTTGTCCTCATCAATATTTTTCTGGGTTTGATTGGGATCTAAAAATAGGCTTATTGGGATCTAAAGATGAAAAAGTTAACATACATGGATCAGAAAGTGAGAGGATTCACAAACTAATTATGCTGGAGCATGTATCAATGATAAGCTGACCTTAAAATGTCATATCAAAAAATAAAGGTATTTTATTGTATCAAGTTTAGCTTACATTGTATCATTCTTCAACAAACTGCAAAGGAAAATGTTTTCAATTCATATATATTATATCACACATTATTTATGCTGTACCTGTGTGGTATCACTTCATTTCAACCGGAAATCAGAATAGAATAAACAAATTCCTTAAATATACTCCACGGACATTGGGTTCAGATTGCCGATTACTGTGGGACAGGTCTGTAGCCAGAATAACCAGGGGGTAGGGTCTAAGGGGAAGGGGTGAAAATTTTTGCCTATTTCAAGGATTCTACATCCAAAATGGTGCAAAATTTTCCACTTTTTCTTCTTTTATTTGTATTCCAAAAATGCTGGTCTTGTAATAAATTTTTTCTCCTTCAGTGCAAGACCTTTTATTGAAAAATTTGGCCCGGGGGGGGCACATGCCCCTCCCTTGGCTACATGCCTACTGCATGATACTATGAATACAGCTGCTAGGAGGGAATTTGCAAGAATGCAAGAATGATGCATAAAATGTAAAAGTGACAAAAACCAATCTCTGCGTTTCTCCCTCACTGACCTGATCAATTTAAGAGAAACCTCAGAGATCCTTATATTTTGCCAAAATGCAGGATCAAACTTTTCAAGAATTTCTTCCTTTATCATGCTGCAGTACTCATCCAGTCAGAAAATTTAGAACCTTTACTGTAGTTTTTATCAGTGCAATCTTTTTGCATATAACCTTTTAAATCTTACTCACTATTTTACACATGCATATGTATATGTAGCTAAATGATTTTATCCTTTGTTGTAGCTGTTTTCATCTTCGATTGTTTTTGAAATCTGTTTATGAATGCCTCTCATTTTTGCTGGTTTTAATAAATTCAATGATTTTGGCTACTGCAAGGGCGAATCACTTTTGACCCACACTGTTTTAGGCACTGCTTTTCTTGCATTTATGCAGGCTAAGTAGGGCTTTCCCTCTTGCCCAGGTTAAGTCTCATGCCCCTCCCTAGCTGAAGGGACCTAGCTTTATGTGGGAGTACATTAGTTTCAGGTTTTCCAGCAGTGGGAGATAACCCACAGAGGTTTACTAAAAAACATTTTCTTCTGGAGTTAACACAGTCAGATACTGTATACATGGTAACATACATTCCGAAGTAAGAGACTTTTTAAATATGGTACGCATGTGACATGGTACGCATGTGACATGGTACTGTACTTTCAAAATTGTTCAAGGTATGCAAATAACATGATGGAAACTCCATGCTGTTTATAATCACTACAAGGAAACTGTGGCAACTCAATTCACATTTCGTTTCCCACTCCAAAAAAAGAAGAAAGGACATTACCCTGTATGTTACATACAGTAAGTATGTAATTCTGGTTCGTGCTTTTGTAAATTGTGACAGTCATGGTAATGATATAAAACCTTTGTACAGTACTGGAAAAACGTTAATTTCCCATGAGGATTTTTTTGGAAATAAAGTCAAATTATCCTCCATACATACTTCTATACATGAACAAAAAGCAGAAAAGAATGAATACCTTTCAAGAATGAGTTGCTAGCATTCACAAATTTTCGTCTATGTGTTTGTACATAATGTATGCAGGTAACTTTCATTGAAGGACAACATCATACTGTTTGCATATATGAAGAGTACAAGTAATACAATTTATGTTTTTACTATAGTTACTGAGGTCTATCATTCCAATTATATCCAAAGTAGAGTACAAATTACCTTGCTGTGTGTGCACTTGTCAGGATCCAAACTTTGTAAGATACGGTAGTGTACAGTTCACCCGTATAGTTTGCCCAGGTTTGAGCTACTGCACCATTGGTGCTCTAGTATAAGATTCATCACATAAAATGTGAAAAACATGTAAAACACACAGTGAAGAACTGAAAAAAATAAAGAAAATAAAGCAACTACATAATACTACAATTAAAAGAATGTAATTACATACAAATTAAAAACTGCTCCTACTTCCTGATAAAATTGTTGGCAAGAGTTAGTGTGGCCCGGCCGTGGTGAAAAAGATTTTCTGTATCTTTCTGTCCAATATTTGTTAACAATCGCTATACGCATCTGACATCATCTTGAATGGTACACTGTTTTGTTTGGAGGTCCTGTTTGCTATTTGCATGACCATGAAATTGAAACTTGCCCCATCTATGCCCCCACTTCCATTTGCAAAATTGGAGGCAAATAGTTAAATTATCTAGAGCTAATTCTTCTACTGAGCAGAATATGTTTAATTTTAATAATAAGTCATGTTGTAATCTAAAATTCTGTCTGCTGTGATGTACATATGCAACACTGCATTTCATATTCCACTAATCTGCACATGTCCAGTGACCAAGTATGTGGCCTTTATTTAAATTCAGTCGAGTTTAAGTTGCGTACTTTTTATGTCAATGAAACTTCAGTCGCCCAATTGTGAATTCAGGTTGTGTAAACTTAAAAAGTATTTCAGGTAATGCAGCTCAGAGCCTTTAAATTCAACTCCTTTTTTTTTTTATCTTTCTTGTTTTTGAGGATTGTGATAATCTTTTGGTGGTTCCAAATCTGTCTCATGTAATATCTGATGGCATGAATACATACATGTTGAAGAGATGTTTAAAATTGTTATGTTCGACACAATCTCACCACTGCATGGCACTTTAACCAAATCAATATCTAGGTTATGTCGACAAATTTTGTCCCAGTCTTACCTACAGTACACAGTTATCTGGCTCATGTGTCTGGTATGCTGTTTAAAGCTTTGGAAGATACTGCAGTGGGAAAGGATATCATCTGTTTTAATAGCTAAATATTTTTTAATGAGTTTCTACTGCAGTTTTTGGCTACAGTTTTCACTCCAATTAATTTGATCTGGAATTTAATTAAAAAAAGTTCTGAACATGTAATTTACCAGGTCTAATTTTAGTGTGCAGTGATAACCAGTTTGGCAGTAATAAATTGGAAATGTGCAGTGATAAATAAAATATGTGCAGTAATAAAACTGTCATGTATCAATTTTAACGTACTTAAGAACTTCACAACCAGTAGCCTAAAATTACGATTCATCATATAAACTGAACTCTCAATGGACATCCACTCTCGGGGTGGGGGGTTTGATGTCTGACCTGGGTGGATGAGCAAATTGCCCCAAAGATGCCATTGGAGCATGAAAGGTTCCCTTGCAGGTGTTGGGGCCCAAGGGCCTGCCATAGGGCCGCTATATTAGTGGGGTCCAGGGGGAAATTGCCCCCGAAGCTATGAGGTATTTGAAGAATTTAAGTCTTTAAACTGAAGCATTTTGCTATCTTAAAACTCATCAGATGTGCCCTAAACAGATCACCAAACTGCACATTTTGACCATTTTAATAATAGTCTTTCACAGAATAAGAGGTCGGTTTTATGATGAAGGGAGCTTGGCTTGTGGGTAGTTACAATGATAATGGAAGAGTTTGTACAAATTTATGGTACACACAAGATGTTTCACAGGTAGTATAAATCATGGAACAATGTTTAAAACAGGTGCACGATATGTGTGCTGAAGAAAACAGTGTTAAGACATTTTATTTTAGCCTAATGTTTTTCTTTACTTTTTAAATGCAGAATTATTTATTACATAAAAAATTCACCTACTTTCCCCTGCCACCTATTCTTTCTTTCATGTTTCATTGTATTCGATGGTGTGGGACAAGTATCCCCTAAAGTATTTGTAACTTTGTAAAATAAGGTAGTTTTAAATTTGATGGTTATAGCATACAGGTATACGTATAATACTTTCCAAAATCAATAAAATGTTATGGAAAGTTCTTAAAAAGACATGCCCATAAGCAACTGCAGTAAAAATGCCAGGGAAGCAATATTCATTAGGCTGCCTCTTATAAGGTGTGGCCGGAGAAGTCTTTAACTGAAGGCACGAAGCTGGACGCTGGAGTCCTCCCTGAGAATTTTTCTTGAACTCTGATGGCTTTTGCTACCATATTCTGGAACATTTGTAGAGAAAATTCCCTCATATCTCAGATGTAATTTGAAATGTAAATAAACATTTTTCTTATTTTGTTTGCAAATTTAAGATAGTAACTGTCAGTCATATTGGAGAGGATGGCAGTACTTGGTGGGAAAGTGAACAGCAGGAGGGGTTGCAAGGGTTTTGAAATATTGTAGAGTAATTCACTCGAGCTATCCTGCAGAGAGTATTAGCAAGGCACTTCCACCAAAGGTTTCCAAAGACAGCAGTAATGATGAGACATTCATATTGAGCTCACGTAAAGCATGCCGAAACTTTATTGAGAATTGCATTCCCTACACATGGATGGGTTTCTGGATTTTGTATGCAAGGACTATGGTGTTTGTAATGACATACATTAGAACTGTCAATGACCCTTATTCCAGGGCTTCAGGTTACGAACTTGTTGCTGGAAGCCAGTGCCCATGCTTTGAAAGAAATTTCAATTAAGGTTTCAAAGAAAGTTTTCCAACAACAGTTGCCCCTTGCCTCCCCACCTTTTGATTGGGGGTCAGCACAAAGCATGCTGAGAAAAATCTTTCTAGCAATTTTATGGTATTTGATATATATGTTTTCCTTCATTTTGAATTCATATTTTTCTGTTCTCACTTCCTTTTGTTCCATTTTTTTTTATTATTTGTAATATTTTTAGGGTCTGAAAAAAGTGGAGGGCAGGTGGCAAGTGTCCCCAATGCTCCCACCCATAATGCCACCAATATCCACATTATATACCATTTTGATAAATGTGCAAACAAACTTTTTATTTCAAGGCAGAAAGATGTGGTTTTTCAGGGCAAACATCATGTCATGATTGTTTGCCAAGTACAGAAAATTTAAACGTTAATACTTTCATGCCCCCTTACAAAATGTCATTTTCAAGGGCTGTCATCATCGTTGTTGTTGTTGGCATCATGGTCATCATAAGCCAGTTTTGCTAAGGAAAAGCGAATTAAAAATGAGCAGTCACATTACCTTGAAAACTGCGCAAGAAAAGTTGACTCTCGTGAATTCACAAGGAAGGATGATTCTATAACATGGGCTCACCATAAGAAAACATGCTGATCCCCCAGTTGTAATGCTTCACAAGCAGAACAGCCGTTGCTAGCCTCGGGACAGCATACAAGTGGACCACCTGAAGTAATACGAAGAGGGTTTGGTCTTTATAATAATAATACTTACAGGCAATTTATAAAAGGCATTTGAGGCCTCTAAGTGCTGTACAATAAGACTTCAAACCTTGAAACAGCTAGATACTAAAGCCAGTACAAAATATCCTAAAAACAAGACAGCAGTAAAAGGAAACAAAACAGGAGAATACTGAAATGTAAGAGAATCAGAAGAAACCCTCTAAGTGTAAAAAATGTCGGTAAAAATGAATGTATAAAAAATAAAAGAAAATATTAAATCCTGGGAAAAAGTCCTAAAAAGTAACAGAGCATTAGAACTCATAGTAAAAGGTAAAGGAATTCAGAAAAAAATATTAAAGTAAAAATAAACATAAAACAGTATAAAAACAGCCATAAACCTAACATTGTCAAAATATATAAACAGTCTTCACAAGAGAGCACCAAAAAAAAAAAAAAAAAAATGAGGTGTAAGTCTGGATTTAAAAATTCCAAGTGAAGGAGCATGTGGAATGTTAGCTGGAAGATTGTTCCATAGGTTGGCAGCAGCAGAAACAAAGAACGTATTTCCATAAAATTTTGTAACAAAATTAACTACAGTAATGTGACAATCTAATGAGGACCTTAAGGTATGCGAAGGCTTGTAAACATTTAACAGTTCAGATCAGATCAGATATAAACATTGGTGCCATTCCATTTTAGTGCTTTAAAGGTAATCATTAAGATTTTGAATTCAAAATACATTTTAATAATCATTAATTAATTAATACACATGATATCATGATGGTAAGAAGGAGGTTGTCTGCAAGATTCGTACACAAGTGAATTTTGAATTTACCCAAGGCAATCTTTTCAAAATAGGGGCAGTCTGTTGGGGATAATCAATATTACTTATTATCCTAGCAGAAATTTTCGACCTTTCTGAATATGTCTGTGAATATGTCTTATGGGCAGTCCATGCATTCCCATGTAAGAAAAACAATCCATGAATTAGCTTCACGATGGATCACGATCTTTAGAAAGATGCTCAGATATTTTGGTTACATATGAAAGTTGTGAATTGCATACCTTTTCGTTGTTGTGATGTTTTTCAAAATATATCTATTATATATATGCAGTGTCATGTGATTTGTAACTTAATGCAACTAGAAGATGGTAGGGGCTACACGAGTTGCCTATATTACAGGGTATTATATTCCATAATATTATGTTTAGTGATTTCACTCCAACATATGCATATACAATTTGCAACACACAAAACCAAATCAAACAAAATTACATTTCCTTAAGTTCTTAATGGCTGTACCTCTGTCAGTTCAATTGGCCCATACGAATTAAAAAGTCAACAAGGGAAGACAAAAGCATTTTTACAGGTCATTATATATCAATAGCATCTGAAGTAAGTTAGTTATTTCAATCCAACACACACATGGCCTACATGCAATGGAGTAGCAATCAGCAGACATTGTTTAAGTTCTTAATGACTTTGCTTGCATCAGTTCAATTTGCCTTTTAAACAAAGTACAAAATGAACTTAGGAAAAACAAAACCCTTGCATGAAATGTTTGCATTGTCAAGTACTAAGCTTGGTTTGTTCCTTATAGACTCATCATATGAACTGTATATTAAAGATCCTTTATAACATAACCACAAGGTGCGGTGCTGTTAAGTGCAGTCTTTGAAGAGTGAACAATTGGAACTTCAAAGTCACCCCTGGGCTATCTAATTACCGGTACCAAATTATAATTTTTAGGGGAATATGACATTTATGATTCCAAAGGTTGAGATGAGATGCAAGGTTAAGGTTTCTGTCAACACAGACATAGGAAGTAGGAGAGGGTAGGAGTGAAGTAACTGATTTGACAAGAACTGCTTGTTGACTCCAGTACAAGTGACTTATTACATGTTTTGAATGACTATGGCTCTGACTAAACTGGGGTGAATCTCAAGTCCTGATGACTTCATTGAAGTTGATTTGACTCTCTCTAAACTGTCAGTGACTCAACTTGATTTGTGACTTGACATTAAAGGGAAAAACCAATGTCCCCCAAATTTATTTTGAAACATCAGCTAAATCTCTAAAATTTCCTCTTTACTTTGAAAGGGAGAAAATAGTCACCCCAAGTCTATTTCAAACATCTGCTAATCTTGCAGATCTCCGCTTATCTTACTCAAAAGTATTTTTCATTATGTCACTTTAAGAAAACATTGAATATTGAAGGTAAACCAAAGGATTGATTCTGCATTGTCTCCAATGTCTTCTTGTTTCTGTCTTCAATTGAACATAGGTTTATGACTGACACACTTTTCTTGCTAAGCTATGTTATTAATATTTGCTGTGTTGCCTTTAGCAGTTGCATTCACACCCCAGTTTGATTTATGACAGTAAGCAACCATTGGCATATGGGCTACGGCATATGGCTCTTTTTGTTCTGACCAAATGAACAATGTAAAACTTGGCTTCTTGTGAAAGGTCATGTCAGATGAGAGAACCATAGATTACTGTACTTCTAGATGAAAAACCCACCTTAAGGCCACTATGAAGCTATAAGAACCATAGGCCTATACTGTAATCCTTGCACATCTGGGCCATTCACAGCCATAGGTGAGAGTGTTCTTAGTTTCATATTGCTATACTTAAGTATGAACCTGCCTTTCCTGTGACCCAGCCAGAAAATAAACCTCTAATATAGCACACCAGCTTCTTAAGTTTCATTGCTTCATATGCCATGGCCCTCTAGTTCACCTGCTAGTCCAGCCAGTTGGGACAAACCTGTTATGCTTTGAGTACAGTTTTTCATGCTACGTAGCGTCAGTCCTGCATTGCTAACCTAACCTAGGATACTAACATAAATTAACATAATCCCGTACTGCATCATTCTGCAGTTTTTCATGCTTTGAAGCATGAATTGAGAAAACAGTACAGAAAAAATTGTCCCAACTGGGTGGCTAGCCACAACTGACATGCCATGTACACTAGAGTAAGCATAGCTAATGACCAAATGTATGGTTTCACATTATAAGCTAATATGTACGATACTACCTATTTCACCTTCTCCAAAATATTTACAATTGTTTGCATACTGTTGAACTTTAGTCTGGACCTCCAGCTTACTTTTAAACTGTGTTCTGTAGGACCATGTAACACACGATTGTGTACATATTGCTCACAAGTTCAGTATCCTGTGCTGCAAGTTCAAGAAATAAGTAAGACATATTCTTTTAATCTACCTTGACATACATACTGCCTTCACTTTTCACGTAAATTCTGGAATTTTTTAAAAATAATTGTTTTCCCATAACATAAATTTAGATTTTCATGCAACCTGCATGAGATTATTTGGAAATTTGTGTGCTAGCTCTTACAATAGAAATTAGAAGTAAGGGAAAATGTTGACACTGTGCATTGCTGCATGTTTAACCAGTGAAGCCACGGAAATTGTGAGGGCGCTTCTGCTGTACGGCAAAAAGCTGGTTGAGTGGCATGTCTCATTATGTACAGTGTGCATTCAACTTCAGAAGATAAATGTCATTTTATCCATTTTGCGAAAGATTAGGAGTTATTTTCACAACAGGGATAAGTCATGCTGCCTTTAGTGTTTTGTTTTACACTCCTAACTTGTAGCTTCTCTGCCAGTAACTGGGGCAAAAGCAACAACATGATGTTTGTATTACGTGCCGTTGCTTTGTTGTCATACAGACAGCCAATTAAATCGATGTCTTCCGTCCAGATCGCAAGACGTTCTCCCTCAGTTCCTTTAATTTCTATGACTCTTACCTACAGTCTAATTTTCCTGCTATTTTGTAAAGTAAACGTTAGCCACCAAGTATGATAATTGTAAAAAAGTCTGCTGTATCCTGTGTAGTTTGTTTTTATGTTCTGTAAATACGACTCCAATTTGTGAAAATTCAGGAAAAACACTTCTCTGTGAGTGGGTCAGATTGAGAGCAAAGTGGCTCACATTGACAGTTATTCAATAAGTTTTCATCAGTGAGTGTTTCAAGCTGGCAGTTTGAAATCTGTTTGGAAGCAACTATCATAGTGTGCTCATCTCCCTTACTCATTTAAAGCAAACAGGAGACTAGAATTATGTAAGGGAGCGCTTCTCAACCTTTTTTAACTCGAGGACCACTTTGACTCTCAGAATTTTTCTGAGGTCCACCTTACAAAAAGTTTATTCTTTATTCTTTTTTTCTTTATTTTTTTATTTTTTATGGCGGATTTCTCGGCCCACCTGGGAGAGCTTCGTGGCCAACAGGTTGAGAAGCCCTAAAGTAGGAGATTTCGAGGGTAACAAATTTTTTAACTTCAGTAATAGCTCAAGGCACCAGTTTATACAAGGGCTGGCAGAGTGTGACTTGAGTTCATGTGTTACATAATATATTCTGAGGGCAACTGTAAGTAACCTTTGAAGCCATTCATACCTCTTGGGTTCACTGAGTTGTGATCAGGATGAATGTTATAGCTTGGTGGAACAGGAAGGTTCTGTTTAATTTAGTGAACAAGGATTGAAGGCTTTGGGGTATTTCTCTCAGAGGAATAAAATCAAATTTTTGCTGTAACAGTGGTAGGGAAGTGTACACCATATGTATGCACTTATAGTAGTTGTTGGATAATTGCACAAGTTTGAGGATCAAACAGGCTCCTGAGTTTTGGGAAAAATGCAAAAAAATGCAATTGAAAAAGCAAAAGTAATGCAGCCACTGAACCAGCAGTTGTTTGATTACAGTACTGTGCATGTACAAATTCAATGTTGGTAAAAAAAGCTCAATTTTATCGTCTAGATTGCAGCAATTATCCCAAGAATAAAACCGAATTCAGGTTTTTCCAGAAACTTTTTCCCCCAAAATTAAGAACCCTGTATTGGAGCTACTGTAGTTCTTTGATATGAAAGTGAGGTCGTAAAACTCTTGCAGCATAAAAGTTTCCCACACTGTGGAGATGGGTGCATATTACCTGATTGGTCAGTTGTCTGGACAGCCTATTGGCAAGTTCCATCATAAAAAAGTGAGATTTCTCCAAGCATTTTAAAGCAAGAAATGAAAGGTTTAGCCTACTGTTGTGCCATTGTTACTGTGCAGGCATACATTACAGCTAGGCTTATGGGGGCTTGAGACACTGGCTCTATAGTTGGAATTCAGTCATGTACTGATGTTGCTATGGCAAAGTCACTAGTACACGTTTTTGGAAAAGCAGGCATAGTGCTGTCATGCATGTTGATTTGGTGAAGGCATTCACAAATGTTGAAATTTTCCATAAGAAGGGCTTTAATGGAAAAATTTACCTTTTGGTCAATTTTTCAAAAACTCAATAAAACTTAATAAATAAAATGCAAACTGCATGGCAAAAATGCCAGTCCCTACTGTGGGTTATATTTGTCACATTCACTGTTCCTAATTTTATTTGAGTATTACAAGAAACAAAGTGTGGTTTCTTCCAGATTAATGACTGTAGATGAAGGACTTACTCTTCTCAAGGGAATTTATAATTGTTATACCTTGTACAGAAGAAGACTCAGTGTACCTGAGCAGGGATTTGTTAATAGGGAAGGCCCAAATCTGTCAGACTGTGTCTTTTAAAATAACTTCATCCTTTTCAGGTATCAAAGTTGATTGACAGACCTCTTTATTACCATTGTTTAGCCTCTTGTGACTTCCACCTCCTAATAATGATCTGGTCCTTTTAAACCCATGTAATCCAGTGACAAAAGCCATTGTTAACAGCCTACTTGGAACTGCAGCCTCCATGCTGTTACACTGCTGTCAAGGAAGATTTTTAGCTTAACGACTATCCATTCAGGCTTAAATAATCTACGTTGTTGTGTCCCTAAGATTGTGTTGAGTGGTCTCCTTGAAACATTCTTCAAGTCTGAAAACATACCACAATTTTGGTAAATTTCCACTTCAGTAGCATTTAGCATGGTCAAAATGGGAGGTTTGAGGTTTGAAGCATTGTTCATCAAAGGTTGTAGAAATGAGTCTACTGAGAAGAAAAAAGACGGAAGTTTAAAAAATTTTGAATTTTTCTTAATACTGGCAATGTAATGACACTTGGTAAACTCATCGTAATAACTCTTTAAGATGTAGCATATGACACAAACCATTTTCTTTGCTTCCAAATCTTTTTTAAGTCTTTGAGAAGTTTCAAGAGCAAAACCAAAGGTAGCTTAAGGCCCAGCAAACACGTAGTCTCAAGGGAAGGACAAGTGTTGTAATTATAGTAATGTGTCATTACATTGCCTGCAGTAACAATGGATGCTTAGCATACTGCAAAAAGCAAATTTTCGAAACTACTTTGAGGTCTTGGAAATTATTCCCTATCCTGTGTGTTGCTTAATACAGTATTGTGCAGACTTTGTATGATTAGGTTCGGTTTAATTCAGCATTCTTTTGAGATGTAAAGATTCATAATGAAGTTGTTTAAAGATCAAACTTGTGGCACACTGTTTTCTTCAAGTTCAAATGCATGTCATGAAATAAGTCTTCAGGAAAAACATTTAATCACTTACTGCAGCCAGCATTTCTTTAACATTTTCCATATGTTACCCAGTTTTGAATGCATAAATCCCAGGGTATCCCAGTCTTAATAGACCAATGCATAATTTACAACCTGTGAAGATTAGTGAACTCCTAATACAGTGGTGAGGGGAAATTGGAAAAGAATTGACACACAGAAGGCGACTCTCAAAGTACCTGGGGGCACAAACTTGGGTCACAAATTACAACCTTTAATAGTTTGAAAACCATGGTCCCAAATTAATTAGCTCAAGCAAGCAACGTATGTAGTATAAAGTTACATCATTAAAAATGCATTTACTTATAATTACAGTACTTTAAAGGGACTGTTGCATGATCCAAAACATATTTAGGAATATCTCCATATATCAGTTGGTGACTACACTTTGATTGACATAACTTTAAACAATACCATCACTCAGATTAGATGATGATGATTTGTCCATATCACTCAGTACAGTACCCTATGCATAGCAGACACCTCACACACAGTAGTATGTTCATATGGCCTTTATTAACTAGCAGTTGAAACTCAGTGGACATTGAAGGTCTATTCCCAAGAAGTGTACCAGACAAGTGTTTTCATTTTAAATTGAGGAAGGGCCAGGAGTATAAACGTAGTTGTGAGAATTTTTTTGGTCGAGGCTTAAGGTGAGATTTGTTGCTCATTGGTAACCTACATCACCCCTTTCTTACCTCCTATCCATACTTGCTAACCGTTCCGTTTTAAGCAGAACTGTTCCGTTTAATGAGCATTAAAACCCATAAAAATCAGAACATTCTGTTTTTCTGACTTTTAGTATTAAAATTTATGTAAATGATCAGAAAAATTGTGAAGCAACAGCTTGGCAAAAATAAAGTCAGTCTTTGCATACACCTAAAGTGATTTCAACGTATATTGTGAACATTTAGAGAGGAAAAGAGGAGTTTAGCCCCAAGGACCCACCCATTGAGGTTAGCACTTGTGCACTCACCGTGCACAGTGGATTATATGCTACATATGTTCCGTTTTTCTGAGATGGCACTATTGGCAAGTATGCCTATCTACAAGTGTAACCCTCACTACCCGTAATAAGGTTCCGGCTTGTCAAGAGGACTCTGAAGGCCGTCCTCCACCACTGTGTGATCAAGACTTGCCAGGACCTTACAGGTATTAAGAGGGTTACAATTGAACATAGGTAATAAGTATCAGGCCTTGAAGATGTACAAACCAGGGAGTTTTGGGAATACTTTTTTTTTCTCCGGTGAATGCTGGAAATTTTCTCAGGTTTCCATGGAACTTCTAGATAATAACTCCAGGCCTTGGAGATGGAGGGAGTGCGTGATGCGTTTACATTTTCTTCTCTCATTTTCATTTTGTGTTGTACATAATAAGATTAAAATGAAGGGTTGCATTTGTATGTGTATACTGGGGAGGTAATTAGCAGCATGGGTATCATTCCAGTGGTATACTTACAGATATATGTGCTGGAGTCAAACAATGTTTATGCTTTAAATACTTTTCTGCAGTTAGGAAGCGTGATGTTTATAGTTAGCATTGTATCCGGGTAAATTAAACAATGTAAACCAAAACAACTTTTGGTTGCCTTTGAATAATAACTACTCACACTAAATTTGAAGGACTTCCCAAAATCAAAAGGGTCAATTGAAATTGTGGGATGTGCATAATGTTTTCAATTATCCAGGCAGTAAGCCAGATATATAGTATCTAACCAACAGGACAGTAAATCCTTTACAGATATCTAGGCTAACTTAATTTCTAACCTGTGGGGTATAGGTAAATCTTTTTAAAAATAATCACGTCCCCTCTCTTTATCTCACAGAGGTTACAGCTGCGCTCGAGGAAGTTCAGGAAGACGAGATCATGGCCACCACAAAAGAGTTTCGTACTGTCGGGAAGGAGATGGTAGATTACATCTGTGACTACATGGACACCATTGAAAAACGCCCACCGCTGTCTCAGGTGTCTCCAGGATATCTTCAGAAGTTGATTCCTAAAGAGGCTCCCAAGAAACCAGAGTTGTGGGAAGATATAAAGACGGACATTGAACGAGTTATAATGCCAGGGGTAAGCTCATCTTGGTTATTTGAATTTACCTAAAAATTTGTAAAATGTGCAATAATGAAGTCATAGTAGTATCAGCAGAAGCATGTATGAGGCAGCCCAGGCCCTGTCAGCAAAGTAATTGTCAGTTTCACAACAACAAATGATTTATCAGGAAAAACTTGTTGTCATGATCATTGTTTGAGAAGGAAAAGTTTCAGGGCAAGTCCCTTCCCCTTGTGAAACTTCTGCACATATGCTTATCAATCAGTGTTATTTCCTTGGATCATTGAAAAAACATAGGGCATAAGAGAAAACACTTTTTAGTTATTAAATAATTAAACAACTTCTTTAAACTCAACTGGACAGAACTTTAACAGGACATTGTACTTTAGGACATGCATTTCCTTACAAATGTGCCAGTTCAGTAATAAATTTAGCTTTGTGTCCTGCAATCTAAAAAATATTAATACCATGAGTTTAAGACAACTTTATATGTCATTGCATGAATGCAACAAATTGTAATTCAGTAAGCATCCAGGACAAAAAGAAATAAAGAAATGTGACAATTTTGGCATGAAAGCAACTTAAATCCCCATACCTACCCCATCCCACCCCCAACTTGATATTAAACCACAGCAGAATTGTTTATTTACTATTGCTGGTGGGGTCTTTTTATAGGGCTGTAGGAATTCATCCTACTTAAACCTGCCAGCAATATCTGGAGAAGAATTGTGTGTAGAGCTATGCACTCATTGAACAATTCTAGGACGTTATTAATATAACTTAAAAAAATATTGTACTGTAAGCTGTTGGGTAGATATGATAAAGAGTACTTCAATCTATTGGCTATTTTAGAGGTTGAGAACTTAAATGAATTGTAAAAGAGTGGAGGGTTTTAATGAGGTGAGAGGGGGCAGGAGTTTAGTTTTGTCAGTTGGTTCGTACAGTAACAATTCATTTCTGTTATGCAAGTGGGGGTCCATTCCTGAATTACCTATTCCAAATGTCCTGACTCATGCATAGTCATTTGTGATCAGTGGTTTGATTTTTAAACAAAAGGCTTAGGTATAAAAATTTAGATAGGTGGACAAAATTATAAAAGTGTGCGTGTTATTTTTGTCTCTTTCCTACAGTATTTTACCTGTTTTGCTCAACTTTTAAAACAAAACAAAACAACAAAAAATCCAAGATTTTTCTAAAAGTGGTCATTCATTTTCAGTACCATAGTTTCACTTAGTATGATCGATACCCATTCTAGGAACGACAATTGTAAGAGTGTTACCTACATTGTGGTATAAAGACTTGTTCATCTTTTAGAGTATAATTGTGGGGGACCTACATTGTTGCAAAGATAACCTAGTGTTCAGCTTTTATTTTTGGTTCTCAAGATATAAAGCAGGACAAGTAACCACATTGTCAACCCAAAGTGAACATGAAGCAAGCACATGTTACATCATATCCTCACAATCGTACTGTGCTTTGTTTAGTTCAAACTTGATTGGTGTGATGCCAGTCTGCCTCTAATTTCTACACGTACAGCAATTTACTGTTGCTGTGGGAGCACAGATTTGTTTGACAGAATGATTTGTTGGTAGTTGGGTCATTAAGGCCTTGGAAGTTAATTATTCCGACTCATTAGTACTTGTTCATTAGTGGTTTGATAAGTTTGAAAAGGTCGAGTAAGAGACGTATGTCAGGGGACCAAATTATAGAAGTGTATGGGTGTTGCTGTTTCTAACTTTAAAGGGCGCTGCAGATGAGTTTTAAAACATACCCATAATCTTACAAATCTTGTATTTCCCTTACAAGTGTCTTTTATGATGTTACTGTGCACAAGCAAGGTGTTATTCTGCATGAATGTGACAATTTGACAGAAACAAAAATATTATTATGTCATCAATGAGCCTTTCATAAGTTAGGATACAATAGTACTAGCCTACAGTAATTCAGATTGGAGTGACTGCATTTTCCTACAAAACACCTTGTGTTACCATAATCATGTCCCTTTAATGATCAAAACTATCACCAGGTTTCTTGGACGTTGAAAAAACTCTTCAGTTTAATCCTTCTCATGTAAATAATATAGGATGTTATGGAGAGGTGAAGGAAAATTGTAAAGTATTTTCTTGCTGGGAAAAAAATACAAAGGCTGGGGTGATAACAGTACTGTATGCCTTTAATGGCTGCGTGCAAAAATTTGTGGTTGACACCTGACTTTGTTCATTTTGTATTTGAGTATGAGGGTTGGCTCATTACAGCCTTGGGAATTAATTATTCCAACTCATTAGTACTTGTTCATGATTAGTGGTTAGATTAATTTCAAAAGTTTGAGTAAACAATGTGCGTCAGTGGACCAATTATAGAGGTGTGTGGGCGTTGCTTTTTTTTCTCCTCCTTAAGCTGCCCTTTAAAGTTAATTCTGTGGGGAGGCAATCCAACAGGAAATCACTAAAATGGCTTTGTTTGAGAAATGAGGAAATAAATCCTGATTTACGTACTTTGAAGGAAAAAAACTTTGATTTAAAAGGAGGTGCTGCTTGATGGTGTACCTCATTTAATTAAAGAATTGTTTACATGTGATATACAGAACTGTCAGCTGTACTAAAGAGACAGACACAACAGAGATGTGGGTAGTAAAATGGGAAGAGGAATTAAAGGTTATGTCTAAATTACAAATTCCAGGATAATGTAGACCTGTACTGTAGTGTGTAAGAGCCATTGTGAAGTTGGAAGTGTTTAGGACAGGTATTCAAAGGGTGGTGCACTTTATGGCTGAGTGTTACTCAGCACCCTGATATGCAAACTGCACTAACTTACACAAAAGGCAGTCCTTAGCCCAATCTTAAATTTTTGGAATCTCACAACTTTGTAATCTCACAGTATGGTATCTAATTTCCAATACTTTCCCTTCTGTTAAGCTGTAGGGGGCCTGTGTTTCATGTTTCAAGGTATATCCAAGGGAATGGCCTAAGTTTAATGTGTTAACAAAAAGTAGTTTTTTTTTAGTACAAATGTGGACTATTTTTACTTTTTGCAATAGTTCCTTCTGCTGGATGACAGAATCATTCAGAATGAAACATCAATCTCAAAGGGGCTCTCCTCCTCAAGACTTTAGCCAGAGAGCAGTCCAGGAGTCGTTTTGACTCCCTGAATCTTTAGATTAATTACCTCATATGTGTAGCAGTGTTCGCGCTAAGGCGCGGGGTTGCGTGAATCCCGCTTTTGTCTTTCAAATCCTGCACAAAAATAAATCTTATGCGGGAAAATCCCGCACACTTTTCTGCAGCTGAAATCCTAACTACAATTATAATACACACATTTAATTGCAATAGTATCTTTACCAAGTGATGACCCCCTCCTTGATTTTGGAAATCCCTCCCCCAAAAAGTTATAGAGAGGGAATTCCCTCCCAGGTTCAATTCCTTAGCCCCAACACTGATGTTTAGTACATTTTAATGCAAGAATTTCACTGGTATTACCTCTTTGGACTCCTTGAGCTCACCATCCTGGCTAAAGCCCTGCTCCTCCTTGAAAGGGCTTCATCCCCTAATCGGAAATTGTGACCATCTTCCCAGCCATCAGACCCTTAAATATACCTGCATTTAGTTGGTTAGCTACCTGACTTGAAGTTGTAATGTACAGTATAAGCCATTATTATTGGCTTCCTCCAGGTTTGTAGTTGCTTAGTGTTGTAAATTGTCAAGATGATTCCAAATACAATGAAACTGAGTAACAGATTTCTTCCAAAAATGCCACCCATAATATAAACTAGCACAGTGTAACAGATGAAAATAGAATTCTACACTAATAATTAATAGCTTGTCTTCATGTACAGTATGTTCCTTTTTTTTGCATAGATCTATGTTCAAGGATACTGTTCATTACTTTACAAACTGAACTTGAAAGTTTTAGCACAAGGCAATTCTTTCTGAAGAGAAGTAAAGCAAACTGAGAAAGTATAATTTTGAATTTAGAGTCAGTAGACATACGGTACTGATTATGTGTAGGCTACCTCACAACCAAGAAAAATAAAAAAAAAAAAATTAAAAAAAAAAGTGATTATTATCAAGTTGACAGTTCTTCCAAAGACTTCAGTTGTGTTTCACTTTAATGCCCACATACTGCCCGAAAATACAATGACATCATTAATGGTCATGCAGATAGATTGAGTCTGTGAAAGAGATCTGTAACCTAAGTTTTCAAGAGTTTTAAGTCGTATCGGCTTTCGTCTTGCACTTTCATATCACCCAGATAAACCTCCTGTGTAACCCCCTCAGACAATTTAGACCATAAAAGATGACTTTTATTTAGTGCCTTGCCACCTTCAGTAAAGGTAGTGCCCCTTGCAGATTTAGATGAATCACGAAAAGTCAAGTATTTTGCCATCTAATGTTAAAAAATCTTAAATACAGTGCATTACAAAAATGCCTAACCTCGGTTTAACCGTACTTTATCGTTAAAGCCAGTATTAAATTTCAAGCATGGAATCTGCAATTGGAATGTTAAGGTCTGAGAACACACATCAAGGACATGTATACATGTTGAGTTTGGCAGATCTTAAGCCTTGATTTGTGTTTGTTTGAAGATTGTCTCAAGACAGACATCAATTTCATAATTTTCATGTTCCCGTGGAAAGATTTCTGCCCTTTCAGAAATCACTCAGTGATTTGACTTTTCGTCTGAAATTAAAAGATGCAGTATATTTTCAAGTGGACAGAGACTAAGGGGATTGAAATCAATTTTCTTTGTTAGTACTTTTTATCCCTGGCAGTTGTTGACAACAACAATCTCTGGACTCTCTCCTGAAATCTTGTGGTTTCTCTTTGGTCTACTGAGAGTTGTAATCTTTTTCTGAAATCTCATGATTTTTGTCTGATCTTCCAGGAGTGGTACTTTGAAGGACTTAAATTAAGATGAGGATGTTTGAATTTGTAGGAAGGCAGCTGAGGGAATAATTTAGCATCAAATTTTGGTATGCACAGTTGAGGTGTTTTCAGTGTAAAATTTTTGGAACCCTACGGTTATGAATACAAAATACTATTGCATTTGTGTAACAATGTGAATAGTTCAAATTGTAGCATTGAAATTGGAGATGTGGTACATATTTCCTGAGGATTGGGTCCATTCTTTATTTTAAGGGTGATTTGTCTGAGAGCAGACCTGATTAGCTCAGGCTGCCCATTTGTTAAAATACATCCTTACGTAGGGTGTTACGTACCATACTCAGGGTTCATACAGTCATGAAAACTTCTCAAATTTAAAATTGCTATGGAAAGTAATGAAATGACATGGGATTTTGTCATTTTACAAGAGGTAAGGGAAATGCAATAGCCTTCTGGTACAGTATTTCAAGAACACAGTCATGCACAGGGGCATAGCCAAAAATTTGTCAAGGGGGGCGAAGCCCATAGACAGACTCTCAGCACTCCACACCACCATGGGTTGGCGAGAAGCGCAAGAAAATTTTGGCCCAAAATGCCTCCCCGATCGCTGGGAATGGTACTTCCCCTGGGCCTATTTACCCATGTATATAGGGGAACCACTGGCAATATTGTAAAAATAAACATTAAAAATACCAAAAATATGTTCAAGGGGAGGGGGAAGCTGCCCCCCTTCACCCCCTTCCTTGGCTATGCACCTGGAATTGCATATTCCTTTGTATAGTAATTGAGCCCAGTTAGAAGGTCTTAGTGTTGGCGACGGTGTAATGATATGGGTGTACTAGATTGCTAAGGTGAGGTGCAAACCATCTTGTCTTGGGTTATACTGTACACTTAAGTCTAACATTATTTTCAGTGTCATGTCTCAGCCTGTAAGAACTGGTTGTGTGGAAACCCTAATTTTGTCTTGAAAAGTCTTGGAAGAGTCTTGGAAGCATGATGCAATTTCCTTTTCAGATTTCAAGGTTTGAACCCTTCTTACAGTACTGTACAACAACATATCATACATACATTACTTAAATGATGGAAAAGCATACAGTATGGATTGACCATCTTTTGTTCAGCATTTTCACAATTGCACACAACTTATTTAATTTGGAGGGGGAGACCTAGTGAATGAAAACCCTCTCCTGAAAAATCGTTTTCACTCATTTAAAAAGGACACACTGTGAGGAGACAGGGGTCATAGTAAGATCACATTTTGTGCTCTTGTGGAAATTATGAAAAAATTGATGTCCCCTAAGAATCTATTGCACTCCTATTTACCACCCCTATTTAATACTACTATTGGACAGTCCATCTACTGCCAAATGATCACAGGCGATGAATTTCCTGAATAGGTGGTGCTATACCATCTCTTTATGTTGACTAAAAACCTAACTCGGTTGTTTCATCACCAGCAGAATGGTCAACTTTATTTTTCGTTTAGCTCTATATTTAACCATATTTTGTATTTGTTCACATGTGAGTAACAGCATGTAAGCATGGATCATCTGGTGATAAATGTTATCAGGTGTAATTATCAGATATACGTATCATGTGGAACTGATCCCTGGAAATAAGGTACTGACAAAATAATGAGTAAAACAACCCTCTCTTTGGTTGCATCTGCTATTTAAGCAGTACTTAAAATTAGTAACAGCACTGTTTACAGTGGTTTTGTTTGATCAAGTCTAGACATGCAGCATGGTTTAGATTTATTTGTACCAGCATATCCTGTAATCCGCCACAGATAATAAGGAGTGGATTCTCTGAACTTAAAGTTTTAATTAAATACTACCATTAAAAATTAATAAATGATATTTTTGTAACCTGAATAATCAACATCTTTCAATGTTTGAAATACTGTACTGCCTGTAGGCTTCTTACTACTTCATCTTCCAATCATGTTCTCACATGAAACTAGATTCTAATTACATAATGTAGTACCCTGTAAAAAGCTTTGCAAGGAAATCATAATCAACATTTGTCTCTGTTTTGGAGGATCTAAAGATCTTCTGTCTGTATTCTCTGAATGATTGCAGATCAGATATCCGAAGGAATTAATTTAAAATAGTGCACTATGTGTCACTGAGATTCTTTCATTGACGCCAGTCAGGTTCATTCACCCATATTGCTGTAATTGATTGGAACTTTCATTGACCTAATTTAGTTACACACAGTTGGTGCTTTGTGTGCCCTTTCCAATTTCTCTAGCATATCTTTAATATCGGTAATGGTCTGTTAGTCTTAATTCCGTCAGTCAGATTGTAGTATCAGTGAGAAGGATCACGGTCACCAAGATGAAAACAGAGCACAAGTCCCGCTTCAACTTGGCACTTATGGATCAATAGCAAACTTTTTGGAAATTGGTTGGTAAATGCATGGATTTTATGAAAGTTGTGAATGTTGGCAGTTTGCTACTCCAGTTGAAGTTTAAATGGCTTTTTTTAGATATGTTTACATAAAAATGACATCTACACTAGCTGCTGTATTAGCGGGTCCAAAATAAGTAGAGAGATAAATGGAAAGTTTGGTGTCAGAGTGATCAACAGAGAGAGCCAATACTTGAAACCAGAAAAGATATTTTACCTGCTCCTTTTTATTTTTAACTATGTGTACATGTCATGTGTAATTTTTTGAACTTGAGAATGGAACCAAAAGGGGATTCTTCCCTGTTCTGAAAGGTGTTAGGAGAGAGATTTTGAAAATATTTTTTAAATCGGAACAAACAAACAAGGAAATTATTTTGGCCAGGAAAAAA
Organism: Holothuria leucospilota; assembly: GCA_029531755.1. Lineage (NCBI taxonomy): Eukaryota > Metazoa > Echinodermata > Holothuroidea > Aspidochirotida > Holothuriidae > Holothuria > Holothuria leucospilota. The sequence goes on from CM055964.1 coordinate 29,516,345, forward strand.
GGAATGGAAATGGCCCAAATTATATAATGTTTCCTTGATTATTCTTGTCAGTTTCATGTATGAGGTTGCGGTGAGTCTTACATTTTAATGCAAATTGCTGGGTAGGATAGTTTCAGAAAGTTGAATTAAGGTGTGGTAGAACAATAATAAACTAGCCCAGAGTCTTCTAACAGTTCAAAATATCTGTATTAAGTCATGGAGGGGAGATGTTACTAATGTTGCATGTGTCTGCTGAAACAAACCAAGGCATAGTACTTAATTGTTTCAGACTGCTGTCCTGGGAAGGGGGGGGGGGTCTAAGGGAAAGGGTTTTGCCCTCCCCTTTGGAAAATTTTTGAATATATTTGAGGGTCCTTAGATGCACTTTGATGCAGTATTTGAGCAAATTTTAAGGTAAAGAACTGCAGATTTTTTACATTTTTTACAGAGGGAACAAATGAGGGGTTTTTTGTTCTTCAGGCTTCCTACGAGCTTGATTGAAGTAAATGTGTGCTACACACATCCATTCAGCACTGACGATACTGTGGTAAATAATAAATAGCAGTCCTTTTAAAAAATAAAATGGGCATGATGGCACTAGTGTCTGTATTGCTGTCAAATTGGAAAAAGGTACCCCCCCCCCTCCCCCGTTCAGTATAAAACTTGGTTCCTTTACATAATATATTGCAGAACATAGGCTAATTGGATTCCAACAGTTTCTATCCTGACCTTGGAACCTCATTTAAAATTCTGTTGTCTTTGTATGGTATACCATATCTTACTGTATAACCAACCCCATGGCTTTAATTTCCAAACCAATCTCCCCTCTTAATTAGATTTTTCTTTTCATAGAGCATGTTAAAGGAACAATTAGCACAAGCTTAACTAAACATTCTCTTCTCCTTTGTTCTATATTGTTGTTACAGTCCTTTGGTTGTATTAAACACGTATAATGTAGTTACTCGGTGTTCAGTGTTGCTGTTTGTGGCAAGTATTGCAGATATTTCAGCCATTAGCATACAGTAATTCTATTGCTGACAGTCACTTACGCCAATGTGAAAGTAACCTGTATCAGGTGTTCAAGTTGTGTCCTTGTTCAATGAGGTAAATAGATGCAATGGAGTGAGATATTACTGAAGAAAATGGTTTTAATGCAAACGTTTCATCATGTCAAACAAATGCTGTGGTGTACCAGGGCTGTAGCCTGGGCCAAATCCCTAAGTGGGCATTTCATGACAGCATCCAGTCTCGTACCATACCTACGAGACTGGATGCTGTCATGAAATGCCCACTTAGGGATTTGGCCCAGGCTACAGCCCTGGTAATATAATAATAATAATATTCAAGGATACGGTAAAATGCAGACGAAGAAAAGCAGTTTCAGCAACAGGCTTTGAAACAGCCCTGGTACACCCTAGGATAGTTGGTTCCCAGGTGGATCCTTTCTTTGTCACCTAGTGTCACCGGGGGAGCGGGGATGTAATAGGAGAGGGCTAAATAAAGGATGTGACATTTATGTAAGGTTGCTTCAGTACAGATTTGGGCTTTCATTTGATTTTGACAAAGCCTTGACCTGACTACATTTCATAGTGTCTTTTTTCTATTAGGGGTGGGGTGTATAAGAATCAGGGTGATGCACCTACTCTTTGAGAAATTTTTGTGTATATAAGATGGCTAAAGCCGCGGTCACACTACAACGAATTCAGATCGGATTCCGATCCGATTTTTGTAAGTTTTTGTTAAAATCTTCTCCATTTCGGGTCGGAAAGAACCCAAAATTTGCCAACCTGTGTAATTATATGATTTTTATCGCAGGATTACGAAAATTAAATTTATACGAATTATTTCGTGACGTCACATCGACAGAGAGCTTTTATCGGACTACGCGTGTCTGATAAAAGCTGTTTGTCAGTGTGACGTCACGAAAAAATCAGTTAACATTTTATTTAGTCTGTTGAAAATGAGATTTCAAGCCTACACAAAAATGACGTCATTTTAGGAACACCAGCCTCCGTATATGGAACCTAGCGTACAGCACAGTATACATACGGTTAAGGGATAGTAATGATTGTAATTTGCGGCATGTCTTGAATTTGAACTTTTTTCTGTCTGTTTGGAGAGTGGTGTTGGTCTGTTATATTTTGGGGGCTGCAGTAGGCTATTACAAATTACAAATACTCTTGATTCATAACCGAAGAATGAAAAAATTTGGCAGTGTACTGTTCGGTCTGCAGTAATACATACAGTGAGTGGACTGGCAGCAACCAGCAAAATACTGTGCACACTCGATCATAGGCTAGTTCCACGATTTCCACTGACACTTGTACGAAAGTAACCTAAAGTTCATATTTTGACCGCCTACATAAAACTTTCCAAGCTCAAGTCCCTTTCAATTGTTTATGCTTGAATTATTGTGGTGTTGTAATTTCACCTCACCAGTACAGTATTGGGCTCAAATCGATACAGTTCTATGGGCCGTAACGAATTGTTCACCCCATCTGCACCAGTGACGTCTTGTTCAGTATCGCCTTCGCCTTTCTGATTTCAAATCCAAGAAAACTCACTTTACCGACAGTCCAACATTCCTGTCCAATCAGGGAGCTGCCATTAGATGGCAACTCCCTGATCCGATGAAGAACCACTTTCTCTACAAGTTACAACCTGAAACAGTACGGTACTGGCTCAGATCTGCCATTCCAGAGAAAGTATTTAACTTGATTTCACATGGTACCTACTAGGAAGCAGTACCAGTGGCGTAGCCAGGATTTTTTTAGTAGGGGGGCGCTGGGGGGGCTTGACCATTTCATGGGAGGGCGCCTTGTTACTATCTAAGCGGAGCGCCACCATGAGTTAGCGCGGAGCGTACCAAGAAAATTTGAGATTTTAATACATCCCAGATCGCCGGAAATGGCACTTGCCAGGCTTGATAGCAGCCTTTAAGATGTGCAGTTTTGGTGAAAAAACGTAAAGTTTCATTTTATTTTATTCTCACGAGGTAGCGGTGGGCTAGGTTCCTGTACATACTGATACTCGCTGTCAGTGACAAAAGCCACGCACCTAGGCCTAGACTATGGTAGGTACTTTTATAGCCTATGATAACCATTGCATTCGGCGTAAATTGTGAAGTTCACATACCATTGGTCTCATTGTAATTCACAGCAGGGGTGGTGCTAGGATTTGCCCGTCGCGGGGCCAGCGACCCCAAGTGACGACATCCCCGATTTTTTGAGGGGTTGGTGACGGGGATTTGAAGAAAATCTGTGTACTATACGATGCCATACTGATATATTGCATAAAATTTGTATATACTAGAGAAGCAGAGGCACTGATTTCATGTTTCTCCCGGAATCTAACTTCGTTTCCCTTTTCGTTTCGTTTCTTTTCGTTTATTTGTTTTATCACTCCACGCATTCATACAAAAATACATGATGAATGGTAATAGAGACATATGTACATGAGGTAAAGGGAAGTACACGAAAAACCCTGCTGGGCTTGAAAATATGAACTCCCCAGAAATACAAATCAAACGACGTGCAATAGCAGAATAACTTCTGAAATTGCAAAGCGCGCGAAGCGCGCGAAAAATTTTTGGGTAAGCTTACATTAGAAAAGTCTGTAGGGCTACTTATTTAAAGCTTATATAGGTCAATTGTCCGAGCAGTTGGGCCTTATCTTGCATAACGTATATTGTACCTCCCTTCTAGAATCACTAGCCGTACCGCACGACAGTCACAAAAGAACATTAACTATAGGTTTAGTGAAATGAGATGAAATTTCCGACATTTACATAAATCCATGTATTCTACTTATTAAGTTACCTGAAAAGGAGGAAAGGGTTTGTACTAAATTTAGCTATAAGTAACGGAACTGAGGAAGAGCGTGCAGGGCGTACCGAAAATTTTGGGTTTTATTGCAGAAACGATCCTTTTGAAAGCCAAAATAGTAAATGGACCATGGGTAGCGACAGAATTTTCCCCACAGGGGCCGGGTCATGCCAGTGACCCCAAGTTCCGACAGCCCCTTTATTGAGGGGTGGTGAGAAGGGGATATGAAAGAGCCGAACTATCGGCCAACGCCATTGCCGGACATATTTTGCATAACATTACTTAATACTTTAACAGCCGAGTTGAACTGATAGTGTTCTTTTGAATCTGAATTTTGACACTGCAAAGCGCGCGAATCGCGTGAAAATTTTTGGTAGGCTTACACAAAACCCATATGAAATCATTGAGTACAAAGACAAAAAAATAAAAACGGTTGGGGTTGTAACTTGTAAACCGTATCGGAGGAAACATACATTGTGTCGACACCACCTGGACTACCTGATGAAATAGCCAAACTTTGCTCAGTGAGTAGCTCAGCAACCGACCGTACCGTATGACACACACAAGATAAGGGTTGTTTTACAATCAGGGTACACCAGGTGTCTCACAGAAGGCAAAAAATAAAGTTGTTTATTTTTCTTTAGTATGTATTTTGTTGTGTTGCAGACAGGTCAAATTCAAGATTTTAAAAGTATAGAGGCATCAAGTATCCACAATTTTATTTTATACAACTTTAAATATCTATGATCTAAAATTTGGCTCCTGGGACATGAAATTAGCAAACTACACACATCACATTATTCTCTTGCTTAGAGTGAGTCTAGATGACATGGTTTTAAGTAAAAATGATGTGTAATGAAAATACAACTCAGTATTCTGAAGTGTGTGGTATATCTATTTGCCTACACAGAAGTTTCTGTTTGTCTGCACATGATAGGGGTGAAATGGTTTTATGAAGTTTTCAATTCTGAAACATTAGTAGTGGTAACAGCAGTTCTGTTTCAATGTGCTGATAACCATAGTCAGTCTACTTCTACACACCAATTTTCAAAACACTATGTTCAGCAACAGTCTAGAAACTTGATGTCAAAATTATCAGTCGGAGAGGACATGTGGTTTTCGGAGAGGACAATTTGTTTGACACAGAGAAGGGAGTGTGTTAACAGGGTTCTTGAGCTTAATTATTTCATAGGAATTAATGCCATATTTGATGAGTGGAAGATGACAAATGAAACTTGTGCAATTCAAATTTCTGGACAAAGTACATAGCCTTTTCCGTAAATGTTTTCATTTAATGTATAAGTGACTGATAACAGGCAGTACCATAAGAAGGTTCTGAAACATCAGGATAAGTTCTAGCAGTTTTATTCCAATTACTTCAATAAACACACTGAAATTGGTTGCTTCTGAGTGCCCTTTTTTGCAAAACACTATACCTAAAAGACAGCTATATGATGTCAATATACCGTAACCAGTCAGAGAAGATTCCATATTGTCGGAGAGGACACTTTTTTGACATGCTCACATTAAATCAGTAACTGCCTTTGATTTACTGTATTATTTCATAGTACCTGCAATAGTGCAATATACATAACAAGGGAAAGTTTCTCATCATACTTTCTGTAACATTACAATGTATGAATATAGTTAACAGTGTGAAAAAGCTCATTTTAAGTCAACAATGGTACAGCAGACTGATTCACTCAGTACATATACTACACAGAATTGTGACAGGTAAGTCAGTACATGCAGTAGGAAATAACACAACTGATTATAAATACAAATTTAGAAAATAAAAGAAAGTGTTTTGAACTTTTTGGTTTGTTACTCCAAGATCCCCTGTTGTGAATTTTTGGAGAGCCTTTTTTTTTTGATGTAAAATTTGACCAATTATTATTTTAGATTTTTTAAAAATGTTTCTAATTCAACCTTAATAACAACTTGGAAAGCAACTATGGAAACCTGTTCTAACAAGTATTGTAGCCATGCATTTTTAGCATACTGTATGCTTGCCATACAGTATGACAATGTACTGTACTTCTAAAAGCAATCAAAACACTTTGGTTTGGCTGAGGTACAAACATTTGAGAGACCATGTTATTAAAAGGGTGGTCCAACCACACATTTACCTGTGATATGTTTTAGAGTGAGTAATCCAATCATTCTAGTGAAACTTCGATAAAATTTTTGTTTGTTTATTTTGATATACTTCCAGTTAAAGATACCCCATTTCCCTCTCACAACTGAACTTGAAGCAAGCAGGATTGACATCATCCTGCACATTGATAAAGCAGTTTTTGCTTTTCTGTAATGCACACTCCTAGTTTAGTACTTCAAAATTTAATGTCATCGTTAAATGCATGGGGGGGGGGGGGGTAATATTTTGAAACCTTCACATACCCTGTTGTTGGGCTGATCTCTACTGATTTCAAGGTAAAAAAAACATTCCGGTATCCATTATAAACAAAGAAAAGTAAAAAACTTTTCACCCATGTGAGGAGATGTCACTCATTGTATTAAGTTAGCCTGCCAGTGTCAATATCTCAGTTGGTTAGAAACTGAGCTGTAAAACCTCATCTAACTCTAACTCCTAACTCAAGAACCATACAGTACATTGGATAGACCTTTTACCAAAATGGTAGGAATTAACAGTCCTAAAAATGTATCAAGGCTAAATTTGTGGCTGGACCACCCTTTTAACCTCTATGAAAAATGTCATAATGTTTAACTGCGGGTCATGAAAATCTTCCTGAACTGCCTGAAAAGCAGTGTTACTAAAAGCAATAGTGTCCCTGGGTAATGGGTGTGTGTGTGTGTGGGGGGGGGGGGTTGAGGGGTTCACCAATGACAGTCGAAATCTCATCCTTGGGTAAAAAATCAATTTCATCTTTGTTTAGGCCATACTGCACAAAGCAGTAGGGCAAGATCACTTAGAGTTGACCTTTCCATTGTTTTAAGTTTCACTATCTGGATGGATTAATTGCCAGACGGGAATGCAAAAACTGCCATTTTTCAGACATCTAATAATATGGATTCATATCTGTATGTGCCTCATAGTTGTTGTGTGTGACATTCACAGCTCTTAGGTACTGTAGTCCCTAGGAATTTAATTGAGTTGGTTTGTCCATTTTTGTGAGAGAATTTTACTAGGTTCAGAATGTTAACCTAGGACCATATTAATGGAAATATCTGAATGTGTCAAAATGCTTGTCCTCTCCGACATTTAAGAAAAAGGTACTCATGGCATTGAATCTATCACCTAAGAAAGCAAGAAGGATCACTGCTGATATCAATGGTTGCCAAAATCTGCACAGCTAGGCTACATAAACTAAGTAAAACAAAAACAGGGTAAACTTAGTCTTTAATACCATACACTTTTCTGTTAGTTCAAAGATGATGTACATAAGAATACCCAGAAACATGACTATCTCGTGGGCATATCCCCCAAAGCCTACTTAATTAACCATGTTCTAGTTTAAATTACTACACCATATTCTTATAAATGGGGAGTCCCAATCATACAAAGGTTAATTTTGATATAAATCTGCAAATATGTATCCCCTGGAAAATGTCATCTCTGATTTTCGGAGAGGACATACTTTTTGACATACATAATGTATTGAGTATACTTGAGTGAAGGAGATGTAATTATGCATTTATGATGGAACAATGTTAGTACTTTTAGTACCATAAGTGGGAGCTCAAGTGCTCCTGTTTCTTAAACAGAAACATAGAAATACCATATTTGTCGGAGAGGACACTTTTTGACGGAATTGAAAGTCTCAGTGTTGAAACTGGTTCCATATCTCAACTGAAGGAGTGAACATAATATCAATACTACATGTTTGTAGGATACAAATTACTGATTTGTGAGGCAACATTTTTTTTTACTGGGCCATATATCTGTCAGCTTAACTTGCATGATTTCGGAGAGGACATATTTTGACGGAAAATACCACCTCCTTTTCATGCAGTTTTTCATTTATTAAATTTGTTTCAATCATTGAAAGGTGTAGGCCTTTGAACAACCTTGTTGTAGTTGTAACTTCCAAATTAGTACTTTCTGTCAAACTCTTTTCTGTATTAGTGATTCATCTGGTCAAATGTTTGCAAAGTTCAAATGAGACGGTGGAATTTGCCAGAAATGACACTATGCAGAATTATTTTACCCCAAATTGTGCTTTAAATACATTTAATTTACTACTGTAGACAGGACAGATACTGAACTTTTACTTAGCGTGGTTGGTCTTAATGTCAAGTGTATATATTTTTAGTATGGGGGCAATAAAGTGAATTTCTGGTCGACGTACCCTGATTGTAAAACAACCCATAACAGCAACTATAGGCTTTGCGATCTTGGGATGATATTTACTATCATCTCTATATAAACTGTGTACTCTACCTACCGTGTAACTTGTAAAGTGAACAGGACTTATGCTATCTAGCTATGTGGAATGGAACTTACAATATATTGGAGAAACAAGAGTAATTCACAGCGCGCGAAGCGCCGAAAATTTTGGGTCATTTATAAGAGAAATTGCCCTCTTCAGAGCAAAAAAAAATAGGTATATCGTATATTATTATCAAGTTGAGTAGTGAGTTGAGTGAATTTTTTTTTTGGCCCAGATCGCCAGTGGGGGGGGGGGGGGGGGCGACTGGGGGGGCGACAAGCTTTCATGGGGGGCCTGGTGCCCCCCACGCCCTCCCCTGGCTACGCCACTGAGCAGTACTGGTGATACATTGTGTGGTATCAGGTACCGTATGTTGTGTACTGTGTGCTATGTACCTATGCTGTTGCTTGTGAGTGTTTGTACATGCAGCTACTTATCATGACACAAAGACGAAAAACCTGCGTGAAATGCATTTAATTGACTAAAACAACTGGTAAGCACGAGAAAAGGGATAACCATTCCAAAATATACAACTTTTTACGCAGGTTTTGCATTGTATCGACCTTGGTAACTGGTACAATGGAATGCAAACACTGTATGAAATGTCCGAAGGATACCACAGCAAACAACGAAGAGTTCCTAAAGTGACGTCACATGACGTAACAAGATTTTGAAAGTTTTCGGGAAGAGTAACTTTTCAAGGCTGGAAGAGGGTGTCTTTTTTGTCAATTTTCGAGTGGAAAAACAAGTTGTAAGAAAACAGAATGGATGATTTTCGTTGTAGGAAACGTATTCCTAAAGATACCAAAGGGTTTAAACCGTTAATTTACACGTGGCATAGCCACTTTAAGATCAATATGGACTTCAGCTATGTTGTGACATGCATTATAGGATGGATATTCATTCATTAAGTGTGAGTTACCCGCATAAAGCTGTCTGCCACAGGGATCTGGGGACCTCTCCAGGAAAATTTGGTAAAAGGAAGCCTTTTTAATGTGATTTCCCAGGTTCTAGGGCCTTAAAAACATAATCAGGACTATGGAGTTTTTATCATTTTCGCTACTTTTTTCAGGTAGACTTTTTTTCATTCAAGATTTGGGAAATCTTTAGAGGGGCAGCTTCCTTCCTTGCCATCCCCACAGGCTACAGCCCTGTGTATGGTCTAAATGTGTAGCTTATATGAGAAAAAGTTAATATTCAAAAATAAGAAATCTTCGTTCACAACTGTGCTGTATAAGTATATAATTCTAACATGTGGCACACAGACCTGAACTGCACAAATCCTTTCAAATCCAGTCAGGACATTATTGGGGATCTTATTGAACAACGCAATACACCTTTAGTGTCCTTCATACATTAGTGTCCTGCTATTTGAGCTGTTGGAAGGACACTGTTGATATTCTAACACGTAGCACTTTGCAACAGTGTTCCAGAATTCTCTGTTTAGTTACAGCAAGGCTTGGTTGAGAATCAAATAAGCTAGCAACTTAATTAACTACTCTAAAATAGTTCAGCTGTGATAAAATTAATTTACACAATATTGAAGTGATTTATCTGAAGAAGTAACGTGGTAAAGACACCCCACTTTTTTTACAAGATATTGTCTTGGAGCAAATACTAGGATAACCACTTGCAGAAATCTTTGTAATCCCAGTTTGTGGGAAGAAGGTAAAGGATAAAACCATTACTTTAGTATTTTTTTTTTTTGTTTCCTTGTCTAGCATTTACTAAACAACACTTTCTACAAAAAGAAAAGAAAAATTCTAGTAGGAATTCCTTTAGAGGATGAGCCCGGGGTGAGGGTGGGGTTGAAAAAACACTTTGGCTTCCTGGACCCTCATGTCTGCTTGCACAATTTTTGAGCATCCATAACAGTCCCATGCTGTAATGACAGAGCAAAGATACTAAAACTCCATTTGTCATGAGGCAGGGTTATCAGTCAAAGCTTGAAGTCTGGACATGTTCATGTACACAATTAGCCCACCCAGCAGACGTGTATTGCTCCTGCACTCACTGCATTCACAATACCAACATCCGCGAACTTTCGCTAGAATTCATTGTGAAACTGCGTAGAAACTGTATGCTATTAACTATTCATATACGAACACAACAAAAAAAATTACAAATATTCAATGAAAAATCGACTAAAGCAAGTCTGATTTACCACTGTTTCAGACGAACAATGTTAATAAGTTTTAGTGTGTGACTTGGCCAGCAATGAAGTCCCATTGACTTACTGTGTAAAAGTGGACGTTACAGCTGAAGCTTCGTCGTGCAATATGAATATTCATTAATTGGAACAATCAACAGTGGAGAGGTAAAATCAAATTGGGCTCATGAATATAGCAAAACTGGATGATCTCTGTCATTGTTCGTGGGTGCTAGAGTGTATGTCAAAGGAGGACTACATATTCCACACCTGCTATGAAGGTTAGTACACAATGTGCTATTAATTATTCATCATTAGTTAAGTCAGGCTATTGTATGCATAAAACATCATACAAAATTTGTTTGCAGCTCTTACTCCAGTGATACAGTGTGTAGCATGCTCAGCACATAAAAGAGCTCCATGTTTTCTCCAGCAAAGCAAAACAAGGTTTTATATGAAATGGATTTAAACCCAACTTGTTATCAAATTCACAGCCCCTGGACCTTTTGCAGCCCTGGATGTGCACATCAATGGCCTACAGAGCACTGGCAGTGATAAATATTTATATAAGAAACCTACTTGAATTCTGACTACAGGAATAATTAAAGTATTAACTCAAGTACAGTACATATAAAAGGGGTCCATAGTCCACAATATTTGGGAACCTCTGGTCAATAAGTTGTACATATCAGTCCTGTTAGCCTACGTTACAGCTCAAATTTTTGTATAATTTTGTGATTTATGAGTAAGTGCGGTGTCTATATAATTTTTGTTAAATTTTTTCACTTCTCATGGATTAATCAAGACAATCAAGGGTTTTAGTACAGCATCGTTACTTTCTAAAATTTACGCTCAGTAGGTGAATTGCACTTTTTTAAAGGAAATAGTTCAGTGTCTTAAAACTTTTAGTTTGTGATTTCTTGGCAAAAGGTACCGTACTAGTATTGGTCTTGTAAAACCTGATAGAGTTTGAGTATTTCATTTTCATAGAGGGGCCGGAGCTTCCCCACCCCTAACAAAAAAAAGGAAAAAATATCTTAATTGAGTACATAGCTACAGATTATCTGACATATCCAAAAATCTGTATTGTACTAGCAACAGTTTACACATTGTAGGTTTGCAGGTTTGGGGCCAGTAGTGTAGAGTTGTGTGAAAAGGGAGGGGGGGGACGGGTGGTGGGGGAATAATGGGTCCTTGAGGCAAAATTGTGTGAAAGAGTGAAAGTCAATGGGAGCATTTCCAAAAGTGGGGAGTATATCCACCTCATCCTCCCTGGGATTTCCGCCTATGTTTGGGGCAACCAGAAAATTGAAATTGATGATTGCACTTTGATTGACATATTAGCAGTGGTTAAGTGTAGACATGTATTAAAATAAGCCTCTCTGATTGGACACCTCACATGTAGTGATGATACTTCAGTGAAATATTGAAATCAAATAGCATTGCCTTCATTCCAAAGTACAGTAGTATGGAGTAGCCATCTCAAAAACTCCCCAAGCAGTGGCAGACAGAGTGCTCAGATTACACTAAATAGTGACTTTACATTTAAATCACACACTCTGTCTTGAGCAGGTTTGGCCTTGGGCAATTAGGCTTACTATTGGCTTTTTGTCTAGGAGGTGCCAGAGAGGAGGGGCTGGCCTATGGGTAAAAATAGTTTGGAGACTTTCAGCTGTCTGGAGTGAGGAAATTTGACCTTTTCATACATTCACTGTAAAACATATACCTGTCTATGTGTCACTTAAGTAACAGCTCAAAACTTCATGGTGTGCAGATTTCAGTTGATCAAATTTTAATTCAATTTTTACTAACGTGTAATCATGGAAAAAACTTAATTAGAACCTCCATGGCATTGAATTTCTCTTTCCTTTTTTCTACAATTTTTACTCAAATTGCTTTGTATTGAGAGAAATCCTTTCTAGGAAAGTGTTATATCTCACATTCCTTAAACACAATATGATTTTCCTTTCCGAAAGTTGTCAGAATTTATTCCTGGAGAAATCCAATCCCGTAATCCATCACTTTTCATACACTCTCACACGTTCCACACCATTAACAAAAGTGAACACTTAATATGTAAGTATTTGTTGAGCAAAACATAATCAGATTCTCTGCTTCAGAAGGTATTGCAATGTGAAATTGTGAGTATTATGACAGCTTCAAATATCGGAATGTAATATGCAGTTTTTTTTTTCTTTTTGCTGTGGCAGATTGGAGTTTTGAATTTAAATTGCCAACCCTTAAAATGATGCATATGTGGCAGTTGAGCAATACAGAAATGACAAGATGGAGTCGGTGTGCCATATATCCATTTAGTGATAAAGCTGTTTGTCCAGTAGTTACTTGATATTCTCTTCTCCTTTAGGAGTGTTTTGGTGTTCTTTTTTTCTCTTTTGAATTGTTATTATCATTTCATTGTCAAACTCTTAGTATGAAGGTGGGAACTTCGGGTGAGCAAACTTAAAAAGGCAATAAGCAGTCGCCCCAAAATTTTCTTTGAAAAATCAGCAAACTCTTGCAAATCTCTTATTGCATTACAAGCACCTCTGAAGACGTTTTGAACATAACTATTACAAACAATAGGTAAAGCAAGGAGAAATTCTCCTTCAATTTCACAATTCACCAACAAAAATATTGTCACATGATCAAAATAGGCCAATCATCAGGCTCTGAGGCAGAAATTTCAGTTGTGGGTATCCAATTGAGAATAGTGGGTGTGCTAACATATTGGCCCAATATGATGCCGAAGGCATCATCACGATCGCGAAGCAATCACCTTCCTTGGCAGGAATTCAAGTGGGCCCTTGTGGGGGTTAAGGGGGCAAGTTTAGAATTTTGCATTTTAGAGGTTTCTGAGGGTAAAATACACGCTGTTTCAGCCTATTTTTGAGACTTCTTGGACCTGAAATATGAGTTTGACAATACAATTTCTGCCCCCTTCTGGTCTTCCGCCAAAATATTAGTCTTCCGACTCCGAGGCTGATGTTTACTAGAACAGGACATTAGGATTAGGGCTAGCTGCATTTTGTTCTTTTTTTTTGGGGGGGGGGGCATTCCAACCATGTGAAATACTTGGAAAATTAGAAATGGTGTGAGGTATCGTCTGTGCTACAAACTTACAAACCAAAAGTATCCAACCTCACGTACCCTTCCCTCAGTTTTGCCTAGCCATAGGCCTAATTGTAGCCAAGTATTAATCCTCAGCCTTTAGCTTTAACTTATAACCTTATACTGTAACTGTAAAACTAAATCTTGACTTGCAGTGTTACTGATTCTAAACAATGGCACCGTCTGCTAAACTGTAGTTCCAATAGCCGTAGTCTGTAGATCTACAGAGAACACAGCACTGGCTTCAAAGTCAAACAGAACTAACGTTACTGTGATGTGGTTCCCTATGTAGCATACTTGCTAAAGCATTCACCAAATAAACTTGATACATCTACAAAAAATGAAAAAAAAAATCAGCAACTTTTATCATCTATGATAATTGAGCAATTTCGTATGCTTCTAATATCCGGATATTGTTGTCCAAACATTCCAGCCTACGATCACTCTTTTGGTCCTTACAAGTTTCATTTCTACTGTAGTACACACTAAATATGGAGTGCCACAGTCTGAGGGTAGAAATATTCGATGTCAAACTTAAAGGCATCCAAAATTATCAAGAGTGACAAACATTTCATAAATTAATTATGAGGTATGTGTAAATCACTCTAACTAAGCCCCTCGTAATATTTTCGGAACCTTTACTTCAGTACTTTTCTTGCACGATCCTTTATTATCCACAAACACCCACACTAGCTCATACGCTATCCTAACGTATTTATATATGGAGATATATCGAACCTAAGCTAGTGTCATGTTTGTGTGAGAACAGTCTGATCCTACGGACAGACTACATTGTAAAATGTATGGTATCAAGCGCTCGCAGCATAACATGCAACACGGCAGGTACGTTGGAAGCAATAGCACTAACCACACAATTCAGTTGACAGGATTTTCGTATGGCAAGTACATCGAACGTAGTTAAAGTCAACGCATTACTGCATTGACTCGATATGTGCTGCTATCAGAATTCCGATGTACAAGAAGAGATGTGTATGCATGTTACTAGAATTGTGATTCGAACAAAATCACGCTAGTTGTCCCGCTGAAAACTAGGGAAGATGAAAAGGTCTTCCGGTTGGAGAAATGGTCGTCTCGGACGCGTTATTAATATGTATACTGGAAGCTTGGGAGAATTGGTGCACGGCTTCATGTATATTTTGAAAGCCGTGTACGAAAATATAGGCCGTCATTTTGGGAAACCGGCCGTGCAAAGGACGGCTGGACGGCTGGCTGCCTAAATCACTGCCAATCATGAACTAGAGTGACAGGGTACACTCACTCTGATTGGGGTGACTGCATACTGCCTTTTTTAAACTGTGCATATGCATATATAAAGTTGTCATCTTTAACCCCAAAGTGTGCATATCGTACAGGGGTGGGGGCAGGATCTCAGGATCTCATCAGAAAATGACAGAGACAGTTGCATAAGCTAAAAGAAATGGCACAAATTAGGTAAAAATCAAAAATTATGTCTGCGTAAGGAGTTGGCTTTGATTAGCCATGTTGCCAGACAAGAGCTAGACTGTAAGTCAAAGCCCATCAGACAGCCTGGATTGTTATAACCATACATAAGAACTAATTTCAGACTTGATTTCAGTTTTTCCTTTTTCTGGTAAGATCTAAGGCCTCATAACTTGAGGATTAATTACTGCCATTTGGCAATTTCATGAACACCTGTTCCTACTAGCCATGCTATTACTCTCAATTCTTGCTGCAGGTGTAACTGCCCAAAGAAACTGTCTGTCTGTCCATAATTACCGTCCCATCGTTTCTAAGCACTGATAATCTCTGCTGTATTTCATTTTAAGGCTGTATAATTATCTTTCCTTCATGGATGAGATTTACTTCTCTCACCAGAAAATTGTGCCCTGTCAATGATCCCTGTTGGTCCCTCACTTTTAATTAATGTTGGCACATGGTGCACCACAGACAGAAGGAGAGATTCATTTCAATCCCATTTGATCGCAATTGAAATTCAGCAGAAGAGGCAAGAAACATCCTGCTCCCAAGGCTAAATTTTCAATTTCCTAGTTGAACAAACACTGCCTGTGTTCAGAAGCGAAAAAAGGATTTGGCCCAACTGTTGCTCTGTAGTCCCTGATACTTTCTATTGATCTCTGTATCGCAGCTTTTTAATTAAGCTTAGCTCAGTCCTGAAGATACAGATTGATCATGTACACGTCACGAGTTGTCGTGTTTTTCACCTTGTCATTTTGAAGCAAGTGTACTACCTTCCTGTTGTTTACAAAGAGTAATATCCTGTTATCAGTTTCAAGAATTTGTTTTATGAAGGATTCAAAAGAATTTTCCCACAAGAGCAATTTTACCATGCCGATTACCTGCTACCGTACTTTGGCATTACTAGTGGTTCACTGGATGATGCCTCAAGTTCAATTTGCATTGAGAAAAGCTTATATATTCATTACTCAGTTCGTAACTAGGCCACTCAGCACAGCTGTAGGAAGCACTCTACCGGAAGAAAGTTAACAAGACTAAACTTTCGAAGTACAACCTTGCTAGCATTTTGGAATGAAGTGTCAAATATGAACCTGTGTAGTCACCTGTAAAGATTTCAACATCATAATTGGGCCATTTTCATTCATGTGCATGATTGAGAAATGTAGGAAATTGACACTTATGAAGGAACATTCCAGTTCAATTCTTTTCTAAGGAAAAAATGTCTCACCATGATAATACTTAAAATTTATGGCATTTTGTGGTGATATGTAGCTGAGGGATGTGGGGCTGGAGGGTGTGAGCCCTGCCCTGCACAAGCTAGACTCCCCCCTCCCCTAGAAAATCAAGAATGAAAAATGTATGTAAATATATGATTCCATGTTTGATGCCCCTACCCCATGAAATGGTGGAACACCCCAGAACCCCCCCCCCCCACACACACACACACAAATTGTTCTGGGTACACTGCGAGCAGTTTCAGGAACATTAAGGGGCAAATGCAGTTGACCACAGCAATAAAAACTAGAATACCCATAATAGACATCATTCATTCTAATCATGTGAAAGTATTCGTGTTCTAAATGTTTTATAGTTCATGCAAGCATGGAAGTAATGGAAGACAGCACCTTGGCTTCAAACACAAGTTCACAAGTTCTTAAAAATCATGAATGATACTTGTGCTTTTCAGGGGGAATTTAAAATATAATTCATGTTGGGAGTGGGGAGGGGGACAACTGCTAATACCCTTAACAAGTCCATAAGCATTTACCCCAACCATATCTTTCATGATGTTTGATACAGAGGTTGCGGCATACCAACATAAACCAGGGAGTTACCTAATGTACACCAACTGGTAATTGAAAAGAATTGTCACATATTCAGAAACAGTCATACATGATGGTAGCATGCTTGTGTACATGTGAATTGAGACTGGGTGACTGAATTTGCCCTTAAAAAGTTAATTTGATAATTTCCCTCCATAACTTATATGTGGTCTACTTCATTGGTGTCAACTACCTACTGATGGAATGACACATACAGTACCATACAGTAGGTGTATGAACCAGAGGCAAGGGGGTGCATCCTCACTGGAGTTGTGGCACATCCAACTCCTCTAACAGATTATTATCAATTCAGAACTCTGGAAAAAGTAAAAATGTTCCCCAAGACAGGATTCAGTACAGGTGCAAAAATGGCTTAGCCCTCACATTAAACCGACCTCAGCCCACCCCACCCAACTCTTCCCAGCCTGAAAATGAAATGACTAGAAAATTCTAACAAAGATCAGTATGGTATGTGATATTAAACTCAAATTGCAGTCACTCCCAGGATACATGGGTATGCTAACACAGGAAAAGATTGTTTAAATTATGTGACATAGTAAAAACACAGTGCATTTGTGCAATATACCTCCTCAGTTTTACTTAGAAATACCTAGGACTGGACAGTTAAGATCCCAGGATGACATACATACAAGACAGCTAAACTGTTAAGAGGAAATTGATCGGACTTAATCTACTACTAGGAAAATGCATCTAGCTCGATACATCTTGCAGTTGCAGGCAGAAATATAAATGGAAGTTTTCAATGTAACTTGCCCTTTAATGTAACAGTTATGTACAGTGCAAGTAAGTAGTAACCACTGGCCACTGCCACACTGTTGTGCAATTGTTTGTCACCTGCGTGGAAAAGAATCTGTTTTGGCGATTTAACAAATGACCTTTGATGATGGGGTTGGTAACATGGTAATATCCCACTACTAAGAACAAAGGTAATGTGAGGTTGAAAAACAACCTTTTTTAGTGGAGTCAGTCCAGCATGTGGGCAGCTGGTATTAATGCCCTTTTAAAATAATGATTTGAAACATGTGAGCATTTTATTCCAATTTAGGTTTCTGTGAGTTAATCTGTATTCATAGGTATATTTCAACTTCTTCTATGCTCCTCTTCTCTTGGCCCTCAACTTCTTACATTTGTACTGGACCTGATTTCCTCCGGGAGCTCAGCTGATTGCCTGTAATTATCATATTGAGCAGATTCTCTTCTCAGCTGGGCACTCTTGTCAAGGACACCTTAAAAATTCATATCAACCTTGTTTTATATCTTGAAAAAAGTTCCTCTCTTATTTATGCTATGATTGCTACATCTGGTCTATTCATCAGCATTGTACCATCTGATGCAAGGGGTCACTGAAAGATTGGTCATCAGTAATAGATTGTGATGTTTAATTCAAATTTTCAAGGAATGGCTTTGCCTTCTGTAATTTGAAGTTTGGATAAATTTCATCTATTGTGCACGTTGCTTCCAATGATCAAATCTGCTAGACTTAAGTCAATAGCATTCTTTAATGATTATCTCATGCATACAGAAGGAGGATGGGAACTGGCTAGTAAAACAATACAGTAGTAGCACTAGTGCTAAGTTAACAGGCACTCCATTTAGCATTGGACCAGTTTTTAATACTCCCAGTTCCCATCATGCATTGTAATCAATAAAGTCTGCTATGTAGATACAACCATCAGAAGTCCTTCAATCTTATTTTTGAATATAAAAAAGATAAACTTCTTTTATATTTACTTTTAATAGTAGTATTTTTTGTTACTGGTATATCCTAAATTACATCTTCACAGTGCTGTCTTTTGAAACCTGTAATAACACTGTAAGTAATGGGAGATTACATTAAATTGGACTTACCATGCCATTACAACAGTGTAAAGAAATTACAGTGACTTGCCAGTTCCCATTTAGACTGTTCCTTCTTCCAGATTCTTGTCTCCTCCAGTAGCCGATCCCACCTAACCCTCTCTGGCAACTTTCAAATCCTTTTTTCATTGCGGAAATGCTTCTTCAAAAGTTTTTTGATTGGTGCCTGCTATGAAATAATAAAGCATGTACTGATTTGGTAAAATTTGAAAAACGCAATCTTTTTCGTTCCTTCTTACTCCCCCTATTACCACTACTGGACAGCCCCATCTACATGTAGAAAAGAATTTGAAAAAGGCATTTATGTGTAAAAATTTTTTAAAATGGTTTTTGAATATCAATGGAATAAGAAGAATGTACATACACTCTTAAAACCCTATTTATGGCATTCATGTTTGTTGATGTACATTTCAGTTGGAAATGACATTAACAGTACTTTGTTATTTTACACAGGAAACATTAAACTGAATGTATAAAACAGTGGTACATGGACAGAACCATACTCTGCCAATATAAATGCCAATGGCTCTTGTCATGGTAGTAACTGGAAAAAAAGTGAAATTGATCATCTTTAATAAAGCCTGGCATCAGCAATGTATCAGTTACTGATTTTTATGCTTCAAGCAATATGGTAAATTGCATAAATTTGTCAAAATTTAGTAGTAGTTGAAGCATTTTGTAGCAGAAAGCAGCCATCTGTAAATCTGCAGTACATTGTGTACATAGTGCAAATTTCATCCATGTTGTTAGCATCCCTTTCAACTCAGAAATGAGTGGGATAAACAGTGGTAAAAAAATTGTGAGATACTGGGGATAGGAAAAAAAAGGGAGTGGGGGGCAAAACTTTAAGGAGAATTTACTACAAGAAATTTTGAATTCAGCAAGAGCATCTGAATGATGGGGGAAGGGGAGGAAGTGGAGGGAATATATTCTCCCCAACCCTGAGGATTTCTGTTCATGATGTCATGATGAAAGATTAAATGAAACCTTAGATGATTTCATGTTCATATGAGCTACAAAGTACACACCCATAATTGACATTTATGACTGTTGCAGTGCACAGTGACTGTAGCTGTACATTGTATTACTGTATAAGTCTATGAACAGACTAAGGTACTCTCTGAGTGTTTATATAGAAACCGTTCTTAATGGTTTCTCATCTCAGTACAGTGTATATTTAATTTTTACAATGGAAATGACCTTATCAGTCCAGGAAATTCACAGTTCCCAGATAAAATCAGTTTCTCCCTAAAAGGAGAAATTTAAAGTACCATCTTGAAATTCGCCCACAATGCCACACTGTTTGGACAATACAAAACAAAGGGTCAATTTTTTCAAACCGCTCTGGAAAATTTGTATGTGGAAAGGACATGTTCATGCAGTAATTGGTAGTTCACTGTGCAGGGTTGAAAAAAATCTTGAAAAGAGGCAATGTGACCCTCATAGACATTGGAGTGGTCTCTCTGCATGCACAATTATAAGAGTTTATTTTGCTTGGCATAGACTTGATAGTGTAAATGTTTGCCTTGCATGTGGTAACAGTAAGTACAAGTGTTGTATGCGTAAAGTTACAGTTCTTAACAAATACCAAGGAAGCATGAAATTTATTTTCAGGATAAGGACACAAGAGCTGCTAGCGTGCTTGAATTAATGTAAGATAATTACTTACCAGTGCCAGTAACTACCAATGCCAATCTTCATCCAGCATACACACTACAGTATGCAGCTGTTTATTCATTCTAGCCACCTTGCATCATGACACTCTGCATGTATGTAAATAATTAAGAAATAACTGTTTTGTTTGAAAGCAACCTGGCGATGTTTATTCATGATGCCTTCTGAATAGACTTCCCCCACTTCGGGAGAAAATGGTTTTCTCTTGAAATGGAGAATCTCCTGGACTGTATATTGAACCAGCCCTTTCTTCATTCTTTCTTGCTTGATCTTAAGTTTTGTGTAACTATGCTCAGCTCCCTCCCCTCCCCTCTCCCCTCACCCCCATTACCCTCAAGGTTTATGTCTCTGATAAATTGAAGTGTTTCATCATTCAGTTGAAAGCATGCATGGAACAAAATTACCACAAACTGTTGCTGGCAGTTAAGTAAACTCCAGTTCTGTAGATCAATGTACAGCTGGTTGTTGTCATATTATGTGGATGTTATTCATTTTAAAATCATTCTTCTCAGACATGTGCCTTCTAGAGGAGATGAGATTGTCATCTGCAAAGTCTAGCAAAAAACATCTATACATGTGTGACTTTCCCGTATGATGAGTATGAATATCAGAATTTCACAACTTGTTAGCCAAACTGTTACAGAGATCATGAAAGACTGTGAGCCTTTCAAACGAAAAGTCTGGGTGTGTAACTTAATAGCAGATCGAGGCAAACATATGAAGTTAGTGTCATTCATATCATCAAAAATGTTTTCTTTACAGGGCTTTAAATGTAAATTGACAGCATGCAAGTAAAATGCTATACTACTACATCCCAATGGATGGCTCGCATGAAACCCAACCCTGATGATGGCTAAAGTGCACTACCCAGACTAAATATATTACATTTCAGGCTTCAAAGTGATCCTATATTTCCTATAATTTCCTATAAATTCCCCAAAACCCTATATATTCCTATATTTGTATGATTTGGGGCTTGTTTTACTATATTCTCCTATATTTTTCTTATCTTACCAAAAAACTTTTCTTTTATATCCATGGTGTTTGGGGTGAAATTTTCAGATGTATTCTTGTTCCAAGATAGCAGTCGTAGACTCAGAGTGGCTTAGTCAGACAGGTAGCAGTGTATAGTGCCAAGGATCCTAATTAGATGCAAGTACACTAAGACCAATTAGAGGATTAACAAACATTCTCATATGAAACTGCATAGGGCACTAGTAAACACTTATTTCACCACCCATAAATGTTCCACTCTCATACCTGTGATTTTAAGTACTCTATGATTTCATCTCTTTGAGGGAATTGTAGTGGTATTGTCAAGGGGTGGATGAGAGTCCTTTGCCTGGTATCCCCTGTAGTCATGAAGTCCTCCACATTTTAAAACCCTTACCTACGCTTTGCATGCACAGGTAGCTGGTCAGTGATACAGTATAACTAATTCTTTAATTCAAAATATTGTAGTACAGTGGTTTGAAATACCAATATTTTCCATGGCATCTACCATCTTTCCTCAAACTGAGTTAGCCATTAGATCAGTTGATTGTTCAAAGTGTTGTACAATTACAATTCTCCCCTAAAGAAAGAGAACTTAGTGCTTTGAGAAAATTAAAGAGTCTCACTGTTATGGTTACAAGTTTACAATGTGCAGATCTCTAAGGAGGTTTTCCCTAAACTCACAAGAAGCCCTATGGCAGGTCTCTGGATGCCACATCAATTTATCCAACAGACGAAAGTGGAAATCTAATCCATGTATGGCAGACCTGCCAACCGTTCCGATTTAATCGGAACCGTTCCGATTTTTGAGTCCGTACATAGCAAAAAATCGGAACGTTCCGATTTCTAGCACCCACCCCAAAATAGTACTAGAAATATCCTTGCAACATAATTATTTAAAACGCATGTCACGCACCTCATTAATGATTCCGTGGATCGAACTTGTATGGGCTTTACGTGTACATATATGTAAACACTATGACCAAGACTTCAGCATTATGTATGCGACATCCGGCGTGCACGCTAAAATGTCTCAGGATATGGGCACTCTGACAGTACATATCCGTAACGATCGTTGTTGTTAATGCTTTACAAAGCACCACAGCTGCGCCTACGGACCGACCGCGAAGTCCGTGTAGCACCTGCGGTGGTACGTACGTATACGGTATATACGCAATACATAGTGCATGTTTGTTTGATAACCAGTGGGACTAATCGCAATGCTGTTGTTTGAGATTAAGAAGGATGAAAAAGAATATTTGAAGATTGAACAAAGTACTTATGACAGTGTTCAATTTTGAACGGAAGACCAGCAACGAAGTTTTTGAGTATTAAACTTTGGGACAGTAAGCTGCGAGCCTGCAGGCGTTTTTCGGTACCATAGTTCGCTGTATCATACTAACGGTAATGTAGCGAAAGTGCGGCATAGCCAAATAGCACATTTGTGCAGTCTAGCCTAGGCCTACTGTAGGCTAGGCTAGGCCTGAACTTATCGGTTACGTTGAGGTCTAACTTTTGAACTACGAAAGTCGCGGAGATTATGAAATAGGTGGGAATTTTTTATATGATTTTTTTTCTGAATACATTGCATAAACCCCGCCAAGAATCATTGACATAGGCCAAGGCCTAAACGAAGTTTGTGTTAGGCTAGGCCTAGCCTAAGCGTGTAACATGACAAACATTACCATGCAGCCTAGCCTGCCCAGCCTAACAGTAACAAGTAACAAGATCTGAAAGTTTTATTTTGTGCACTTATAATGCAAAAAGGGATGTAATCAGCACTGCTGGGAACTAGTTCAAAGTTCAATTTGCTTGCATTATAGACCAGGCTAACAAAACCTTAGACTTATCACTGTGATGGGGTGTGTTGATTTTTGCATTTTTGTTTAGGCTACAGTTACAGCAGACCACAGGCGTTCGAAAGTACATATACTGCACACTATATATATATATATAATAAGACAAGGTAGGTCATTTCTCACAATATGTAATGACATGGAGATCAGAGCATGTGTGTACAAACTGTATGGCGGCCGAGTTCCCCCATGCGATCACAGCTGTTTCGGGGAGTGAGCACTCTAGTTTCTATATCCTACTCTATGGACTGGGCCTACTCCTTGTCATTACATATTGTGAGAAATGACCTACCTTGTCTTATTATATATATATATAGTGTGTAGTATATGTACTTTCGAACGCCTGTGCAGCAGACCTACCAATCATCCAAATTTTTAAAATGCAGCCTAAAAAATTTGTAATTTTGCCTGTTTAAAAATTTGATACATATTCCTTAAATATGCCACCATTTTGAATCTAGGCCTAGGAGTATTTAAACTTCAAAAAATTTCCAAAGGGGAGGGGGACACCCCCTCCCCTGAGACCCCACCCCCAGGCCGGCGGATTCTCCAAAATTGCGCCACTGTGTTCCTATTTCCAGTTTTCAAATGTTGGCAGGTCTGGTATGGGATCTGGTGCTGCAGTGCCCGTCATTGGTGGCAAGTTGCCCTTTCCCTAATTTCGTCATGTAACTTCCTCAAGTGAGATTTTAGATTTTAAGTATGTTAATGCACAGAGTTTTGCACACTGTAGGCATCTTGACATATGTGGATTACACTGTTCTGCCAAGTTGTACAGATTCAAAGTGAGCAGTGGCATTTTTAGGGGGAGGAACCATTGGGCCATGCCCTCTCTCCTTCACTGATGCTGATTTTTTTCTTTAATTTAGTAATCTAAAATATGTTTATTTTTGAAAATAAATTTTACTTCAAAAAGATAATAAATGTAGTACCAGATTGCATGGAAGTCTCCCAATCATTCAAAAAATTTCCAAAGGTCACCCCCTCCCCCATGCTGGCAGTCACAGAATAAACTGCATGACCCCCCATGAGACAGTCCTGGCTATACCACTGGAAAGTTAAGTTTGAAGGTATTCATAGCAACCATACAGTTGTCAGTTGACCTATGATCTTACTGTCATCACTCACATGTCACACTAATTATCAAGATTGACTAGCAATAGCAAAATGTTGTATTAAGAGACCATTTCTTGTTTTTTAAGCAGCAAAAAATTTAAAAATTTCCTCACCACAACCCCATTATTATTGGAGCTGAGGTGAATTCTGTCTAGGACATTAATTAGCAACAGTTCATTGTCCACATTAACTACCCACCCATTCAAAGCACCATCATGGTCTCATTTCGTGTTCTCAACTTCTAATATCGCCATAGTAATATTTATGGATAATTTATTCCTGGGTCAAAATATGCAAATACATCACTGTCAGGGGTTTTATGATTTCCCTTCCAATTTGTTTAGGTGGTTTTCGTAATTCCATGTTGATGGTACAACCACACTCTTCTGCCATATGGCCCACACATGTGATACTGTTAATCACATTTGTATAATTTAAACAGTATAGTTTATTTAGTTTCCTAAGGTATTGTGATTCCCCCATCCACAAGTTTGAGGAATTTTGAAGCTAATTAAAACTGCTAGTGTGTGACATCCCTGTATTTACTCAATATTTTCCTTGAAAAATCCTATAAAACCCTATATTCATCAGTATCCTTCCTATAAAATCTCCTATATTTCTGTGATGGACCACTTTGAAGCCTGCCTCCAGTGACCTTTACTCTTTCAAAACAATTTTTGTTTTGTCTTACTCTAGCTGTCATTAAATGGTATTGGGAAAAAAGCAACACATACATGTACATATCTACATCTTTACAGGCTTGTATCCTACTTACACCTTGCTTCATCTAGCATACTTCATTTCACAAACATATACTCTAAAAACATCCTGGTTAAATTTAACTAGTATCAGGGTCAATAATTTTCCATAATTTCCTTGTTAAAGTAATCAGGAAATCCGGGTCAAAATTAACATTTTCCTGGTTAAATTTAACCAAGATTTCTTTTTTACTTTTAACCAGGAAATGTATGGAAAATTATCGACCCCATCCTGGTTAAATTAACCAGGATTTAACCAGGATGTTTTTAGAGTGTACATGTGAGTATCATGATGTAATTGTTTCTGGCTGAAACCTCATCACTGAAACTGCCCTGTACATTTTAGCAGGCAGTTGATGTGTCATCTACATGTAGAATTTAGATGAAGACTTATGACTTTTCGTAGCCAGGGTTTTTGGCTTTTCTGTTGACACAAGAGACTAAGATAATTTGTCAATCCAAATGGGTAGGAAATGCCAAATGCACAGTTGTCATGTTATAAGTCAGTGTCACTCAGTGTTATGTAATGAGGAGCCTACTTCCCATAAACTACTGAAAAGTTTTGTTGAACATCCCCTGGGGTGTGCACATTTCAAGCAATCAGGATTGAACCATGATTTTTTTTTGTTTGACCAAGCATTACTGCATGTCCGTACTTCATTCATTACTACTGCTCTTGGTGGGGTGTACATCCCCATGTTAAGTTTACCACAATGTCTTTAATAGGCACAATAGTCACAGACTTTTATTTGGGTGCCTGTGACTCTCCTCATTAATCCAGTGGCAGGATGTTGTAAAATCATGGCTACTCGCCACTGTGCCATCTGATTACAGTTCCTACTAAGTAAAAGGCAATGGCTGTGAATGAATTGCCATGTAAACCATTTGCTAAAGAATACAGTGAAATAATCTAAAAATGCTTAAAGGTCAAAAGCAGTCGCCCCAAGCTTATTTTGAAACAATAGCTAAATGTCACAAATTTCTTCTTATTTGTCTTCCAAGTATCTTTCATAATATTTTAGGACATAAATATTGCATATTCAAGGTAAACCAAGCAGTTCCTCCTTGTAAATTTTACAATTCAGTGAGAAAAATACTGTCACATGATTTTCAAGAGCCATTCAAGAAATAGGATAGTCTACTATACAATTTTTCATTGGGGTGACTGCATTCTCCCGTTAAATGGTTTGTGCATTGGCATAGAAATTTTGCAAGTCAAAGCAAAATTTTACAAGTGCCAAATAAAGCCTGTATTTGAAATGTCAAACTGGCAATGCAGACCATTGTCAGCAGTGATGGCAGCTATTTGAGGTGTAACTTCAATAACATTACATAGCCAGTGCTCTGTGCAAACATTCTTGTGGACATTCATTGTCAACTTAAGCATCCAAAAGGTCTGACCAAGCATTCTCTGTTATAGTGAACTCATCCCTTTTTTCATGAGAATCCATAAATCCCAGCCAGACCTGCAGAGTTGGGATATGGAGTTTCCTTTGTCATAATTCCAAAATTCCTACATGCCAAAGAGCTCAGAGGGATATTTCATCAGATTCTGAAGGTATATTTGTCTTAAGATATATTTTGTGGGCATATACAGTAAACCAGCGCTTCTCAACCTTTTTTACCTCAAGGACCACTTTCACTCTCAGAATTTTTCTGAGGGCCACCTTACAAAAAGTTTATTCTTTTTTCTTAATTTTTTTTAGTTTTTGTCGGATCTCACGGCCCACCTGTGAGAGCTTGGTGGCCCACCAGTGGGCCGAGGCCCACCGGTTGAGAAGCACTGCAGTAAACCATGTGAATAGATTGGTGAAGGTCAAAATTTTGAAAATTCATTGAGTGATAATTTTTTAAGGAAAGATTCAAGCGATTAATTACCATTTTTCTTACTTTTTTGCCATACAAGTGTCAGTCTTTGAGCTACATTTTACTATGTTTCAGATTTTAAACCTTGGAAGGGGGGGGGGGGGGAGACCACCTTAGGTACTTGTGCTATCAGTGTTTGCCAGAGTTTGTGAAATCATGGAATTCTCAATTTGGCTGTGTACATACCACTGGTTGAGACACTCAGTACATTTATTCTCCATTCTGTTGTAGACTTTGTCGTACGTATTGTCCCATGTAATTCAAAAGTGATGTAAACAGAGGTCCCTTTGCTAATTTACCCCAGACTGACATGAAAACTAAGCAAGTGGAGGTGCTAGACCTTTCTGGACCCCTTTGCACTATTAACAACATTACTCCATCCCATTGCATTTCATCTGATGGTCAGGAGGAAACACAGTGAAGGATTTTTGGTATGCACCATTAGTTCATTTTAGTTCAATGGTTGACACTTGCATATTTCAGCCAGAAACTAGGCACCAAAATTGATTTGTCTTTACCCAGATGAGTCCAGTTTCTCTTGAGTATAACCCATGAAAATGTAATTCCCAGGTTACAGTACTTTTATGGAAGTTGAGGGAATTGTTCCTTTTGGTGATGCTGTTAGGTTGAATGAGTTCTTAAAAAGTTTAAAGTTTTTTGTGCAAATTATTAGACTGTCAAAATTTGCATAGCTAAAGTATACTCATTCCTGTTTGGCCTCAATCAATGGGTCAGTTATTTAATGGACTGATTACTGGATAGATTGATAAATCAATAATTCAATCAATTAGCCAATCATTTATTTAATCAATCACTTGACAGAACGATCAACTGGCCACTTGTCTTTTCACCACAAATATCATGAACTTGTATAGCAGACATTATCTGAAGTTGCAATGAACTTTCCACAGGCTGCATAGTAGACATTGGAGTTTCATTTTGTAGGCTAGAAAAAATTAGTTTGATGGCCATATAAATGTGGCCAACACAGCACACTTTGCCCATGCACAGTATAGGTCAGTGCCTTAAAACAAGCTCCACAGTGTGGCTTACAGTGGACTGTTTGATACCGATATGTCACCTCATCTGGTAAACTGCCTGTTTTATATTATATTACTAGCTGTAGTGTGCAGTGACACATTTTACGAAATGAGTCAATACAAAATCCATCCTGTTAAAAATTTACCTAGATAACTTCCCTGGCATTTAATACTAGGTCTGTTTAAAGCACTTTGTAAATTAGGAACTCTAAAACATTTCTTGCCCTAATTTGAAAGGCTTGTGAATTTTAAATAATTCATATTTTTAGGAGCCCATAAGTTTGTTTTAGAGTTTTCAGTTACATCGGTATTCATGCCAATTTCTCCCTTGTGAATACTGAGGATGTAGCAAGTGTTTGCTGTAACAAAGTTCACTTTATCATAAGGGAACTTCTACCCAGTGGGTCAATTTTTGTGTAATAGTATCATGCTATGTAGAACGAGTACTATTAAAAGTATTCAACTGAATGCAGTAATTAGGGCATGAATGAAGAGAAGAAGTTATGAAAGAACTTGACTACTTGTGCATTCTTTGAACTGTCTATTATTCTCTTTTTTGTATTCATATTTTGTACTATGCTTTAAGATTAATTGGTTTGTGCAACACATTTTGTTGCATGTTTAGTTAAAAATCTGTGGGGTACATGATTGCATGGTGGTGGCATGTTAAGCTGCAGTAACAGGGCAAATGCATGAGTCACCCCAGTGTTAGTAATTATACCCCATAATTCATGAATGGATTTTCTTAAACTGTGTGACGGTATTTTGTTTTTGACTTGTTAAATTAAAACTATTCCTTGGTTTACCTTTTATTTGCAGAATTTATGTTCTGAGATGTATAACATTCTCATAGGGAAAATTAGAAAAAAATACGAAAGATTTAGCTAATTTCACATATGAGTTTGGGGAAACTGCTTTAATACTCCCTGGAAGTAGTGTCATCAATATTTCATACTGTATGGCTCTGTGGTTCCTTTGGAGGGTCATGCTGATGGGAATGCCAGAATTTTATGGAATACATGCCGACCCAGGATACTTCATCAAACACTGCATGCTATGTTGCATTCATTTGTGTTTATTTGATTTTAATATTTATGTCAATAATTTGTGGTGTACTGTAAAAACTGAAAGCTTTTTTGGTGTTAGTTTAAGAAGGTATGGTAATTTTTACTTTGGCCTATACATTGCATGGATTCAAATTATTCTGGCTACAAGGGAGTGAATCCCTTAGATGGTCAGTTACATTATGATGTAAGTTTAAGCCTTAATAAAGTATATACTTGTAATGTTGTATTAACTGTCCTCAGAATGGTGGGTTTGCAAGCTTTTAATATAGTCCTCAAACATCTTCAAGTCACAGTTTACACATAGCCGTCATGTAGCAATCTACTTGTCGCTGAAAACTGTCACTGAAATCACTTCAGATCCAAGCAGTGGGCTTATACTTTTTACTTACTAATGATTCTTACCATAATTATGAATTTAGCAATTACAGTATTGCATAAACATGATGAGATAAAAACAAGTTGATTATTTTTGTTTTTGCTTTATTTATACAGGTTACTCACTGGCAAAGCCCCCATTTTCATGCCTACTTTCCCACTGCCAACTCATTCCCTGCTATTCTCGGCGACATGCTGTCAGGTGCCATCAGCTGCGTTGGTTTTTCATGGGTGAGTGTTGCCAATCTGACACACTAAGCTCTGCTTCCTTCCAGATTCCAAAGTTAGCATCGATTCTCAAGAGAATCGGTGCGGTGCTTCATTTTATGGTTCTTGGATGGGGATAATGATAGAAAATGCCTCTCGAGAAATTGTAGTCTACATCAGAAAAGGTTGAAACAGATTGCTGCTAACACTATAGATTCTAAAAAGGTATAAAAATCTAGACTGTAAGATTGTTGAAGGATATACAATTGGAGAGACACATTAACAAACAGTATGTTGTTAACTGTACAAGTTTACATTTGAGGGGCAGCTTGCAAATTGAAATGTAGAATCCTTGGAGCACTGAAGCTTTTTGAAACGTCTGTTTTGCTAGCAGAAATTGTAAACATGTATGCAGATGTTTGACAGATGAAAGCACATGTGCTGGTCAATAAATGTAACAACAGTCCACTTAAAAATGTAAGAGACATCATGGGGGCCCATCTCTATAGGATATGGAGTGATATTCGTCTTAAGTGCAGTTTGAAATAAAGATTTTATTGTCTTGGTTGTTAAGCAACAGTCTATGAGGTTGACTTCAGTCGTTGTTCAAACAGCTACGAAGGAGATAAAGGTATCTTGAGTTTACAAGATAAAATTATTCAGTAAAGGTCGCCTTGTTTTTAAGTGAATGAAGAGTACTGACACTAGCCGTAAGGTACATATGTAGTGTGAACAACTGGCAAAGTTAAGGATTAGCAGTCTCTTACCTCCTAACAACTACTGTTAAAGTGTGGCTAAAAAGTTGCTTCCAGAACCATACTGATAGTCTAAAAGCACTGTTAAATCATTTTGAATCATCTATAGTGGATGAATATTTATATGGCCTTGTCCTGGTTTTTGGTTGCGATGATAAGAGAAACCAATGCATTCGTGATGGCGTGTGTGTGTATGTATGTGTGTGTGTTCGTGTGTGTATGTGTGCGTGTGTGTATGTGTGTGTGTATGTGTGTTTGTGACACTTTGCTCGTTAACACGATATCTCAAGAAGGGAAACTCTGACGGTTCTCAAACTTGGTACATAGATGCCCCATATTAAGAGGAAGAACCCTATTGTTTTTGGTGGGGGTCAAAGGTCATCTGGGGTCACCAGAGGTCAAACTCTGAAAACTTTGTTAACACGATATCTCAAGATAGGAAGCTTGGATAAATTTCATACTTAGTATGTAGATGCGTTATGGTAAGAGGAAGAACCTATTGTTTTTGATGGAGGTCAAAGGTCATCTGGGGTCACCAGGGGTCGAACGCTGAAAACCTTGTTAACACGAAATCTCAAGATAGGAAGGTTGGATAAATTTCATACGTAGTATGTAGATGTGTTATGGTGAGAGGAAGAACCCTATCGTTTTTGGTGGAGGTCAAAGGTCATTTGGGGTCACCAGGGGTCAAATCTTGAAAACCTTGTAAATGTGATATCTCAAGCTGAAAAGCTTGGATTGATTTCATACTTAGTATGTAGATGCTTAATGGTAAGGCAATGAACCCTATCATTTGTGGTGGAGGTCAAAGGTCATCTGGGTTCATCAGGGGTCAAACACTGAAAAACTTATTAGCACGATATCTCCAGATAGGAAGCTTGGATAGATTTCATACGTGGTTTGTGGATGCATTATGATGAGAAGATTTTTGGTGGAGGTCAAAGGTCATCTGGGGTCACTGGGGGTCAAACACTGAAAACCTTGTTAACGCAATATCTCCAGGTAGGAAGCTTGAATGGATTTCATACTTAGTATGTGGATGCATTATGGTGCCAAGGTGAACAATTTTATTTTTGGTGGAGGTCAAAGGTCATTTGGGGGCACCGGGGGTCAAAAACTGAAAACCTTGTTAACACAATATCGCCAGGTAGGAAACTTGGATAGATTTTAAACATGGTATGTGGATGCATTATGATGAGAAGGTGAACCCTATCATTTCTGGTGGAGGTCAAAGGTCATCTGAGGTCACTGGGGGTCAAACACTGAAAACCTTGTTAATACGATATCTCCAGGTAGGAAGCTTGGATAGATTTCATACTCAGTATGTGGATGCATTATGGTGAAAAGATGAATGCTTTCGTTTTGGGTGGAGGTTAAAGGTCATCTGGGGTCACAGGGATCAAAAAGCAAAATTTCCCAAGAATTCCCAAGATCGTCTCATGGGTTCACCAGGAGTCAAAAAGCAAATTACCCCAAGAATTCCTAAGATCATCATCTCGAGTCATTAGCGGTCAAAATGCGAAATTTCCCAGGAATTCCCAAAATCAAATATGAACCTAAAATTATTTTCCAACATGTTAAGATAGCACCTGACCAGTGACTGAAAGATATGGGACATCATGGCATTATTTGGAATAGAACATATATCATCGAAACCTCAATGCATTTTTGCATTCTGGTTTTTTTTTTTTTTTTTAGTTTTTTTTAGTTTTTTTTTTAGCTTTAAGCTGTTCAGTGTTAATCTACAGAATTTCTGTTTAGTTCACTGATATGAAGCCCAGATGTTACAACTACACTAATGGAATAACCAAAGTTTTCTGTGGGAGTCAAGGGGTGTGGGCTGAGTGACACTCTCATGGGGTGAATGGCCACAGGAGCTAACAAAATAAAGGAGTGAATGGCCACAGTGCATGTGAAATTTAAGAAGTGACAGCAGTATTTTCTATAGACAGGAAAGCAAGTGAATATATTTAAAAATGTGAATGACATGGTTGCCATAATTTTAAGCTCAAGACTGCATATTTATGTAAACAAGCATGGTCAAACCATACCACAAGTGCGTCTTTGTGATCTGCATGGTTCCTACAGCACTGAAAAGTTATGAAAATGTCATGGAACTTTATCTTCTCTCATCAGGTCTGGGAAATTCAGGGAAGTTAGGAAAATTAATAGAAACAAAATCAAGAAATTTTACAGTTCTTTGAGGTGCAGGAACTTTGGGTTTGTGATGATGCCTATGTGATCACATGTTCACAGTGCCTATCTGTATACTCAATCGATGCACTATAATAGGGCCTACAGGTTTTAGGTTTCCTGTATCTCTTTAAACAGTATTCAAAAGAAGTCACAGACAACCTCATTCATTTGAAGTAATATGAGGCTGGAGGGGTTGAAACCCATTCTGGCAGAATATTAGCTATTTTTTCCTTTTTTTTTTTTTTTTTTTTTTTTGCAAAATATGCTGTTTTCAGGGCAAATGTTTTTGTGCACAGTAGCTTTTATTCAGGTAGAAGTGCACATGCATATCCCAGATGGTAGAAGGCTGATATGTTTATACTCATTGGTAAGGCAAATAGAGTGTTGCTATGCTTACATCAAATCAGTACTCCTTAAGGCTACTAATGTAAATTATCTATTCTTTCGTGGATGAGCAAACAAATCCTATTTTTTCAGTTGACATCATTTTGTGGTAAATTAGTTTTTAAAAGGAAGTAGCAACTTAAGCATGAACTTTAAAGGGAAAATGCAGTCCCCTCAAACTGAATTAATGTACCCTGTCATACCAATTCAGGAATGACTCCTATCAATCATGTGACAATATTTTTGTTACTTTTATGTTAACAGTTCAGGAGAATCTACTTTTCTCCCGATCGGGGGAAAAATTGGTCATGGGCGCCGCCATTTTACCCACAATTCCACGCATTTTTTTGTGTACATTGCTAATGGCGAATGGGTTTTGGAACACCCTTGCAAAAGTTGTCGGTCTAATGTAATGGAATTAAATGTATATTCGGAAGGTTTATTGTCATAGCTACAGAAAAGCCATGTCCTAATCAGTGGTTCACCACGCCTTTTTGGAGTTTTTGAGTGGTTTTCATTCTTGCTTAACCTTGTCTTTGTTAGGCTGGCAAGCCTATACAATGTCTTGCATAAGTTTTCCCCCGTTCAGGACTGGTTAAGTTCATGCAGAATAACTCCTTGGTTTACCTTCAATATTTAATGTTTTATACAGAAACATAATGAAAGATACTTAATTGTGAATGAAGTAAGAGGAGATTTTTGAGATTTAGCAGATTTTGAAAATAAACTTGAGGCAACTACTTTCTCCTTTAAGAAAACAACATTGCGCTTGTAGCAGTTTTTGGATGGAGCCTCTTTTGAGTACCTTTCACAAGCAGTTGTATAAAAAGTCACAATATTCCTCTTGATATGGCTTACCCTAATGGATACTTTATTTCACATAACCTGGACAGCAGACTACCAGAAATAGGTACAAAGTAGCTTGAGGCTGTAATATGATCAGCTTGAATCAAACACTCCTACTTTTCTAGGAAATGACACGATGCCTCCTTTTTGTCGAGAATTTGCAAATTTGTAACATTTCATACAGTTTGTTGTACCACTCCTGAGGGCAAACAAGTACAGTATATTACGTTGCAATTGCACATGAAACAAATTTGATGATCATCAAAAGTGTGACCACAATTAAATGCCATCTCCTCTTTTTTAGATTATTTGTATATTTGAGGTGCACGCTACAATTTAATGGATTCAGTGAAGCATTAATAGAAGATATCATCTGTATCAGATATCTGATCTTTAACTGTATAATATTACCCTTTTATCTGGACTTAAAAACAGAACATTTCAGAGGACAACTACTGGGCATTAAAAAAAATTTATTCCTACTTGTAGAAGGTAAACTCTGTTCCTCCTTTGCCTCAGAATGAGTGCATGTGTACTGATAAAATCAGTCTAATTTGCTTATATGTCTTAAATGTGTGACAGTTCACCCCTCTGGTCTAGTTTAGAGACTTAGTTAAGGATACGAGTATAGAATTTTTTTTTTTTTGAGCAATGTGCGCATTCTTTGTCAGCTTTACTTGCTTTACAAATTTCATAATGTTGAACTATGCTGTCATGTGCACTTCAATCATTAGGAGACAATTGTAAAGAAAAATATCTAGATATGACCTGAAGAGCTAACACAGTACAAAGACATGGCTGGTCTACCGCCTTCTTTCCATTAAACCATTTTATAATATAACCATAACACTTGAGTTCTTGCCACTATAATTAGTAATCTGAGCCTGTTTTAAACAGCTATTATACTCCTTGAAACAGCTTTCTGATGTAGTATAAAAGCCAATAAAGTTTAAGCCAGGTACTTTGCCAGACTTATTGCATTGAAGGTTTTCTGCTAGAGTTCCTAAGATGGCAATTAAATCTTATCCTGTTTGCATCCACTTTGCAAGTTTTTGGACTGAAATTCTCCTCACATTCTCTGTCGATAACAATCAGCGTTGGAAAACTTAGACAAGAAACGTAGACCTGTAGCAAAAGGGATTGGATTGTGACTAAACCTTATAATCAATATCGCTTCTAACAAGAAAGTGGCGAGTGGGAAACAAATACCTGGATCATTTTTCACTCAGCTGGGCCCAGAATTTGTACAATTTGCCATTCTAAACCGAAATTCCTTCACGCCTTCACTACCCTAAGGGTATCCATCTGGATATGCATACTAATTAGGGGTGCACTTCCCTATACCGAACCAAGTTTGCATAATGAAATTGAGTCAATTCTTTAAGCTTGTGTGTGGAGTAATAGGATTTATCGGCCTTGAGCAAGCAACTTATCCTCCATCGATGGGAAATCCGAGTGAGGCTAAGAACAAGGATATGCATAAACTCTTGTGACATGTCGCGTGTGTCGCTTTGTTTCAACATTTCTGCTGCAGATAGGAGGAAAGAATTTAAGGGTGTAAAATTAAAAGATTAATCTCAAGGGTAACACACTACTGTTTTAAGAATTTCATTACATGCATTAGGGAAACAGAATTTTATTTAATTTGAGATTCCTTCCCAGTTAATCTTTTTATAGCAAACAGACCTATAAACACCCTTAGGCAATCAAGAAGGGGAACTTGTTATGAAATATGTTCTCTGGAGATGTGTAAAATGAAGGCCGAAAGAGCAAGGGTTCAAACATTCCTTCGACCTGTGCACAATAATAAAACTCTGAGGAAGTGAAATTATTCTGGTGATGTACCTAGTTCATGTTGTTGTGTTCTGGTTTTTGGTTTCAATGAAAAGAGAAAGCTATGTTCATGGTGGTATGTGTATGCTATGTGTGTATGTGTGTTTGTGATGCTTAGCATGTTAACACAATATCTTAAGAAGGGAAACTCCAACAGTTTTCATACTTAGCATGTAGATGTAAATGCCAAGAGGAAGGACCGTACTGCTTAGGTGAAGGTCAAAGGTGATCAAGTGTCATGGGAGGTCAAACTCAGAAAAATTTGTTAGCATGATATCTCAAGATAGGAAGCATGGATACTCATCACACCTAGCATGAAGATGCATTACATCAAGAAGAAGGACCCTGTTTTTTGTTGAAGGTCTAAAGTCATCTAGGTTCATCAGAGGTCAAACTATGAAAACCTTGTTAACAAGATATTTCAAGCAAGGAAGTATGGAAACTCTTTATACATAGTGTGTAGATGCATTATATAAACCCTATTGCTTTTGTAGAGGTCAAAGATCAGCTGTTTTAACCCACCCAAGCCTACTGGGATGGCAGCTCTGATATTTTCACATAAAACTATGAGTTAGGCCAGAATTGGTCTGCTATATGAGGCCTGGAACTACTTTTATAAAGAATGTAACATCAGTGGTCTTAGAATGTTGATTACTTTTGAATTAAAATTTAACTGTTCATAAAACAACATTTGTGAGGTAACTTTTGACCTGAAGGAATAGTCTCTCACCTCAAATAACAGCAGGTGTTGTGTTCCACAAATTTATGCAGAAATTTGGTGAAGTCACTATTAAACCATGTACAAAGAGTAGAGTATACATGCCTTTTTACTAGTTACTCCTTTTAAATGCAGGAAAATGTATGAAAGAGGAATTATCTGTACAGTACAGTTACTGTAAGGGTAATATTTTTGGTACAGTCCCAGTAATGGTGAGCACCTAAATATTAAAGGATATGTTTTAAACTAGTAATGTATGCTCTATTGTAAATAGTTACATATATCTTATGTATTTAGTAAATTTCTCTAAATTCCCATTTGGAATGCTTGTTAGCATAGCAGTAACTCTATATGGCTTGTTAGCCTAGCAGTGATATTATATGTGGGGGACGGAGGTGGGGCAGTAAAACCCTTGTCAAGATTCTTCGCTTTTTAAGGAAATTTTCAGGACAGTCACTTTCTCCCCCCCCCCTGCCCACCCTCCCCCCACTCTCCTGTTGTGAAATTTATTCCCACACATCTATACTCATAGAGGGCATCCTCTCATCATTTTTACCAGTCAAGGATGCATGGATGAGTTTACTGCCAGATTATGAGGAAAATCTGAAGTCTAATTTTGCTTATTTTTTGAAAATGCCTTGAGTCAGATTCAGTTTAAGTCATTCAACTCCCTAGCTGCCCTTGGCAAGCAATTCACACCTGATTTGGCATATATTTATCTTCTGTACTACACGGGAGATTTCTTTCAGCAAAATAAACCTTATAGGACACTCCTGGCTCATTGCACATTAATAGCGTCAACCCAATGATGATTTTGCTAGCCAAGAAGTTTACATACCCATCATGGATCACGTCATGCATTAATAGAGGAATGAGCATATCAATTTCTATGTGGTCTTTTTCATATTGTTCATGTGTCACTGTTCATGTTTCATGTGTGAATCAAAGGATGAACATAGTCATTAATTGTGACATGTCAAACAGCATTCAAAACAGAGTGTAGGCCCTGTCTCATTGTGTAAATCCATCTCATATGGATGATCACAGAGGTAGTTTGTGTACTTTGTACCACTACTGCTTGTGTTTTGGTGGGATCCAACTGCTAAAACGACAAAAACAAAGAATAATGGATGCAAACTTATGACTGAATGGAGGAAAACACTGACATCTTACAAAGTATTAATGTGGGGTGAATTTGTCATTACTTTATGATCATTGGAACTTTTCTGGTGAGCTCCGAGTCACATACCTTTATGAAAGTGCATGGCAGCCATACACATACAAATAAACATGTAACTACTGAATACCACGAAGTGACATTCATGTCATGTGAACTGTGACATGTGAACAGATGAACTTCTGTGAAAAGCTAGACTAAGGTGTTTTATAGTCAGGTAAGTTTTACACCTCTTCATACTAAGGTGACCATTTTCAAATTTCCAAAAAGGAGGACATGCAATCTTCAGCTATGTCAGGTCACTGCTACACACAAAGAGTTGTGTACCCAGAAGAGCCAAATAGCCACAAGGCTACACATTGTAAGTTTTAATTAGTTAATCAAGTTTATTGGATGCATACCTTGCTCTTCCAGACCAATCACAGACACAGGCTTCAAAGTGATCCTATATTTCTTACAATTTCCTATAAATTTCAAAAAATTCTATATTTCCTATATTTTTATGAATTTAGACTTGTTTTCCTATATTCTCCTGTATTTTTCTGATCTTGTCAAAAAGAAGTTTTTCTTTTATATGGTGTTTTGGGGTGAAAATTTCAGATGGATTCTTTTTCCAAGATACTTTTGTAGACTCAAGAGTGGCTTATTCAGACAGGTAGCAGCGTATAGATGCCAGGTATCTTAATTAAATGCAAGTACACAATGGCCAATTATAGGATTCAGAAATATTCTCATATGAAACAGCATTGGGCACTAATGAACACTTCTTTCTTTCCCATCACCCATAAATGTTCCACTCTCACACCTGTGATGTTAAGTACTCTATGATTTCATCAATTTTAGTGGTATTGTAGGGATGGATTAGAGCCCTTTGCGTGGCATCCCCTGTAGTCATGCATTCGTCCACATTTTAAAACCCTTACCTATGCTTTGTATGCACAGATAGCTGGTCTGTGATATAACTGATTCTTTCATTCAAAATATTGTAGTACAATGGTTTAAAATATCAATATTTTCCCTGTCATCTGCCATCTTTCCTCAAACTTTGTTAACCATTAGATCAGTCGATTGTCCAAAGTGTTGTGCAATTAAAATTTTCCCTTAAAGAATAAGAACTTAGTACTTTGAGAAAAAATTAAGAATCTCACTGTAATGTTTACAAGTTTACAATGTGCAGATCTCTAAGGAGGTTTTCTCTAAACTCCACTAGAAGCTCTGTGGTAGGTCTCTGGATGCCACATCAATTTATCCAAAAGACTAAAGTGGAAAATCTAATCCATGTATGGGTCTGGTGCTGCAGTGCCCATCATTGGTGACAAGTAGGGACACTTACAAAGTTGCCCTTTCCCTTATTTTGTCATGTAATTTCGTCAGTTGAGATTTTAGATGTTAAGTATGTTGATGCACAGACAGTTTTGCACACTGTAGGCATCTTGACGTATGTGGACTACACTGTTCTGCCCTCCCCTTAGACCCCTCCCCATGTTGGTTATCACAGAGTAAACTGCATGGCCCCCATGAGAAAGTTCTGGCTATGCCACTGGGAAAGTGATTTGGAAGGTATTCATAGCAACCATACAGTTGTCATAGGCCTGTGATCTTGGTCTGACTATCATCACCATATGTCAACCTTTATATCAAGATTGACTAGCAATACAGTGTATAGTTTATATCGAAATGTTGTATTGAGAGACCATTTCGTGTTATTTAAGCAGCAAAAAATTCAAAAATTTCCTTACTTCAACCCCATTATTATTAGAGCTAAGGTGAATTCTCTCTGTGTACTTTAGGACATAAGCAACAGTTCATTGTCCACATTAACAACCCATCCATTCAAAGCACCATCATGGTCACATTCTGTGTTCTCACCTTCTAATATTGCAAATTTTGGTGCCTTTTTGGTATGCACAAATAATAAGATTTATGGATACTTTATTCTGGGGTCAAAATATGCAAATACACCACCTTCAGGGGATTTACTCTTTCCCTTCCACCAAAATATTTAGGTGGTTTTCTTAATTCCATGTTGATGGTAAAACCACACTTTTCTACCACATAGCCCACACTTGTGATACTGTTAATCAAATTTGTATCATTTAAACAGTAAGTTCATTAGTTTTGTAAGATACCATGTTTTCCCCATCCACAACTTTGAGGAATTTTGAAGATAATTAGAACAGCTAGTGTATGACATTCCTGTATTTACTCTATATTTTCCTGGAAAAATCCTATAAAACCCTATATATTCATCAGTATCCTTCCTATAAAACCTCCTATATTTCTGTGATGGACCACTTTGAAGCCTGCAGACATAGCTCAGAGTTGAATAGTGTTCAACCTTCATAGCTTTATCAGTGCCAGATCCAGGAATTGAGAAAGGGGGAGGGGGCATGAGTGCCGGATCCAGGAATTGAGAAAGGGGGCAGGGGGCATAGCCATCTGCAATGCTGATCATACCTTTTTCATGGGCTTTGAGATGGAAAATTCTGGTTACGAAATTCATTGCTTTGCCGAAAACGTGGGGAGGTACGCCCCTCTCTCGTATGCCCGGGTCCGGGGGGGGGGTACGCCCCTTTCTCATATGCCCGGATCGGGCCCTGTTTATATTAGGCCTATAGTGTGAAAGTTGAACTGAATTATGTACCTTAAGAGATGAGAGAAGATATGAAGAGAAAGAAAATGTTCAGATGTCAGAAAGTAAAGAAGGGAAAAATTCTTTACTCCATATAAAATTTGCATCTTCATATATTTTGTTCTATTTTTGAGATGTAACCATTCGTGATTTGATTCAAATTAGTGTTCTGCCATTTGTGCTAACAGGTGAACCTGCAGCGTGTATAATTTCACAATTACTTCTTGACCGAGATCCTTTTGATTTGTTTCGTATTTTGTGTTACTTTTTCCTTCCTCATTTGGATAGCATGAGCTGTAATAGAATCATGAAGTAGATAAAAAAACTCTGTAGAATTGAGCATGTGAATTTCGTACATGACCGCATATTATAAGTGATAGTTATACACCTACAAAATAAGTGGAAATATGTTATGAAGAGAGAAATATAAAGGCTGCTAAATAGAAGTAAACCTTTGATGACATTAGACTTGCCACAAGTTAATCAATTTGAAAAATGGCAGCCCTTTTGTGAGTAAGTTGTGAGAATGGGGATTTCTCGAAAGACATAGGACAGATAAATTAAGATGTTTGTTGCGTAGGGGCTTAAAATTGTGCAGTCTTACCAAAACTAGAACCATTTTTATCTCCTGTACGTTAGTAAGACTCCACTACTGCAGACAAGTTTCGATCTTTAGTGTAAATATTCCATAGTCAATTATTTATCAGATATTTTGCCAGCTTGGTTTTGAACCATCAGAGATAAGGTTTGTGCAATCCCAACACTGATACTATCAGTTATTGATTTTTTCCAGTTGTCTGCAGTAACGACAAATGAGAAATTCAGTTTTGCTGTCAGGTACAGGTATACAGGATTTCACAGGCCTCAAGGTTATCCACAGGTTAGCATTTTTCTGAATTACTGCAGGTAGTCTCATACTGAATCAGTATTTAGATCTTGCGACAGTTACGTACGACAGGATGCACCTTCCCAAAATTCCCACTATCCATTGCATTCATAGAGGATTAGTTTTGAGAAAGCCAGATTGAGAGAGACAGAAATGTTAGGTTACCATGTATCTCAGACAACATTTCACAAACCAGTGCATGAGCTAACATAAGGGTATTCTGCCAAACAGTTTCTATGGCAACTGTTCTTTTGAAATGTGGTAGTAGGATAGCGGTTGATAAAATTTGTATTATTTCATTACTATCGGTAATTATTTTTCAATCTCCCGAGGCCAGCTCCCAGCAGTTGTCATAAAGGTTTAGGAGGAGTATAAAATTTTGTGCAAAAGATGCCACAAAAAGATTAAATGTTGCTCCCTAGTGAGAGAGTCTGTGCTTAAACTTCAAGCAGCGATTGATTTTGGATGATTTAGACTTAAGCAGAGGCAATTACTTCTGGACTGGAGTGTCTGTCTATACTTCCGTCATCCAATAATAGGAAAGAGAGCGCAAAAAGCTTATGAAAAATTGCAACATAATTCTTTTTCCAGTTGTTGCCAAAATTCCAAGGAGATTGATCAAGGGATAAGATATGCAGGGCAGACTTCATAAAAGTTGTGGCTGTCTAGGTTTACACTATATGTGGCCTCATTTAATGTCAAAGAATGTTGCTGACCTGATAATGGAACATACCATTCAACCGAGGGATGCAGTAAACTCTTTTACAAGAGTGTTTTGGTGAAGATGCTGCAACAAAAATTATTGTATTTTATTCGAAACTCTGATTTTATGTAACACTGCAAACTGTTCTGTCTTTGATTAATTATATATGCATATGCAAATATCCAGTGGAAGTGAATCAGCAAAATTTGTGTACAGCTGTATATTAACGTTGAACAGACATTGAACCCTGTTTATCCTTCATGTGTAAATGAACAAATTCAGGAAAAAAGAGCGCTGATTAAAGAATACAACTCAAACAAGTTAGAAAAAAGATGCAATTAATTTTTCTTATGCACGGAAAATTTTTGAAGGACTCCATAGACCTTTTTCCAAATAGCAATTACAGAGGATTATGGGACAGTTTTAGTGTGCACCATCTTTGTCAATGGCAATTTACTGTGGCCAAAAATGATTTGAACCAAAACTCTATCCCACAATCCATTGTAACTGCTATTTGGAAAAGGGTCCTTTGGTGCTGCTATGGATAAAATGCACCCAGTAGTCCATAACATCCCCTTTCCCCATCCCACATGGAAACAGTACTGCTCTATTGCTAGCTTCATGCTATTTGACCTTTGATCTGTTATTTCTGTTTGAGAGTCCTTCCCTTTAATCATCACTATGCCAATAACCCTAATAAAAGCCATAACTACCATTTTCCAAATAACATGTAAAATATTAATGACCTGCAGCTACTTTTTAAAAGGTCCACAAAGCTTTCACTCCCACCTTACCTTGAAAAGTCAGCTAAACCTTACAAATCTCCTTTATTTTCCATACAAGTATCTCCCATGATGTCAAACATAAACATATATTACATATTTATGTAAACCAAGGAGTTATTCCCCACAGATTCACTTTGTCTATCTACACCTATCCCTAATGCTACATCTTAGTGCTCCCCAAGCGCAACTAGGAGCAGTTTTAACACTGTGCCCCCAGTGTCCACCATTTTGGCTCGTAGTCTACCCTCATTTTCGTTCTGCTGCAAAGCTTGCATCTCAAAGGTTTATTAAGCTATGAACATTGCCAACTTTTTCCTACATTCTTTGCCGGGTTTTGCACTGTAT
Organism: Holothuria leucospilota; assembly: GCA_029531755.1. Classification (NCBI taxonomy): domain Eukaryota; kingdom Metazoa; phylum Echinodermata; class Holothuroidea; order Aspidochirotida; family Holothuriidae; genus Holothuria; species Holothuria leucospilota. The sequence goes on from CM055964.1 coordinate 29,559,167, forward strand.
TCTTTTACAATATTACTTCTATTTTAGTCATTTTCTTTGTAAAGTTAATAATTTAATAAGAAAAGTATTGTCACATGATTGAAAAGAGCAACATATGAAGACTGTATAGTGGTTACACTAATTCAAATTGGGTTGACTGTAATTGTCCTGCCAATTGGTACAATCCTTATCTATCATTGAGTGTGCTATCACTGAAAAGTGTTATTGATCCCCCGATGATTCAAGTAGAACTTTGCCAAAAAAAAAATTAGCTGTCCAGTTTCCACAGTCAGGAATAAACAAATTTCTCCAGGGAAAATAAGAAACAGTAATTGTTCCAGGTCTAGTGCTTATGTGTTCAACTAGGGAGCAATGAAATGTGCCTTTTAAAATGCTTTGAGGGGCTGCACCAAGGATTATGAATTTAGTATTTAATGTCCCAATTTGCTACACAAATTTTGCTGCACTTTTTTTTTTAATTGCTGCCTTAAATATGTAAATATGTAGTTTTTTTACAGGAGTTTTCAAAGGAGAAATGTTAGAGTTTTTAATTGGTGCTGTGGTAAAAAAAATAAAGTATACCTTGCAAAGTTGTGTGCAATAAGCACTACATTACTCCTGTGAACGTATTCATTGCTAAGAGGTAGTTTTATGCATTTGGTTGGACAAACAAAATCAGACAGAATATTTAAACAACACAAGGTAGCCAGATTCCATGCAAATGATAAAATTCATTGTAGTATGGAATTGATCTTATGCCATTCCCCAGCTAGATAAACAAAATGAAATATTTAACTCAATTACCTGAAAGAAATGAATGAAGACAAGGTCATGAAATTCCTGTCTTCATTGCTCGTATCTCTCTAGTGTGTTCCCTTGTGAACACCTACAGGCATGCATGCAATTGATAAGAAAAGCCTACTTAAGCCACTTACTACATACCAAGGACACTCTACCAGGCAAAGTTCCTACCATTGATTTTTTTTTTACCAATGCCAGGTGATCTATAGTATACTTTTATGATGTGATTTGAGCCATTGCTTCATGGTTCATGACGTTTTTTGGCTCATGAGCTTTAGAATACTCAACTGAGGGATGATAAGTATAAATTATTAGCAGTTCAAGCATGAGATGACATTTTGCTGTAAGTGTAGATCTAATTTAACACCCAAATGACCACAAATTTGGAAGGATATCAGTCAAATATAGATCTGGTAAATGGCTTGAGAGGTACATCAAAGTAATTGTTATTGGCTCTTGTTGTGATTTAAAAATGCAATATTTAATACTGTGCACAGATGGTTTACCTGTTTTTGTTTTCATATTGAAAGTATTGCAGTACACCTACTTTAATAAAAGACTGTGCAAGAGATAAATGGGAGTCTTATTTTTCTAAGCAGTAAGATGATTTATTGGTGAAGGATAAATAAGAAATCCATACAGTGTAAATATCTTGCATATGTTGATCTTGGAGAAATAATGAAAACAGTTATGCTATAAAAAAAAAAGTCATGATATTTTGTGTTTAAAAAGAAAAAAAGATGTTCAGATTTGTAAATTTGTTTGCTTGTCAGGCAAGCGAGGAGTTGAGAAACCCTGATTGCTATACAGCTCTCTTCCACTAAGCTATCTTTCATTTGCCAGATAATACTGCTGGTATTGTAGGTGAAGGTTAACATATATGTAAATAGGAGGTAAGTATCAGGGCTCATATAGATTCCTATACCAGGGAGTTTTGTAGAAATTGTAGATGACTTGACATTTCTTTAAACATTTTTGATAGATGAAATCACCATGTTATGCTGAAGAATTAACTCACTACACATTCCATTTGTTAATTTACTGTCAATTATTTTATCATTGGTCAAATGTATTGTCTTTGGACAAAAGGTAATTCTGATAGCTTGTGATTTCAGAGTATCAACTAACAGAAAACATGACAAAATTTATAAGGCATAAAAATACCCATAAAAAATTTAAAAAAAATTAAAGTATGTAGTAATGTTCAGTAATTTCTCATCATCTTCAAGCAACTCTCATCTCATTTATTTTATTTCATTTCATGTGTTTTATCACAATCTTAAGAAGTACAGTAAGGTAAAAATATTTCCATTATGCAATACATGAATGTGTAAGTTCTTCAAGAAATTGTGAATGGAAGCATTCTAGGAAATTCAAAGGGCTTATCTAGTAGAGGGCTTCCCAGGAATAAACAGTAGCAGACAAAACACTTTTAAGCAATAACCACCCATCCAACCAACCCACCAACCAACCACCCACCCCCACACACAAACCCAACCACCCGTGTGATCAACTGTAATTCAGGGCTCTGTAGATCCACCAAAAATGTAAGCACTCAAGGCAATCTTCAAGTTCAATCGTAAATTATAATAACTTATAACACGTATTACTCTTATAATTAACAGTAAACAGTCCTATCTTTGTAAAACAAAAATTTGCTTTTACAAATTACGATGCAATTTAAGAAAACACATTACAAAACCAGGCTATGTTGGCATTTACAACAGGGGTGGCGGCAGGATGTGCCGGACAGGGGGCCAAGCTCCCCAGTGGAGGGGCCAGCAACCCAAAGCCCCAACAAATAGGCAATGAGTTGACAAAAGGATGAGGAATACCAAATTTGCAGCGCATGCTTTGCGCACCAAATTTGGTTTTTTTTACAAAAATTTGAAAATTTGGGAGTTTTATTAAAAAAAAATTTTGAGAAATGTGGATCTTTTAAAGGAAAATTGGAAAATTTGGGGTCTTTATTGAAGAATATGCTCTTCCTATGGGCAAAAACAAGCAAATCGTTGAGGTGACTAAAAGTCATTGGGATTACATATTTTATAGTATGGATTAAGGCTTCCCGAAGAAATTGGAAAATTTCCTTGACAGGGGCCAGCCTTCTCCGACAGGGGGCTTGCCCCTGGTCCCCCGCTGTTGCCACCCTTGGTTTACAAAATACTAACTTCCTGTCTTTACCCAAATATCAGACTACAGAGCCTTCTCAGCAAACATAACTCCTTAAATAGTAAGATCTCTTATGGCTTCCCTTCTGTGTATCTGTCTTTTCCCCTCATTAAGTTTCCAAGCAGATGTGAATCTCATGACGTGCATAAAATCAAGTAAAAACACAAATGATGACATGGGCGTCTGGAAGGGGGGAAAGGGGACACTTCCCCCCCCCCTGGAAAATCAAAAACTTGAAAAAATGAAAAATAAAGGAAAAACAAAGAAAATATAACATCAACATTTCTTAACAGTTCACTCAGTGTGAATTTCTTCTCCCAAAACAGGTATTGAATAAAAATATCAACACTCAGGCCCTAGCAGGCCCCCCTCCCCTCCCGAGCATATTTTTGGCATTTTTTAAAGTATATTTATTTACGATATTGTTAGTGTTTACCCTTTTTATATGCGGTAAATAGGCCTTGGAAGTGCCATTTCCAGCGATCTGGGAAGCATTTGGGGCCAAAATTTTCTTGCGCTCTGTGCCAACCCATGGTGGCGCAGAGCGCAAGAAAAATTCTGTCTTTGAGCTACCCCCACCCCCTTGACAAATTCTTGGATATGCCTTTGTCAACACTGTGTGAAGTAGTATCTAAACTCTTTTCTGGGAGTAAAATATTTCCCATGAAAAAAGTTTTGCCCCCTAAAATGTTTTACCCCCCCTAAATTTTTTTCTGCAGACGCCCATGAATGATGAGAGTCATTTGTATTAAAGATGAAAGGGAAAAGAATGAGTTCACTTAAAGAAAAAAATTTAAGAGTTCCACAAATCATCAGTTTCATAGCCTCAACTGAAGTATGTTTAACCCTCAGGTGTTATCTGACCAATCACATGATAAAATCAAAATGCAAAACTTCTGTGCAAAAATTTGAATACTTAATTAGTCTGTGTCAATCCTTCTTACCTGGATACTTACTCCTTACATTTAAAAATGTATTTGCCTGCAGTGAAAATCTGGCAAGGTCTTTTAACACAGCTAGGTTACCTTGCCTTGCCTCATGGCTCTTTTCATATAAAATGGTGGAAAGTCACTTTTCCCAAGTCCAAGTCACCATCAACGTATACGTCATTTGGTTCAAGCACAAAGCAAGTCAAAAGCCTCTTTGCTAAGTAAACATGAATTCGCAAATTTATCCAGCTGATATAAGCAATCAGGTGTCAACTTAAGCTTGCGTCATATAAACAATTTACACTTGAACTAAGTTGAGGGAAGACAAAAGAAACAACTTTAAAGCATATTTCTGAACTGTTGCTTACTTTGTTGTGAGTGTCTCACAATTTTTGGTTTCCTAAACTCCACACACTCACAAACTCAAAAGATGAGCTGTGCAACTGGCTGGTAAAATAAACTTTAACGTTAATTTAAAACACTGAACTCTATTCTGCTCAGAAAATGTTGGCAAATTGAAAGATCTGAATGAGCAGAGCATGCCACAGATAACAGATACTTGCCATCCAGCCTTACCATGCATCCAGTAATACAAGTGTCACATGTTAAGCGTGTTAGTGTTGTTGGTGGTACTATTTTGCAAACTATGGGTCTAATTGTTCATGTCCTGTACCAGCTGAAGTTTACTTGTTCCTTTCCCTGTGTCTGCTGAATCAAGTCCCAGGATTTATTTAGTGTACAGTCTTCTTCATACAACACAGCAACTGATCAAGGGACAAGTCCAAGGCAAGTTGCAAGTCATTGTTTGCAAATCCAGGTCAAGCCACAAGTCAGTGCTAGTATAAGCAAGTCAAGTCAAAAGTCACAAAATGGTGACTTGAATCTGACTTATGTCCATGGTGCATATATTACTTGAGTTTACTCTGGCACATGTTAGTTGAAGACCCAGTATCTCTGATCCTCATATTAATTTCAGTATAGGCTGCTTTTCCATACTGATAGCATCAGTTCAGTAAATGTGGTAAACTTTATTTCAGAAAGTAACATAGAATATGTGAATTTCCCTATGACATCATAACAGACTGACACTGCAAGTCAGTCTCTGGGCAGATTACAGCTGCCACCTGTCATAAGTGTAACAAACAAAATGGTAGTCTTTCAAAAACAGAAAAAGTGTTTGGGTGTGTAATAAAAGTTTGTTGCATTTTTTCACAATTCACCATATCAGACTGAATGTTAAGGATTTATTTTTGAGTTACTGGTTTTAGTGCCTGTATTCAGCTGCGAATATACACATTAAAAGTGCCTTGCACTTTTTGAAAATGTACAGTAACCCAGACTGAAGCAGTTTTAATTTGGAATGTTGATAGGAACATATCCTAATCAACTGGCAATAATGTGTGCTTTTTGAAGTGTGGTTAATTTGAGTGGCATTGTACTGTATGCAGGTTTCGCACAGCTGGGAACAGTCATGAGCAAGTGGTAGAATTTTATGTATGTGCATGTTGTGGTCCTCAGGCCTAGTTACAGGATTAATAAAGATGATAGAGGTCACAGAATTTTGTGAAAATGTGTACATTGCTGTTTCGTTTATCATTTTTTCTCTCTCCTTTGGACTCTTCATGGAGGTACTTTGATAAACTAGATCATGGATTCATCATCTGGCCATAAACTTGCTGTATATTGCCTACACTTTAGAAAAAAATTTTTTCACACTCCACCACTGTATTTTCTAAGTGGGGTACATCAAGTGACCAACCCCTCAAACTAAAGCAGGCCTGGCATTATAAGACGGGCAATTGCCCATGCCCGCTTAAACGCCCATCTTGGCTCCTAAAAATAACTGTTAGAACTTACCCAAGACGGGCAACCATTGCCCGTCTGCCCAAAAACTCCTGACCAGGCCTGAACTAAAGGTGGGGCCGCTGCAAATTAAAGGAGCTCTCAACTGTATTTCTGTTGAAGATGTCTGTTTCAATCAGTTGCGTCTTCAAGATCACTTCTCCACCTGAACTATGCACCCATACATAAAACTAGGGCAGTAACTGTTGAACACTTTTAGTGATGCCAGTCCGTAATGAAACTTCATGTAGGCCTGCACTGTATGTAATTGTTTAGGTGATGGAATTCTTTGTATGAAACATTGCTATGAATTCAGCATTGATGCTTGGTGTGACAATTTGTAGTCTGTTTCCTCATTTCCTCATATTGGAGTGTATAAGTGACCACATGTCAAATATGTACACACCTTAAAAGTGCATTTGGGCATTTGTTTTTGTATGTTTTTAACATTGCGTTTTTAACATCTTTCCCTACTACAGATTGCAAGTCCTGCCTGTACAGAACTTGAAACAATAGTGATGGACTGGTTAGGAAAAATGATTAAATTACCAGAAACTTTTCTTGCTGGTGATGATGGCCTTGGCGGTGGTGTTATACAGGTAACTATATTGATCTTTCAAAGTAGCTAAATAAAGTACATGTTTTGGGGATGCCAAGGGAAGAGCAATTCTGATTCTGGCTTGAATTGCTGCATGTCTTCAAATCTATTTATCTTATTTGTGATAAAGGAGCTTGATATTATAGGCTATTTGCTACATCAATATATGGTCACTTAGTTTTGTCATCAAATTTAAAGTGGTTTGGTGACAACTTGAATTTCTGAATGAAGCTTTATTCACTTTATATTTTGCCCCCAAGGTGAGAATTGATCCATGTGTCTCCTGTAGAAGTCTGCCTCCTTTTTGTCATACAATTAGCTATAAGGCTCTTTAATTATGCTCTCTGTGAAGCTGAAATGTATCACCATTGGTATACTACTCTAGCTTCACTTAAAAATATGTACATGAAAAATAGTACAGTGTATTTGCAGAGTGTAGTGTATGTATATGTTAAATCCTGTTAGGTAAATCAAAGTAATTGAATGGTAGGCAAGGAGTGTCTGTAAGTCTGCATGTAAGGGGTGGGGGGTGGAGAGGAGGTCTCTGAATATAGCATTACAGGAAATAATTTATGAACTGTTTTTCAATCATATGATGAGCTGTGTGGAGGTTAATTGGCTTGAATATTTCCCTAAATATCTGAAGTTTTTGTGTGCAAATAATGAATAAAAAGACTGCTATTTGTGTAGCAAGTAAAGCACCTTGTATAGAAAGACTCTGTGCAGTACTGGATAATTCTTTTTCCTGGCATTGCCTCATTTACCACTTTGCTTTATGAATGCCCATACCACCAAACAACCACCTCTCCCATGTACCATCCTCTTACCTTTCATATTTGACATATGTAGGCAAATAACCTTGCAGTCAGACCTTACAGCTATCGAGGAGGTAAAGTGGCCTTTGTTTAGCTACTGTAGATAAAACACACCTCGAACTGTAGCCTTAAATGTAAGAGATTTGATGGGGTTTGAGAGTTTTAATGCTGGATGATGTCTTCAACCAAACAGAGAGACTTCTTTTTTACTACCATCTTGACTGCTGGATACCCTCTCAACCTTTAAATTTCATGCTCCAATAAACCTCCAGTCACAGAAGGGGTGTCATTGCTGCGACAAGTTAGCATTGATGTTTGCGTAAAAGCGAGTTTTTTAGGTTTTGAAAGGTCATGCAGAGATTGGAATGATACCTGGACTTTGATTGTATAAAATTTTATGTAGTATTTTACATAGCCCTGTTTGATAAGTGTGTCACAGAATGGAACACATGCTGCTATGAATAGTATCGGAATTGATGAAAAATGTGAGAGTTGCATGAACTCAAGATAGAGTGTTTAAAGGTATGACTTTAAAGAGAGGAGACTCTTCTGAAAAAATGCATGTGGTGGAAGATGTCTATTTTAAATTTTGTTAAACTGCAGTGCATCATGGGAATTTTGTGAATGTCGTAAGGGCAATAATCATAAGGGATATATGATCAAACTTGAATCATATTGTTGTGAAAACAAATAGCGGTGACCCACAAAACATTTGAGCTATTTTGGTCAGATATGGGTAGACCACAAATGAAAGTTAAAGGGAAATATTGCGTTTTCTTTACAGAATATTTTCATATTTTTTTTAACCAATATTAAAAGATACAGAATGATAGACAATTCAAAATAAGGCAGTACAGTAACTTTCTTTTCAAGAAATAAGGCTCTCACAGGAAGTAATTCGGTTATTTGTTGCATTAAAGTAATTTGTTCACCCAAACTTTCAAAAATTCAAATGATGCAACATCCGTTACTCTTGTAATGTATAATGCTTTGAGGAAATAAAGCTATCGCTAGAGTTTATTGGTGAGACTGAATGGTTTGATAATGATTTAAGGCATTTCCTTTGTATGCCATGCTGGTGCATTTTAAATGCAATATTTCCCTTTAATTTTCTTTGAAGACAGATGTAGTGATATGTGAGCTAAAAGTTGGTGTGTAAAGTACAGCAGTAAAATATGCAATTTATTAAGCTGAAATGTTGTCAAGGCAGTCTGCACTGTGCAGCAATTGTTTGCAGCTAAGTTTTATTTTAAGTCCCCTACTGAACATCTGTCAGAAAGAATTGCCGGTTGATTGATTTTCAGTAGGAATATGTAAAAACATGGTGTGTGCACTGTAATGCCTAAATTGATATCAAAGGGCAGGGGTCGAAATAAGCCTTCAACCTTTGTGGGCCTGCCGGGCCCCTAGCCCATGGAATCTAGGGGCCAAATGAGAAATCAAGGGGCCCAAAACCTACAAATAAAAAAGGACTGATAAAGTGTACGGGTGCTTTTTTACGTGCTTGAAAACGTATGGGTATGATTAAAGCAAGCTGAGGCTGAAACTAAAGTAGCCTGAAACCAATCTGTCCACACCCTCTTAGACCATGTTGCATGTAAGCTAGTACACATTTTCAAAATTTTCTCGTAACTCGATCCGGAAGTTATTACCCCGTAAAATGAAGGGCACTGTTCAATTCCCGCCGACCGTCTTCGTCAGGGGATCTTGTGAGGCTCCGCCTACATTACTCATGACTGACATTGGTGTATGTCTAGTCTGCAAGAGTGATCTTCCGTATTGTGACAAAGCAGACTCTTTATGGTGAACTGATTTCAGAAATAATGTGTGTTTTGCAGGTTTTTAGATACACAGGCTGTGCGAGATATAAGATCTTTGAGTTGTGGATGGAGAGGTTCACGTGCAGACTGTACAATTAGACTTGAAATATTTAGGAGCCAATCGGGCCCTTTCCCAGTAGAAGTTACGGGCCCGAACGAATTTCTAGGAGCATCGGGCCCACGGGCCCCCGTTATTTCGAGCCCTGAAGGGGAGAGAATATACCAGGTAAGAATTAAAACTGGACTAGTGCTTAGATCCCAAATTTGCTTGTAAGTGCTGGACATTACAATTTACAATATGCATGTGTTGTGATAAATAAGTGTATTTCAAAGAACATCGTTGTGTTTATATTTGCTCTTTTATATGATTTTACAACTGCACAGGGCTGGCGCCAGGATTTGCCTGAAGGAGGGGCCAAGCTCCATGATGGGGGGCCATGCAACCACCCAAAGCTTCGATGAGGGCGATAAATAGTGCCGAAACAATGTTTGGAGCAAAATTTTGGCTCACGAAGCGAGCTGAAAATTTCAGGCTCTTATTGGGGAGAATTTGAAGAGTTGTACTTTTTACCATGGAAAATTTAAAAAAAATTTGGGTTTTTAATAAAACTTGGAAAAATTGGGGTTGCATTGAGGAATTTGCCCTAATTTAGACCAAACTTAAGGAAATCGTTGGGGCAACTGGCCATTGTCAGGGACTACATATTTTATCCTACACAAAACAGCTCCCTGACGAAACTGGGAAATTGCCCAGACGGGGGGGGGGGCAGTCTTCCCCGATGGGAGGCCATGGCTCCCCTGCCCCCCACCTGGCGCCACCACTGCAACTGCACAACTCTTTCCAAACTTTAATGTCAAAAGTGGTTATTTTAATTAAGTGCAGATGTGGATGATTAGATATACTGCAGTAACGATTATCAGAAGCGACGTGCTGCTAGCTCTACCTTTCGTAATTATGTAACTGACTTTTCCTTAAAGTAATCTTTCTGTCATCAATCATATTAAAATCAGTGACAGTTATGATTTCTATCTTCACTGTCCCCAGAAGAGATGTACATATAGCATATCATATACCCATAGATTCTGTATACATATAACTTATATTTAGCACTGTAATTACTCGGCTTTTAACCAATTGAGTTTTAAATTTTACAATTATGGTAACAGGTTTAGCAATTTTTACAGTAATTTAGAGTCCCATGATATGCAGAGTGATTGTAATCAAATGGTATAAAGTAAGAAACATGCCTATGGCATAATTATAAAATGTAGAATGTTGTACTGGCACTGTGGATGTGCCAGCATCTAGTATGTATGCAGTATAGAGGGATTTCAGTCACGTGACTTTAACCAACTAGACGCAATTTTGAAGGGCAAGATCGTGCATCTTTTTTGTTTTGACTGGCACGCGTCCATTGTGTCACAGTAGTATCTATGGTTATGACGTGCGCGTGTGCTGTAAATACGCTTACTGCGTGTGTGTTTTGCCCTGCAGTGCCTGGGAATCCATTGCGCATGACGTCACATGAAATCCCTCTATACACCTGCAAAATATACTTTCAAGCCCTTAGTCAGATGTCGGGGAGGTTGAAGGGGGTTGAAGGGGACTGCTGGAACACTTGCTCTAAAAAAAAAGAGAAAAAACCTTTTTAACAGAAATTTCTGTTGCCTCAGGGTTCGTACAGGTCCTTAAAAACCTGAAAAGTCCTTAAATTTTGATGCTTCAAAATTCAGGACTGAAAAGTACTTAAATTTCACCAAAAATGGTCTGTGGTCCTGAAAAGTCATAAATTTTCTTGTGTTTTTAACAAAAATATATCTGTTGAAGCAGTTTTGATGTAGGGCCGCCGATTTTTTGCGATCGCAAAAATGGAATTGAACTTTCTGCACGAAACTTTACAGAAAATAGCAAAAATTATCAATCTCTTGATACATAGCCTATAAATTTTATGACAGAAAATGGAGTATAGTTGCCCCAGACCATGTTAAATGAATGTTTGCATTTATCAAAGACATAGTCAGAGGTTTTTCCTTCCGAAATGGTGGCAAATTCACCTTCAAATCATCAAAATCTTTTAAAATTACGATCAGAAAAAAGTAAGAACTTTACGGAAATCGGGAAAATTTTGTCGGTATAGGCTCCAATTTTGCCTATACTGTAGTGTGTTAGGCTAGGTCGGTTGTACGTGACAAGTATCCGCTGGGTACATGATCATAACCAGGTATGTTAAGCACTTCTTTTCAACATAATTTCCACTGGATAAGATGACTTTGACCAAGAAAGGTACTTTTCTGCCCAAAATGTAAAATTCATCCATTTTATTACATGTAGCTCACACCAGGATCTGGTGGTGTGAGCTGCTGTATTGTGATTACATCACTCTATCTAGATCTATCTGTTCACAATTGTGTAGAATGCCAGTCCTCCCACATGCTTTCATGGATCTGTTTGAAACTTGGGCACAATGTTCCTTAGGTGGTGGACCATTTAGGGTGATCAGTAATCTATGGTCCAAGGGTCCCATGTGGGCCCTATGGCTCATTTTATGAAATTCTTTAAAATGCTCCTCCTCCAACAGATTCTCCTGTGCAATGTTGATGGTTTGTCATAATGTTACTCTGTTAGAGGTACCTCTGGGGTGCTTAGGAATTTTGAGTCCAAGACCCAAGATGGGCCCTAAGGTCCATTTTGTGAAATACTGCAAAGTGATTAACTTTTTTTTGCATTTAATGTTTAAACAGAGTTGACAGTCTGTCTTAATGATGGTTGGTTAGTGACCTGTTTATGGTAGTCTTGAAGTTTGGTCCAAGGTCCTATGTGGGCCCCAGTGACCTATTTTATGAAATTCTGCAAAATGCTTTCCCGCCTACAAATTGTCTTGTAGTAGGTTGATAATATGTCATAATGATGCTCTATTACTGATTCTTTTAGGGTACATACAGAAATTTTGGGTCCAAGGCCCAAGATGAACCCAAGGGTAAATTTTGTGAAAGATTGCAAAATGATCATCCACTCCTCCAGTTACAGTAATGTTAGAGCTGACATCCTATCTTAATGATGTTTGGTTAGTGATCTGTGTATTTTTTTTTTTTGGGGGGGGGGGGGGGGTGTCTAAGTTCTCATGTGGGCCTTATGGACCTCTTTATAAAATCATGCAAATTGCTTGTGCAGATTCTCTTGTACAATGTTGATAGTTTGACATAATTATATTTGGATAGTAGTACCTTCAGGGTATTCAGGAAAAAAGGGTCCAGGGTGAAATGAACCAAGCACCCATTCATTTAGAAGTCAGGTGCTTATGCTTGAAATGGTATTTTCTGAAGTTTTGAAAGTTGAAAAGGGAATTTTGTTATTTATGAAGCTTAAAATCAGTGGCCCTATTGATGAGCTGTAAAAAACAAATGTTCCGTACTGTTCATAAAGTTGCAAGATAGACTCAAATGATATAAGAGATGGTTATCCCTATATAATACTATACTTTTAAATTCTTTCTGGTCAACATTAGTTTGAGAAGTCCTTAAAAAGTTCAATAAAAAGTCCTGAAAAGTCATGAAAAAGTCATGAAAAAATAATGTAAGAAACGAGTGGGAACCCTGTGCCTCCACTTATCATGCTGCCCTTCCTTTCATGAGAAGATGAAATCATTGCATCTTCTATTTTGGAAAGAATCCCAATCATTTCCTACCTTATCAGAAATGCAGTCTTCTTCAGTTAATTACAAAAGATGTCAACTCACAAACAAATTTGTCAAAGCAGACAAGCAAACATGTGTGATAAAGATGTGACATTTAGCAAAGCTTCAAGATGTGTCCTTGGTCAAATCTTCCCATCTCTCTTGCTTTTATGAAGATTTAATGGAATCCTCGTTTAGGCAATACCCATCAAATTGTGCAAATCTGCCAAAAGTTTAGATATGTCAAAATAATTTGAAAGTGACCTGACAACCTTTCAAAAACAACCTACTTTTTAACACCCTTTGTTCACAAGTGGCCTCCTTATGAATGTAAATGATCAAGTCATGAGAGCTACATGTGTATACAGTAGATTGTTTGCATTGCTTCCTAAAATGAAATTTAAGTTCAAAATTTATTCAACTACAAAGCTGTTTGTTTGAGTGCAAGATAGACATATCTTTATTTTGGAGTTAATTGTTCCCATATGGCCAACTCCCCCCTATTCCTGCCATGTGAAATTCAGTGGCAGATCCAGGAATTTGCAGTGGGGGGGGGGGGGGGTCTGCATGTGGATGGGACATCAAATGTACACTGAGGGAAGTGCGACACCATGTGTATGGCCCATAGGTGTAGGAAGCTTTTCGAGACTGGGGGGCTGAACCTTGTTTCAGATTGCCGCCCTGGGGGAGGGGTCTAAGGGGAGGGCATGTCCCCCTCCCCTCTGGAAAATTTTTGGGTATTTAAGGGTTCTCAGATGCAATTTGGTGCAATATTTTAGACAAACTTTAAGGAAAATTACTGCAAAGTTTTGACATTTTTTACAGAAGGGACAAATAAGGGGATTTTGCCCTTGGATCTTGGGGGGAGCGGAAGCATACTTCAGCCCCCCTCATTTTTGACTGGGGGCTAAAGCCCCCCACTTCCTACGCCTATGGTTTGGCTGTCTTTTAGCCTCTGATGCCTATTAGAATTCAGGAAATGGCACTTCCCAGACCTTCCCAGACCTATTGGGGTTTAACTGTTATGTGCCAAAATCAGCATTCTGGGCTACTTTACAATCGCATACTTCTTTAAAGACGTACTTGTAGAAATAGGCTGACATAGCCTACATACTTGCGTCACTCCCTGGGTTTGATGGGATTGGGAGTATAAAATGGCGGGAGGAAGAAAGCACTATATCGACAAGCCTACAAAATGTGCCAACAATACCACGAAAAATATAATTGTGCTAAAAACAAAAAAAAGACAATCCTGGCCAAATTATTTTTAGTATATGATTAATATGCGATAATATGCAATTCTGACTTCTGAAGGAGATGTAAAATCCTGACGAAAATACAACAAATACATTAAGTACCGTAAGTTAACAATCAGATTATAGGATCAACAAAGACACACATGTGATGTCACAAACAGCGTTACCAACGGCCGTTTGCGGAAAACAATTTAGCATTCGTCATTGCGGAATGTGTAAACAAAACGGGAATTTCCCAAATGAATGATAAGGAAGATGGATACATTATTATTTACATTTTTCATTTGATTGAAGAATATGACACAAAAATACGGTAATCAGATAATGTGACAACTATCATTGTATTTTTAAAAAGTTATTAGGCCTAGGCTACAATTAGCCTGGCTATCCATACAACTTCCACCATCCTGGTGGGGGGATGCATACCCCCATCTCCCCCCCCCCTCTGGATCCGCCACTGGTGAAATTAGAAAAGTGAAGCTTCAAAGTTTTCATGCCTCAGGTTGTATGATACTCTTATGGCATGTGAAGGAATTTTTACACAGGTGTTGTTGCATAACTATTTTACCTCAAGGCATTCCATCCAAAGGAATCTTAAAAATTTGTTCCACCCTTATTATCAGTGGTTAATTTTTTTTTGTTTTTGTTGTGAGTTAGTATTTTATGGATACATCTCACACTGTAATCACTTCTGCTATATGTCATTTTCACAGACCAGTGAATCAAGGGGTTGCCAGTCATATCTGACTTCAAACTCCCTGATTAAACATGACAAGCTTCCTCACTTCTTGTTTGGAAGAAATAGACCAAGTTCTTATTTGTCAATTAATGATTACTTTGTTGTTATATTCCCCAGAGTCATCTGTCCAAGAGATAGAATTGCTTTGTAAGTGTGATCAGGCATGATAAGTCAGTGAGATCAGGCATGAAGTGAAAGCAAAGATTTCTTTCCTAGCATGAGTTCACATTATGGTTTGACATGTATTTTGTAGTGATAATTAGCGGGAATATCGTTCCGTTCGTTTCATTTGTTTTTTCACTTTACATATATACATACAAATAAAGAATATAACTTTAACATAGGAATTTATGTACATGTACATAAGCGAAAGGAAGTACACAAAAACCCCTTGAGAACGTGCTCTCCCTATAACAAAGAGAAAACAAAACAACAAAGAAGCAAAGGAACACTGCTTCAACAGTAGCAAAAACAAGTGATCAAAAACAGATCTTCATGCAAGCACTTAGCTAAATTATGGAGCACTGTGAAAGGGGGTGGGGGCTATAAAAATCCTCCCTCCTAGACAATCAAAACTTACTATTGGCTTTATTCATTTAAGTATCTCCCCCCCCCCCCCAAAAAATGAATTTCAGTCACTTGAAAGTTATTTGACCCCCTTCAATGCCTTGTCTGGGTATAGGCATGCCTTCATGTTCAAAGTTTATTAGTTTCTGTCCCTTTGCTGGACTGTGATATATTGACGTTCATTACCATGTAAATTTTATGGTGTACATTCTTCTCCTATGCACTAACGAAGTCTTTCAGTGGCACTTCTCAGGTAAGTTGTTAAATTAAATATGAAGTTTGCATTCAGTTCTTATTAGTTGTGAACTTAACACTCATAATGTAAGCTGTATACAAATTTTGAAGAAGAAAAAAAAAATGCACTATTTGTATGTACTAACAGTGCAATATTTTTGTGTTCTCTCTTCAAGGGTACTGCAAGTGAATCAACAGTTGTTGCTTTATTAGCTGCCAAGATGCGTATGATCCGCAAACAGCAAGAAATAGATCCTGACCTGGATCAGTTTGACATTCTACCAAAGCTTGTTGCATACACATCCGACCAGGTAGAGATACACTGCATTAACAAGTGTTTGTTCGTCAGTTCCACAGTAAAGTAATAATTGTGCAGTGTTTCCTATAAGAAATATCAATGTACGAGGATTCAAGAGATTTGGCAAAGAAGGGATGAAAAGAAGAGAGACAAAATATAAAGTGATTTCTCACATGAGAAGTTGACAAAGTACAATAACTTATGGAACTATCATTTCAAAGTTGATTACACTTGAAAGTGAAGGATTATCACACATGTGCATCTGTAGAAGGATAAGCAAAGACAGGCTATTCTCCTCCCTGTCATTTACCCTTCTCATTCAGAGGCATTGACGCATTACAGTCTCATTGAACCTGATACACCTTTGCAACATACAAAGCACAGTAGTAGGGAGGAGGTCACTGAGCCTTTGTGGCACTAAAGAGCTGCTTTGGTTACTAAAGCCATCAGGCTTTATTTGCTTTAGTCCCAGGAACGAAACATTGGCCCAGAAAGAAACATCCAAGTTTAGATGTGGACTTGTTTTGGCATGCTACAAGCTCAGAAAAGGGACAAAACATTTATAAGAAAGGGATGTTAGTGAAGTTTGGCCTTGGTATCTTTACATAAATTTTCAATTTTTGCTTAAGTAACAGAAAAGTTTATTTTATTTTATTTTATCTGCCATTGCAAAAGAACAAGCAACTTAATTCAATTTGCTTATCAAAAATGAAATGTAAAGTGTCAAGAAAATTAGTATTTTATTGTACTACATATTTTACGTATAAATTTATATTTGCAATTTCATGTATGTGTATTTGTATGCAACATTGAAACAACTTAGGGATTTTATCTCACAAATACTAAT
This sequence comes from Holothuria leucospilota, assembly GCA_029531755.1. Classification (NCBI taxonomy): domain Eukaryota; kingdom Metazoa; phylum Echinodermata; class Holothuroidea; order Aspidochirotida; family Holothuriidae; genus Holothuria; species Holothuria leucospilota. The sequence continues at coordinate 29,575,738 of CM055964.1, forward strand.
GTGTTGAGGTTCTTTTGTGAGGTAAATTTGAGGTAAATTTGTTAGCATGTATCAGGGTATTAACCTGTCCTTTTTCATGTATATAAGGTAATGAATTGGTGGAAAAAGTACCAATTTAGCAAACATAATTTTCCCTAATTTTCACATATGGCACATATTAGCTCTAGAGAAGGATAGTGGGAATTGTCAAATTTGACCACAAAGGTCAGTACCATCTAGAGTGGTAGAGTACCATTTAACACCCTGCCCAGTGCTGCTGGTGTAGAAATGACTTGAAAATAAAAGATAACCGGCCCCAAAACAACATAAAATGACAAGAAAAAAATCGACCAACAGGATTTGTAAAGTTTACTACCTATAATTTAAATGCCACAAATAAAACAAACTATTTACATGACAAGGGCGTATACTAGTTCTCAACTATTTACACTATAGATACAACAATGAACTGCGTAAAGGGTGACACACTGCGTAAAGGGCGAAGCACTGTGTACGGGGTGACGCACTGCGTACGGGATGACGCACTGCGTACAGGGCGACGCACTGCGTAAGGGGTGATGCACTTAACACAGTTTACTGACCAGACAACCTATCTTCCAAAAAGAACCAAAGAAAATATGCTTAGTCCGAAAAGCAAAACCCAGCCCACGTGGGTACCTATACCCAACCCATACATTAAAACTCTTCAATTCCCACCTCTCCTTCCTCTTTTCCACATGACTGTGCTTTGTATACCAAAGAAGCATGCTCACACATTCGCTGACCATTTTATTACCACACTACAGTGCAGCCAATCCCAATTGAGAATGTGCGGTCTGATCGACTGCCAGACAGGTACATTTATCATTAGCTTAGGGGTTATGTCATTACCTTTTTGCAGTGAAAATTACACCTTAAAGCATTTCTAGCAACTTTGACTTCCCTCGGTAAGATAATTGAAAAACCCAGCATTTGTTTGACCGAGGTCCTGAATTTAATTACATGTTCATTTACCTTCTTAGCTATACTCACGTCACACGTCCGGTCTCGGTCTTAAAAATGAAACATGAATACAATTTATCTCTGGCTACTTCAAAGCCAAATAAATTAGCCTCGCCTTTGAGGAGCATTGTAAACAGACCCCATTTTAGTAAAAAGCAAACTTTGAGAAGTCCCGCAAAATGAAATCACATTTCGTTACAACCACAGCTGTAAAAGATATCAAGCTTTGACCAATAAGTTGTGTTATAGTTTTGCTTGCTGGAAAGGATTCCAAAGTGCAAATAGGACAGAGGAAATTAATGACCTAAGGTTTTTCACCTCAGCTGTAGGAACATGTCCTTTTTGAAAATCCCAGCAGTTGTTTGTTGGCCACAAGCCTGCATGGCTGTGTGGAGGCTGTCTGAATGCTGGCCACTGATGATGCATGGCTGTGTGGAGGTTGTACAGCCTGTGTGCTGAAAATGTTCATCTTTCATTAAATTGAGTAATGGGTGTCAACAGATGGGGGACTGGGGGGCATGACCCCATCACTTTTGAAAGTGGATGGGATATTACCCCTCCCACTTTTCTTTTAAAACCCTAACGAAAAAAGGAGGCACGTCTGCTTCATAGCTTGCAATATAACTGGTTCAATGAAATCAAACTCCAAAATGATGCCAACACTCAATTAAAACTGGATTAAAATTGTGAGAAAATGCCATAGATTATATTACACCACATATTACCTGGCTTCCAAACTTTTCCAGGGCCCTCAAGGGTCCCTCGCTCCTGTGGCTTTGCAGTTCCTGCTTGGAGTATATAGTTGTGGTCAAGGTCACCCCTCCCCACTTTTCAGAAGCTGTTGATGCTCTTGAAGTAAGTATAAATCTTGCTCTTCTAGGAATGAGACCAGAGCTGGAAAAATGTGAGGTAGTTAAACAGTAGCCATGCACCTCAAAAAGTAATTAATTATAAGACGTATAACAAAAGTATGGTGCATTCCTGAGAGCAAATAAATCATAGGGTAGTATGTAAGACTGGATGGGTATCCTTGGTACTTGAGATATCCTTGTTACTAAAACCATGGAGTTACCACTTCATTTGTTGCTCTAGTTACTTTGGATATGTAATACTTCAATAAACTAGGCAAAAAATATTATGAAATGATTATATCTGATAACTTTATTTAATCAACCCAGTTGGTATTAGCCCAAGCTGATATTTTTCAAAGTTAAAAATTGACCCCTGGCCACCTGTCCTCTTCTTCCCATTCCAAGATCTATGGATCACCCACTGTCCCATGGCTTCTTGATGAGATACTTTAATCATTTATGTTTTATTTATCAACTTCTCAGGAGCAATTCCTCCTTTTTTCTGTTACGCAAGTTTATTATAGAATATGTGAATTCTACCACAGTACAGCATTTTTTATCAGTTCATTAAGAAATGTAAAATTTTGGATTGATGGAAGAGACTTCAGTACATACAATTCCGGCACAGTCGAAACCAGTAATTCAATTTGTTAAACTGTATTTTATCAGGTAGTGCACAAAGAATCCAATATGTATGTATTAATGGTAAATCTTCTGAATTCATTACCTTACAAAGCTGTCACCTTCATGTCAAATGAAGTGTCAAAACTTCAAGTTCTTGTCGAAACTTGGAATGAATTTTTCACTGAGAAGACAGGTTGTGATATCAGAAGATCAGAGGGTTATAGTGGAGTGATTTAGGGATGTCTTCGAAGGCTTGTTTTTATGATCATTTTGTAAACTCCTAAAAAGCTGGAAGGGGAAATCTTCAGATTATAATGGGGCCTAGGGCTGTTTATAGTATCAGCTTAGTGAATCCTCTAGTTCTAGATGCAGAATTATGTTGATACTATAAAATTTGAAATTCAGATATTGGGCTGCAGGAAACATGAATCTATTCATGGTCTTACCATACCATTGATTATAGTAAATTAAGTACAGGAATATTCTGAATAAGAATGCAGTGTGATCTGAATTAATTCAGCTAGATATGTACAACTTCCAAGGTTTTCTTTGTGCTAATAGTAGGAGGAAACTACAGACACAATATTAACAGAGAGAAAATGTTAAATTAACTTTTCAGTGGCTGACAGATATATGAGACATTCTAAAAGATCAAAGCTGACCTGTAGTGAATACGAACTTATACTTCCATTTTGATGCAAAGTGTTTGAATACTCACAAAATGTTTGTATTTACACTTTACATGTTGATACAAAGAGTCAGTATTCATACTTGCATGTACATACCTGGTCTACCCGATATTCGTAAGGGTTTTTTATTCATAGGGGTCACTGCTCATAAGGTTCTTTTATAGGTTTATTATTCATAAAGGTCGTTATTCATAACGTAAAAAAGGTTCGTTGTTCACTAAGGTTTGTTATTCATAATAGAAAAAAGGGTTCGATATTCACAATAGAAAAAAAAGTTTGATATGCATAACAGGAAAAAAAGGTTTATAATAGGAAAAAAGGTTTATTATTCATAACAGTAAAAAAGGTTCGATATTCATAATAGGAAAAAGGGTTCGATATTCATAATATGGGAAAAATGCGTTTTTTCAGCTTTCAGTGCCTTCTGTATTTTTTAGGAGGGGTCACACACGTAAAACTCTCAGGAATGATAGGCCAATGTGTTGTCTACAACATGTTGACGGCATTTTTGGATGGTCTGTTTAGATTGCCTGTAATTGGCCTTTCAAAGAGACTAGTCAAATTTTTTTTTATTATGAATAGCAAACCTTATTGTCAATTATGAGCAGTGAACCCTTTTTTGATTATGAGTAGCAAACTTTTTTTCTGATTTTAAATACCAAACCTTATTTTTGATTATGAGTATTAAACCTTTTCCTAAATTATGAATAGCAAACCCTTTTTCATTATAAATAACGAACCTTTTCTTCGATTATGAACATTGAACTCTTTTTTTGTTTATGAACAGCAAACTTTATTCTCCATTATGAATAGTGAACCTTATGAATAATTAACCTTTTTTATCATTTACTTTTATGAACAAAAAACCTTATGAACAATGAACCTTATTTTTGCTGTTCAGCACATTATGAATAATGGCCCTTATGAATGAAAAAACTTTATGAATGTCGAGCTGTCCCCATACATACATCCTTACATGTGGATACAAAGTGTCAGTATTCATAATTACATGTTGATACACAGTGTCTGTAGTCAACTAACATTCAGTACAAAGTGTCTGCACTTTAATACATATTGATACACTGTACAGTGTACTATAGACTCAAGGCAAAAGATTCACACTGATACTTATACGAACAGATTTCAAAATTTTAAGCAATCACACTTTTTTGCAAAATTTCTTGTGATTTTAGGCTTTAGCTAATTAAAACAAGATGCACTTTATATCCTTGTACGCAGAGAATGGCAGATTACACATGCACTCGTGCTCATCTCAGCCTAGCTATTACAGTCACACTTCAAATCTGGATAATTAAGGACAAAATAGCTGCACCCATTTTCCTTTTGAGTCAATATTCTAAAAGCTTGAACTCATAATGCTAACTGGATCAGGCCATAGGTAATTAAACTCACACAGGTAATTAGAACTTCAAAACAGAATTTCAACAATCTATTATAAAAACAATTCAAAGCTACTAAGTTTATAAAATTCTTCTGGAAGAGAGGACTGGCTGTAAAAGGAATTCCAATTTGGAACAGGAATATTTCTGGATGAAATAATTATGTGTGTTTGATCTAATCGAAAAGTTTTCTGAAAGTACTCATATTCTCCAGTGCAGCTGCTGTTGTTAAAAAAATACTACTGTACCAGCCTTGTTTGTAGAGTTAATTTATGTTTCCAATGTGCAATCATCTATCCACACAGATGGCGGCTGTATTAATAGTTTATTGAGGCCATCTAACGTCTTACCTGAGTAATTTAATTTGTAAAAGCAAGACCTGTTTCATTGGTGTGTAATTTGTACAAAAGTAAAGCCTAACACAATTACATGTAACAGAAAACCCTGTCGTAATAAGTCTCTGTTCACAGCATGCTTTTGGTGTTCATGCTGGGCATGAAAAACTGACTGTGAAAATTATTGCCTGTCACAGAAAGTGATATTTTTAGGGAATGTTTACTAGTAATAAAATGGAAAATTGTGAAATAAAAGTGGAATGTGGGTTAATTTTTTTGTTGAGAAAGTGAATTCCTGTGGGGTTACCATTTGTGGCACTCATGCAATTAAAAGGTTTGGAAGTACAAAAATTAAATTTTGATAACATGAATTTGATGTGATATGTGTAGCCATTGGAAACTGGAAGGAATTTCTTTAAAAGAAAAGTCAAGACAGTTTTGTCATGATACAGCTTCAGTTCCAAGGAAAATTTTGAATCCCTAGGGTTTACCTCTTCGTACTTGTGTGTTTTTGTTACTTCATTATTGTTTGTCAATTGGTAAAAATTAATATTTGTGATGCATGCATAGTGAACATCAAATGCCATATGGCAAAATCTCTCTAAATGGAATTCTACTGTTGCTGGTACTAGTTTTGTCTGTGAACCCAGTGTCCTTGTAAGGGTAGCCTGGACCTGGTATTTCACTTTTCCATAGCCATAAAAAGTGTACCTATCACCTCTGGAGCCATTAGAGTCATGCCAATCGCAGATCTGCCATTTGATTGATTGAGACATATGTAGAAAATTTTAATGTAAGTATGTTAAATCCAATCTCTAAATAACAAATTAATGTGTTGATTGAAATCAACTCATGTCTGCAATCATAAGTCTTGTTCTCAACAGCTTCAGTTTGAATGTACTAAAATGTTTCTAAAGAACAGGGTTAGAAGTTTTCTAGCTCCCTAAAATAATTTGTTCATAGCAAATGACTTAATCGCAGCAACAGTAATTACAATCAGTGGTTTCATTGTGACACAGGATAAGAAGAGCTAATATTAGGAACATAACAAGAACATGTAATAGAAAGATAAAACCACATTAATTCTATCCATCAGTATTTCAGACTATGGTTGGGAATATATTGCTTTCAGGTTTTAACTCCAGATCATCCCATTTTCACATGTACCTTTTATTTTTTCCACAGTGCCATTCTTCAGTTGAGAGGGCAGCTCTCATAGCGTCAGTTCGGATGCGGACCCTTCAAACTGATGACCGCCATGCTCTCCGAGGTGATGTTTTACTTGAGGCCATGAAAGAGGACAGAGCTAGAGGTCTCATTCCAACATTCGTAAGAATCAAATTCTCCTTTGTGTACATTGTAGTCGTACCTTATCATGAAGGCTACCTTCGTCAAGTTTCCTATACCACCCTCTCACAATTGGACTACAACTACTGTACTTAAATGTCCCGAGTGCTTTATTCATGTTTAGAACTTGTTGTTTCTTACCGAGACCATGCTTGTAATAGGTTGATAGAGTTTAATTAATCTAGTCCATGCATTCTTCATGGTCATTATACATTTCAATAATTCTGTGCAAATAGTAATTAAATCAGAGTGTCCTGTCATACTGTTAAAGGGAATTCAAAGCATTCCCTTGTATAGCTACTTATTTGCTATTCTGTCAAATAATTCCCAGTTTGAACTAATCAAAAAGTATTCCAGTGCATGGTCATTTTACCATGGGCAAAAAATGCTCTTATGGTTATCTTGCCTTCAGACCTGACCTCAGGCTTCTCCATTAAGAATTGATGGAGGGATGTGCTTTGCTTTAGGCCAAAGAAGAGACCTAATGAAATTATAAAAAAAGGACGTTGTTTTCCCTGGACATAATTACTGGCAGTTTCTTGATGGAATTTGATTCAATTTGCCTGACAGGTATGGGAAAGTAGGTGTATCAAGGGGGAGGGTGTTAATATTTTGGATTTGAAGAAATTCCTTCCCTGTAGTTGTATAACTTGTCTTGAGTGTGTAGCCTGGTTCAATATGAAAAGTTTGGTAAAAATTATTGGTTGTGTTATTGAGTAATGCAAGTTTGTGTCAGAGGGAAAAGATTAAGTACAAGGCTTTGTCTCATTAAGCCATAGTATTGTGTAAGACGGCTGTACCTGTCTCTTAGATCAAATTTAAAATACATTTTATTGTCACTCTTCCATAGTCATTGATTTTCTTATGCAGTCAGAAATTAAAGCTCCCCCACAAGTTGTGGGAGTTACAAATTGTAGCCCTACATATTACTCATTTATTGGACATCACACTAGGGTCATAAAAGTTTAACTGCTAGGCAAATTCCCACATGGTGCATTATTGATCATGTCATTGTGGGAAGTCTTAATGAATCTCAAAGAGGAAGCACTGTCATATATCGTGGCAACTTGTCTTCTGTAGACAAGTCAGCATGGGTGGTGATTCCACATCCTATTGATAGTTAATGAAAGCTCCTTGCTCTCTAGCAAATCCCCTACTCCCTTTAATGGAAAGTAAACTTTTATTAAGAGCAGCTGGGTTTCACTTCTGTTCGGATTATTTTAAATGTCACATGTCCTAGGAGACTAAAGAAAAGATATGTCACCAGCGGTAGAGTTCTTGACACGTATTAGTTCCATTCTCTGTCTGTAAGACGAGTTCCTTGCTCCTCAGAGGTGCTTGGAATTATCTTAATTGTGACGCTATGTCTACATCAAACCCTTCATGCCTCTAGAGCGTATTTTTCTTTTTTTTTTCTTCGATGCAGGTTTGCGTTACTCTGGGTACAACAAACTCTTTAGCTTTTGATCGGTTGTCAGAAATTGGACCTGTTTGTAAGTATACCAACCATCTATTATGTAGCTGCGTGCTATTTGAGATGTCTGTGAGGTGTGAAAGAAAAATAAGGTCATGTGTCCTCTCGCCCTGCTTGCTGTCATTTAGATAAAAAGTGGTAAATAGACTAATTCAGACGTTAAAGCTGATAGGATTAAAGGGATTTCAGGTTATGTCAAGCTTGCACTTCATTAAGCTTGAGTGTTGCTATAAAAAAGGTTCTAGTTTCACGTGTGTTTAAGCTTGTCAGACTAACTTAACGGTGATCAAGTTCTTCACTTTCTCCAGATGATACGGCAATGCACAAAATTAAGATGGTTTTGTAAATTGGGAAACCAAGTGATGCATCTGGCTTGATGAATGGAGATGGGGGATTGCAAGCATTCTCAGAGCAACCCATTGAACGGCTCTATAGTAACATAGAGAAAAGAATGGTGCATATACCATTTTTTCCACATTATTAAGAGTATTCGAAATAAAAATGCAATAGAGGGTGACAAGTTGAAGAAAATACAAAAAAAAAACTTCTTTAACCAGCAGACCACTTGTACGAAGAAAGTTCAGTAGAAAAATGCAACAAAATGTCATGAATGCAGGGACAGGAAAGTGATAACCATGATGTCACAGTAAACATTACTCACACAAAAAGTAGCCATCACCATAGTTTTATTGTGTAAAGAAAAATCAGTTGGGAAGCTGGGAAGCTCTTTCCCAGGCAAATTTGAGTATTGGAAGGGAGATTTTGACACTAAAACAAAAATTTACCTTTTTTGTACCAAGAATACACAAGAAAATTTGGATAATTTGACTCCCTTCTTGGGAAGTAACATTTTTTTTCCAGACATGCATCTAGGAGTCATTCAAGTTCATCCTCTGAAAAGTGTCAAACTTGACCATGCAAACCCTTGGCCAAGTTTAGGTAGCAACAAGCTCATAGGTTATCAGACTCTTCATTATTTCCTGGTCACACTAGCAATGGTGTAATTTGAAAAAGAAAGATCCAAGTTTCTTGAAGAGTGAAAACAAATGTAATTAAAAGAGATTCACTCAGAGAAGGTCACAGTAACAGTTTATATGTTGAGAACTCTGTTATGCATTAGCTATAATGATGGCAAGCTTTTAGACAGAAAGGGAGAGTTCTCTGTTAAAATTTGACATTTTTTCACTTAGTTTACAAATTTAGATACCTCCCTAGTTCAATAGCTCTCTTTAATGTAACTCTATCATTTCACAGACCGATATGATATTCTCCTGCTGTTTTTTCAATTTGAGCAAAAGGGCCCCTGTAAGGTGCTCATGCTCAATTTGAGCTTTAAGTATTGGGTGCCAGACTTACTCAAGATAGTTGATGGTACAATGGTAAGACACCACAGTCTAGAAAGAAAGCAATTATCAGAGGAGACACTTCATCAGATATTCTGCACCAAAAGAAGTGGAAGGAGAGGCATCTTCTGACACTCAGAACTCAACAAAATGTTTGAGATATTAAGCAATCAGAACAGTTTATGGAGAGACAGTTTTAGATATTCTGCACTCAAAACAATGTCAGTAATCTGAGGAAGGACATTTGTAGATGATTTCAATAAACATTTAAAAACACATATACAAAACTAGCCTCATATAAGGTAATCAGAGACAAAAATAACCTAATCCGAATACCATTAAGAGGAAACAAGTACAGTCAATAATTACTGGAAATCAGATTTTTTGTTGGTAAGTTGATAGGTTTCTCTACGTAGATATGTTGCCATGGTGAAATTGAGTTTTTTAGTAAAAGGAAGGCTGCTCTGTTTTATATGTTCTAATTGAAACCTGAAAGTTAAACCAAGGGTGGTTTGAACAGAAACTCTAAACTAACAGTATAGTTTACTTTATGTGGTACACTTGCTTTGTGTATGATAAATTACCAGTGGTATAGGCATATGAGGCATGAGGATGTGGGTGCTCCCCGGCCCCCCCCCCCCTCAGATTTGAACTGAAACATTGCTATTTTCTGGCAAATTATGTTGTTTTTGAGCAAATGTGCGTAAAATATCAGGCAAAAGTACTTAGCTTACCCTCCTCTCCCCCATTTGAGAAAAATCCTGTATGATTATGGCCAGCAGTGCCAGACAGTTGTGATGACAGGGATGTTAAAAATTGTGTAAGGTTATGTCGTGAACCAACTAGGAAGGGGGCCAGGGGAGCGTTACACAGAAAAGTTAGATAAAAGGTTAATTTCAGTTGTAATTATTACCAATATTTTACAACTTCTGGGCAGGGTTAGTAAGCATTTACCATGTAGATCTACTGTACTTACAACACTGGAGTGGAATAATATAGATATTTGGTCCTGAGCATGTTCCTGCTTTCCTTGACCTCTTCTGGAAGAATAAACCATTACTGATGAAACAATTGTTGAAAAATGCTTCATCACCTTCACTAAACAGGATCAGTTAAAGCATGTGCACATTGGTCTGCCATAAAAAGTATGTGACTTCAAAAATAACACTGGCAATGTGTTTGAAAACAGCACGGTCCCAAACAGATGTTTGATTATTGTCTGAAATACATTTTCAGGCTCAATAACTTTTCTTTCTATTTTTGATCAGGTAAAGACGGAGATGTTTGGCTTCACATAGATGCTGCTTATGCTGGGGCTGCATTTATTTGTCCAGAGTACAGATCCCTTCTTAATGGTGTTGAGGTGAGGCCACTTGTTTCCTGCACACTGATAAATTTTCTGCAGCCAGTGGGATTGTTTTCAAAACTGTTAATCAAACAGTACTTTACGAATCAAGTCTTTTGCTGCCTCTCATAATACCAAAAGAATATGATGAGTCTGGCATATGTAAAATGGGGGATTATTTCTTGTACTTCACACGAAATAAATACTTACACGTGAAATAAAGACACGTTTTATCGCAGGAGTAGGTTTTATCCAAGTGCTCTGGCCTTCATAGTTTTGTTCTGGCTGCCATAGTTTTACGAAGGTGCACAACTCTGTTATATTTTGTCTCCTGTCCAAGAAGAATATCCAGTATATGAAGACATTTTTCAAACTGGAATAAGTTGAAAATAGTGACTTTTGGAATTTTGAAATTACTCCTTAAGGACAAAAAATTGAGTTTCATGTTTTGCTCTTGTTTACCTTGTGTTATAAGTATTCTTATAATAAACTTTCGGCTAGTTAAGATTTGGTGAGTGAAAGTGACACATTTCAAGTATGCAACTTTCAAATTTAAAATTCATCTGTTAAAGGAGAAAGCAGTCGCCCCAAGTTTTATTTTCTAAAATCTGCTAAATCTTACAAATGTCCTCTTATTTTGCTTTCAAGTATCTTTCATTATGTTTCTGTATAAGAACATTAAATACTGAAGGTAAACCAAGGAGTTACTCTGCATGAATTTAATAAATAAGCAACAAACATATTGTCACATGATTGATAGGAACCATTCCTGAATTAGGATGATGGGGTACACTAATTCAAATTGGGGGGACTGCATTTTTCCTTTAATTAGGGCATATCAATGGTTACTCCTGTCCTAGAAGTGAAGGGTTGCAAAAAATAAAAAATATTAGAAACACCTTGTCTGCCTCCCTTTCCAAAACTAAATTTTTAGCTGATATTTATTCATAATGAATGTGTAAAACAGGCAATGTTAGATTGAAATATGATGGAAATTCTAGATAATTTCTATATACTAAAGACTTTTTTACTCTAAAATGGCCAACTAATTCATTTTCATGAACTAGACCTTCAGAATACCAGTTTGGCCTGCTAAAAGAAGTCTTTTGTCTTTGCTAGAACCCCCCGCACAATATCTCTCCCTCAAGGTCATGATTCAATTCACATATTATCCACACAGCTAGCTAGTGAATCCTCAGATGATGAATTTTACAAAGTATTCATTGACAAATTTCTTAACATGGAAAAAAATTCCTTGCATTTCGTGGGGCGAGTGTCAGTATTTTACCTTTGCCCTTTTAATTGACATGTACTTGTCATATCTGTCTAGTTGATGGAAAAAAACATCAAAAATGTGAAGAGTTACCACGAAGATCCCCTCAAAATTAATCAAATATTGACGATCATTTGACAAGACGATTTCTGTTTACACCTCCATCATGAGCTACCATAAGGCTTCTTACGCAAATCTGTAAGGTGGAAATTTAAGTTGCAGAAGTACACAATATGTGTCTCATGTTTTTCTTTATTTTGTCAAAGTTCATTTTAAGGGTAGTGGACGTATTGATATATCCTAAGGGGTTTTATTGGAAGTAGTTGTTGTTTAGCACTTGGAAAATGTCTACATCACACACCATACTACAAAGTATCTGGCAAATAATTTATGAAGGGGTACAAAAGAAATAGTGACACTCTGCACAATTCTTCACATGCCACATCATAATTTTTGCATAGCTTATGATTTACCTGAGGTTTATCTTGTGAATTGTAAAATATATTACAATAATTCAAACAGATTTTCACAGGGGATCTTAATGTATAGCAGATCAGTTGGTTTCATGTCTGCATGCACTTAAGCATCATTTGCATTATGCCAAAAAGCAAAAATGAGAAATTGTAGATGCCAAGTGGACAGTTTCAAATTGAATTTTGATTAACATGCATTCAAACAATGCCGTTCAGATTAGTAGCAACTTGACTGGCCAATGATTTTGTATAGATTATGCTCATCATTACGATCTTCTCAGCCCATAAGGAATACCACCCGAGACCTCTGTTTTTGGCCAAAAACAGGGGAGATTAAATATCTACCCGAGTTTGTAACATTAGCCTCATTGAACGCTCTGCTGCACAAATTGGTTGTTAGATAACCGCCGGTTGACTTCTAGAGGTAGTGGACTACAAATGTTCACAATGGAATATAATGCATTATAAATAGCTTGTACAGTTGGTCAGTATGTCTACAAACACACATGACTGGGTGCAATTAATTGTGTGCACTCAAGGGTAAATCCTACTAACTGGCAGCAATTTTGGTAGTTAGTTTACTATCAAGTGTCAAATTATTACACCCTCAGTGAATCTCAGGACCAATCTTTAATGGGCTGCATTGGCCTTCATGTTAGTTTAGCAAAGGGAGTGTTAAAGCAGTTGCACAAATTTATTTTGAAATATCACCGAAATCTCACAAGTCTTCTCTTATCCCTTTAAATGTATCTTTCAAGATGTTTCTGAACCCTTCCTCCCCCCTCCCCCCAAAAAAGTATTAAGGGTAACCCAAGGAGTTACTTTGCAAGACTTGAAACAATTCAGTAAAATAGTTTTGGAGTCATTCGTCAGTTAGGGTATAAGGGTATGCACACATTAAAATTGGGGTGACTGTATTTTCCCTTTAAGCAGAATATGGCTGTGAGAAATAAGATCACAGACTTTCACCCGGGAGGTGGTAAAGAATTCTTGCTTTTAAAGGTCGTGTGACTTGCCACCAAAAAGAGCTGTTTCACTTGTCACTTAAAGAACTAAGTCCTCCAGTCAAAGATCCGTTGTAATTATTTCAATGTCTTTCACCGTTCTCAAAATGTACATCTTCAAAGTTTGATGGTTTCTGAAGAAACTAATTGCCTATGCAAACATAATGATGTGGAGTGTTGCACAGTGTTATGATTTCTTTGTTAACCCTATATAAATTATCTTTTAATTACTGATCATATAGATTACAGTTTGGTGAGTGATATCAATATTTTCAAGGAAAAAAATTTAAGCTTTTTAATAAACCCCCCAGGGACTAACAATGCTACCAGTGTCCTTGAAATTAAGATTGAAAAAACAAAGGTTAACATGTGTTATATATGGTATACGTATGTCCCTCTTTCAGTGTCACATATTTGCATATTTAGCTTATGTTTATTCAAGATACAAGTGTGAAATAGAAATTTCCCTGTAAAATGGTCAATATTTGATGGATTTTTAATGCCTTTTACATCAAATATCCAACTGTGTTATTTTCATGTCACAAGACCTTTAATCAGAGGAGGGCCTGGAAGTAAGTGTGGAAAAATTTTCACTGCTTTGGATGAGAAAATTGAGCCTAAAGAATATGTATTGCAGTATAACAATTACCATCTCTAGCAATAGGAATGTTAAAAGGGACTGCCAAGTTTAATGTCCCTCCAAAAATGTCCCTGCCTTTTCCTTGTTGACAAATGTCCCAGCCTTTTTGTAACCATATCATCCATACACTACACTCACATACTTGTAAACCACAGAAAAAGAAAATCATTAAATGACATTTTCAAAGTACATGGGTTCTAATGTAAAACATTTTTTGGGATGGCTGGTGATTGAATTACCAATGTCTCCAAAGACATGGAACCAAAGATATATAAAATCATTTTACAAATCAATACACAGTTGCTACACTGGAAACAGTCTTGTGCTATATATTTTTGTATTAGCTCTGTTTTCCTTGAATATGTGGAAAAATGTTTTTAAGTTTACTGCAATTGTTAACTGTCATATGCAAACAGTATGCAGTGATGCTGAGTATCACAGTATGTGTGTCATCCATGCATGGGGACGTTTGACAGACAGGATCTTTAGTATGGTTAGGGACATTGTGGCAGAGGAAATGTTTAGCAGTTAAAAAGATGTATTCTACTGTAGTGAAGGAGCAGTGATATGTGAGGGGGTTGGGTATTTCCACTCTAGAATTTAAAATTCATTTTATGAGCTGCATGTATAGTAGCCAAAGAATCAGGAAGGTAGCCAGGCAAGGTACTGTAGGGGGGCAAACATTTTTCCAGGGGGGTGAAAATTTTTCAGGGGACCCAATGTGTACAAATGTATTAAGTCAATGGTAAGATTCAAACTCTCTAGGGGGGCCAAAAAAATTTTGGGGGCTCCCCCCCCCCTTGACTACGGGCCTGCAAAGAATGGTCCTGCACAGTTGAGGTGAAAATAGTCCATGATTAAGACCTTGATGGGTAAACATGACATGATCGGTCAACTGTGTAGTCTTCAAGTCACACATAGACTTGCATGGCCTGGAGCATATTGAAAGAGGTGTTATCAGCATAACAAGATGGAAAGGAATGAGAGGGACAACCCCCTGAAAGTATATAAAGGGCAAAAGTGTTCCATGGATAAATTTCTGGATGTGTAGAAGGTTTGCACTTTTTCATTCCATCATTTCTGAAGTTTTTCCTCATCATTTTCTAAAGAAATTGGAACTTTTCCACAGATGTGAGGTCAACATGTCTCTTGCCTTTCAGGTGCTGCTAATGCCACAGCTTTCCCCTGCTCCAACCAAGACATGCCATTATGTTTAGTTTTCCACACTTGGTAATAACCTTGTGCTTCAAGTCAATATTATCAGGCGCATATAAGCATTGTAAAGAAACTTTTCAATGTAGGATCACTCGACAAAGTGAAAGATAATTCTTAACCTTTATATGTTCATTGTGAAAACTATTGGATATGGCTAAAAAGAACTTCGTTTAAAACTCTCTTCATTAATTTTTATGTACTAATGATATCTGCATGTATAACAGGGCTGGCAACTCTCCTGATGTACTTTAGGAATAATTCTGCTTTCTAGCTCAAATTTGTTATTTTCTGATTTCTGTTTGGTATGTTCTGATGTTTTAAAAATAAACATGAAGCCATAACATATTTTTTGTAACTTTAATAAGTCACAGTGATTACATTGGTTTTATGGTTTTGCATTCTTACAACTTGACCACCTTCCATTTACAGTGTAACAATATATACCACATGTAAAACATCTTGAAGAGTATGCAAAGCACATAGGAGAATTGGTACTTTGGGAATCAGTGAGGTTTCCCATGAAATAAAATATTCTACTATATCCAGGCTTGGCAAATCCCTATCTAGAGTAACTGATGGGCTCAGACATACGAACTACCAGAAAATACCTTGAAGTTTAATCCTGAATTCAGTTAGATTGATATGTCAGTAAAGGAATCTTCAGTTTTAAGCAGGTCTTTTATTTCTTTTATTGAGTACTAGAGACCTATATCTTTGATTGACCTACAATGTAACTGTCAGTAAAGTGTACTTGGAATACAATCTACATGTCATTACGTACATTTATAGCATGGACTTAAGATGGTTGCCATGGCAGCAAAACTGTGGCAGATCACTAGTATATTATGTATGGATACTAGAGATCATAGGACATTGAGATGGAAGATTTCTCAATGCATTTATACTTACCATAGGAAATACAGTAGGTAGGCCATGTGAGTGCATTTCAAACAAACAAGGGTTACAAAAGTCAGTCTTCTGTGAAAATGATGTTAATTTATACATTAGATGAGAGTTTCAAACCACAGTTACAACACATCCTCACAATGTGTATTATATACACATGTATCAGTCTTCCTTGAAATAAAGGGCCTAATTGAACAGTCACCCAAACCTTAATTACTCTAAAACATCAGCTGGATCTTAAAAATCAGAGATCCCTTTCAATTTTTCTCACAATTGTCTTTCACTGTGTTTAACAACACAAATTTTGTATGGAAAAGTAATTAAATAAGGTGTCATAAAGCAAAACAAGTTAATTGCGACATAATGGCAAAAATGAGACAGCATATATCAGAGAATGATTTACAACATGAGAGATTTGTACTTTCTAGAAAAAAAATTTCTTAAAATGCATTTTTTGCGTAGAAAACTTAATTTCATGTTAACATTCTTTAAATTCATTAGGCACTCCTTGATCAGTTAATATTCATGTCTGTCATTTGCTCTAGGGCTGTGAACATGTGGCAAAATAATTAAACGTTTAACTGCAAAAAATTTGTGATGGTTTAGTGATTGATCGCAGTTACCTTATCATAACAGAAAGACTCGGTGTGTGTTGATTGATGTGATAAATATTCAAAATGAATTGGTAATGCCGGATGTAATACCCATGAACCCCAAACACGATTCCTGTAAAGGCTTGTTCTTGTCGAGACAGTAATCACAACATGATGACATACTACATACTACGTAGGGGCCAATGTTAGGTTAAGGTTTTGCGAATAATCGCTTACTAGCTTGTACTAAACGTTTATTCCACATGCGATCCTTTAGCGATTAATCTCTACACGGTCACAGCCCTAATTCGTCCTTCAGAATACTCTGGAGAAATTGCTGCATTTTATGCCATGCTGTAAACATTCATTACTAAAGCCAAGTTCCCAGAAAAATTTTCACTGAATCATTCTAGCAATTACTTGAGGTGTTACCATGAAGGCAATACCTTTCTGTGGTTATGCCAGAAATAGCTGACCAAACTGGAAAGTATGTAGGTTTGTAGAACATCTTCATAGTGCAGTAGTGACTTTACATGTCTACTTGGTGACTTCCAGTTTTCCATCTCTTTGCAAGCACACACAGTATGTCAAATTATATAGTATGCCAACTTTTGGCGTGGTATGGAGGGATTTCATGTGACGTGATGCCAGTGGGATTCCTAGGCACTGAAGGGCAAAACACATGCAGTAAGCGTATTTATAGCACACACGCAAGGCATAACCATAGATACTACTGTGACACAATGGACGCGTACCCTTCAAAGCCACTAGAAACGTGCGATCTTGCCCTTCAAAACCAAAGAGACACGAGATCATGTGACACGGTAAAACCCCTTTATATGGTAGTAATCAGGCAATGGGATAACTGTTGTAGAACTTTGGCAGATCAGATACAAACTTTCCAGTATGTTTAGCCTGATAAACTGCAAGGAATGGTGGTTGAATGATTCCCCATACCTTAAAAAAGTTTATGAAGTTTACAGGTTATGGGCAATCAAACCTATAAGGACATTTCTTTCAGTTCTTTGAGAGTTACTTTAGTAATGTCTCACTTCTGACCAGCTGTTGTCATATCTCAATTCTTTTATTAAAATCTTGAAGTGCACAAGGCAATGTGTCCCTCATTATGATATTACATTACATGTTGCTCACCCAGAAAAGAAAAGGAACTTCTAGTTTTAACCAGAGAAGCTGTTTTATGGAAAAGAGCCAGTTTTGTGACCTGTATAAAAATGATTAGCACACTGAGCTGCAATCATGTTCCATCACATTGACAAATGTGACTAGCACATTCTGTTTCATTTCAATTGTTTTTTTTCTTTCCAGTATGCAAGTTCGTTCAACTTCAACCCCCACAAATTTATGCGAGTGAACTTTGACATGTCAGCAATGTGGGTCAAAGATAAAAGAGACATTGTTGGTGCTTTTCATGTGGATCCTGTGTACCTACAACATGAACATCAAGGACAGGTTACTGATTACAGGGTTAGTCTTGTTGAGTGTTAAAAACATTAAAAATTACAACTGTTTCATTGCTATATTCATGTGTTAGTGGGGGGGGGGGGGCCATGAACAGTGGTGTAGCCAGGGGGGACAGGGGGTGAGTTGCCCCCTCTAGAAAAATCTTGGGGGAAATTTTGAAAGTGAATATATGGTGAAATTTGCGCATGATCTGGTAAAATTTTAAATTTCTCAACCAGTACACTTTACTTATTTAAAAGTATATGCCACACTGGCACAACCAGTCCTCATTAAGGTTTTCAGAGATGGAATGATGTCACCATGCTTATAGTTGTACTAGTTATGTTTTACTATCTGTTTTACACAGCATGGGATCTCTGGACCTCTGACAAGGGACTCTGTCCTTTTACTGTATACTTCCAATGTTTCTTGATAATTAAAGCAGCAGCATTGTGGTATATGCAGTTTGTTAGAATGGGTCAGTGGTCAAGTGCTATACTCTGCTACAAGGGCAGGTCCTGGTAAAATTTGGACTGATTGTGGTGAATGTGGTGAACTGATGAAGGGAAAGGTGTACCAGGGTTCACTTAATTACTGTACTTCACCCATTGTGATTCTGATCTACCAGTAGAACTCAAGAAAAATTCACCAAGACCTGAAGACAAGCAAGATAAAAAGCTTCCTAAAAAATAGGAATTCTTGGTGATGTATTCAGTTTACAATTAGCACCAAATGTGGCACCATTTTGCATCTAGCCTCATGAAGGGTGTCTTGGGGAATCTCCTGTACACTTTCAAAGCATTATAATATACTATATTTGTAAATGCAACTTTTTCCGTTCTAGAACCAGGAAACTCCCTTTTTGAAAATTCCCCTCTCGACATCTGTTCCCTTCCTCAAGTTGTACCCCTTTCTTGAGAGATTGATTTACCCATGCCCTAAATTCTGCCTGGGCACAATCCAAGTTTTGCTCATGCTAAATTTCCCGTTTATTTGAGCAAAAAAGCGTGTCTGTCACTTTCCACAATTGGAGGTTTTGTGGAAAGTTCTTGCTGGTGGATTAATAGCTTGATAAATGAGTCATGTCATTATGAATGGCTTTAATGTTAGTGCGTCCAAATATCAGCTGATAGTTCTGGATCAAACTCCAGTTAGGTCACACCTATGGCTTTATCAATGGAACCTATCACCATCTTGCTTGGTGCTTCACAAATGAGATTGGAGCAGGAATAATTGTGGACTTTATTGTAGAAGTAGGCCAAACTGAACATTTCAGATCACTGGCACAGGAATGCCCTTTGAGTAATTATTGCTGGTATTGTATTTTTCAAGATGTTAATGCTGACTTAGTTTTTAGAGTTTTAGTTATCGTATCTTATTTGTAAAACAGGAAACTTACCCTAAGAGTATAACTTTTTGTCATTCACTTACAGCACTGGCAGATCCCTCTAGGAAGACGTTTCCGATCATTAAAACTGTGGTTTGTCCTCCGAATGTTTGGTGTTGAAAAACTACAAGAGCACATCAGATATGTAAGATTGGTTTGATGGTCACATACAAATGTTAATGACTGATAAAATCCCTTAGCATGTCGAAGTCACCATATTTATGCTGCAGAATTCCAATTAAGATCATGTCATATGTCATTTGTAGATGAATGCTTTGAACTGTATTCATGAAATTCCCTAGGTGTGTTAGTTTTACAACAGAGCAAATGATCAAATTAGAAACCTGTCTCTCTAGAAATTCTGTCATGATTTCAGCAGCAATTTTAATGTTAGGTACTGAAAATGTGTCCTGTGAAATCTGGTGTGGAATTAATATGATTTTAAGTAGTCTGAATGCAATAGACATCCTTTTCATTCTCATAAGTCCACCTCACTTTTCAACCTTTGCTAAATGCCATGTATACTACCCACTACTTTACCACAGTCCAATTCTATACAGTTAATTTCTACCTGGTAAGAAGTGAAATAGATTGTTAAGTTTTCTTTAGCTATGACATATTTCATCCATTTAATAACAGCAGACACGAATAAAATTCTTAAACTTTTAAGAATGTCAAGCAGCAGTGTGAAAAGGGCATTTGCTTCCCTGTTGACTCTTTTGTCCCATTTCCCCTCACCACCAGGGGTGGCGCTAGGATTTGCCCGACGGGGGGCAGGCTCCCGACGGGTGGCAGCAACCTAAAGCCCCAACAAGAGTGACAAGTTCCGGAAAGGATGGCAAACACAAAGTTTTAGGGTATAGTTGAAAAAAATCTGAAAAATCTGGGTTTTTATTGAAATGTTTTGAAAAATTGGGATTTATTTGAATTTCTTTTTAAAACTTGAGGTTTTGTTGTAGAATCTGCCTCCATAAGAGCAAATTCAATATACCATCAGGGTGACTGTTTTGCAAGTAGAAAAGATATTGTTTGCAGAACATAATTCACATGGTGTTCAGTTTTCTCATTCTACATTGTTATTTTTCACTATGATTCCACAGTTTCACCTGCCCCACCCTTCCATTTAAACTAACTCTTCCATAACCCCGCTTTACAGCTAGGGCTATTTTTTTTTCACATGAATTATTTTTCCTCCAAGCACAGCTGTTGAAAAAGGTTAATAAATGTCATCAAAGGAAAAAAAAATGCTCTTGTCTTGATGCAAATATTTTCTTAATTTATCAACAGCAAGTGAAACTGGCAAGAGAGTTCAAAGCATTGGTGATGTCAGATTCACGTTTCACAATAGAAGCTGAGGTCATTTTAGGGTTGGTCTGCTTTAGATTAAAGGTGAGTGTGATCACGGTATACAGGCATTGAGTTAGTAACTCCTTTTCATTCTGCTTTCTCTTACTTTTCTACTTTTCTCCTATTTGTATGTTTTCTTGAAAACCCTATGTTATTTCTCAGTTTTGAATTGCCACCATCCAAAAATTTTAAACTAAAGTATACATACAGTTGTAGCTAGCTAGTGCACTGAGTATATAACAAATGTCCAAGATAGTCATACAATACTATCAATATCAGTTTATTGATGAAAAATACTCCTAGAGGTATGCATATCCTACTTATTTGTCCTACTTTTGACCTAACAAGTTCTGCTTTTGTCCTCCATCATTTATTGAGAATTATTAACCTTCTTTTTTTACCCTACCTTTTCATGAAGTTCCACATGAAAACCTACACTTAGTATATGATACATCTCAAGTGTGGTTGGGGACCTAAATGTTTGCAAAGTGATGGAGAATGCTGCTGAACAGAATTGATAGAGTCTCATGTGCGTCACTGAGCATCCAAAGATACAAGAAGTTTTATTTCCCTGATGACTGGCAATGCTACAGCAGTGGCGGGGAAAAAAAAAAAGTCTTACTGTAGATGTTGCGGATGACAAATCCCTTTTGTGCTATCTTTCTAATCCTGATTGAGTCCTATAGAAATGTCAAATAAGACGCAAAGAGACGTAATTGCTGTATGACCTTGGCGCTGAAAACTTCACTTCAGAGGGATGTATCTCCTTCCAATAACAAAATCCCTGAATGAATTACATCATGAATGTCTAAGTTGAAAGGTGTTTGCATCAACATTTAATTTCATTTAAATTTATACAGCTGTTTCTAGAAGTTAGATCTCATTGTTTCATTTCAATTGCAGGGATCAAATCAACGAAACAGAGAGCTCTTAGAACGTATTAACAAATCAGGGAAGATACACATGATTGGCACGGAGCTAAAAGGACGATACATTCTTAGGTTTGCGGTCTGCTCAGCTGAAACAGAGTCCAGACACGTGATGTATGCATGGAAAGTTATCAAGAGTACTACCAATGAATTACTATCAGAGGTCAATGGCATCAAGAATGAATTACTACTAAATGGGGAGAACGGAAGTGAAGAGGCCTGCATCAGTCCTTGATAGAAGGTCGGAGGAATCACACAATTGACAGTGGATAATCGTTACTCCAGTGAATTGTGTTTTGAGTAAATCGTGATTGCAGAGGAATAACAGGTGGTGGTAAAATGTGAATTGGGTCATGGAGGATGCACAATGCATGTCTGTACTATTTAAGTATTGTCTTATAATAGGGTCCTTTGTGCACATTGATAATCCTTCCACTCACACAGAAAATCTTTGAAGTTAAAAATTTGCACCCTCCCTGTGTTCATATTGTAGTAGGACTGACAGCAGTGACAACCACCTTGTCACCTGTTAGAAAACATGGGCATCACTATTGTGATG
Source organism: Holothuria leucospilota (assembly GCA_029531755.1). Classification (NCBI taxonomy): domain Eukaryota; kingdom Metazoa; phylum Echinodermata; class Holothuroidea; order Aspidochirotida; family Holothuriidae; genus Holothuria; species Holothuria leucospilota. The sequence goes on from CM055964.1 coordinate 29,597,914, forward strand.
TTGTGGTCACCATGATGATTTGCAGAATGGCAGACACATTTAACCCTTTCACAGCCATCCCCAATTTTCCTATGGTAGTTTGTGTAGCCAGCTTTAACACAGTTCTCGATATATAATAGACCATTCATTTGAAATGTTAAATAAATAACTACACTGCAAACAAAATTTAGAGTTGAAACAAATTCAAAAATTGGTAGCAGATACAATTAAGTCCATATCAGTCATGGTTATTTAAAATGCAATTCTAGACAAATATTTCAAAATGGCTGCCAGTGGTCTTGCTTTGCCTGCCCTGTGCAGTGTGCTAATTCACAATCTTCCCTTACCCAAAGACTGCAAATTTGCCATGAGTGGAATATTGTTGTATACCTATTGCCAGAGACAGTCACGTGACCATCTAAAATGCTGAGGAGCATATCATCTTGAATCAGTTTCAGTGTCATTTGCTTTCAGGCCATCACTATGCTTCCTACACTGATTCATGAATGCACATTGGGTAACCTAATTAAGTCCGACTTGCTCAAGGGTGCTGCCATTTTGTTACGTAAATCCTCACCAGTTGAAGTAATATGCAAATATTTTCATTGGTGCCACCCTTACAAATAATGTGTAGAAGCTATTATACAGAAAGCCACAGGAACCTCAGATGGTATATTCACAGCTTAAGTCACAGCATTTCAAACACATTCAGCTGGATACGTAATAGTACGTACGTGGCTGTGAATGCAACATTAGCCTGAAACATAATATTATGCGACTAACTGTGAAAGGGGTAAGTAAGGAAAGAGGTATATTTTGCCGAAAAGTAGAATATGGAAATATGATGAGTATTTTAACAAAAATAGTGGAAATTTCCATCTGTACTGTAGAGATAGTACTAGAAGAGAGCAATGTTTAATACGTCAAAGAATTGGACTACATATTATTACTATAAGGTCAATAACTGAACAGTACTTGAGCTAATCAACATGTAGAAATTGTGGAAAACAAAGTATGATACATATACATATCAATACTGCTATAAATTAATATTAGGCGCAGGAAAAAACCTGCAATTTCATTGATATAACAAAATTCTTTTCATTTTACAAGTACAGTAATGTTCACATTTTTAGTGGTTGCATGTCTGTACTGTTTTTCCCATTGTTGCCTTGGATAGTTTCATCACTTCTTTGTTCAAATGTGCACTAGACTAGGCTTGGGTGATCCCAATCTTTGGAGTCAATAGGGTACCCCACAACCTAAGGAGGGGGCATTGCAAAAAGAGTTACAATTAATACAGTTTAATATGTCATAACTGCAGGAGGAACATATACCACAGCAGCTGTAAATGGCCCATTGGTAGCCTACCAATAAGGAGTACCAGCCATGTAGTGAAGGGGGTTAGGTGATGAAAGGGTGACTGTCCCCCCACCCCCGAGTAAATTTTATATTACTCATATTGTTAGTTTGGTGTGTAGATGGACAGATTTGTCTGTAAAAATGGGGTGAATTATTACAAAAACATCTTAAAAATCGATTTTTTGCTATTCGTTTCATGTGCAATCATACTAAATATAATTCTTTCCATTATTACTTTATGTAGGACAGTTTAAGTGAAACCCAAGCCTAGTCAGCACCAAATGTGTCAATAGTTCTACCAGTTTTCTTTCATTTTTCATGTTTTATTGAGAATGCATGCACATTGAACACTTGCATCCAAACTTACCAATTTTAATATGCTATTGCACTATTAATTATTCTGTGTTGAAAGCCTTTCTTCTAATGTATTTCTTTAACCTTCTTTTCAAGAGTAAAAATGATTTCTGTTGTCCTGAATTTTACTAGAATGATGTGCAATTGGTGTGTACTATTAGACTAGTATAAACAGCATTCAGCATTTACCGTCCCCAACCTTACTTTGAAACATCAGGTGAACTGTCGATCGAATCTCCTGTTTCATGAAACAACATTCTGTGTTCGACTCCCTTAGCTTTTTTTCAGTTTTCCCCTGGGCAGTTGCAGATTTGCCCGGGTGTCACATGAGCACATTAAGTTACAGTGAACTCTTCTGTCACACTCAAGTTTCCTCAGGGCTAGCACTCTGGAAGCCACAAAGCACACTTGGCTTAACTTGCTGGGTATGTAATCACTTTTGTGTACAAAGTATTGAGAGACTGTGTTACACAAGCTCTGTTGATGCTTCTGCTGTCCAGACAGTTGTGGTCAGAGTATTTAACCGTGAGAGGAAAAAATCCTGTATGGCAGAGTGGGCAAATTTACAGATTACTTGCCTGACTGGCTACAAAATCCTCAAAACAGCCTTACCAAACCGAACCGTAATGAAGCATTGCATATCACAGGTAAACCAAGTAACTATTCAATATTTTATGAACACACAAACAATCATGACCAAACAAAGAACAGGGCATGATTCTGTATTCCCAGGTCTGGGTTTTTCACAGGTCATGGAAAACTGGAAAGGTCATGGAATTTTACTTTGCATTTTTTCTGGCCTTGAAAGTAATGAAAAGTTGCTCGACTTGCTTTAAGTCATGGACGCCATGGGAATGGATAATTAAAGAGCAAAAAGGAAGGAAAAAGTTGTGATGATCTAATTAATTCAATCAAGCTATAATTTTATCTCTAAAATTGGTAAGTGGAGGATGTATCTGGAGGAATGGAATGGAATGCTGGTTGTAAAGGTAATGACAAAGCATGAAAGTATAGAACCTTAACCATACAGGCTTTACTTATTCACATTAGGAAGGCTGTATTTGCCATTTACAGCATCGCTCACTGGGTTAAGCACTGGCCTAAGGTACAAGCTATTACCTACTCTCTATGAAGTAATTCACGTAAAGATTCATTATGATTAAATTTTAGGTTTTGTTTCTTCAGAATTAGAGTTGGAAAGGGGGGAGGAGAGGGGGAATTGACTTATGACATTATGATATTTGCCTCCTGGGCTGCTAAATGTTGAGTCACTTTTAAGCAGCAGGTTTAGCTAGTGTAACAGATTTGTCTTCCCTCTTCCTGGCCAGTCACATCACTTTTAGCAGAGGTCATGGTCCTTTGAGAGCAAGTTTTGACCAGAGAGAGAGAAACCTGCAAGAGTTCAAAAAAAAAAAAAAAAACTATCTCTGCATCAATGGGTAAATTTTTTGGAAACATTTTAGGTACAATTAGTTTTAAATCAATTGGTTCTTTCCATACAAAATATCTTCCTTGGTGATAAAATGACAGTTATGTAGGAGATACAGCATGAGATGTATAATAAGTCACAGAAATAAATTATTTACATTAATTGTTGTACAGTTTATTTACTGTTCTTTAATCCACATAAATACACAATAAAAGTAATACAGTATAAAAGTAATTCAACACTTAATAAATTTGGTTTGTTTCTTTCTATGGTTTTGTCTTATATGCATAGCAGTATTGAAAATGGATCTCAGCACTGGGTTATGAAATGATGTATTTTCCTTGGGTACACCAAACAAAGTTTTGTTCTTGAAAAAGAAATATTCTGAAGCATTTGATAATCAGTGTTCATTTCCTTGCCAATAGGTTCATAATGCCAGACTAGTCATTAAATTGAGTAAATTGTCAGCCACACTTGCTAATAAAGATCAGCAAATTCTTCTCATCTCTCCTAATTTTCCCTACAAATATCTTTTATAATGTTTCATCCCATAAAATACTGCATATTAAAGATAAATTAAGGATACATCTTCCATCAACAAGTCAGTAGCAAAACCTTTGTCATATGATTAGTAAGTACCAGACATGAAGTAGTAGTAGTATGTTAATTCAAAAGGTGGGGGAAGGGAGGGGGGGGGAAGGAAACTATATTTGCACTGTGAAGGCACTTTGTTGTTGCATCTGACAGCAATCTAGGGCTATTTTATCATGATTCCCCATCTTGAACCTACTAAAGTAGATTTATTTTTATAGCAAGTCATCTGCTTAAAGGATAAAATGCAGTTTCCACATGTATATCCCATAAAAAAGTAGGAATTCTGAAAACATCCAAATCATGACATGCCATGTAGATGCAGTTTTTATCACTGTATTTAGAATATTTTCCAGAGTTTATTAAACCATTGAAACTTTGTCACTGGAATATATTCTTTTTAGAGGAACCAGTGAATAAGATACCAATCACACTGTATATGATGCGTAAAACTAGAAACATTTGTATTGATAACACTAAAAAGTTTTATTTTGAGTGGATCTACCCAAATCACAGGTGTGGCTTTAATTGTTTAAATAATTGCAATAGTTAATTGAAGGGACGTTTGGACTGCATAAACTGCCACTATTAAAGAATGGCTTTTACATCAGTTACACAATGCAAGACTGCAGGGTGAATGACATTCATGGAAGAAATGTTTACCAATCATCAAAAAAAAAAAAAAAAAAATCATCAATTCAAGCAACTGCAGACTTTCCAGAATTTGATAATGATCTCCAATTGTCATGTTTCTGAAACTGTATTTTGCAAGTTTGTGGTAGCTCATTAGAACATAAGAAGTTGGAGAAGTTTAATTTACTCCATCTTGAGGCAAGAAACAGAGTCATATAAAAGATGATGGTCCACCCAAAGATGCTAGGAAGTCCTGCATGTCATGTACTCTATCAGCTGGGTGACCCACTGTGGTAGAAAGCTACAGGCCAAGTGGAAAGGAAGGTGGAATACTGAAAAACAAATCTACCAGTACTTGAGCAGGATTCAAACCTATACACCTTTAAAACACATGATTGGTGTATGCAAGTTCAAACCATTCTGCCACCTAATGACCCTTTGATTTAATCCAACTTGAAAGAATTCCTTATACTTCTCATCCGTTTTTGCACCGTAGAGCCGGTTTGGTCACACCATGTCTGTTACTTTCCACTCCCATCACTTTCCACCCACCAAAAGTGCTGTTTTCCACTCCTGACATTTAGAGCAGTATTCACCATTTTGGAAATCATGAATTTGTGAAAAGATTCATAGAAACAAATTACTTTTTCTGAATTAATGAATTTCATGAATCATACTTGGTTTAATAAAAGTTGGAACGTTAGCCTATATTATTATTATACCACATATTTTAAGTGCTCAATACAAAACAAGAAGTCTGCTCACAAGCACTTTACAAACAAAATGAGAAAGCAACAATTAAAAAGAGTAAAAATTATACCGGATAAACAATAAGTGAAAACTGAAAATAAGGGAGTAAAAAGAAAGAAACTAAAAATAACAGTAAATGGAATGAAACAAACAAGCCTGTATATCAGTGCTATGGAAGAATTTGTACAGAGGAGTGCCAGACTGTTTTCCCAATTGCAAAGGAATAGTGATACTCAAAAACAAACTGCAACATAGCACTAAACTTAGCTTATCTTATTTTCCTCTCCTTCTTCAGGTAACATAATTTTAGTTGGCATAGAAATTAGACCTCCCCCTCCCCTCACCCACAGCAGTGCAGAATGCTTTGCTGTACATTGTTTGTTTGGCATACCATACTACTGTTGGCATTTCAAATATTAAACCGGTTGCTATGGTTGCTCACTGTGTTGACATCCATATTTTGGCTGCGGCAGCAGGGAAGACTGCAAGGCTGGAGTCATGTGAAGCTAACTGGTCACCACTTTGATAAAACAGAAAAGGCAAACCTGATGAATAAGATGACACCATTGAAACAGGAGGAATAGCCAACCTGTTTTAATACAGCAAGTGAATGAAGAAGAAAAGGAGACATCCAGCTCACCCTCAGAAGGTGGAAAAGGGGTCTGAAAGAGTGACATAGCAAGATTTGGCAGCTGCCTTGAAAATGAAGTATTTCAACATTTAAGGCCAGATCCATGATCCTGGTCAGAAAGACAAACTGTCATTTCAGGATTTAGGCTTGCTACTAAAATTGAACAGGGCCTCAGTACAGAACACAGTGCAGAGGAGATGGTAGTGGGAGCAATAGAAGCCATTACCTTTGGTTTTCCATTAAGCATTGGAACTGTTACTAACATCCCATTTCACCTGTCATACATTCTCATGCATCTTCACCTTTTCATCCTGGGCCCAACACTGACCCTTGCATTCTCATCCATCGACTAACAAAGCCATCTCAACCCATTTCACTTTTCCATTCCACTGCACTGCTCTGCCTTAACCTTAGCAATGCGGAGAGCAGGCGCAGATCCAAGTGGAGAGGGGGGGGGGCTTTCCCGGGCTCAGCCCCCCCTTTTTTGCCACATCAACTATAACAAATACGCAAATATTAGCATAATGTTAATCTAGGTGAATATTCAAGGGGGCTTTTAGGCCCCCTTTTCGAAATTTCTGGATCCACGCCTGGAGAGGTATTGTTTGGTACACCTGGCTAGCTAGGCAGCAATTTATCGTTTGTGTTGGTTTAGGGAATGGGTTCTTGATTTCATGCGTGAAGTTAGAGCTGTCTTGGCTGCCAAGGTGTGAGGGTCTCGGTCTCAGTCCTCATGTTTGGTTTGGAATCTACTCTGATGGACTTTGACAATTTTTACAAGGGAGTTAAATAAGTTGTTTATATTATTTTGACCCTTTCTGAATTCTTGCTTCTCATTCTGTTACCTGAAAGCACAGGTTTTAATTGTAAATTAAACTGGAATTACTTGAAGGAAGCCTCCTCTCCTTTTTTTTTATTGTGGTTTGTAGTTCGGGAACCTATAGCGGGCGGGCCACTGTAATAAATTTTGGTAGTACAGATGGGGTGTAGTATCCTATTTGCTAGTGGACTTTGTTTTGTGAGTGTTCCATCCAGGGTCCTACCATTATTGTAATTGTAATAAGAGGTCACTGGAATGGAGTCTGCAAAATAATTAAAAAGTGAGATAAGGAGGTTAGAAAAGGAAATACAAATGAGAAGCATGAGAATTCGGGAAGGGTCAATTTTTAATTTGCCGGCCTTCACACTTGGTGGGCAAGAGGAAGACTGGGCAGCTCTCCTCACCAGCACAGGGGTGAGTAATTTTGATTCTTTGAGTTAAAGGATAGTGATCTAGATAGGGGTCAAGGCAGTAGGAGGCCAGTAGTTTAGCCTAAAGATTATGATGGAAAGAGTAATTTTGAGGATTACAAGGTTCATTTTGAATTGTGTAGTAATGTTAACAGATGGAAGGAAAAAGAGAAAAAGAGGAAATTAAATTTTTCCTTGTGCAGTTGCAAGGGGGAGGCTGTGCAATTCTATAGGGATATGCTGGACTCTGCTAAGGCTGATTATCAGAAGGTGTGTAACTTATTTCAAGTACGATTTGGCTCACATGGGCAGAAAGATTTGTACCGTGCTCGCTGATCGCTAGCTACTGATATTAGAAGGTTAATTAATGCTGGATATCCGGATATGCCACCAGAAGTAAAGAATGAATTGGGTAGTGACTACTTCATTGAAGCTTTAGATAACGCCGTGCAGCGTACGGTTGTAAAGAGATGTAAACCCACGTCATTAGAGGCAGCACTGAAGGTTGCAATGGAGGAGGAAGCAATTATGCAATTAGAAGCCTCCAGAAAAGGCCCAAATCTAGTAGCTTCTACAGGTGAGACTAGCCATATGCAACAAATGCTTAATGATTTAGCCACGCAAGTGTCACAACTGAATGATAATGTCCAACAGTTCATGCAGAATAAGGTCGAAGTACAAGGTTCCCACGTACGTAGGCGGGGTTGCTGGAATTGCGGTGAGTTAGGTCATTTTAGGAGGAATTGCCCACAAGGGTATGGCAAATATGGGGGACCGCCGTTTAATCCACCCTCATTTCAGCCTTATGTCCCCTATGAGGGACCGTTAAACTAAGAGGAGTTGCTCATGGAGCCGATGACCAACTCGAGGGTGGTATTGGAAACCAGGCTCAGGCCGTTGGTCAAACCATTTTTGCTTATGGGCGAGTAAATGGAGTGGATGTAAAATTTTTGATCGACACTGGATCTAAGTTTACATTGTTGCATGCCGATGTATAGCAACTGTTGCCTGACTCAGTCAGGAGGTCACTAGAACCATGTAATCTTCCTCTTGTAGGAGCTGGGGGTGAACCCCTCAAGGTGCATGGCAAAGGGATTGTAAACTTGGCCTTAGGGAAGGTTAGGCTGAAACACACCATTTATGTAGCAAATATTGTAAATGCTGGGATTCTGGGTATCGATTTTTTTAAAGGTCATGGGGGAATACTCGACCTCCATAATGGATATCTTCAATTTGGTAGTGAGTATGTAAAATTATTACATGAGGACCAATTAGCTATGACCAAATGTTGTAAAGTAACTCTGTCTGAAACTGTTACCATTCCCCCCGGAAGCGAAATGATTTTGCCGGGGAAGGTCCATGTTCCCTGTCCGGATATGAAAGAGGGGGTCATAGAAGTTTCAACCAAGTTCCCAGAAAAAGACTTGGGTTTATTAGTTGCTCATACATTTGTTAAAGTGAAAACTAATGCTAAAGTACCTGTGCGGGTAATGAACTTACAGCAGTATACGAAGGGACAGGTTTGGGGCTTCTTCACCCTTCGGAAGAGGTTGAATTTGGGAACCCCAATGGAGGGATGAATGGAGAACACCATTCCCCCAATGGTGAGCTTTTTAATTATAGTACCAAAGATGTGGATGACAGTGGGAAGGAAAGGGTGTGGCAATTTCTGGAAAGGAACAGGGATGTGTTCTCCCTTGAGGGGGAGCTGGGAAGGACGAATAGGGTTTTACACCATATTGAGACAGCGGATGCAGCCCCCATTAAGCAACATGCTAGATGATTCCCTATGGCTCAGCGGGCTGAGGTAGAAAATAAAGTTCAAGAAATGTTAAATGCTGACATTATTACTCCTTCTAATAGCCCCTGGTCTAGCCCAATAGTGCTCGTGCGGAAAAAAGATGGCTCCACCCGTTTCTGCACAGACTATCAGAAACTTAATGAGGTAAATAGGAAAGATTCATACCCCCTGCCTAGGACTGAGGAAAGCCTTGAGGCATTAGGAGGTAGTAAGTGGTTCTCTACCTTAGATCTAGCCAGTAGTATACTGGCAGGTAGAAGTAGCCCCCGAAGATCGCCCTAAAACTGCATTTACAACTGGGAGACAGCTTTTTGAATACAAAGTTCTTCCCTTTGGGTTAACAGGGGCACCTGCAACCTTTGAAAGATTAATGGATAATGTCTTGGCTGGCCTTCTCTGGGAGACTTGCTTGGTGTACTTAGATGATATTACAGTGTTTAGTGAGTCATTCGACTCCCACCTCGAAAAGTTGCAACAAGTCTTTGATCGGTTGAAAGGGGCGAACCTAAAGCTCAAACCCACCAAGTGTTCTCTATTCAAAAGAAAAGTAAAGTACCTTGGGCATGTCGTGTCAAGTGAAGGTATATGTACAGATCTGGAGAAGGTAGAGGTTATTGATTATTGGCCCACCCCAAGTAATGTCACGGAGGTGAGGAAATTCTGGTTTTGTGTAGTTACTATAGGAAATATGTCAAGAATTTTGGTCAAACAGCTGCTCCCCTACGTCATTTAACACAAAAGGAAGTTGGATTTACGTGGACTGAGGAGCATAGTACAGCTTTTAGAGATCTCAAAGCAGCTTTGACTAGTAGCCCTATTTTGGCCTATCCAGACTTTTCTCAACAATTTGTACTGGATACAGATGACAGTAATGGTGCAATTGGGGCCGTACTGTCTCAGGTTGGGGCTGATGGTAAAGAACATGTTATTGCCTATGCAAGTAAGAAACTTACAAAATCTGAAGTCAAATACAGTACTACTAGGAATGAACTTCCTGCAGTAGTCAGATTTGTAAAACAGTTTAGACATTACCTGTTGGGCAGAAAGTTTGTTCTCAGAACGGACCACATCTCTTTGAGGTGGTTGTTCCAATTTAAGGAACCTGAGGGTCAAGTGGCCCGGTGGTTAGAGCTCTTGAGCGAGTACGAATTCGAAATAGTCCACACAGCTGGGGTTCAACATGAGAATGCCAATTCTCAGTCTCGAATGCCTCTCCATGAGCTAACAAGAGCCCAATGGGCACTGTGGTTCCTTGCTGAATGTAATGAAACTGAGCCAACTACTGAATGAACCAGTATTTCTGTAGATGCACAAAATCTGCTCTGAAGACAATGCACATCTTGTGTTAACACATTCAAGCATAAATAAATTGCTCTGAAGAAATACTGGCACTTCAAGGGATATCAACACAGACAGTATACAGTTACAATTTGTTTTATTCAATTAAGCAATCACAATTCATGCACGCTCAATGGTATCTGATCCACATGATCAGTAGCTTAGTTCTCTTTACAAAACTAACAACCCATAGTAGCATTTAATTAATCAATTCCAATTTCCAATTTCTGCAAGCTCACATGTCCTAATCTAAGGACAAATGTCTGTCTAGTGAACTTTCACAAGTCCTCTGCTTTGTGGGCAGAGAATCTTCTGCAATATTAAAAAGCGGTATTTGATGCAGGTTTTCATAGTGGCAGAATTATGGATTAAAATCGTAATACTATAATTTCAACTAAAATTGAGATACTTGGCATCTCTGAAAGATGTCCCACATCTTTCAGTCATTGGGTGAATGTGATCTTAATGTGCTAGAATGATACAGTTTTGTGCTTATATTTGACTTTAGGAATTCTTGGGAATTTGCTTTTTGGCATCTGGTGATTTCATCTCTGACATCTGACAAAACTCATATGGGTTTTTTGCTGGATTTAATGCAACACCTCAAAGCATAAATCTATTCAAGCTTCCTACACTGAGATATAGAGCTGAAAAGGTTTGCAGAGTTTGACCTCCAGTGACCCCAGATGACCTTTGGTCACCCTTCAAAAAATGTTTTCCCCACCATAAGGCATCCACACACTAAGTATGAAATTAATCCAAGCTTCCTACCTTGAGATATTGTGCTAACAACAAGGTTATCAGTTTTTGACCCTTGGTGACCCCAGATGACCTTTGACCTCCACCAAAAACTGTATGGCACAGCTTCTCACTATGGTGGATCTATATACCAAGTATGAAATCTATCCAACATTCTTTCCTTGAGATAATGTGTTAACAAGGTTTTCAGTATTTGACTCTCAGTGACCCCAAATGACCTTTGACCTCCACCAAAAATGACAGGATTTATCTTCTCACCATAAGTCATCCACATACCACGTATGAAATCTATCCAAGCTTCCTACCTTGAGATACTGTGTTAACAACAAGTTTTCTGTGTTTGACCCCTGGTGACCCTAGATGACCTTTGACCTCCACCAAAAGCTACAGCATTCATCTTCTCACCATAATGTATCCACATACCAAGTATAATATTTTTCCAAGCTTCCTACCTTGAGATATCGTGCAAACAAGGTTTTCGGTCTTTGACCCCTGGTGACCCCACATGACCTTTGACCTCCACCAAAAACAATAGGGCACACCTTCTCACTATGACAGATCCATATACCAAGTTTCAGTTTAGTCCAACTTTCCCTTGTTGAGATACAGCGTACCGAAGCAAGTGTCACACACACACACACACACCCATACACACACACATGCCAAGCTGACTACATAGGTTCCTTTTGCTAATGCAAGGAACCAAAAATGGTGCAGGCTAGGGAGCTAACAGAAGGTGGGAGTGGAGTTTGTGCCCCGGTGGTCTTAGCTGGAGCTCAGTCTGAGCTACAAGCTGCCCAAAGAGCAGATCAGCATTTGAAACCAGTAATTCAGTGGCTGGAGAAAAGGCAACGGCCAAGTAGGAATGAGGTATCTACCTTTGGTAGGGAAACGAAGGCCTTCTGGTTCCTGTGGGCCCAGTTAAGGCTCGTAGATGGTGTTTTGTATCGTGAGTTTTATCATGACAACACAGAACAGGGTTTAACACATAGGCAAACAGTGGTTCCAAGAGACATGAGGCAGGAAGTATTTCAAAAGGCCCACTGTTCAGTTACTGGTGGACATTTAGGACAGGCCCGAACATTCACCAAAGTACAGCAACAATACTACTGAGTTGGTTATCGAGGGGAGATTAGTCAGTGGGTGAGGCAATGCACAAGTTGTGCAAAGCGTAAATCCCCTACTCGTAGACCTAGGGCAGCCTTGGCAAATTTTAACTATATGGGCTTTCCCATGGAAAAAGTGGCTATTGATATTATGGGGCCTCTGCCAATGTCAACCAGAGGGAACAAATTCATTTTAGATGTAATTGACTACTTTACTAAGTGGGCTGAGGGCTATGCCCTTCCAAACCAGGAGGCTTGCACTTGTGCTGATGTGTTAGTTAAAGAATTCTTTTGCCGATTTGGCATACCATACTCCATACATAGTGACCAGGGACGAAATTTTGAAAGTGTACTTTTCCAGAGAGTATGTAAATTGCTGGATATTAGTAAAACAAAAACAACCGCATATCATCCTCAGTCGGATGGCCTTGTTGAACGTTTGAACAGAACTTTAGCCACAATGCTAAGTATGTACATAAACGAGGAACAAAGTGACTGGGATGAGTACCTTCCTATGGTCATGTCTGCTTACAGATCAATTATGCAACAAAGTACCAAGTACAGCCCAAATTTCTTAATGTTTGGTCAGGAAGTGAACTTACCATTGAATCTGTTATGTCTGACACCGGAACAAGATGAGTATGATTCAGACAGTTATGCAAAACATTTACAGAATTGTTTTGAGAAATCTTTTCAGACTGTTCGAGAGCACTTGGGACGGAGATGTCCAGCGTAGACAAAAGAAGCTGTATGATATGAAAAAGTGGGGGCAACCTTACGCCGAAGGTGACAATGTTTGGCTATATGTTCCAGCCAGGAAAAAAGGGATAAGTCCTAAACTGCAACATTTTTGGCAAGGACCATGCAAAATTTTGAAGCAGGTCTCAGATGCTGTTTACCATATAAAGAGACTGGACAATGGGAAAAATTTCTGGTATACTTTGATAGACTTAAGCCATGTTATTCCGATCCGCCACAACTAGCTTCAGGGGAAACTTTTGATATGCCTTTTGGCAATGCAGAAGAAGTGGAACTAGACTATGACCAGGAACATTTACCTCTTTCCACTTCTGCAGACCCCGATGCAGTGCCACAGAGGCTAATTAGACGTATGCCTGCATGGACAAAAGACTACAATAAGTATTAGGGGGTAAACTTTACAAGAGGTACAGAATGCCTGTTGTGCAGGAAGTGTGACATGCATGAACTACTTGACCTTATTCTTTGTAGCCATCTTTCAACGCTGTCTACACCGTCGGAGTGCTGGATATAAAGGCTACGATATTGTACCCTATGGTTTGGACGACCTCTGGTGAACATTTACTCTTTTCAGATATGAACTAATATGACTCTTTTATGTTATATATGTGAGCATTACAAATTTTGATTGCTGTGCCAGTGGATTGTGGAGACATATGGAATGGACTTTTCTTCCAAATGATGCATGGTGTGTAAATAATGAGTATATTGTGTATTGCAAATGTGCCTCCTACTGCCCGCCCCTAAAAGTGTGTTATGAGTTCGAAGCCTATATTTTAATGTTAAAAAGACTCGGGGTCGAGTTTTTGAGGAAGGGGGGCAGTGTTACTAACATCCCATCTCACCTGTCATACATTCTCATCCATCTTCACCTTTTCATCCTGGGCCCAGCACTACCCCTTGCATTCTCATCCATCGACTATTAACAAAGCCATCCCAACTCATTTCATTGTTCCATTCCACTGCACTGCTCTGCCTTAACCTTAGCAATGTGAAGAGGTATTGTTTGGTACACCTGGCTAGCTAGGCAGCAATTTATCCTTTGTGTTGGTTTAGGGGATGGGTTCTTGATTTCTTGGGTGAAGTTAGAGCTGTCCTGGCTGCCAAGGTGTGAGGGTCTCAGTCTCGGTCGTGGTGTTTGGTTTGGAATCTACTCTGTTGGTCTTTGATAATTTTTAACAAGGGAGTTAAGTGAGTAAGTTGTTTATATTATTTTGACCCTTTCTGAATTCTTGCTTCTCATTCTGTTACCTGAAAGCACAGGTTTTAATTTTAAATTATATTGGAATTACCTTGAAGGAAGCCTCCTCTCCTTTTCTTTTTTATTTTTTATTGTGGTTTGTAGTTCGGGAACCCATAGCGGGTGGGCCACTGTAACAGAACCATAGACCGCTGACAGAAAGTAATCTTTGCTGCCCAGGACGATAAGGACTAGCTCATTACTGTATGATGAATCCCATTTTTGCAGACACTGATGGCAGGTTTTGAAGAGCCAACCAGGGGTTAATGCAACAGTACCTGGAACACTCATCAACTACTGATGACAAATGTTGGAAAGGCTTAATGTTTAAGTGAGCTGGGAACAGGCCAGGCAAAAGAAAATGTCGGATACAACAACCCAGGCCAAGCAGGTAGTGATGGAAATCAGTTCAGTTTGTCATCTATACACACATCATATGCTGACTCAGAACCATTTCACACCAACCCAGTGCCACTTTTGCCTGGAAAATCATGTGCATCTCAACTTATTAACCTAATGGATGATTGGACTAACATTTTGGATGGCTGAGATAATTCTGTGGATATCGTGTACACTGATTGTACGAAACCATTTGACAAAGTGCCACATAAGTGCCTTCTTAATAAACTTAAATCTTATGGGATCTCTGGTGATGTTCATAAATGGATTGCTGACTTCTTCTTAAACCGTTTGTAGAGGCTGAATGTTAGGGTCTTTTCTCTGATTGAGCATGTATAACTTGTAGAATTCAACAAGGTAGGAACGTACTGGGGCCAACATTGTTGTTGATATAAATGATCTTCCTAATGTTACTTTTGACTGCAGTGTCAATGTTTTTGCAGATGATACCAAAATATACACAGGAATTAAATCTAAACACGATTGTGAAGTACTTCAAGGCCACATTGACAGATTATTTGAATGGTGTGAAAAGTGGCAGCTTTGCTTCCATCCAGACAAGTGTCAGATGCTCAGGCTAGGGAAATCCCTTCCCGTCTTCACTTATTCAATGTTAAACCAGACAGTTACTGACATTTGTAAGCAAGGTAAAAGATCTTGGAATATTCATCGATGAAGACTTGTCATTTAAAGAGCATACATGTTGCTACGACAATCTCAAAAGCAAACTGTGTTTTAGGAATTATTGTAAGAAAATTTAGGTACCTAAATTGTGAGGTGCTATTATTGTTTTGCAAATGCATGGTCCTGCTTACTTTTTGAGTATGGTGTGCCAGCATGGTCACCACTATTCATAAAACAGATTGAAGCCACTGAAGGGATTCAGCAAAGATCTAAAAATAAGTTCCACTCAGGGGGCTGAAAGAACTGTCATATGAGGAAAGACTATTCAAACTACAACTTTTCAGTCTTGCCAATAGGAGAGTAAGAGAGGACATGATATTTGTTTATAAATATTTGAAGAGAGGTATGACAACTGTTAACAAGCTTTTAATCAGATGTACTGAATTCATTACCAGCAGACACTCTCACAAGCTGGCAAAACCAAGAGTAAATTCTAAACTCCAGCAAAGCTTTTCCTGATTTTGTGCAAAAACTGGAATTCTCTTCCTCAAGCAATTATTGACTCCCCTACTATTAACTGTTTTACGGCTTGATTCTCACTGGCACAAAAAGCCTGGAGTCAGGGGCATCATGCAAAAATGAATTTCGGAGGGCCTGTGACAAGTGGTGATTGGATGAAGGTATAAGTAGCATTGTACAAAAAAAAAAAAATATTTTTGGTAGGGGATGGTGAAAAGGTAGGGTAACTTAAGGCAAAGTGCCTTAGTTGCGATATGGAGAGGGGGAGGGGTCAGGGAATGGGTGCAAACATTGACATTTATCACAAGAAAAGATGATCTAGAGCAATTTCCAATGGTTTACTTCAGTGTTTCCTCCTGATCCATGCAATAACTGCATTATTATTAATTATGCATAGTGCCCTCATTATAGACTAGCAATTAAGAAGAGTACTGACAAATAAGTTGTTGAAACCAAATCCTTCACAGCTGTCATAATCTTCACATGGTGTCAGAAGTGAGATACATAAATAAAGAATGGAAAACCTACATGCACCAGAAAACCTTGGTGGAAACATCGCCAAACAATGGAAGTTTTGGAGGTAGAAATTTGAACAATACACAGTTGCATCAGGTCTAAGCATGAAAGACCGTGCAATACAATGTAGCACTTTATTACATGTGATAGGAGATGCTGGACTGGAAGTGTACAATATGTTCGCATTCCAAACTGAGGACGAAAAGGACCTCAACGTCCTGCTGAAAAAGTTTGAGGAGCATTTTTTGTCAAAAAAACACTTAACTTTCTAAAAGGCATGTATTCTACACCACCAATCAGCAGGCAGGGGAAACATTTGAACAATTCTTAATGCAGTTGAAAACAAAAGCAAATCTTGTGAATTTGGAGTGCTGACAGACAAACTTGTCAAAGACAGAATAGTTGTTGGGATTCATGAAGATTCTGTTGAGCTTTGTTGCTTTCAAAGAAAGACTTGGACCTAGAAAAAACTGTAGAAATCTGTAAAGCTGCTGGTGAAATAATTTATGCATTAAGCAACAAGAGTAAAACAAACTGAGGTAACGCTAGGCCTATGAATATGACTCCACACTAATGTGGCAAATGTGGGTTTAACCATAAGAAAATTGAGCCCTGCCCAGTAGAAGGCAAAACTTGTAATAAGTGTGGCCAAATGAATCATTTTAAAAGAATGTGTAGAACAAACCTAACAGACAGAAGTACAGATAAGCATACTCCAGGCCCTAATGTAAGAATTGCAAGGCCTGTATCGAGGCAAAGAAAAATGTCCATGCAGTTGACCATAACAGTACTAGCGGCAGTAACGATAGTACAGAGGATTCAATTTTCATGATGCACTTGAAACACAGAGAGGTTTCGGAGAAAAAAAGTGGCTGGTTGAGTTGAAAGTTGAAGAAGATTAAATTATCAACATCAAACTAGAGTAGCTCACTGTAATGTGATTTTGTCATTTGCTCTGGAGTCCATAGAGAATGTGAATCTACAACAGTCAAGAATGCATTTGATTACATATTCAGGGCACAAGATCCAACCAGTGGGACAGCACATCCCTGTTGTGTGAATGCATGAATCACTATTATACCTTGATATTTCAAGTCACAGACGTAACAAACAAACCATTGTTAGGGATTAAAGCATGTACTACCCTAGGTCTCATCAAATGTGCTGATGCTATGAATTCATTGCCAAAGAAAGAAGTACAGAGATGTATTTACTGGACTTGGTTGTTTGCCTGGTAAAGTATCACTAAAGGTGAAGTCTGATAGTGTCCCAGTAGATCATCCACATCTTAAACTGTCTATTGCGTATTGAAATGATATATGTGAAGGAAGAGCTTACACATATGGAGAAAATAGGTGTTATAGAAAGGGTTACAGAACCTTCAGAGTCAGTCACTAGTATAGCCACTGTTATCAAACCAGAAAGGAAAAGGATTCGCATATGTCTTGATCCAAAAGATTTAAATGAATCACCAGAAAGAGCTCATTATCCAATGAAAGCAGTTTAAGAAGTAGTCACAAGACTGCCCCAGGCCAAAGTATTTTCTACTCTAGATGGTAGTTGTGGCTATTGGCCCTTGACACCTCGAGCTCAAAATTGTGTACATTGAATACCCCCATTGGGAGATACTGGTACAAAAGCTTACCCTTTGGCATTAATGCTGCACCTGAAATATTTCAGAGGTGATGTACAATTATTTAATAATCTTGTAAGTGTAGAGGTCATCATGGATGATATACTATATGGGTTTCCAATGAGCAGGAACATAACTTAAGGCTAGAAAAAGTGTTGGGATGATGTCAGGAAAAGAACTCAATACTTTATCCAGATAATGTCTAAATTCAAAGTTGATGAGGAATTTAGCAAATCCTATGGGTTTAAGCATATCACATCCTCACCCTTGTATCCACAGTCAAATGGGAAATCAGAGAAAGCAGATAGCAAAAAAAAAAAAAAAAAAAAAAATTCTGATTTAAGAAGAGTAAGTTGTCTGGATAAGATCCATATATTGCCTAGCTGAACTTTAGAAACACCCCACAAGAAGACTTCAGAGTCCCCAGTACTGTTGTTGATGAGTACTACCAACCTCTCAAGAATAGATGAAACCCCAAATTCCTACAAATGTGGAAGAGAAATTCAGGAGAAAGTCAAACAAGCAGGCCAAGTATTATAACCATGGTGCAAACGTGTTGCCATCTTTTAAAGTAGGAGATTCAGTCAGTGCAAGATTTGGGAAACAGTGGAAGCAGGGAAATGTAGTTGCAAAGTCTCAGTATTCTACAGTAGATTAATTGTTGTACAAATAGGCGTAGAGCAATACAGAAGGAATCATAGAGATATTACAATCTCACCAGGGTTGAAAACTCCACCATACATTACTACTAATGATCAAAGAACCTTTAACCCACCAAACACAGAAGATCCTACTGTTAGATCCACAAGGGGCAGAATAATCAAGTCAAACAGAGATCCAAACTTTGCATATTATTAATTCAATTGTAACTACTGTGTATTCAGTTGTAAACTTTTAAGGTAATTTGATTATCTCAAGAAAGGGAGATGTAATGATTGTGCATTATTAATTGAAACCAAATCCTTCACATCTGTCAAAATTTTCAAAATCCATGGTAAAAAACTAAAAATATTACAAAGCAGTTCGCAAGGGGGGGGGGGGGGGGGGGGGGGGGGGGTGGGAGGGGGGAGGGGGGAGTTATGATTTTTCAGTGGGAAGACTAATTTTCACCAACCATTTTACCATTATGTCCACAAAGCCCCCACCCACGGAGAGTTTGCATGAATTGAAAGAACATCCTCCTACCAGAAAGTTATAGTGGAGTTAACATAACTCCAGTTATATTTTTCAAAAACAGTTAACTTCTCATATTCACCTGGCATGTGAAGAGTTTTCAATCGCATTTTCAGACAAAATTGTATGACACCCATGGCAAAATTTGGGGGACCTGGGCCTGGGCTACAAAAAACTCATATGTTTACCGCAGCTGTTGAGAAAAAAAGAAAGAAAACTGGTAATTGAGATACTTGTCTGAGATGCCATTCTGTTGCCAGGTTTGAGTTGAAGGACGGTTAAATACACGCAATGCATGCAACTCATGGTGCCTGTCTCATCTTTTCTGAGTTACCTAAGTGCTGCCTCTTCTATCATCTCCACATAAACTAAGTCTGTTCCTGCTCCACAGCTACTTATGTATGAAGCCCTAAAGGCTGACAGGAATATTTACAGTAGAACTCTCTGAGGAAACACAATTGAAAGCCCCACATTAATCCAGTGGCAGCAGACTCTGTCCTTGTCTTTTTCGGAGCTCTTCTTCATACCAAAACTGGTATGTTTAGTGGCAATTTTTATAATTTTATGAACAGTTGGAATGCAAAGCTCATTTTTGACTTTTGACATCTCTCACAGTCATTGTTTCTGGACTAGTAAGTTTTGTATCTTACAGCAACCTTTTCACTGTGTTTATGAAGATATATTGTTAAAGAGGCAGTGGTTACTTCCAGTTTATGTCAATACCTGGTAAAATTAATACTTGAGAAGATTCTGGAACCCTGGCTGGACCTCTGAGTACAGTGTCATGAGGGTCATCGCATATGGTTCAAGAACGTTAAAACCAGCAGGGAAGAACTGCCACAGGTCTGCAATTGGGGAAGATGGAACTCCTGACTCTGAAATGGGCAATCACAGAACAGTTCAGGCACTATCAGTACTACACAACAACCTCCATGGTATATACCAATTATAATCCATTAAAAAGTGTTAACCTTAGCAAAATTCAATACAACCGGACACCACTGACACAGACACTGTTGAGATTGCCCATAGGTGCTAGATGAGTACCTGGAGGAAATATTGTAGCGACCGAGTGGGGTCGCTGTTGTGTTTTAGCTTCGTGGCTATTACTTTTTCATCCTACGAGCCAGCCACGGAGTTTTATTGTTAAGGTGACGTGGCTTTGTGTGTCTTACTTACCTTGTGTGTATACTTACCTTTATTATTCTGGTTTTCTTCTCCGCAGGCCGGGACGTTGGCGCGATGCCAGAACAGCTGCATGCCAGTCAACATAATTTCTCTTGTTTTGCTAATAAGTTTCTCTTGTTTTGTTAATAAGGTCTAGCGGGAGCGGGCGTTGGCTCTCGAGAAATAATCACTCGCTCCTTGGTCGTGTTTGTGTTAAGAACGTGTCTTGTTGTAAGTCCGTGTGGGGAGACCTCCGGAGGCCGACGTCGTGACTCGAGTACTTTGTAAGTTATTTTTAAGCTTAATTCTGTGTACAGTTTGGAGCGGGTCCGGGGCTTTGGGCTCTGGCTCGGGACGCTGGGATTCCCCCCCCCCCTTTTTCCCTGCGATATTAGGAAGTGAGGGTGATTTTCTAGTCATTTTGTAATGGGTTATTTTTTAAGGTGTGTCCCCAAAAGGGAGGGTGGGCCCCTGTTTTCTTAAGAAGTAGTCTAGGGGCTAGTGTGTTAGAGCGTCTCGTGTCTGTGCCCGGCCCCGTATAGTGCGAGTCACGTCGGCGGTTCCCCCACGGCAGGTTAGTTAATTGGATATTACTACTCAGTTATAGAAATTAACGTATCGCAATGTTTATGTTTCAGTTTACGAGATGGTTATTTATCTAGTAGATAATTATTTGCTCTGAGAGAGCTTTAAGCCTTTTATTTAAAAGAGAATCATTTAGTTTTGCTCTAAGAGAGCTGGATTGGTTTAATTAGATGGCTTATTTGCAACGTAAAAGGAATGTTTAATTGCCTTTATTTGCCGTCAATTCATTGATTGTAGCAGTCCCCTCCCCCACTTAGTATTCCTGACTCGGGTGACCTCCAGTTGCCCGAGTACCCCCGCCACCGCTCGGCCCGGGACCCTACCTTCTTATTGGGGCGCTACAGAATTTTTGGTGTCAGGAGTGGGATGATTTTAGGTATTTTCCACAATTTTTTTTATAGGTTAGTAAAGAACGGCACTGGGTTGTGAGGCACTTTTAAAGTGTGTATGGGTCAGTTTTGCAAATTTCGTGACTTTGTATCTTTTCTTAAGTATCTCTTTTTAGTACACTATATCTGGGTTAGTTTTCTTTGGACTGGCATGGCGGCTGGTCGTGACAGCGTCTCTGGCTTTGCGGAGAGGGTGCTTGCTGCTGATATTGAAGCTTTGGAGAGGCAGGCAGAGGTAAGCCAAGCAAATTTGCATAGACTTACAAATCAATATTTTGGTACCCCTTCTGAGCATGGTCGTAGTCAAAATTCCCGTAAAAGAACAGGCACTGGACTGAGTACTGACGAATTTAAATGTAAGAAGCCAGTTATTATGCCAGATATTTACACTGGAGAGACTAAATGGGATAATTATATCGCTCATTTTGTAGCATGTGCTGACTTAAACGCTTGGTCTGATTCAGAAAAGTTAAGGTTCCTTGAGGCACGGTTACGTGGATATGCTCAGGATGTGTACATGGGTATAACTGCTGAAGAGAAGTCAAGCTTTTTGTCTGTTGTGAGTGCATTATCAGAAATTTTTGACCCTGAAGCCCTGGTAACTAGTAAGAAGGCAAAACTGCGGTCTCGAGTACGTTCTGAAGGGGAGTCTTTGGCCTCCATGTGTTCCTCGATACGTAAGGAAGTGTTAGAGATTTACCCAGGGTTTAGTACAGAGGCCCAGGACGAGTTAGCATTAGATTGTTTTGTTGGGGCCTTACGAGACAGGGATATAAGGATAGCAGTTAGGAGGGGAAGGCCAAAAACATTAAGTGAGGCATTAAACCTGGCAATAGAATTTGAGGCTATAGATCAGTCGGAGGGTGTTCTAAGAGCTAGAAGGTACGCCCACGTTGTGTCTCCCCAGGTAGACTCACAGAATAATTCCTCTCAACGCATTGATAGACTGGAAGCCCAGGTGAACAAATTGTTGGAGGAGAATGCTAGGTTGTCTGAAATGTTGAACCAAGCTGGTGGAACCCACAGGTCACCACCCTCTGGGGGGTATAGGCCCATACAGTGTTGGAATTGTGGTCAGTGGGGTCACATTAGGCGTTTCTGCCCCTTTCAGGCTGTTCCGGAGCAGGGAAACTAAGGTCGGTTGCGACAAAAGGGCGCCTCTCGACCGGGTGTAGTGAAGCCCTGCAGAGTGATGGAACACAACCTGAATGTAAAAGTGGTGCTTTGTATGTTGATATTGATGTATCTAATGCTAGTATTCCTTTTCTGATAGATACCGGCTCTAGTGTGACAATGATAAGTGTTCAGACCTGGAAGCAACTAGGTCTTGACTTGGTACCCTTGGCGGAAGTGGGTTCAAATTATGCCGGGGTAGATGGTAGACCACTTCATATTAAAGGTAAATGTACTCTCTTTTTTAAGTTCCAAGCCTTTGAAGCTCCAGTGACAGTGGTAGTTGCCAGTATTTCTCTTCCTGGTATACTTGGCTTTGACTTTTTAAGTGAGTATAATTGTTCGTTACGAATGGGTGAAAATGCCATGCTGTATGTTGGAAGAATGCGTCAGGCGGTACCGCTTAGGGAGAATTTATCTGACTGCTCTTTTAAGGTGGCTTTGGTTGAGACAATAGTGATTCCAGCAGGAAGGGAAGTTGTCGTAATGGGGGGTATAGAGTTAGGTTACGGAGAAACTATTGTTTCGCTTGAGAAGTTGGGCCTACTAGAAAGCGATCCGAGTATAGCGGAAGGTCGCCAAATACTAGTTGCCAGAGCTCTTGTTGACCCTTCTGAGGGGAAGGTACCAGTCCGATTGTTTAATACTTCTTCTCTTCCTACAACTCTGTATAAGGGGAGCCATGTGGGAGTCATCTCCTCAGTTAATAATGTTATAGAGACTGGGCTTTCTACAGTCGAGGATGTAAGTGAGCCCCTTCCCCCAGATCTAGAACAGTTGTATGAACGGGGTAGCCAGGATTTATGTTCCACAGAGCAGGAGACTTTACGGGAGTTCCTCAAAAGCAATAGAGATGTTTTTTCTTGTAAAGACGAAGCCCTAGGGCGTGCAGGACTGGTCAAGCACAAAATTGACACGGGCAATGCAACCCCTATTAGACAATATCCAAAGAGGTTGCACTTCCCGTGGAACTGATGTTGGGTCCTCCGGTTACTGCGGTTGAAGAATCAGTAACATCCTCGGAGTACGTCGCCCAATTTGCAGAACGGTGCGAGAAGGCCTTTCGAATTGCCCGAGAACACACGAGCCTGGCCCAGCAATGGCAGAAAAGAAATTACGATGCAAGGATTTTCAAAAAGGCAAACCCATTCTCGGTAAACGATAAGGTATGGTTAGCTGTTCACGCAAAAGTAAAAGGCAGGTCCCCAAAACTTCAATTGAAATGGACTGGTCCTTGCCTCATAACGCACAAATTGTCAGACTGCCTATACCGTGTTAAAAATTTGGACTCTGGAAAGTTGAAAGTTGTGCACATTGATCATTTGAAACTATACCTAGCCCCTGACGAGTTGGTAGAAAGGCCGGAGGTGCGACAAACTCCTAATGCAGAACCTATTCAAGACAATGTGCCTTATGACCAGTACGAAACGGAGGAGTTTGAAATTAGGCAGGAAAGTAATATAGACAATGAGTTGACAGAAACCGATGGTACCAGGGAGGCAGTCACTACAAGAACTTATCGGAGACGGCGGCCCCCTCTGTGGATGAAGGATTATGTACAATACTAGCTTGGCCGGCCACCTAGCTTTTATTGCTTTCGGGCTGTGGAA
The DNA here is from genome assembly GCA_029531755.1 of Holothuria leucospilota. NCBI lineage: Eukaryota > Metazoa > Echinodermata > Holothuroidea > Aspidochirotida > Holothuriidae > Holothuria > Holothuria leucospilota. The sequence goes on from CM055964.1 coordinate 29,621,664, forward strand.
CGCAGAGGTGAAACGTAGTAAAAGGAAAGAACTCTCATTAGAGCTGACAGCGGAAACTGTATTTAATAAAGGATGACCGTGTTTTGGGAAACTTTGAAAGTGGATTGATTTGAACTCATGAGCAAGAAGTGACAACCTGTGGTCGCCGCGGAGATCCTGGTTTGCTCACCTGATGGTTGCAGATCGTTGTGAACTTTTTGGACAATGTAATGTGATGTAAGCTGTTTTTTATGGGTTATTTTGGACGTCGAGGGCGCGTCCTATCATTGGGAAGGGGGTGGTGTAGCGACCGAGTGGGGTCGCTGTTGTGTTTTAGCTTCGTGGCTATTACTTTTTCATCCTACGAGCCAGCCACGGAGTTTTATTGTTAAGGTGACGTGGCTTTGTGTGTCTTACTTACCTTGTGTGTATACTTACCTTTATTATTCTGGTTTTCTTCTCCGCAGGCCGGGACGTTGGCGCGATGCCAGAACAGCTGCATGCCAGTCAACATAATTTCTCTTGTTTTGCTAATAAGTTTCTCTTGTTTTGTTAATAAGGTCTAGCGGGAGCGGGCGTTGGCTCTCGAGAAATAATCACTCGCTCCTTGGTCGTGTTTGTGTTAAGAACGTGTCTTGTTGTAAGTCCGTGTGGGGAGACCTCCGGAGGCCGACGTCGTGACTCGAGTACTTTGTAAGTTATTTTTAAGCTTAATTCTGTGTACAGTTTGGAGCGGGTCCGGGGCTTTGGGCTCTGGCTCGGGACGCTGGGATTCCCCCCCCCCCCTTTTTCCCTGCGATATTAGGAAGTGAGGGTGATTTTCTAGTCATTTTGTAATGGGTTATTTTTTAAGGTGTGTCCCCAAAAGGGAGGGTGGGCCCCTGTTTTCTTAAGAAGTAGTCTAGGGGCTAGTGTGTTAGAGCGTCTCGTGTCTGTGCCCGGCCCCGTATAGTGCGAGTCACGTCGGCGGTTCCCCCACGGCAGGTTAGTTAATTGGATATTACTACTCAGTTATAGAAATTATCATTTACGTATCGCAATGTTTATGTTTCAGTTTACGAGATGGTTATTTATCTAGTAGATAATTATTTGCTCTGAGAGAGCTTTAAGCCTTTTATTTAAAAGAGAATCATTTAGTTCTGCTCTAAGAGAGCTGGATTGGTTTAATTAGATGGCTTATTTGCAACGTAAAAGAAATGTTTAATTGCCTTTATTTGCCGTCAATTCATTGATTGTAGCAGTCCCCTCCCCCACTTAGTATTCCTGACTCGGGTGACCTCCAGTTGCCCGAGTACCCCCGCCACCGCTCGGCCCGGGACCCTACCTTCTTATTGGGGCGCTACAGAATTTCCTCAGGTTATATACAGCTGCAATAGTAGAAATTGTGGAATACATGACCAACGGGATGCTCCACAGGTTTTGTCAGTGACCGTCAATGCTACGGAGATGGAACAAGAAGGGAACAACTCACTGAAATCCACCAAAGCCATTCCATATCTTGATTGAAATGCAGAAAAGAAAAGGAATGAGGCATTACAACAGCTTGTTGACTTAAAAATCCAAGGTGTGTAGGAGGCTGGCACAAAGTGAAAGAGGCCAACAAAGTAAAGAACCTACCGGACGGATGCTAAAATGGAGCTTACAACACCTAGGTGAAAGGAATTAAGTGAGAAGACAAAAACAAGAGACCAATTAGCAGTACTCAAACAGCTTTGTCCAAGGATCTACTAAGAGCTCCATGACAACATGGGTTATACAACTGAGATGGATTCATGTAACAAAGGTATGCTTTTGTCTGACGAAATAAAAGCCAAACCAACCTCCAAGAGCCCCAGTAATGCATATAAAAACATTACCATTTAAACTGGCCAGTATTGATATTCTACACTTGGAGCAAAGTAAAAGCAGGTTTGAATACTTTCTAATCATCTCAGATCACTTTACCCATTTTGTGCAAGCCTACCCAACAAGAAACAAGTTTTCCACTACCATGGCAGAGAAGTTGTTTGGTGATTAGGTCCTCAAACTTGGGCTCCCAAAGAGAACATTTCACAATTCTTCCTGCTATTTGGGAGGTCACCCTGTCTGCCAATAGACATTGCATTTCAGTTGTCCCCCAAGGAAGAACAAAAAGAGCAGAACCATGGCAAGTATTCACAGAAATAGAAAGCAAGGATCCATGAAGCATAAACCATAGCTAATCAGAAGCTCCAGACTATGTGCAAAAAAAAAAAACCAGAAAGCCAAAAGGCTTAGTGATTCCTTGCCGAAAGGGGGGTGCTTTGTTACACTGAGGTACATCCATCAAATATATACTTCTCCTCTACATCATTTTTTATGATGTGGTCACAATTTGACCCCTGCTCACATCAGTTCATGTCACATGAACTTTAAACCGAAACTTGAATAACCCAAACAAAAATGAAAAAAAAAAAAAAAAAATATGGGAAGGGATTTATCTGTGCTTCCTCTCTTGTAATGACATGTTTACAAAGTTTCAGTTTTTGACCTCTGGTGACCTCAAATGGCTTGTGACCTCCACGAAAAACAATATGGTTTTTCCTCGCACCATAACACATCCACGTACTTAGTATAAAATCTATCCAAGCTTCCTACCTTGAGATATTGTGTAAACAAGGTTTTCAGACTTTGACCCCTGGTGATCCCAAATGACCTTTGACCTCCACCAAAAACTATAGGGTTCTTCCTCGCACCATAACGCATCCACATACTTAATATGAAATCAATCCAAGCTTCCTACCTTGCGATATGGTATAAACAAGGTTTTCAGAGTTTGACCCCTGGTGACCCCAGACGACCTTTGACCTCTACCAAAAATAATAGAAATCTTCCTCTCACCATACCACATCCACATACTTGGTATGAAATCTATCCAAGCTTCCTACCTTGAAATATCATGTAAACAAGGTTTTCAGACTTTGACCCCTGGTGACCCCAGATGACCTTTGACCTCCACCAAAAACAATAGGTACCTTCCTCTTACCATAACACATCCACATACTTAATATGAAATCTATCCACACTCCCTACCTTGAGATATCGTGTAAACAAGGTTTTCAGACTTTGACCCCTGGTGACCCCAGATGACCTTTGACCTCCACCCAAAAACAATAGGCTTCTTCCTCTTGCCATAACACATCCACATACTTAGTACAAAATCTATCCAAGCTTCCTACCTTGAGATATCGTGTAAACAAGGTTTTCAGACTTTGACCCCTGGTGACCCCAGATGACCTTTGACCTCCACCAAAAACAATAGGTATCTTCCTCTTACCATAACACATCCACAAACTTAATATGAAATCTATCCATGCTCCCTACCTTGAGATATTGTGTAAACAAGGTTTTTAGACTTTGACCCCTGGTGACCCCAGACGACCTTTGACGTCCACCAAAAACTAAAAGGTTCTTCCTCGCACCATAACGCATTCACATACTTAATATAAAATGTATCCAAGCTTCCTACCGTGGAATATGGTATAAACAAGGTTTTCAGAGTTTTACCCCTGGTGACCCCAGACGACCTTTGACCTCTACCAAATATAATAGAAATCTTCCTCTCACCATACCACATCCACATACTTAGTATGAAATCTATCCAAGCTTCCTACCTTGAAATATCATAATAATAATAATAATAATAATAATAATAATAATAATAATAATAATGATTTGGATTTATATAGCGCCTTTATATGTAACATCTCAAAGCGCTTCACAATCATTACCCCTGGTCATTGGTAACTTGTCAAACCCACACTATACAGTGCACATCCCTTGCTGTTCGTACCCGGCACACTGAACAGTAATGCCACTTCATCGTGTCCCCTGGGGGACTTCCCATAGGAGCAGCCACAAACAGCGCATCACTATACAAGTTACCTCACAGGTACCCATTTAACCCCTGGGTGGAGAGAAGCAATCGAGATAAAGCATCTTACTCAAGGACACAACATAATGACCCAGGCGGGAATTGAACCGGCAATCCTTAGATCACAAGTCCAACGCCTTAACCAATAGGCCACCACGCTCTCTGAAACAAGGTTTTCTGACTTTGACCCCTGATGACCCCAGATGACCTTTGACCTCCACCAAAAACAATAGGGTTGTTCCTTTTACCATAACACATTTACATACTAAGTATGAAATTCATCCAAGCTTTCTACCTTGAGATATCGTGTTAACAAGGTTTTCAGACTTTGACCCCCGGTGACCCCAGATGACCTTTCACCTCCACCAAATACAATAGGGTTGTTCCTCTCACCATAGCAAATCTACATATTTCATATGAAATTCAGCCAAGCTTTCCAACTTGAGTTATTGTGTTAACAAGGTTTTCAGAGTTTGACCCCCGGTGACCCCAGATGAGCTTTAACCTCCACCAAAAACAATAGGGTTCTTCCTCTCACTATAACCCATCTACATACTAAGTATGAAATTCATCCAAGCTTTCTAACTTGAGTTATTGTGTTAACAAGGTTTTCAGAGTTTGACCCCTGGTGGCCTCAGATGACCTTTGACCTCCACCAAATACAATAGGGTTCTTCCTCTCACTATAAGGCATCTACACACTAAGTATGAAATTCATCCAAGCTTTCTACCTTGAGTTATTGGGTTAACAAGGTTTTCAGAGTTTGACCCCCAGTGACCTCAGATGACCTTTGACCTCCACCAAAAACAAGTGGTTACTTCCTCATACCATAATGCATCTACATACTAAGTATGAAATTCATCCAAGCTTTTTAACGTGAGTTATTGTGTTAACAAAGTTTTCAGCTTTTGACCCCTGGTGACCCCAGATGACCTTTGACCTCCATCAAAAACGATAGGGTTCTTCCTCTTACCATAACGCATCCACATACTAAGTATGAAATTTATCCATGCTTCCTACCTTGAGATATCGTGTTAACAAGGTTTTCAGTATTTGACCCCTGGTGACCCCAGATGATCTTTGACCTCCATCAAAAATAATAGGGTTCTTCTTACCATACTGCATCTACATACTAAGTATGAAATTTATCCAAGCTTCCTAACTTGAGATATCGTGTTAACACGGTTTTCAGTGTTTGACCTCTGGTGACCCCATATGACCTTTGACCTCCACGGAAAACAATAGGGTTCTTCCTCTTAATATGGGGCATCTATGTACCAAGTTTGAGATCTGTCAGAGTTTCCTTTCTTGAGATATCGTGTTAACGAGCAAAGTGTCACAAACACACATACACACACGCATTCACGCATACTGGTATTCATCACAAACCGAGGACCTGCGCACGTTGTCATGTATGCATATTCACCTGCGGACCAGCACATACAACTATCAGATTGACAAATGAACACATGCATTGTATTACTACCCTCTAGAGGGCGTTATACACACCAACTTGGAAGCCACATATATCTCCTAAGTCCACTATATTGGCAATATAACATAAGTCCACCAGTTGTATCCTACACACCTGAGGACCTCTGAAATTTTCACACACCTGTTTCAAATTCATAGCCAGTAGAGGACTCTGCCCTTACCTATACCTAGATAATGGAAAACGTGTGTAGAATGCAATGGAACCAAATTTACCCGAGGACCTGGGTTTAGGTCCTCAGGTGGAAAAAATGTCCTCAGGTGGTAGGTGTGTATTCTGGTCAAGGTCCTCGGCTGGATATCAATACAAGTGCACACACACACACATTCACACACACACATGCACACACACATACATACACACATACGCCATCATGAATGCATAGATTCCTTTGCCTTTGGCAAGGAATCAAAAAAACAAAAAAACAAAAAAAAAAAAAACAATCAAAAAGCCTACAGCCATGAAGTCCATTACACATCCCTCGATGCAGGGGATTGATTTTCCAGTTGGTGAAATTTGTGTATGCCAAGGTGGTTCAAGGAAGGTGCAGTCTTATTATGAGGACACAGTGTATATAAGTTTCTTCCCTAACCACATTCACACTGTACTGTATGCTTCTTCTAGAAAAGTGAACGGTAACAGTTACTGCATCAACATTTTGAATGAATTCTTTATGCTGTCTGATCTCACAAATTCTTCCATAATTACAACGATTTTTAACTAAAAGTTGAAGAAAATAAAAAATATTGCCTAAGTTGAAAAGTTATTTTTCACACCAACATTATTTTAGTGGCAGAAACTACAGGAGGCAGAAAGTTATGTAATTCTGGTCACACACATCATTTCTGACACTTGCAAACTAACACTCCTCTGTGATTATGCCTACTCAATTTAAATAGGGACACTATTGAACAAGAGAAGATCCCGTAAATCACGATAAAGTGTGATTATTCATGAAATTCATTTAATTCAAAACCTCATGAATGAGGTTAGATTGATTGGCTTAAGAGAAATTTAACTCTGTCATCCTTTAAAAGCATTTTCATATGGTCAGCAGTCAGCACAGCATACCATAAATTTCTTTAATCCCATTAAAGGATTTGAAGGTGGATTACATAAGTAGCTTATTCTGCTTGACAAATGCTGATGAATATAAAAGGTAATCTAAATGAGATTAAATCTTCCAATTCTTCACACTTCTGCTACACAATGCATTAAACACATGGTACCATCCCTGGTAAATCAATGGCCACAGTGTTGATGTGTTCTACTTTGGAGCAGTATCACACATACAACCTAACTCAACAGCAGATGAGCCATTTAAAACTTTTCTCACTGCAGTGACCCACTTTTGGAGGCAAATCCTAAGAGAGTCCTACCTCAACAAAAAGCACAAAAAGGGAATGCAGTTTAAAATTCATGGTGAATGGGTATTTGGATTAAAATAGGGTTGCAGATCAACTAGCCATCTACAAAACTTTCTGGCCAATCCTATCTGAGTCATGGCATTAACCTTTGTATATTTTGGGAACCACCATGTAGGTTAAAAGGTCTTCTGGCTACAGACACTTTTTAAAATATTCCAGTGGCATTTCAAAAAGGTCTCATGTGAAAAAAATTCAGTTCATGTCCTCCAAACCCTGTATAAGACTCTTTTCCTACTGTAACTTATTATAAAGACTGGTCATTTCTGTAACAAAATACCTCCAGTTCTCATCAAGGTCCGACACAGAATGTAACATAAAGTGGGCACATTGTGTCAGATTCTTTTTGTTTTTTACTGTAATTGAATGTCCTGTCTGTCCTTGAAATTCAATACTGTTGGAATGTTTGAATATCTTTCTATGTAGATCTAGCATAAAAATACACTATATGTACGGTATAGCAAACAAAGTTTTTAAATTTTCCCAACAGCAGTGTCAATATCACAAAGAAATACAATGCCATGTCTAATCAATGTGTCGCGATGACTTCACAGATTTTCCATAATATGTTGTACCCCTTGAAAAAAATACACCTCTTTGAAAATTAGGCCTACTGTCTTTCAAATGCTACACACTAATTGAAATGCAGTTTTTACAGGTCTCCTAAAGCAGAAAAAAATTTCCATATTTTTTTAAGTCATTGAATTTAGTCACTGGCAAACCCCTTTAACATAGGCCTTCAGTACTGACTGTACATGATGCAGAGACTGTAAAACTTCAGTTACTGTTCATTTCACAATTTACTTTAAATTCCAACTTTTAATAGTACAAATGATATGTGAAATTACACACAATTGATGCCTAAACCATCTCCATTTAAGTATTGTTACTGATACTGCACAAAATATTGATGAAGAGTCATGAGAAGAATGACATTTAATTCTGACATCACCTATCCTTACAAAAAGAAATGCAAGGAAATGACATATATTTGAGATAATTTCATCAACTGCTGATTATAAAGTATGTATGACCACCTGTATTAGGAATGCAATTTTGCACACCAGAAATGCTCAGTATGAATTTATTGTCCACATCAGGCAGAGAAAGACTTTGAACTTTTTGAGATGCACCTGTTTAATGTTTTTAGACCCACCACAGATTGTATTACTGTACATTGATCAAAAGAAAAATGTGATTGCTAACAGATACCTAATGAACCTAAATATGGAGAAAAGCTCATAAGAAGCAAATATGGCACTAAGAATTATTACCATTGATTTATTTCAGTTTCCCAAAAGATAACCAGGTGATTTATTCACCAATAATCTTTGCAAAGTACTGTACAAGTACACCAGAAAACTGGAACGAAACTGATGATGCTTACGCTAAGTCACCCACAGGATTATAGCTAGCCCAATTTGAGTGCCGGTTAAAATCCCTTGCATAACTTTCACAAACCCTGTTATGTGTAGGATAATGAATGTTAGGCCACACACTGGGAGTGCTTAGCCTAGCCTTATAAAATCTGTGCTGAAACGGGATTTGTCAATACACGTCGAACGTGCAATTGGCACTAATATTAGTGGAAAATGTTTGTTGCTGAAACTTTGTTAGCATGTTAAACTGATGCAATATGGATTTTGGCCATGGATATTCCCTCTGTAGTCAGAATAATAACAAGACAAAGAAACGATGCATTTTATATCGATATACTATTATTTTAGGAAATCGGGTGCCGGTCGGTAAGCTGACAAATTACTTTGAGTGGCAGTCAGTAAGCTTTAGTGCCAGTTCGCCCGACCGTCGCCAACCGGCATAGCTATAACACTGGTCACCCATCATCAAACCTACAAGCTCACAGTGATCTTCTTGAGTCTCAAGAAACTGATACCAAACCTACAATCTCAGAGAAATTGCCCCCTTCAGTCTAATGCAATCACAATCAAAAGAAAATACACCTAGATGAAGTGTATTGAAAATTTGTTCTTCAAAGCTAAAATGATAAAAATTTTCATCACTCAGTCCCCACTATAGTGGGGTGAGGTGGGCTGAATTCATCTTTTCATGGACTCTCGAAATCCAAGTAACTCAATTCGACCACTCAGCAGCTCAGGGATATGTCTCTTTCTTTTGTTGCAGTTCAAGAAGCATCCATTAAACAATGCTAGACCTTACCATGCAGGAAGTGTATATCATCACCTCACAGTCAGTGGTGAGTGGTAACACCACAACATCAACACAATTATGACTGCAAAAACTCGAATGCCTTTCATCAAATATGTCATACCTCCATTTTGATTTTCAGATGTTTAATGCAAAAGACATGCACCTCATGGTATTCTCAGAAGATCATCTCAAACTTTCTGGAAACATTAGCTTGGTTCTTCATGAGGAATTGTACCACTAGATGGGTTCTTGGGCCAATCTGGGCAGGGTGCAGTTCTTAATTTCCAGACAGGAGGGGAGTCATCATTTACTTTCTTCAGCCTCAACTGCTCACTTTGCATTAATGCCTCCTGTCAAAACAAGAACATTTGAATAAAAAATATCATTTTACAAAGCTGCTCTCATCCTCTACACTCCAGAGTAATTCTCTTTCCTCCATATAAATTGAGATTTTGCCCCCTAACCCTGGTCAGAGCTATCAGTTAATTATTAACCCTCATGATGAACCCATGCAATATCCTTCCTAACATAATCCCCTTCCCTTCCAGTCAAAACGGCTGGCTGTGGGTCTAGAGTAAATAGGTTACTTGTATGGTGAAAGGACAAACTGGTTATCAACTTCTACCATGGGGGAAGGGGCCGGGTATACCAGTGAGGTGAATGATACAATTTTATTTTATATATCTCATAGGAGTACAAAGCGGATTGGGGAACATGGGGTTATGGAGCCTTATCCTCCCAATCCAAATGTAGTAGCTAAATTGTGTTTCTTCCCTCTCTCAATTTAAAGAAAGAAAACCCTCTACTTACTACCTTTGTGAAAAATATTAACTTTTCCAATAATTTTTTCCAAAACTTACACAGCATGTAGCATCTAACTGCATCTCAATTTCTCCAAAATTTTCCACCCTCAGACCATTTCTCCAGGACAGTGGTCCCAATTTATCAGTCCTTCCCCTACAACTAAAGAATATACAGATCTAGCTAGCTAGATTCCTACACCTATGAGCTACTGTATCTCACTTAACTGTCATGTAGATGAGTATAAATATTAATCTGCCTTTGTCAATGGGTGGATAAAAGTAAATTGCTATGCCAGTTTAAATGCATACTGCTGCCCTTTTAATGCTCTGCAGCAGTCATTTTCTAGTATTTTAGGTGAGGGAAGCTTTTACTTGAGTTTTCACTTGATAGCAGTCATAGTTGCCAAAACTTTACTTATCTAAATGTTGAGATCTTCAAATCTTCAGCAGGCCATTTACCCTAACAACAAAATGCGTGGAAATTTGTTCCAAATCCTCAGGTCTTCACATGTGTCTGCCATTGGTAATTACAGGTATTTTGTGTGAAAACCTGTGTTTTCCCTAGACATTGACACAGGCTGGCCAGTTGCCACACTTTGCCACAGGTTTGACGCAGGTTTGCCACAAGTTTTTCTCAGGTTTTGTATGCTAAATGTGTGGCAAAAAAACCAATGTTAACAAAGAATTCTGAGACAAAACCTGTGGCTTGAAATTAAAGGCAGGAAAGATGTGTCAACCTGTGTCAACCTGTGTCAAACCTGTGTCCAGAGGGTTCCAAATACACAGGTTGTCACCCAAGAACACCATGATTTTTGTTTTTCACGTGTGATTATGTGTGGTTACAGACACAGGTTGACACACCCTTTTTTGTAAGGGTAACTGCACATTGCAGGCTGCACATGACCCACAGGCAGCAACTTCAAAACAAAGACCCAACAGTGTCCCAGGGGTGTTAGAATAAATCTTCAAAATAAAACAGAAGAATGCATCAATTCTTTCAGGACTTGGAAGCAGTTTCAGATACCTTTGCCGGTCCTGACTGTTCAGTTTTCCACAAGATGCAGTTGTTATAATCTTCCTTCCATTGATCACATGATGGTTGTCGTCCATGGACATAGTACTCATGGAACATATTTCTCCAGGCTGCCAAAGTAAAAACAGGACAGTAAGAACATCACATCTGCTTATATTTTTTTTGCATTATCTCAGACATATGAGAATCACATTAATGTTGATTAAAACACCATCTTAAATATGCTATATGTCTAATGCAAAGATTAAACACAGGACGCAATTTTCCTGGTGCAATGGCATCCTGTCAATTATGAATCTTAGGGTGAGTGTTAGAGGGGCAGAATGTTTGTTTGGGGATTTTGCAAGCTTCCATCAATGGAGGCTGTTATTGACCAGTGGATGTGAAAAAAAAAATGGTCAGACAGCATGTGTACATCTGAAATTTGGGGGGCATAACCCTACAATAACTCCCCCTCCCCTCTCCCCATTGACACAGAAACATAGCAGATTTAAACTGTAACTCCAAATAATTGTGTTCATATGCTTCTTTAATTGGGCAATGATGCATAAATATCTTGAGAGAATGTACCTGTACTATGAATTCCAAGTAGACTGGCCATGCTGGGACTAACAGACAGGCTGCAATACCTTCAGACTAGCAAATAACTGTATAACAACACTGGGATACACAGTGCACTGTTTGGAAAAGGTTCAGCAAGCTGCTGTAACATATTGAGTAGTAGAGTAGTTCAAAGCCTTGGCTCAAGGCATTAAACTACTATGTCACTGTAAGAGGTGTTCAAGACAATTACTGAAATTGGACAAGGGGCTAAAAGTTAACTGTAATGAGAACCATTTAACAGTAAAATAAGAATCTGCCTTTATACTTGTTGTGTACCAGACTGGTCAAATGACATTACAGCATCATGTACTGTACACTCATGTATTCAAGAGAGGGACAAACACTACAAAGAAGAAACCACTGCCAGCAGGGACAATTCTCCAATGAATGTATTCCAAGACTCAATTTTACTGTCATTTCCAAAAAATATTTTCCTTCTAACAACAGAATACAACAGAAGAAATGCTCAGTCTAATCCTGCTATAGCACTATTATTTTGGAATCCACAAAGCTGCCCAAGATAAAAACCATGTCTAAGTCCCCTCATTGGTTACCCCCCCCCCCCCCCAAAAAAAAAAAAAAAAAAATCTAAACTAACAGGATGTATGCAAATATATACAAGTTCCAAATTTATGTAAAGGTTTTGAAAATTTGTGTAGATGTTTTCATCCATTAACCTAGAGTTTTCACAAAATTTGTATAAAGAAATCATTAATACTAGTCATGAATACTGCAATTCTTACATGGAAAATATGAAAATATTGTTGTCCTTCGATACATATACAATCCAAACTCTGAACTTAGAGTTCTCATCTTCTTCAAGCAGATGTCCCATAAAAGAGTTACATGTGATAAGACTAACAAATTTTTGCATTAGCTCTGTCTTTGAGGTGAGTTGAATATGTCACTGGATACTGTTACAGGTTGTCTAAGCTCACCCCAGACAGTAACAATTCTCCCAACTAACCTAAATTCTAGCCCCACCTCCAGTTTAAACACAAACAACTGTCTAGTAGTAGAACACTTCCAAGCAGAGCCACAGTAGCCTGCACTGAGTTTCAATTGCTCAAGGCAATATCAAAAAACAAAGTGTCTGTCTGTGAGCCTAATTAAGAACACAACTGACTGTCCAAGTCATCACTACCAACCAGAGTGGTGTTATTATTGTTTGAATGAATGCCAAATTAATCAAAGTACTGTCACCAACTGGATTTAGAACTTTGGGGCTATGTCTAAATATATTTGGTGGGATACCATAGCTCCTTTTTAAGGAAGAACGACTTTTGTATAAATGCTGAGAAACAGACAAAGACATTTAGGATCATTGCAGTAATTATACAATGTCTTCTTTCTTTATTCATGTTGGTTTACAATGCACCAAAATGGCATACAATGAAAGTGACTACAATCATTATTCAGTCTCACCAATAAACTCAAGCAATAGCTTTGCTTCCCCAAAACATAATACATTACAAAACTTACAGGTGTTGCATCATTTGAAATTCTGAAAGTTTGGGCCAACAAATTATTTTTGAGCTACATATAACTGATTTCCTATTGTGAAAACCATGCTGCCACCTTTTGACTTGCCTATCATTCTGTACCTATGGATTGTGGTTTTAAAACTTTTTTGTAGCACAAATGCAACATCTCCCTTTTACAGCTCATTTTAAGTTCTACTCTGTGATCATCTACTTTGCTTAGTTTTCAAGAAGCAAGGACTGAATGATGTGCCCTGAATATGTGAACAATTTTATGTTGTAGTGAACAGTGCTACTATCTATATCTCTGGTTAACTTAAAGCTAGAGTAAGCACCAATCAGTACCCTCCAAAGGTGTCTATGTTTGGGGGCTGAACCACTCAACTCCAAGATTTTGGCATTTTAAAGGTAGGTTTAGACCTTTATGACAAGAATCCTTCAAACTAAAAATAATGGAGGCCACCATCCCCCTCCCTTCTGACAGCCCTACAGGTCAACTTACATTTACAATCCTTCCAGCAAGTCATATATTCCTCACAATCTCTGACGGTCTGAAAATGAAAAGAAGCAGTACAAGGTGTCTTACTAAATCAAATAAATATAATAGATAAACTTTTGCAATGTAACATATTATTGTAAAACAAAACCTCATGCAAGAAAATGTACAAGAGCTTATCTCCACACAACAATCCCACTGCATCATCAAATTGACCAGCCAGCCACTGGTCCAATTAAGGTAGGCTAAGGATGTAACTGACAAGGCTTGGGAATTGCCATTTCTGACAATCGGGGGCAGTCTTCAAAAAAAAAAAAACATTGGAGTTCAAAATAAAAATAATGGTATACAATACACCAACCAAAAGCCTAATGGCACTCCACTCAGTTTCATTTCAAAATCAGGACACCTCTCCCCCCAAAAACACAGAGATCCACTGGGTTATTCCCAATAGACTCAAACAGGCATTCTACATATAATGGGCCAATGGACTTAGTACCCTTGTTTTCATGGTGTAATTTAGTTCAACATGTGAACTCCAAGAACAAAATCATTGCTATACATGTATGCCTTTCCTATGAGATTTTTCTTATGAAAACATCTACACTGACTGCCAAAAAAGTACACAAAGCCTGGCACCTCAGGGCCGTGGCCTGAGCAAAATCTCTAGGGGGCAGTTCATGGCACTGTCTAAACAGAGCACCAAGTGGTGTACCTACTAATAGTTAACATTCAGGTGGATCCTTTCTTTTTCACATACATGTTCATGGGTACCATGGGGTGGGTACATGTAAGGCCTGGCATAGGTTCAACATTGTACTATTGTTAGCAAAGTTTTGAAATGATAATATTTTTACAAATTGTTATTACTTAGACTTGATATTCTTCCTATTTTGTGGCTGTGCACAAGGCAAGAGGTGCTGTCTAATAGAAGAGGACAACATCCTATACTCTTTTTGAGAAATTTTTGTCAATGTATAAAGTGGTTTGGATGGTGCTATCTTTCTAAAGCTTCACAAAGCATCAACTTGATTACATGTTTAGGAATCCTCATTTAGTGATTTTTTTCTATCCTGGTATGGTGTAATTGACGGGGGTATTGCTGAAGGGGAGGGATGACACCTCTGCTCTTTGAGAAATTTTTTTTGTCTAAGTTTTCCTATCATCTAAAATGGTGTTATCTGTGGAAAAGCTTTGAACTGTTAAAATTATCTAAACTTTTAATTATTTACTGAATTCTCCAGCTTTGACATGCATGGTACCCCTACAAGGTGGTACTCGGTGCAGGCTTCCCCCTAGCGCTCTTAGTATGACACTGGGGAAGCAACCATTGGTTGGTGCGTAGCCATAACGTAGGAGTTGCAAGAAAATGGCGGAAATGATACATTTCAGACCTGAAAGTTGCATCTAAGCATTCTTTACTTTGAAATTTCATGATCTAGAAACATATTTAGATTTCAAGAAGAAAACTTAAGGGAGAAAAGCAGTCACCCCAATCTGCTGTAGTGTACCCAGGCATCGTATTTCATGTACACCTCTTTAGAATCATGTTACACTAAGTTTTTCACTGAGTTGAAAAAATTACATATATTGTATAGACTTACTCCTTGGTTTACCTTGAATATACAACTATGTTCTAACATATCATGAAAGATACTTGGAGTGAGATTTAGCTCCTGTTTTAAAGTAAGTTTGCGGCAACTGCTTAAATGACACATTTCAGACCCTTTAAATTAAAAGTTACTTACTGTAATAATAATTAAAGGTAATCATCAGCTATTTCATCTTTAGCCAGTGTATATGGAGGTGTATTCAAGAGCCTGTATCTTGGAGGAATATGTTTAATTCATCAGGCACAGAAACCCACATGAGAACGCCTCCAGGGCGGGGGTCCTGGGACCTCCCCAGGAAAATTTTGGGAAAAAGAGAACCCTTAAATGCAATTTCCCAGGTTTGGGGGGCCTTGAAATCATAATTTGGGCAGTAGAATTTTCAGCATTTCAATATTTTTTCTCAGGCAGGCCAACTTTCATTTACAGTATGGAAATCTCAAGGGGGAAAGTTTCCCCCCGTCCCCCCATGCTACAGTCCTGCACTTGGCGTATTCTATGGCCTACAACAGAGGTTGCCCACTCAGGCTACCCTTCAAAGTCCATGCAGAAAAGCAAGCAGTTCTACAGTATATTTGAACAGGTAAACAGTAGCTGTATTTAAACAGTACTTACAACATCCAGTGTACCAGTCAAAGACAAAATCTTTGACCATAGTTAACAGGAAGCTAAATACATCTAAGCCACTAAAAGTTTCTTCTGACGAATTGAAATTGGCTGTACTGGCTGAAAATGCAATATATTTACTTAAAAAGAACCTTTGAATCTTGTGGCATTTTATTTCAAATTTGAACCTACTACCATGGTGGCCCTCAAATTGACACACTACTTTCATTTGAATGCCAAAGTTAAAAACACATGACCTACTCAAGCTGAATATTTTTTTGTGCCTCCTCACAGAAACAATACATTGCTATGGAATTTATTATTCTATGTAAAAAAGAACAAAATTCAACTCTTAGGTTTCTGTTTTAGCAACTTATTTAAGGGGACCTAAAGTGATGCACCCTATGTTTAGACTGCTTGCGTCTATCACCACTGTGCATTCCATGTCAGGCCCACGCCGAAGTTACTCCAAGAAAAACAATAGCAAAAATAAGGAAAATGCCAACTCCACACCGAAGATCTTCAGATCGGAGTGCATGGAATGCACCCTGGGTCTAGATCAACTTGAGTGTTTTGATGTATGGTTCTGCAACTGAACTTGTTACTTATCTCAGTTAAGACAAAACAAGGCAGCTTGGAACCAAAAACTAGGCTAGGCCTACTGGCCTAACATTTGGCTGTCGTTATGCCTATAGATTTTATCATAGGCGTACGAGGCAGGGGGTTGGGGGGGGGGACTGCAGCCTTCCCTGAACAGGGAAAATGCTTATTTCAGGGCACTGACACTCGTATTTTCAGGGCAAGGGGGCAGTGCAGTAGGCAGTGTGGCGGGCAGCAGCATTTGCCAACAGGGCAAAATGCTTATTAGTTGCCCAACAAAATAATATCTCCCGAAATAATATCTTTCTTTATAGGTTGGGGGTGGGGAACTCATCGATACCCATCCTGAGTGCTATCCTGGTAAAAGGGGAAAATCAGGGCAATTTGCAAAATTTTCAGGGCAATTTGCAAAATTTTCAGGGCAAACACCCTCTGCCCCCCCCCCCCTTCCTGTGAAATGTCTTCCCGTATGCCTATGGATTTTACAATATTAGGCCTTGGCTAGGCTAACTTTACTGCAGGCTAAGCTCATTAAGTTAGATTGATAAGGGAGTTGTTACGTATGTACTTCAAGCACTTAATCCATCAGACACTTGAGAATAATTTAATCCTTTTTGTTTGGGAAAATTTTCATTAGCAGGTCCTTTAATTCCTCTTCTAGATTTGTGTGACCTAACCTTCCTTATCAGAGTTTCATCCTTTGATACTGAGGTAATCCTCAGACAAAGAGTTATGAAGACAATGCTTTGAAGTGATCTGCCCCACTGAAAGATGTTAAACCTTTGTCATCTTTCTAATATAAACAACTTAAACTGCACTTTTAGTTTTAAGGGATCCAATGTCTTTATTATTCTAATTTTACGCATGTAAAGTAGCATCTCCCTTTTCGGTGAAGCTGGCAAGTCTACATTTTGTCTACAAAAGTTAAAAAATTTCTGCATTGTTCCTAAAATTAAGAATCGCAAATCCATGTTCAATAACAGGGTTTCCCCTAGCATTCTTTTTGTGAGGTGGTTTTTGCCACCACCTCACAGAAACTTGCTGTATTTGCCACCAGTGCTGTACTTGCTATAGAAGTATTGATAGTTCTCCCTTAGTGTGGACCAAAAACGGGCACCATACTACCCCGTACAATGGAAGCACCCTCACAATTTTCGTGGCATGCAGGGATGCATTGTGTCAGTGTTCTCCCTTACTTTTATTTCTATGAATAGGAATAGGCCTAGGCCTAAAGGCCTAATTTTTGTTTTCCTAAATGACTGGCAGTATCATGGTAATGGATAAAATCATCTCAAAACTAATTCAGGTGTAGGCCTAGTCCTCAGTAAAGGACTGTGGTCGTTCGCCTACAGCTCTCTATACACAGTCCTTACACCGACCATTGAAAATAGCTGGGGGATTGGCCGTCTGTGTAATGGTTGAAATTTTCTGTCTTCTCACAGCAAATTCTGGAAGAAAAATTCTAATTTACAACCAGGAATTTTCTTCTCCAGATCTTACAAGAGTATTGCAGCTGTTCTGGATCACCGAGAATTTCCGGAAAGTGCCAAAAATATGAAATGAAATCAGCAACTTTTTCGCTCTGTAAAATTTACTGTGTGACTTTGGAACTTTGTTTACAACAGTATGCTAATGAGCTACGTCGTTACGTCAGTATAGAATGCCTGCAGAGGCAGTTGCCATGTGTATGCATAGGAACTACAGTAATGAAAATGTTTTGCGTGACGTCACAATGTTACGCACACGGCATTCAGATGTCAACAAATATTTCGAGCGCTACAGTAAATTGTTAAGAAGTGGCCAAGTTGATGATTTTATTTCAAATTTTCGGCACTTTTCCGAGGTTTAAAGTGATAAAAAACAACTGCAATATAAGTGTAAGACATGGAAAGGAAAAGTTATGGTAGTTGATTAAGAATTTAGGTCCTAACTTTGCAATGAGAAGAAATTCAATTTCGACCAGCACTGTGCTGGTCGAAGACCCCGGGTTTTCAATGAGTTGGAGTAAGGACCGTGTATAAGGAGTTATCGGCGACTGGCTATACACGGGCATTTACTGAGGACTAGTGTAGGCCTAGCCTAGGGTACCTAGGCCTAGTTCTCACGTACACTTTGCTCCTTGAACTTGGCCTAGGCTATTGCAACACGAAGTTTTTCCCGCGTTATTACTGTGAGAGTAACATCGTCTGCGTGTGTTTCTGCAATGATTGTTGCTACATACACGTATGTGCATACATGATCGTAACCATAGCTATGAACTAGCCTATGTCACAATTGAACAGCAGTGCGTGCCATATATCATACAATAGTGTGAACGTCCTAGTAACAAGATTTAGAATGTTTTAAAAAACAAAACAGGAGCGTTTGTATAAATCAAATTTTTGGTCTCTTTTTGGAGACTGAGTGCTAGTATCCTTAAAATGATGGGTCTTAAACATATAATGACCCATAGAGGTCAATTACCTAGGAGTATATGTGAATTTGAGAAAGACTTAGACCATTCAAAATTTTTGAAGGTGCGGTAGCCCAATTGGCTCGAATGGAGAATCCGTGCCCGGAAGTGACGTACGTGATACGCATAGGTATAGGGTTAGGGTTAGGTATAGGGTTAGGGTTATATACGTTAGTAGGTATACGGAAAGGGTACGCATACGCATAGGGATAGGGTTACATACATAGTAGGCATACGGATAGGGATAGGGTTATACATATGGTACGCATAGAGATAAGGTTAGGGTTATACCCGTAGGGATATACGTATAGAATAGGTATACATGTATAATTATAGCCTACGTATACATCTGTAAGTACTTATAATATTTAAAACCATTTGCCGGCAGCTCGGCTCGCAGCGCTATCGGTTAGGGCATAGGATCGCTATACTGAGATATATACCGCGTTCGTATTCTTGCAATGTTCCGCGTTCAAATCCCACTGTTGCTTTCTGTTGAACAGCTTGTCTTGTCACGTTACTGTTGGTTCTTTTAGAACTTAACTTGTCACTGATCTTTTGTAAGTTTTAAGTTATAATTTACGCAACTTCCGGTCACGGATTCTCCATTCGCACCGCCCAATTTTGACAATGGGTATATTGCTGACCTAGTATGGGAATCCCCATACTAGGCTAGGTCAGAAGACTGCGGACTAGTGTAGGCCTAGCAGACGACAATTAACTATTGTTGTCATGTGCACATCCTGTAGGCTAATCCCTTTCAAGTGGTTGAGAATTTGATAGAGAGAGACAAATGGGAGATTACTGTAGGCAAACCACATAGTGTCAAAGGAGGGCGCGGTGATTGTACTCCATCCGTAACAACTCCATGGTTAGAATACTGTTTGACTAACGAGTAACGTTACTGACGGAGGCCGTTACAATACAACTAACCTAGGCTAGGCCTATGCATCTTCACTTCAGTTGCACAAATTTCACTGACTTGACACTCCAATCCATTTAGACCAAGGCCTATGTCGAAACCAAAAAGTTACCCACTTTTTCACGAAAACATATAACCTAAATAGTTAAAAGCAATACCATAGCACTGGGCTGCTGTGGGAACACACAAAACAGAACACACTAACACACCGAAGAATCGTTGTTACTACTACAGTGATGATGAACAGTGGGAGTCGCCATTTTTAAATGTCCTAGAGTTCAAACTCCGCGGGATCGGCTGAAAGTTGCAAAATGGAAGTAGCCTACGCAGTAATTCGAGAAATGATGGTACTTAAAAAAGATATAACATCGAATCTCTCTGTGAGTATCGTCCTGCATAGTTTTGATTCAATCAACGTACCATCAAGTTTTGTCCTCAATGGAGTTGGTCCAGGCCTTTTCAGGAAAACTTCGCAATTAATTTTTTTTCAAAAGACGATACCGTCAACAGTTTGCATTTTAGATCTACCCTTCCTTAACCTTGCGTGGCAAAGTCATGTTGCTGTACGTACATGTATACGTACTACTTAGCGTGTACTTAACGTACTACGGCCTATATTGTTATGATCATGCAAATATTACTGTACAGCATACCATCAATCATACCGCAGGAAATGACACTCAGACTTGCCATGATTGTTCATCTTGCTGCAATTTGTAATTTACCGATCTGTGGTAAAATGTAACAACTGGATACACTAACCGTAATTTACCTCGGTAAGATGAAGCCTCGTTTCTGTGTTCCATGTGGATGAATGTAACACTGTACTAAAGCCTAACGTTAGGATGAGCACTGTGTACAGAATGGGTGGCACCAGTTAAAAGTTAGTGAGCTGTAACACTGGCTAACGCTAAGCTAGGATAGCCTGCCTAGGCCTAGGCTAGCTAGGTTAAGCTGTCATACCGAATCAACGAAAAATAGTTACTGTAGACTAAGGTAACAAATAGGCTAAACTAAGGGAGTAATTATAGAATACCCAGCACTTTTAAAGGAGTTCAAACCGATGGAGTCGTGGAGCTGCAGTGGCTGAGGGTTACAAATACAAGACATTCTATTTCTAACGTTAGACCTATGAAGAAATGGGAATTTGAATGGTACAACTGCAGAATACCCTGCCCCAAAACCCTTTTCACTGAAACTCCTGGAGTCACGGTTGCAGTCCGCATGATGATGATGTAATAAACTGCATAGAGTCACGTCTTCTCTTCACTGAGGACTGGGACCGCGACTGTTGAATAAACGGCCACCGGGACCGCGACTGCGACTCCACTCCAGAATGGAGGCGCAGTGGACTTAAAATAATTCCACCGAGGACCGAGACTGCGACTCCACCCCAGAATGGAGTCCCGGTGGCTGTTGAATATACGGCCACCGGGACCGCGACTGCGACTCCACTCCAGAATGGAGGCGCAGTGGACTTAAAATAATTTTTGCAAAGGTGTTCGTAGGATGTATGTTGACTCGTTCTCAGAATGGAGGCACAGCTAGCGGACTTAGAATAATTTTCGCAAAAGTATATGGAGGATGTACGTTGACTTGTTCTCATAAAACCATCAAATGGCCACTACGACCGCGACTCCAGGAGTCTCGGTGAGAAGGGTTTTGGGGCAGGGTATTCTGCAGTTACTCCATTTGAATTTTTCTGTTTAACTCTAACTGTTAGGCCTAGGCTACTTCAGAGTGTTGCACTTTGAGAACGACGCACTCAACCTTATGCACCATCTATAGGTCGAGTACTTTTTCAGTGTGGAGTCGGAGTCGCAGTGGTCAGTGTATACATAGGCCTACTTAACATAGAAAATGAGTGGGAGTCAAGGTAGTAGACATTGAGTTACTAGTAGTAATATTTTATGAGTGGAGTCGGAGTGGCAGTGAAGATGCAATTGCACTTGCTGATGGAGTCGGAGTGAAAGCGGGCACTTGCCTCTAGCCTAAATAACCTGTTTGAGAACGACACATCTTTGGGTCCCCCTGTAGCAAGTCTGGAAAGTTTGTATCTGCTACACCGAATTTTTATGCCAATCACCTCTTTTCTCAATTTTTACGCCACGCCAAATAGTTGTGCTCTGTTTTAAGTACAGTGTGTATGTAAGTTAAGAAAATCACGCCATCAAATTGGTGTATAATAAGGTCTTTACTGCACGTCGAAGATCTTCGGCATAACATAGGCCTACGTTTTCCAGACGGGCCCTGTAGGCCTATTTGGCAAGTGGAGTTGGAGTTGAGGTGGAAAATGGAGTCGGAGTCAACATAGTAGACATTGAATTACTAGTTTTTTATGAGTGGAATTGGAGTCTTTGGGTCCACCTGTATTTGTCAAGTGGAGTCGGAGTTGAGGTGGGAGAGGAAATATTGTATCTTTGGAGTCGGAGTCATGGTGAGAAACTAGGCCCATCCTGTTATGTATCAGGACTGTGTAGTGGAGTTGGAGTCGCGGTCGACTGCGACTCCGACTCCACCTTCTGGAAGGCGGGGAATTCTATAATTGTACCAAACTAAGTTACTTAGAGTAGCATGGTGGGTCCAAAGTTCGTTCAACTTAGCCACTGAATCTGACAAAAAAATTTAAATAGGTAGCACATGGTTCCCAGTTTTAGACATTTTATCTTTGGAAATATGTTGTCTGTACAAAAACGGATTTTGCCCTGGAATTTGTAGAGTGTAACTCGGAACTTGAATGATTTCATGAGACTATCTCTGACCTCAGGAATTTCTCTCCAAAGGGTCACAGTTTCGTTCACACGTTTTCAATCTTGATCTTGATCTTGATCGATGTCCACACAAATCACCCAAAGGGCTGTTGACGTGTGGTCCTTCTTCGTCCGGATTACATTTGTTTGTCCAGAAGCTGCTTGAAGGAGAGCACACTAGGGGCGGATTTTAACTCCGGTGGAAGATGATTCCACAAGGGAATGGTGCATGGATAGAGCGAGTACCTATAACAGTCCTTGTTTGCTGACGGAATAATATAGTTCATAGTATGGGTATTCCTAGTATGGAGTGTTCTACTTTTATTTGAAAGATGAAAAACATTACTTGGTATGAATCCATGACTTTCCTTGAATAGAGTGATAAGTCTAACTTTGGTCCGGCGCAATTCGAGATTGTCCCAGTTCAGATCCTGTAGCATGCTTTTTACATTGCTGGTGCATTGATAATCATTTTTAAAAAATCTTGCTGCACGGCGTTGCACTTTCTCAATAGAGTCGATATGGGTAGTGCAATAAGGATCCCAGATCGAACTGGCATATTCAAGTTTTGGCCTGACGAGAGAATTGTATGCAGTCTCCTTAATGGAAGGAGAACAATTCCATAAGTTCCTTTTCAATAGTCCAAGGACTTTATTAGCACTGTTAACAGTCTGAGATATGTGTTTAGACCAAGAAAGGTCATTTGACAATTCAACACCAAGATTGGGGTGGTGTTTGACTTCTTGAAGTGCAGAGTCACCCAAAAAGTAGTTATGACAAATTGGCCTCTTCTTATGTGTCATTCACATAATAAAACATTTAGATGCATTGAATTTCATCTGCCAGAGTGACTCCCAATCACAAAGTGCCGTAATATCATCTTGGAGGCTAGTGCAGTCATTTAGAGAATCAACCTGACGATAAACTATTAAATCATCGGCAAAGAGACGTAGATTTGAAGAGACACAATCCAGAAGATCATTAATATACACCAGGGACAAAAGGGGGCCAAGGACACTGCCTTGGGGAACCCCAGATATCACATCAGAGCTTGTAGATGCTTCCCCATCAATTATAACCCTTTGTGTTCTATTAGCCAAAAAGCTTTTGATACACTTGTTGACATTAGTCCTAATATCTATGTGATCAAGCTTTAGTAATAAGCGACGATGGGGGACTACATCAAACGTCTTGCTAAAGTCCATAATACACAAATCAGCTTGTCCACAGCGATCTAAAATTTGAGCCAGGTCATCTATAAGACCGGATAATTGAGTTTCACAAGATCTACCGCTTCTGAATCCATGTTGTCTATCACTTAGAATGAAATTTTTATCACAGTGAGCCATAATATCGCTGGCAATGATGTGCTCAAGCTGCTTGCATACTATGCTAGTCAGAGAAACGGGGCGGTAATTTGAGGGTAGGGATCTATCTCCTTTTTTGAAAATAGGTGACACATTAGCAACACGCCAGTCCTGGGGGATGGTACCAGTGGAAATAGATTTCTGAAAGATTTTCTGCAGGATTGGTGCAATAACAGAGGCACACTTCTTCAGAATCCTTGCTGGAATGCTATCAGGGCCTGTACGCTTTGTTGACTTGGAGTTCTTTCAGAAGCTTCTCAATACCATGGGTGGTTATGACAATATCAGGCATGCTTGCAAATGGACTGTTATTTAGGGCTGGGACATTCTGCAAATTTTCTTTTGTAAATACTGAACAGAATTGGCCATTAAGAATTTCAGCTTTCTCTTTGGCACTGGAGGTGAAGTGACCAGTATGCTGGAGGGGCTAACACCAAAAACCTCACGTTGTATTGATTTAATATAAGGCCAGAATGGTTTGGTATTGTTTGTTTTCAAAGAGTCGCAGATATTGCTTAAATAATCCCTACGAAGTTTTCAAAGGTTCCTATCTAGTTTACGCCTAGTCTCCTTAAACTTATCCCAAAGTTCGAAATCACCTGTTCTCCTGGCTTTATCGTACAGTTTACGTTTTTTATTACATGCTCTCCTTAATCTGTCGGTCATCCATAGGAGTTTAACCTTGCTGCTACACATTTTGGTAGGGATATTTTTGTCCATAGACATCTTGATGACTTGGGTAAAGCTGGTCCATAAAGAATCAATGTCAGAGGTTTTGATGTAATCCTCTGAAAGTTGCTCATTGAAGGCCACTAAATCCTGTTCGATTTTATCATAATCGCCTTTAGCGTAAAGGTACACTGATCTTTTAGGTTTGTGTACTAGCTTTGGTTTGATTGAGGCAGTGATGATAACAGCATCATGGTCACTGATACCTGGTGTTACCATGGCTTGTCCCTTTCGTAGAAAATCAGGTAAATTATATCCATTCACTTTGTCAAATTTCCCATGTAAGAAAAGGACTTGCACCCAATTATAAAAATCACAGATTACAGTGTTGCAGTCACATCTTGTGAAATCAAGAAAATATAAGATAGTTTGAAAAGTAGGTTAGGCTTGTTATGTGAGTTGCCTAGTAATTTTTGAATGTCAGAAAAATGTTGTATTCACGCAAATTGGAAACGTGTTTGGAATTTGTTTCACTGCCATTGTTTATCAGTTAATGCTTGATATTTTTGCAATTCCCCATTAATTTCATCCATTATTCATTGAATTATGGATAAGGAACGAACTTAGGGGGTGAACGAACTTGTGTTCCCTAACTATACTTGGCTACTGGGCTGCATGGGCATAACTATAGAATACCCCTGGGATCTTGTCCCAGATCTTGCCGGTTTACATCTAGCCTAAAGAGGCTAGCCTAGTCAGGGTCCAAAACATATTTTTAATAATTTTGGGTGTTATTTTAAAAAAAAATCGCCTCCCTTCAGTGCTACTTTGGGTTTTAGGGTGCTATTTCCTGTTCATTGATAAATGGCCGTAAACTGTAAGGTGGGGCCTATTCGCACGTTGACTAGCCGCCATGTGGACAAGATGTGTTGATTGCTTATTTGCATGACGACTAGCTGCCATAGTTTGCTACATGTATACGACTATGTGGTATTTTGTGTTGTAGGTAGCACGCATGGTGATACGTACAAAAGTAGGAATCTATGTGCCATATGTTTTGTATGCACTGACCGATACAAAGTACCGACTGACGTAAGTCAAGGTACACTATTCTGTATATTTTAGAAGAAGTTTGAAAGACACATGCATAGCCTATTTGCTGTTCCCTCTGTTGTCAAATCCCCCCAAACAAAATAGGTTTATTTTCTTCATTCACCTCCATGTTATTGCACTGCTTGCAATATGCAGTTTGGGCAGCACAGAAATCATGCCTCTCAGCAGCCCTTCCAAATAAGATATTGGCTACGGCAAAAAAATTGCTGAAGTAAAAAGGATTTACTTCGGCAAAAATACACTTTACCTCGTCATTGGGTAACTGTCCGATGCAACTTGTTTACAAACTTCTACCACAGTAGGTTAATGCAGGGATTCCGCCAGAAATG
Source organism: Holothuria leucospilota (assembly GCA_029531755.1). Classification (NCBI taxonomy): domain Eukaryota; kingdom Metazoa; phylum Echinodermata; class Holothuroidea; order Aspidochirotida; family Holothuriidae; genus Holothuria; species Holothuria leucospilota. The sequence goes on from CM055964.1 coordinate 29,647,454, forward strand.
TAAAAAAGGGGTGGATTAATTGCTCTTTAACCCCTAGTCCAAACTGATGCCGTCCCTGGCTAAAGTTACAAGTGGGTTCAAGGGGACAAAAGCTTGCTTCAAGACCCCTATAAGGTGCATTTTGAAGGGTTTTAAGGGCCATTTACTTATGAAAGTCCAAACATTGCTGCAAAGGTGTCCTCTTCTTAAGTAAGAAACCAAGATATGGACAATTTTTTAATTTTTATGGAAATGAAAAGGGGGGGATTTTACCCACCTTCTTCTGGAAAGGGGGGGACAAATCCCCCCCTTTCCCCCCTTTGGCAGAAACCCTGGGTTAATGTAATTTGTTTGTTTAAGCTCCAGAATTCCATTGATAAAACCAATACAGCCGCTTTGGGAATTTTTCCCACTTTATTACACATTACAAAAGATAAAACGGCTGGTTCTGAAATCTAAAGGTCACACTGTACTGTGTCATACTCATGTGTGTACAGTGATCACTTTCTTGACAGCAGACAGTGAGTTTTGTACATACAGTAAATACCCATCGTAACGAACTTTTTAAATCAAGATTTTCCGTTAAAACTTGAAAAATTGCAACTATGCTTTGTATATAAAGCAATAATACTAAATATATTTGCTCATGTTACGATCGTGGTGGAAATTTTATCAGATAATGATTTCTTTTCAAGTCGCTACTCGAAGCTGCATTTCGAGCCGTGTAGGCCTAGTGTGCAGCTTTCGTAACCGGTAAGTCCCCGTACGCATGTTCTGCAATCTATCACCTCAGCAAAATTTTTGCCTAAGTCAAGGCAATTTGTATTGGCATTTACCTTGGCATTGCCGAATGCCGAGGCTATTTTCGAGGGCTTCTCTCAGTATGCATGTGCATAAACTATTGCAACTGCTACCGATTTGTACATGCTGTGTCCCTCAATCTTATGTGTACGTATGTGCGGTCAGTGGGCCGTGCGAGTAAGCAATCACTGCATCTTGTCTGCACGGCGGCTAGTCGACGTGCGAATAGTCACGACGAAACTGAATGTACAATAATACTACTTCACTCCATGCTGGAGCATCTGCAATTCTGTGCAGCCACTCCAGGAATGGTATTGCTAAAAATAAAATCATTCACTCCACACCCCAAGCATCTGTGATCCACTCATGACATGGACATCAAATTAAACTTACCTATTTTTTAAACCTACAGTATTTTTGTACATATTTTATTATTAAATCTTTCATGGTTTTTAAACTTACTTATTTTGATACCCATTTTGTTATCAAATCTTTCATGATTTTTAAACCAAAGTCTACTTTTATGTACCCATTTTGTAAATAAATTGTCTGCATAGCCACTCTGTAACAGTTGTTATTTAATTCGCGATTAGGTAACAGTAGGAAACCTGTGCGTGAGTTGTGTAACAATGAAGGCCTGAGCGTCCATTAATTAGGCTAAATGTGCACTTTTACATGGTTTATTGTGTGTGTTGATTTAAATATGTGGAAGAGTCATTTAAAGATACAAATTTGATTTATAGGTCAGTTTGCACTTGGAAATTGGTGAGGGAGGTTGAACGTGACAATCGTCTCGGACGTTGTAGCACCTTGGTATAAAATCTCTCGACTCGGTGCATTAACTCCAACAGAGTATATCCTAATTGGAAATAAAACAGACGTTGGTTGAAATGGACATCTCCTGTAGTGTCTGTCTTTTCTAAGTCGGTCTTTTTCTTTGAAACAGGAACCACAGAGCGAAAGTAGTGTCGTGTAGTCCTGGTTTACTCTGGGTTTGTTACACATTCCAAAACTGTTAGTATTGGTTACATCATTCACTCTGCATCTGCATGTATGCACTGTGGAATATTGGTTGAAGACCTAAACGAAAAAACAGACAACAAGGACCAATAGTTCTCAAAATGAAATTTTCTCTTTCATTTGTTGTTCTCAAATTAAGCTTTTCTCTTTTAGTTGTTTATACGTATACAGCATTACTACGCATCTAAGCATCTGCCCATCTAGTCAGTGAGATTGGATGTGATGTTATTTTTTTTTCACTTCTTAAAATCATTCACTTCCCATGTACATCTGTGCATCCACCCAGCAGATATACGGTAGTGGGAAATTCAAGTTCAGCACCAGGCTTTCAATAGTTCAAGTTGATTGAGCATCCAGGCTTCCAGATGACCAGATACTGTACATCCCATGAGTGGCCCTGCAGTCTCTTGTTACTCTGTTTTGTATTTTCTTTGTTTTCTGTGTTGTTTTCTTGCTTTAGGGCAAGGGCCAGACTTGAAAAGATTACTTTTTCTGGTCCTTTATCTTCTTTGCTTAATATGCTATAATTTGCAAAGTATTTCAAGTGTTGTATTGTATTCTCTGTTGTGGATTTTTTGCTTGTTTATCATCATGTGGAAATTGTTCTTGCAATTTAAATCAACTGGAGATATAAATAAATCAAATCAAATCAATATTTGAAATGAAATCAGCACCTTTTTTGCACCATAGAATTTACTCTCTGCCTAAGGAACTTTGTTTACATCAGTATGCTAATGAGCCACTTTGTAAAATCATTATGAATACTTACAGGGGGAACTCGTCGTGGGGTGTAGGCCTATAGGAACAACAGAGATCAAATGTTCTGTGTGGCGTCACAATGTTAGGCACATGTAGCATTCAGATATCAACAAATATTTTGAACACTACAGTAAATTTTAATACCAAGTGACAAAGTTCATGATTTTTCAAAATTTTTGGACCTTTTCAGAGACTTTAATTAACACAAACAACTGCAGTGCTTGTGTAAAGATTTGGAAGAAAAAATTATGCAGTGTTCTCTACTGATTTAATTTTTGTACGGGTGCTCTGAAGGTTGATAAGTTTTAAATAGTAATTGCTGTCTATAGCATAAAGACAGGGCCGGGGTGTTCTCTTTGAAAAATGTTTGCTAAAATAGGCCTAGATGAATTTAATAATGACCTTCTTTGATGACTAAGTATATTTCTGATTATCATTACTTAATGTTCACATTGAAATTATTGCTGTTTACTCTGTTTTAAGGTTTTGAATTGATCATTTCTGTCCAGGTGGCTCAGCTTTTTGTCCGGGTGGTAAATTTTTTGTCCGGGTGCTCAGCACCCTCTGCAAATTTTGTCCGGGGGCAGCACCCTAACAAAACAGCTAGTGGAGAACACTGTAATATGGTAGTAAATTAAGACTGGGTCCTAGCTTTGCTACTCAGGGGGTGTAAAAATGTAATTTCGACCAGCACAATGCTGGTCAAAGACCCCAGATTTTCAATAGGTCGTTATGTACCGTAGTAAGGGCTGTGTATAGGGAGCTTTCAGCAACCAGTTACTGTATACACATGCCTTTACTGAGGACTGCATATACTGTAGGCTAGCCATAATGTTATGTTAGGCAACATGCCATATCCTTTAATCAATCAGAATACGAGAATACGCTGTAGCCATACAGGTACAGTAGGCTGTATAGTGGTGTAAGTTACTTCAGGTTTCTTCTTGATTCCCCTGTAATGTTACTCAGAGTTTAAGCTGTACATGATAGTTCTGATGCTATGCCAAGTTGTTTGAGAGGTCCATGTCTCAGTAACAGATATACCTAGGCCATGTTGTTGTGGGCCAAGTCACCTGTTTACCCTGTAGCAAGTGGAAAGCTCATTTGCTGTATGCCACAGAATTGTGTTCACCATTTTTCTTATGCAAATTACCTCCTTCAGCATATCATGGCATGCCAGTTTTTTTCTCACCAGTTAGTCACACCAGTCTCAAAATTAGACCTAATGTTAGACCAATTGAAGGCTGCTCTTTATAATAAAACCTGAAATTTTCCAATTTTCCTCAATAAAAAGCCAAAATTTTCAAATTTCTTTTCATAAAATTCCCACATTTTCAAATTTTTTTCAATGGAAGCAGAAAACTTTTGGCACATTGTTTTTGACATCCTTTCGGCAACCCATCGCCTTTGTCAAGGCTTCAGGTTGCTGCACCCCCCCCCCCCCCCAAGTGGTCGGCAAATCCTGGCACCAACCCTGGCACAGACTGTGAAGCTGTAGTCATACAGTGGAATTGAATTCTGTGATTGTGACTAGGGTGTCCATGCATCTTGCATTTCACCAGTTTGTCTGATTTTGAAGCAGCCTGTATTCTGAATGACATTTCTTGATACCAAAGGTTGAGTTGTTCTCTTTTGGAAGGTCACAGTGAAATATTGTATGAATCACAAAGGTAAAAATGAATCAGCAGTGAAGTAAATCCTATCACATACGATATTACCATGTTAAAAAAGTCTGTGGATGTATCTCAAAATGTACGTGGTACTGTACTCATCACTCTTATTTGCATCATGACCATATTACAACCCTGCATTTGCAGTCAGTTTGATTATGCAGTAATGTGTACAATGTATAACCTGGTGGTAATGTATTGCAGTATCCACATACACTACCTCGCTGTGTCTCATGCAGTTACGTACCTGTCATGGCTAAAGACTGTCATGACCTCCTTTTTGGGAATTTGAAATGGTTTGTCTAGCTGTGACTGTACCTTCAGAGTCTCAGTGGAATATATTTTGGTGGGACATTGTATTCTGCAGAACTTTGTACTGAAAGTGCATTCTGGCAGTACACAGATACTGTATGGTACGTAGTGTACTGTATTGGTGTAACAACCCCACAGTAGCCAGTTGCAAATCCCGTAGGAGTGGAATTATACGTATAACCACTCTTTCCTTCGTAGCTTTGAAGTTAAAAGTGTACCAAACAGTACCTAAAGTCTAAAATTTAAAAAATATATGTTGAAACAGTTGAACAGATCTCATTAGTCCAACTCGTATCTTCACAGGACATTCCTGTGATGAGATATGAAATGTCGAAGTTTATTTACTCAACCAGAGATGGCAGATTGCAAGATAATTTGTGATGTCACTCTTATACTACTCATATTACAGTTTGTTTGTTTTTCTTTTGGTTATGTGCCCATTTTCTACACTATGTACTGTACATCAGACTCTGCAAGAAAAAGGTACTTTGTTTAAGGTCATATTTAAATTCAAAAGGAAACAAAATGCAGGTAATGTGAGTTGTACAAGAAGGGTATCGTAAAATATTGCTGAATCAATTTTTCGCTCAACATTTTTTATCTCTGTAACTGAATAAGCTATGAAAGTGCAAGTTGAACCAATGGGTCTCATTTCTCATTTTCCAAATTCTGAAAAATTTATATGTATTTGGAAGTCTAGATCAAAGGTACACTTGAAAGATATTAATAATGGTACTGCAGCCTGCAGAAACAGTAGGCTTTGGTCTTGGACACCTCTGAGCTAGACATAAGACATCAAGAGGGCAATGTCATTTTCATATAAGCTTTTAGGGCATCTTTTCATGCACCTCAAGGGGCACCAAGGGCAAACAAAAGGTTTGGTGGTATAGGTCTGGTTTATGTTTGATGCTGTTTTGTTAGGAAGGGCACAAAGGCCAAGGTGGCCTTGAAAAGTATGCAGTCTTGTAAGGCACCAAGGCCATTGTAAAATATATGAAGGCCATGGCTTCATGGCCTTTGTTTATTTTTAGCCCTGCCCTTCACTTTGCCTTGATACCAATCAAAGTTTATCCCCTCCCCCACTTTTTGGAGATGCTCCCATCTACTTTCATTTTTTGATGTACAGTAAATTTTGCTTATTAAAGGGCTTTTTATCCTCCCCACTTTTTCACACAAATGTTGACTATTGCCATCTACCTCAGATCTACAAAATGGATTCTGAACCACCACTAGAGTGGCCAAGATTAATCATATCCTCTTCAGTGTTATTAAAGAAATCAATGGAGGCTGTAGTAATTTGATCTCCTTAGTTGTTTTCCAAACCTTGTCTTCCACAGGTGGAGACCAGTTGCAATAAAAAATGTTAGAGGGCTACAGGTTAACTACCCCCCATCATCCTCCCCCACACAAGTTTGGGTTCAAATGCTGAAAGTTCTGATTTATGATGACTACAAACACAATGTTTTACATAGCATTTCAAGTTGTTGTCACAATGACCGCATTGACTGCCATCAAAGTAAGGAGTGTTCTGATGTTGCACAGGATCTACCGTGTGCATCGTTCTTGTCAATTTGCTCATGATGGTACTGTACAAGACTTGAATACAAAAGGTATAATCTTTGCTCCTCTGGAGAAACATTTTCAGAATTTTATTTTCAAGTGGGATGTACCTGTGTCGTAAAGAGGATGCAAGTATTGCAATTATTCTTAACATACTCGTTCAATCTCTTCTCTTTATTTCTCATCAGGGCAGGGCAAGTTTGCACCTTCAATAAAGCATCATTGTATCACATGGAGAAAGACAGCTCCTCGCAAACAGATTTATCCACAATAAAGTCAAATTCCAAATTTCCAACTGACCCTGACAGGACAAGCTACCCCCAAGAAGAGCATTCATTTGATTTTATATTTTCCTTTGATTCCGAGTTTAACCAATCAATTCCCAATCAGAGATCATCTCCTCCATCCTTAAGTCATTACAATTTTTCAACTCCAAACAAACCAATCAGTTCGTCAGTTGCTGCAGAAAATTTTCTTTTTACTGAATCTGTATTTGTTAACCCATCCAAAAGTAGAGAGACTTCTAAAAAGGTTGATTCTTTGGAACCACAAAATCAAGACTTATTTCATCCTGAAATATACCCATCTAGGAACCAAGTCCAAGGTCCACCCAGTCCTATTTCACATTTGAAGGGAGATCGCTTCCAAGTACCTCAGAGGGACCCTGGCCCAGGAACTCCTCACAATCATTCAGAAAGTAGGGGACAGTTCTTGTTAGACTTAAGCAAAGACCCTTTTGGATCGCCTCCATCAGTACTAGGGGAGCAGTTGTTGGAAAGCCCAGGAGAAACCCCGGCTCAGTTTTATCAGGCCAAACTGAGAATCGATCAGACTATCCTCTCAGATTCAGAAGTATCAGTCATCTCAGAGACTCAGTCAAAGGAGGACACCCATTCAAGTATTGTGAAAAAGGGTGAGCCTTATGACACAACTAACCAAAAAGTAATAAAATCTCTCAGAAGACTATCTTTTGAAGAGGTTACTTCTCCACCTGGCAAGCAGATAGAGGCAAGTTTTGGTAAAGAAGACGTGAATTCATCATCGAATATTCATCCTTTAAAGAAACAAGACCCTGATCCTTCTGAGAAGAGGATTACTTCCGAAAGTGAGAAAATGGAGCTTAATGAGGCTTATTCAAGTTCTTTCCAGATGCTATCAATGGGTAAGTAATTTTAGAGAAGTTGTATTGTTTCATCTTCTGTTTCCTCAGTGAGTAAACTATGAAGTCTGATGCCAGCATCCGGTGTAAAAAGTACTGTAGCGGACAGCTGTGTAACTTCAGGTGCAGTCTGGTACTATGGAAAACAAGCATGATATTGGAAGATCACTGTATCTCTCACAGTGAATAAAGCCAAAGACACTTTACCCACATGTGGATCAGTGCATACTATTGTAGATGCAGTACTGTGTCTGTCAGCTGTCACTAGAGAATTTATCAGTGTAATGGCGCATAATTGGTAGATTGCCTCTGGGGTAAACTTTTCTACTGTTGTACAGTATTGACTTCTAGGTTGTCATTTCGATTGATCTGGGAAACTGAAAAAGTGAAAGCTGTCAATATTTCTCACAGGTTGAAACATGGATGGACTTGTTTCAGAGTGGTAAGTCACAATTTTAGGTCAAGCCCTTTTTGTATGCCAGAAAGTACAAATAACTCTACTTTTTGTCAAGTGGAAACATTGCTAAAGAGTATTAGATATGATGCCATAGTAAGCTGAAATTTAATCATTCTGTATGTGAATGCAGTATGAAATGGATGTAATTCTGGCTGACTTTTTTAAGGATTTTTAATTGACAGATTACATTTGTGCTGTAAACTTTGCACACTTGGTTTTCCCCATGTTTGGGGTTGTTTGGTTAAAATCTAAGTAATTGCCAAATGCTCAGACCTGAGTTATCATACTGGTGATGTGTGTTCATGTACACAGGTTTAGGGTTTTTCTGAAGTCGTTCTTTTTTTTTGTGAGACTGGGAGACTCCTCAGGCAAGAAACAGCTTCCCTAAAGTAATTTTTAGCTCACACATTGTACACAGTACATGTGTGAGGTTATAAAATGGGGCAGATGTCGTCAACTTTTCAACAAAAGTTTTCAGCCTTTTGATGTGTGGAGATTTTGAGCTGAAATTTTGGTACATGATTGTTTGTTGATAGAGCAATAAAACTTGCCTACTTGCATTTTGATATACAAAAGTTAAATATGGTTTTTAAGCAATTTTTTTAGGGCTGAGTTCACTGTGCCTGCTGAACAGGTAGCTGTTTATTCATTGTACTTATAGAGGTGTACTTTGTTGTGTGTTCAGTTGCTGTCTTGCAACTGCCTGTGCAGGTTTGTTTTGAAATTTGATCCATTCACACACATCAGTCTTTGTTCATCAAGTAGTCTAAGCAATCACAATGCTTTGGGATAAATAATTGTATTATCAAGGTTCATTAAGCAAGGAGTTCCATGGGAACTCCCTGCATTGAGCAGCTACTTGATTCATGATAACAAAATTTGAAGCAAACTCTGTGGTCAGTTTGGCTTACAAGAAAGGAAAATTGTTTAACCTGTTGTGGGGATATGTCCCATTTTGTTCCTCGATCAATTGAGATGGTCAAGTCAAGTAATTGCAATACTGTAACTGTTTTGAGTTCAACCCCAGTAGCAGCTTTTTGAATCTGTGGTTTGTTTTGATTGAGTGCAAACCTATGCAGTGTTTGCTTGTAGAGTTGTAGGTGCAACTAAATTTACTTTGCAAACTTGAACAGTTTAATAACATCAGTTTAATTTCAGTCTTGCTGCTAATTAGAGTATGAAACCTTTACAGGCCTTCTTGAAAATATGCAGCGATATTTGTAGATCTGTCATCAAACGGTGTCAGTTGCAGTGTTTACATGCCTAAACATGCTTGTGACTTTTCAGTTGGGTTTTGAGTTCATTTATTATTATGCTCTTCTCTTACCTTTTGCCTTTGTAAGGTAAGGAGGTTTTGTGGAAGTTGATGAATGAATGATAAAATTTGTTTCTCTGAGTTCCTATTTTTAACAGACAAGAGAAATTGTGTGAGCTACACAACAGCATTGCTGTTCTAGTTTGTAAAGTCGCTTACAGTACTGTACATGCCAAATGGTATTAATTTTGATAAAAGTTTAGAAATTTTCAAAATTGCTTAATCACACAGACCAGACCCCTAATTTTAGGGGATTTTTGGGGGAGGGGAAGGGGAAAGTCGGAGATCTATAGAAATCTGGCTACCCCAGCTGGCTCATGGAGAAAAACCATACAGTAGTGAAATTTTTGGATGTAATTATGCAAGTGTCCATTCTTTGATTTAGATATCATTCCTGAATTTTGGAATTGATGTGAGAATCAGTAGACTTGATGTGTATTTAAATTGTCCAATTTAGGTTTATAATTTGATACAACTTGCTTCATTTATTTTATTACAATAAAGTGAGATGGAAGAGTTTTGTAAGTGTTATTCATACAAGTTTGTACTGAACTGTAAAGAAGAAAATCAAGTACTTAACTATACAGACACACTTTTGAACTCTGTGTATGCACATGTGCATTACAACACTGTACTTCATTATTTATCACCTGTTTGTTGATGTGCTCTTCTTCAGATTTAGACACTTTTGAATGAAATGAGTGGGCTTGGTATTTCAAACTTAACAGTCTAAGACTAATCTACTTCATATCTGGGGTGATTCTGTAAGGATTGGCCACATGACTACACTGTAGCCCACTCATTTCATTTTACAGTGCATATCTCCATAAAGACTTCTTTTACTACAGATCACAGTGTGTCGACATTATCAAGTAGAAATCCAGGAGACCAGTGACAATGTCACTGCATGCAGTGAACTAGTTGAAATTATGGCTGCACTAAGCGTTGTCTGTCGTGTCCTGTGTGCAAATTATTTTGTTACATAGAAGTAGTACATGTACAGTATTCATGCGACAGTAGTACTGTTAAGACCCTTTTCCAAATAACAATTACAAAGGATTGTGGGATAGAGTTTGGTATGTGTCGTTTTTGTCAGTGGCATATTACTATAGCAAAAAACAATGCATACCAACGCTGTCCCACAGTTCTTTGTAATTGCTATTTGGAAAAGGATCTATGGTACAGTACTTCACTGTCCATTACTTTTTGTTAATCATGTAACATTTCAAACTTTCTGAGAAAAATTTTAAGAAGGCGTATAGGTAAAGTATTCATTTTAACTTGATTTACACCCAAATATTTACCATGGATACTGTGACAACAATTGAAATGTCATTGGCACAGAATAAAAATGACTAGTTTTTCTGTTTCATGCTTATGTTGTAGTACTACAGTACAGTACCTTGAAATATTTTTTTACTGCTGAAAGAAATAAAGAAGGTACACATTACCTTCTGATTATGCATACAAAAAGATTTGGGAACTGCTCCTGACAACAGTTCTGGAGACTGGATGGGGTTGGGTTGGGATCGGTTTGGTCTGCAGTAAAAGCAGCCTTTCAAAGCAAGAACCACATTGCAAAATCTCCTTAAGTGAAGTTTAAAAATTTCAGTGTGCTTCAGCAGTCCTTTATACTATAGTTGACACTCCACTTCAAGGTTAGCTGCATACCCTTTGGTAAAGAAATGTTCATTTCACTTTTTCATTGTTTTTCTTACTCTGCAGATGGTAATATGGCTGTGCATCCGGATATAGATGAATTATCTTACCCTTCTGCAAACAGTTCTGCTCCAGATGTTGTTAGATGTAAGTATTCATGGCTGAAACAGAACTATAATTATCTTAAGCTCATACCTGACAGATTACATACAGTACAAACAGTACGGGAAGCGGGGAATAATTTGTCTGGTATCGCATCGCAATTTACTACACAAGCTGGCCAAATTGCTACACAAATGCAAAAATATGTAGCACTTTTTTGTGTGCATAAGCGTAGGATATTCAGTGAGTTTACACTACAGAAGGAAAAAATTCTCAACACTGCTACGCAAAATTTGAATACTAAATTATTCCCTGTTCCCCTCACAGTATTGTAACACCTTAGATAACACTTTTTAAAAACAGACTTTGTAGATGAGTATGTGTACACTCATTCAAAACTTAGGCTTGTGAGAGCAGATTTGAGCTCATACTTGTATTGACATGCTTTCAAAGTTTGGCATTACTGCTAATTTATGCTCATATTTGTGAAAAAGATGAATACTTGTACCCACAGCCAGAGATGGTAGACCTGTGCTCATACTATACTGAAAAGATTTTACTCGTACAACAAGTCTGCTTGCGCCTTTCAGAAATATTTAGAAGAATGCTCAAGAGAATAATGGTGTACAGTACTCACAATAAATCTGCAATATCATAGCCCTTTCAGCACTACAGGCAGATACTAGTGTTTGCACCGGGTCCAAAATTTGGAACTGGGTACCTGAAGTCGATGGTGGGTTGGGTACCCGGGTACCTGAAAATATAACTTCTGTTAGGCTACAAATTTGTTTTAAAGTCATAAGAAATTTTACTTGGCACGTTGATATAATATAACACCAGCATATCTTACATATGGGCATGACAAGTGTTCTCAGGCATGTGCGTGATAAATTTTGCCAGGAAAAGTGTGTTCTGTCACACGTGCAATCTATGTTAGTGAAACTTTGGATCCGGGTAGCAATTTTAGAACCGGGTCCTGACATTGTCGGTCGGGTACCCGGTGCAAACTTTAGCAGATACATCTGCCAAGATTATGCTCTCTACAGGTGGATACATCCAGCCAAGTGACTTGTCTTAATAGAGGTAATGTTATGAAGTTGTATGCACCATTTCATAAAACCATGTCATTCATGTACAGTGGAAGACTCAATTCTGTGGATTTCGATACCAAACAACCCAAATTATAGGGGGTTATCCTTTCCATTGTCAATAATCTTGTTGAGCTGGGCAAATTGTGGTTTGATTTACTTGGTAGGGTTTTTGATTCCTTGCCGAAGGCAGGCAAGGAATCTATGCGATGGTGATGTCGTGTGTGTGTGTGTGTATGTGTGTGTGTGTGTGTGTGTGTGTATGTGACGCCTAGCTTGTAAACACGATATCTCAAGTTAGCAATGACCGACACTTTTCATATTTGGTATACAAATTTGTCATGTCAAGAGGAAGAACCCTATTGTTTTTGGTAGAGGTCAAAGGTCATCCAGGGTCACCGGATGTTAATCTGCGAAGACCTCGTAAACGGCTTGTAAACATGATATCTCGAGATAGCAATGACCGACACTTTTCATATGTGGTATATAGATTTGTCAGGTTGAGAGGAAGAACCCTATTGTTTTTGGTAGAGGTCAAAGGTCATCTGAGGTCACCAGAGGTTAAACTTCGAAAAACCTCGTAAACATGATATCTCAAGATAGCAAAGGCCGACACTTTTCATATTTGGTATACAGATTTGTCATGTCAAGACGAAGAACCCTATTGTTTTTGGTAGAGGTCAAAGGTCATCTGAAGTCACCAGAGGCTAATCTGCGAAAACCTTGTAAACACGATATCTCAAGATAGCAATGCTGGACACTTCATATTTGGTATATAGATTTGTCATGTTGAGAGGAAGAACCCTATTGTTTTTGGTAGAGGTCAAAGGTCATCTTAGGTCACCAGAGGTTAAACAGCGAAAACCTCATAAACACGATATCTCAAGATAGCAAAGGCCGACACTTTTCATATTTGGTATACAGATTTTACATGTCAAGAGGAAGAACCCTATTGTTTTTGGTAGAGGTCAAAGGTCATTTGAGGCCACCACAGGTTAAAAGCCAAAAAGGCTCGTAATCAAGCTATCTCAAGATAGGAATGACCAACACTTTTCATATTGGGTATATAGATTCATCATGTTGAGAGGAAGAATCCTAAAATTTTTGGTGAAGGGCAGAGGTCATATGAGGTCACCTTAGGTAAAAGGCCAAAAAGCTCGTAATCACCATATCTCAAGATAGGAGTGACCAACACTTTTCATATTTGGTATATAGATATGTCATATTGAGAGAAAGAACCCTATTGTTTTTGGTGGAGGTCAAAGGTCATTTGAGGTCACCAGAGGTCAAAGACCGCAAACCTTGAAATTGGGATATGTCAAGATAGGAATGGCGGATATAGATTTGTCATGTTGAGAGGAAGAATGCTATTGTTTTTGGTAGAGGTCAAAGGTCATCTGAGGTCACCAGAGGTTGAACTACAGAAACCTTGTAAATGGCTTGTAATCATGATATCTCAAGATAGTAATGACAGCCATTTTTCATATTTGGTATATAAATTTGCCATGTTGAGAGGAAAATCCCTATCAATTTTGGTGGAGGTCAAGGTCATCTGGGGTTACCAGAGGTCAAAAAACAAAATTTCCCAAGAATTCCCAAGATTGTCATCTGGGGTCACTGGGATCAAAAGCAACATTTCCCAAGAATTCTCAAGATTGTCATCCGGGGTCACTATAGGTTAAAAAGCAAAGTTTCCCAAGAATTCCCAAGATCATCATATGGGGTAATCAGAGGTCAAAAAGCAAAATATCGCAAGTATTCCCAAGATTGTCCTCTGGTTTGACCAGAGGTCAGAAAGCAAACTTAGGTTCCCAAGAATTCCCAAGATCGTTATCTGGGGTTATCAGAGGTCAAAAAGCAAAATTTCCCAAGAAATCCCAAGATCGTAATCTGAGGTCACCAAGGGTCAAAAAGCAAAATTTCCCAAGAATTTCCAAGATAGATATATGGGGTCACCAGAGGTCAAAAAGCAAAATTTCCCAAAAATTCCCAAGATAGTCATCAGGGGTCACCAGAGGACAAAAAACAAAATTTCCCAAGAATTTTCAAGATCCAAGATCCATTGGAGTTGAATTCCTTTCAAGACACTTTCGTTTTCTTTTTTTTATATTTGGTGGGGTTCAAAGTTCATGTGAGGTCAGCAGAGGTGAAATTGTTAAAATATCGTAAAATGATGTAGTCAAGGTAGATAAATTTGAGGGATAAACCTCAGTACAACAAAGCATCCCCATTCGGCAAGGAATCACTAAGCCCTTAGGCTTTCTGGTTGTTACAGGAAACACTGCTGAGTGTATTTGAAGGCTCAGATGCACTGAAAAAGTGCATAAAATGTTACACTACTGACAAAAGTGATGGAGTAAAAACTTTGCAATGAATCTAAACTTAATCAGAAGGGGTGCAGTATTTTTCCCAAGTAACTTTTGGGAGATTATAAAGGAGGGTTTGGAAATCAGGGCTTGTATCCATAAGGCTGTAGGTGCAACAGCACAGGGATCAATGTTTAGTTAGACTACTGCAATGTGAAGCATGGCACATCTTAACACATTATATACACTGTAACTGCATACCTTTCAGTTGACCTTGCCAATCCTGGCAATCCATACTGTACGTGTAAAAGAAACTGCCCTTTATACTGTATATGTGCACAGTGCACTGTGGCCAGCAATATCTTCAAGTGAAATATTAAATGCAGTTTACAAAAATGAATTGTGCAAGTTTTGACCTAGAAAAATTTTCACAAGTGTCATGAAGATTGTTTACATTTGCTATTATTAAACTTAAAGACTCCTGATTTACAAGTATTTTGATCTCATTCTCTGTGTTTGCAGTATCTGCTTTGTTTTAGGGAGGTACAGTATTCAAAAATTATAAACAGTGTGCAGTAGGTCCATATATTAAACCTGAGGCACATTGCACAAAAAAAAACATGCTCAGGTTGTATGGTAAAAAGTTGTAGCACCTGCTGCATAATGTACAGAAGACTAGCTTGTGGTGTGTGTTTACCGTGCATAGGTTGTGTAGCTTTAGCAAACATGCATCCAGAATGAACAATTAACAGATCAATTGAAAGTTGTAGTCAAACTACAATGGGGAGCGTTCACAACCACATACCACTATTTCGTAAATCAATTTGTAAATTATCAGTTTGTTTTCTCATAAATTTGTCATAGTTTTCATTTACAAAATTATACAAATTGGCTCACAGGCAACGCCCTGTCATTATTTGTATCAGTACTTAGTACAACTACAGCTGTACTATGTGGTGTAGATCCTGTGTGTATGACACAGTACGTCCATTTGCATATTACTGATGTCTCTCCTAAAATAATTCTTGCCTTATAAATATGCTGTGGGGTGCTTGTATGTAAATCTAGCATCTGTGGTATTTTAATTAAAATTGAATTTGAAGATAGAAAAACTGACTGATTGCACTCAAGGGACTGAATTTTATTAGAGCGCCCAGAGAGAAAAATGGGCCATGATTGTTACAAACAAGTGCATGTTTGTTGTTGTTTGCTTTAGAGGCACAGTTTTTAACAACATTTGCTCTGTACTCTGTTGTTAAAGTAGGCCAGGAAATTATTTTAAGTGGTCACATGTTTGACAGCAGTTTTGAGGGTTTTTAAACTGTGATGATTAAGTCAATGAAAAATGTAGGATTATAATTATGCATGCATAAATTTGCCAAACATTTTCACAAAATTTTGTTTAGGAACTTTGCCAGCTTGTGTTACAAACTGAGATGAAATACTAGATAAATTATTCCCTGCAGTTTGTGCATTATGGAGTAGTACTGTACCTGTTGTACACGTTTGTCATGTTTGCATATTCAATAAAACATTTAGAAGTCCATATGCCATATTTTTTTCAAACCCTACTACACCATGTAAGAATGTTTGAGACAAATAGATGGAAAACTTGAGAATTCATGTTGCAATGTAAATTGCATTTAGGATATAGTTAAATAATTTACCCCTATGTAACAGACTTGTTCTTGAAATGCCTGCATATATACTTTGAACCTTGAAGTATTAAAGTAAAGAGTATTTTTAAAAGAGTGTTTGTTCTCATGAATGTAAAAGAGCATTTACAGTATACTAAACTTGTTAATGTATGGTGAACTTCATGTACCTGGGTAGGAGATTGCAAGGTTATTATCCTACTGCAATTTGAGACCACAGTTTGTTTCATGTATGATTGCACCTAGTATACTGTAGTGTGTTAAAGTACAATGCATCACTAAGTCAGAGCCTTGAAAACAGTTAGACCATAGCAAGAATGGTTTCACTAGAACTATTTTCATTGCAACCAAAATGCAAACTATGGTATAATTGTGCTTAGAAATGCATTGTCAGTGTTCCATATACTGTACACCTGGATATTAATACTTTGCCCACTTTGCTGTTGTACAAGTCAGACAACAGGATGTACACTGCATTAGTTGCAGAGACATATGCACAGTTACTGTAAGGTGTGCATTGGTCTGGTTCAAGTGATGTTTATTTAGTTCATCCATTTGTTGGTGTAAATATGCATGACTAAAATTACTGGGGATCGATAGAGCATATGGCACAATTTTAAGTGACTCCTGCAGTGTGCTTTCATTCTTTCTCATGCTTTTTAAGCATTTTTCCATGTTTAACATTTTTCTTGAAAATGCCACTTTGTCCTTCTTTTACCATCTGTATCCTACTTTTTTGACCAAAAAGAAATGCATAAAATGGCATATTAAAATAACTGAAAAAATTTTTAAGAGTCACATTGCTGAGTATTGAGGAATAAAGCCAGCAAGTGCTACTTTTGTCCTACTTTTGTGCTACTTTTCACTTGAATCCTCTTTAAAGGCTCCTTATATGATACACAGTCCACCAGAGATCAAAGTGATTTTTATTTCGAGAATTAAGGCCAGGCTGTCCAAAAGCTTCTTTGTTCATGGTTAAACCTGGGTTTATTGTAGTCCATTGGGTGGTGTATGTGTGCCTTGTAGTCAGTTGACAACCCCCAGCTTACTGACTTTTAGGTGTACCATATTGTATAACCCATGCAACATACAGTCATGTTTGCACACTCAGGGAATCTGCCATGTAGGCTCACAGCAAATCTTGCAGAATATTAAAACAAGTTTGATAACATTACGGAGTTATTCTGTAATACCTGAAAAATTCTTTATACAGTCACTTATTAACACAGCTACAGTAGCTGTCAATGGTTTATCTTATGATTTCATTTTTGGGTACAGTGGTAAGCACATATAAAGCCATATGTTAATTTTACAGGGTTTCCTGTCCCTAAAAAAACATGTTTCCATCAAGATATGTTATAGCACTGCATGCTGCACATACCCTTATAATTTTGAAATAGTGGGTTAGGATGAGGAAGTCAGTGTGAGAATGCATACATGCTTTTTTCATTGAACCAGAAAGCCTAAAGGCTTAGGGATTCCTTGCCAAAAGGAAATGCTTTGTTGCACTGAAGTTTATCCCTCAAATTATCTTTCATGATGTATCATGTTTTATGATGGTTTCACAATTTGATCTCTGGTGACCTCCCATGACCTTTGGACTCCACCAAAAATTGAAAAAAAAAAAACCAAAACAAAACAAAAAAATAAAAAAAGTAAGTGTCCTATGTGGGATTCAAGCATTTCCGTGAGAAACCGAGCACTCTCCACTACACCATCAACAAACAAAACTCTCTTTATGCCTTTCACATTTTTTCCATGTTTTGCATTTGGCTGTCTTTTTCAGGGGGAAGGGGGAGGGATAAAGGGGTATAGGGGTGGGAGGGTAGGACTAGTTTTTACATGATGTACTTTTTTTTTTTTTTTTTACATTTACTCTTCAAACAGCAACAAGGCCCAGTTATCAGCATCCTTATGCCAGCCCTCCTTCAGTGAGGAACTCTCTGTGGGATTACTTCTCTGGAGCTTCAAATGTTTTTTCCCTCACAAGAACTCCCATTGGTAAAGCCTAAATTCAAATTAATGCATGCTGCTCACTTATTGGTCAAACTCATTCTACTCACATTTTGTATCGTCTACAGCTCCATCTACTACAGAAGAAGCTCTGGCCCTGCAGAGAGCAGTCATTGGTAATTAACACTTTTTCATATTAACCCAGTTCTTTAAGATGTTTAGTTTTCTGGTGATTTCTTCCATTTTGGGGAATTTTGCTTTCTTAATATCAGAGACATAATCAGGTAAATAATACTCCATGTGTGGTTCCTGTAAAGTTCTTATACCAGGGATGGATTCAAAATGCATAACAGATATTTCCCTCAGTCAGTTTTTACCTTACTCAGAGGCAGTTGCTCCATGCAGATGCACTTATATGCAGGGGCAGATAACAAGCTACACCATGTAACATGTAGGTGGAGACATCAGTGAACATGTCAAAGCATCCTGCCCAAGGATATAATGAAATTACAGAACCGTGAAAAAAATGGAGCCAGCAGTTCTTGTCTGACACTTTAGCTAGTAGTCCACCTTGTGGATGAAAAGGATAGTTAACAAAAGGGGTAGTGGTGCAGTATGTGTCCTAGAATGTAAAATAATTCAAAATGATTTTGTAGTCAATGAGATCAATAGGTAACCTACTGATCTGGAGGTCTCTATTATCAGACAAAAGTACATTGTCAACCCAGGACCATCTTTGCAGATTTTGCTGTTATATGTCATCTTCCATTGTCAAGAAAACCAAAATAAAGGGTACTTCTCTTGTGATGTGCTTTGCATACAGCAAGACTAATTGCTTGTACTCATGCTCCACCTTCTATTTGTATGCGAGTTAGTATGGTCATGTATAGTATGTGGTTGTCCAACATGGCGCTATATAAGCCAACCTGTGATGTCGTCTACATATCCCCTCTACTGTTATTGATCAAAGCCAGAAGCAATTTGTAAGTGGGGGAGGGGAGGCAAAGGGAAAGAGTAGTTTAAGTAACAACATGCACCCTTCTGTGTTGCTATAATGTTAAGGCTGGAAAAACCTTTGCAATGTCTCCAGCAGCTGTCCAGTGCTTTTGGCACCCTTTAGATGAGGTCAATGACATATTGAACTGAATAGCTGGTGGTAGGAAAATTCAGTATTCTCACAAGTAGACTGTCTGAAATGAAAAGTTGTGTTGGGCAAGAGTTATTAGAAGTTATGTGGTCAAGCTACTTCATCACTCTGTAAAGTCCCTTCCTAGGTATGCTTTGATTTTTAGCTTGTGCTTTGCTGTATTATCCAGGGTTATTACTAAAATGGTGACATTATCCATCATCCCTGCACCTGTAAAACCAAATTTACAGGCTATATCCATTTTAAGTACCTGCATTGTATAGCTTAACATGAAAAAAACTTACACATAAAGAGGGATTTGCATCACCCCAAGAATGACTTTTACTTGGTGGTAAGCCCTGCCCATAATTGTCTTTACTGCTTCTCCTTGTGCAGACACAAACAGTTCACTGCTCAAGGCCACATCCTGGTGAGCATAAAAGACCTCATGTGTAATCAAAACATTCTCTGTGTGTGCTGTGTAATATGAGCTGCTCTGCATCTTTTGAATTTTGTAACTCTGATATCAATCAAAGAGTAGTCACCAACTGAGACTTTTGCTAACCCCCAACTAAAAGTCATACTTGGGGTGATATAAAGCTCTCTTTAAGTCACATTTTCTTGAAGTTAGTTGTGGGAGTAAACCAAATCAAGTTTTCAGAATAAAAGCTAAAGTTCATTCATGGAAGCAGTGAAATATGTAACCACAATATCAGGTGTGAAGTATAGGTTGTGCTTTATTGCTTGATGTAGTGATAAAACTTTGAATTAATATAAACCAATTTTAAGCCTTTGCAGATACTGCACCATATCATAGCCACTTAGTACTTCACCAAGCAGGCTCAATCTAACCTTCTACTTATTACCATATTGTAATAACAATTTGACTTCTGTATCACTTTTCTTTAGACTCTGATCTTATCATTCTTCCTCTGTACTTCTTTAATACATTTAGTTTGTACCTGGAAATTGTTTGCCCTCAATCCAGTACTCATAGTGCTGATGCCAGGAATCAGGTTTACAGTTTTGAAACTTCCTACAGTACTCATCAGGGAAACATTTGACATTACCAATGAGCAGTAGTTTTGTTCTCATACGTGTACTCTACTTTAGTTCCGTAATAATATATTAATCATTAAAATCATGGCAAATAATTAGTCTGTAATAAAAATTGATACAAATTAAACAGCCCATAATTTGTGTAGGGTATTAATACCCTTATAATATAAACATAGGAAGCGTAAATATTGATACTGGTGAAATAATCACTTTTTCACGTTTAGTTTGGGATAGTGTAGTTTGCTGACAAGTTACTGTTGTACTGCAGGTCTGGGTATTTCTTTTAAAGTTCAGGGACATCCCTTTAGCTTTCAGTAAGGACAAAAGCAGAAATTTTATGGGAAAAAGTCAATTATAATGCTTATGACACAACAAAAACTTGACTTTCAGAAATAGAAGCCACATTTGTCAGCATCTTCTGCTGTATTCAGAACACTTTCGAGTCAAAAGTTACACTTTGCAATTTCCATGCCATAAAATAAGGGACTTTTGTCCAATTTTATCCATAAAAATGCTACAGCATGCAATAAATTGTGGTTCATGATTTTATTGTATGATGTCTCCACAATGAACTCATGTTTTGTGGAAAAAATATTGATGTATGTGCTGTATGCAGTCAGCTGTGTAGTGGTAAGTACTGTATGTGGGCAAAGTTGAAGCAGTCACTTGTATCATGGAGGGAAAAGATAAACCAGTAAAATGGCCTTGAAAACTTTTCAAGGACTTCTGTAGGACTCATATAAATGGAAAGGAACACTTATGTATGTTTTTTTTTTCATGAATTTCAAGACGGTGTAACTGCAAAGGATTGAAACCAGTTGATAGGATGTTGACATAAACTGAAAACCTCATTGTGGCTTAATACCAAAGAGGAGTATAAAATTGAAATTCCGTGTCCTTGTGTTAAATCTTGCATTTGGTCAGTGGGTCTTTTGGGGGTGGGGTGGAGTGTTGGTGGTTGTAAAGGAGTTGTCACTCACTGTCCTGGTTCCCGTGTGTATGAAGAAAAATAGGTAGGGGCAGTACTCTCATTTTTTGACAGGTATCTCTAGTTAATTAGTGAATGCTGTGACTTTCAGATTAAGGAGGGAGAGGGCTTTCTCATATATGGAGAATGATCGGATAAAAGAGGAAATGGGAGGGGGTAGGGGAGTGTAAACTCTGCTTATTGAAGCAAGCTAGATGATCTAGTTATGTATGAGTAAAGTAAAGTTTATCACTCAGATTCCCAGTACATTTCATTGTTTGACAAATTGCTATTGTGCCAATTTGATGAAATGGTCAACTGATGAAGACTACTTAATGTGTCTTTGACAGGTAACTCCTCAGCATCACCAGCATCTATGGATGAGATCAATGCTACTATAGCTGCAGTACAGAAACAATATAGGGAGAGGCTGGATAACCTGGGTGATGAAAGAAGTTCTCTTTTGGAAAAGGTGTCTTTATCCGAAGAGAAAAAGGTAATAATTACAGGGAAATAGATCTATGTATCATTGTGAAGTTTTCTGTGCTTATTTATCAACTTAAATGGAAATGAATGTATTAGCACCAGAAACTTGGATTGGTATTGTCTTCCACTTTTCGTGAGTTAACTTTCCCCACTCCCTTCCCTCCACTTTTTCTTCAGCTGTAAATATTGTAACAAATAATGAGCTGACAGCTGATCGTCTCACTGTAGCAGTAATGGTTGCTGTTATGCTGCCACCAAATGTGTGTTCATAAATGTGTTATCAATCATTTACTGGAGGCAGAATGAAGTTAACTCTACAATCAGGTGTGGTTCCCACTTTGGAACATTGTTAAAGATGAAATGCTTGATATGTTCAAGATGAATTGGTAGAATTTACAGTAACTGGAGGCCTTCCACTTTGCTCCCTTCTGTTCTGTCTGACAGTCAGATTGATTCCAAAGCAGTAACATACACAGATTTCCAAAAATATGAAGATGATTTAATAGCATGTGAAGCAACTTGTGACCTTCAAAAGGATATTTTTTTCTTTCAAGATGAAAAAGGGATAGTAACTGTCAAAACAATTTTTAGGTAACAAAGAAATTGATAGTAAATTTCCCTTTCAATTCTTCTCAAGGAAATCAAATTTCAGCATGACTGCTCTTGTGAAAATAAATAAGGCTATAGTTCAGTGGTTTCTTCGATCACTTAACATTTTGATGGGTATTAAGCAGTCATCCTAGTTGCCTAAACCTTCTTTTAAATCAAAACATCTCTAGTTCCTGTACAAGTCTATTTCATGTTGAACATAAATACTTCTTGTGTAAGTTGAACCAAGGAGTAAACATGCATTTAATAACAGGTCAGTAACAAGAGTGTCGTGACATAATTAAAAACAGCCATACATGAATTAGGATACAGGGTTTCGTTAATCCAGGTCAGTGTGTCTGCATTTGACCTGTGAAGGACTTGTGCAGTCACTTCATCAGTTTTGCTGACATAAGCTCATGGGACAACAAACCCACATTCAAGTAAGAACCACAGTACATTAATATATACAGCATTTGAATTTGTTTGGCATGCCAATACCATACATTATACAAAGACTTCAAAAATGGAACCTACTGTCATTGTGCTTGGTGCTCAGCATAATCAGTGGAGTAGGGAAAACAAGCCAGTAAGCCACAACTGGGAAAATTGCTGTGGCCGTCCCGACTTAAACCGATTGGTTAGAAACTGAGCCGTAAAACCTCATCAAACTCTAACTCAAGGACAGGATGTGTAGCTTTTGCTTTGACGCCAAACTGATCCAAAATGGTTAGTTAAATGTGATTGCCAAAGCTTGGTACCAGTCTTGGGTCCTGTTTCTTAAAATGTTACAATCTTACTGCTGATCTGTCATGCAATATCCATTCAAAGCAAACTTAGAACCAACCATAACTCTTTATGAAACAGTGACCTGTAATGTTAAATATTGTGAAAGCCATTATGAATAGGAGGAGATACAGTCTGCTATGGTAGTACCAGAGTATAATACATTACAGTATTATCAAGGTTTGGAACCTCCCATACACTTAGACTTGTCATAGTTTGGTTGTGGAAAGATTTGTTATATAGATTACTGTAGATTAATGAGATGATAGTTTACAGTGGTGGTCAAAGTTTCCTGGGGGTCAGAGGTGGACATGGTATTTGAGGGAAGATGATATTGACAGATGTTATACTTAGCCTGTGTATGTCTTGCATTGGATCAATGAAATAAGCAGTATCCAGTTGTCAAAACGTCTTCAAAGTGATCAAATTGTCAATTGATGCATCGAAAGTTGCATTTGGGATTTTTCTCTTTCAGAATTTGCATGCATCCACTTCATCCCTGGATGAAACACCAACCAAACTGCCGGCATCACAGGATGTACTACCTCCAGAAGGGACATTTCACGCCACAGATAATCACACAGAACAAGGAAAGAATACCCCAACACCTGTCACAATATCTAAGAAACCATCATCCTTGATGGCACAAAATACAACCTTGGCCCTAGAGACAGCAGTTTCTGGAAAGTTTAATAAATCACCCACAGTTGGGCCTGGTATAGGGTCAGGTCCTTACACATCTATTATTCACGGAAGGGTTTTACATAGGAACCCCATAGAGGGAGTAACAACTCACAGGGGAGGAAGAACTGTTGTAGCTCCCAAAGATTCAGACATTGTTCAAGAGAAAATTCAATCTGAGGTCATTGGTGACCAAGGGGCAGGAGACCATCCTAAGAGCCACTCTGATTCTCTACCAAATGGTGTTACAGATTCCACGCAAAGTAATACAGCACAAGTGCCTGAGCATACTTCTGCTCTCCAATCCGAAACTTCATCAGTCAAGCCTCCCTCTACTAATGGGGAGTTAAGTTCAATGTCTGATTCACCTGACTCAGGAGTGGAACCTGTGAAACATCAGACAGAGTCACATGCATCGTCACAAACCCCTCCAGCTCCAGTTAAGCCCTTGCCCCCTCTATTCCCTGTTAGGAGGAAAGATATTAACAGGATGCCCTCGACCTCTATTACTCAAACTTTGAAGGCGAGATCAGGTTCCAGTGGTGACAGTGATGTCATGCAGTTATTAAGGGAGAAGGCCAACCTGGAAGGACAAATAGAGACATTGATAGCAGATACAGAGGCTGCGTTACAGTCTAGGGCTGAACTTCAAGCACAGGTCGCAGGCCTTCAGGCTCAACTGAAGGCCCAGAAATATGCTCTGGAGCAGGCGACGCAAGAGAAATTGACGTCAGAGGGTTACATGCAAAATTTGAGAGCAAATAGAAATGATCTGGAGGACAAATTGCTTGCTCTTCAGAATAACCTTGAGATGAAAGACAACAACCTGGAAGATGTGAAGAAAGAATTGGAAGGAACTCAGGAAGCTAATAGTAAATTGGCAAAAAGATTGGATGATGTCAAAAGAGATGTTGAAAGCAAAGAAATGAATATTGCCAAATTGAGAGAAAAAGTTGCTGTTTTGGAGAACAAGTTGGAGAATTCTATTGATAGTGGATCACAGTCTAGTGCAGATGTGAGGACTTTACAAGCTGATCTGTTATCAGCCCAGAAGACCAAAGATTGGTTTCAGGATCAGCTGCATCATGCACAAGAGGACAGGAACAAACTCCAGCGGGAGTTGTCAGCAGCTCAGGAGAAGAGTCGTTCTGATACCTTAAGCATTGAGCTGTTGAAGACAGAGAACTCTCAGATGAAGCAGCAGTTGAACGAAACACGGCAGCAATCTCTCCTGGAGAAAGAACAGATTGCAAAACATTTGGAAACCATAGAGGCAGATATCTTAGCAAGAGAGGCAACTTTTGCAGAGATACAGAGGGAGAAATTGGCTGTCCATGATGCAGTCCTTGCACAAATGAATGAGGTGGAGATGGAGAAACACAAAGTGGCCAATCTGGTGGCCTCGGCTGTGGAACTCGAACGTCAGCTGGAGGCAACGCAGAAGGAACTTGCTGATAAGAAGAACAGACTCTTTGAAGTGGAGGCAGAAAAGAAAGAACTTGTCAAAGACCTTACTCTAGCTCAGGTTGGTGACTATAAATAATGTGTTCTATTTGTAAAAGTTGCTAATTTTAAGCAAACTTGAACGGACATAGGTGTTATAAGTTTATACTCACACTTTGATAGTTATACCTTCGTTCACACTTGTGAATGTACCTTTTGTACTGGTGTTCTAATGTTAGGAATATAGAATATTGAGGGTAATGATAAAGGGGTGTTACTCACAGCATAGTTTCACATTATTGCTCCATTGTGAGATCTGTAAAGACTTCATCTACACAAAGAGTTTTGTAAGTTAGACTTACCCAGTGCATATGGCTTAAGTTAATGCTCATAAAAAGGAAGAAGAGGAATTATGTACAGTACGTCACCAAAACAATGGACCACTTGCATGTTGTTCCAAATATATAACAGTCAATGTGATTGGTTTGAGATGTGGCAGAACTATATCAGGGAATAATTTAGTATTCAAATTTTGTGTAGCAATTTTGATAACTTTTTCCTTCTGTAGTGTAGAATCACTGGCAACCCCATGGTTAAGGGCACAAAAAAGTGCTGTACACTTCTGCATTTGTGTAGCAATTTGGCCAGCTTGTGTAGCAAATGGCAGTGTGAAACTGGATAAATTATTCCCTGTATATACTACCCCAAAATTGTTTGACTAAAGTGTATTCATTGCAATAAGGCTGCTTAACTTGATGTCTGCTTTCATGCAAATGTGAGTCCACAGTTTGCAATAAATTTGATGTATAGCACTCGTTCTTATACATTTCATTATGAATCCACTCACACATCATCAATAAATGGAAACTTCTTATTATGTTTCTTCCAAGGGCAAGTTTTGTAAGCATTGCAGCATTTAATACATTCTACAGCATGCAAGCATTGAAATTGGTATGAGCCATATATTTTATGAGTTACATATTTTTTACCCTAGGAATCATTATCCAGCAAGGAGAGGGAGTTGGAATCGACTGAAATCAAAAATAAAGATATTGAGGCCCGTCTGAATGAAAAGAAGTCCAGGTCAGAAAATCAAGATGATGAGCTGGCTCGTCTTCGTGCAGACAAAACATCACTAGAAGCTGCATTGATTGCTGCCAATGAAGAAAAACGATCATTTGATAATGCCTTGCAAAATTTGAGGGGGGACATGGAAAAGGTGGAGAAAAGTTACCGACAGATGGCTGAAGAGGTTGCTCAGAAAGATGTACAGTTGCAAGAACTTCAGAGAGAGCAGTCAGTCACCCAGGATAGATTACAAGGGGCAGAGAATCAGCTGAAGGAGGGGAAGCAAAATTTGGATGGGTGAGTAGGAGGGTGGAAGGGACAGTGATTGCCATACACTTCTAGAGGGGTAGGAGGGTGGGGGCTACATGAGGAGAGATAATAATAGTATAAAGATACTGGTCCATTTTATGAGTCTTGAGGTATCAACTGCATTTGACTTGATGTAGGAGTTAGTGTCACCACAGGTGTGCCTGGATGAAAGCCAAAATTGGCAGTCAGTTATTTGGAAGTGGCCAAGTTTCACTGTTTACCCTAGGCACCATTTTGCTTACTACAAATCTGTCAGGGGCTCATAAGGAGTATACTGAGCAAAGTATCCACCAGGCAGGAACATTATCCAAAATTACAGGTGACTGATTGTCACAGTGTTTGTTGTAGTGCTGGAACTTCAGCATTATGTAAGGATATCATAGAAAGTAAAATGTGCATATTGAATTTGTATTGCTGAAGCAGAGTTTGGTGAGGTGCATGTGGTCAGTAGTTTAATATGCACACAAATATCTTGAATCATAATCACTGAGACTGTTGTCCACCAAAATGACTACCAGTTTCCTTAAATCAAGTCTGAATACACATGATAATTCTGCCATACATGTACAGTAGTTTGATCTTGGTGCACATTTCAGCATGCTTCCATGATACATTGACATCTTGAAGTAAGTAATTCTCATTGTTCTGTGGAAAAGCAACATTCCTTTTTTCCGTCTCATGCATTAATCAGTGTCTGTTTGGGAAAATCTCCATGCAGCAGTTTCTATTTTATCTTCATAGGTATGCTTCTGTTCTTGAAAGAAAGGATGCCCACATCAAAGAATTAGAACAAGCTAAGGATAGTATTCAGGCTGAACTTGATCAAGCCAATAAACGAGTAGAGGATGCTGAGGGAATAGCTTCATCTTTTCAGAAGACACAGCAAAATCTTCACGATCAACTCCAGACAACATCTGATCACCTGAATATTCGTGAGCAGCAGCTGCAGGAGGCCCTCGCTCACAATGCCAACCTACAAGGACAGTTAGAAACAATGAGTGAGGACCGAAACAACTACGCTGTTCTTTTAGAAGAGAACAAGGGTCTTAAAGAAAAGCTGTCTGATACTCAGAATGCAGCTCACAGAGATGTTGCTGAGCAAAAAGCAAAGATGTTGAGACTGAATGCTGACTTGAATAATTTACAGAAGGAACTCAGGGACAAAGAAACTGAACACCAGAATCAAATTGCTCAATTAAAACAGAATCTGCTAGAAGTGGAAAATGCTAAGGTCATGGCGGAGGAAACATTACAGACAGCTAGGTCTAAGGCAGCAGATATGAGCAAGGAAGAACAGGTAAGCTTGGAAATAACATTTATGTTTGTGAAGATATTTAAAGGGGATTCTAAACCAGTGGTTACACTACATATGAAATCAGAGAGAGACCTCTTCCTCCCTAAAGGGGAGAGGGACTTCTCTCATTTGGAGCAGTTTTTTTTAAGTTTTTCATTTCCTTAAACATAATTCTAGTTAGCTAAAAAATGGCAAATGAGAGGTCCAGAGAAATGATGTCAGCTTTTGTGGGATTCAAGCAGTTGTGGCAAAAACCCACCAAGCAAATGCCAAAATAGGACTTATCTCTACCACTTGTTTCATGTTGCTGTGTTACTTCTGATCAGGTTCACCCAGGTGCCAGTAATAGTCATGAAAAGTGAATTCTGTTGTCTCTAGTCTCCTGTTACACCTAATGGCCTCCTACCAAAACAAACTGATATGTGCCATTATAATGAGGTTATCTGTGAGATAGTTGGATGGAGGGACTGAAGAGATAGTGGTTGTCTGTAAGGGAGGGGGGGGGGTGTGAGGGGGGGTGTTGCGAATGTCATAGGACATTCAGAAAGTTTGGGGAAGGTGTTTGCCATTGGTTATATTGGAATTTCCTCATAAGAATAGTGCAGCATGGGATAGGAAATGTTCTAATTGAAACTCTCAGTATAAGTGAGGCCCCATGCAATCTGTGCTTAATTTTACATTGTTTCTTTTCTTTGGGGGTGGAGGTTGGTGGGGCATACAAAATTTTATCAGTTTTGATACTTTTTGTGACATATTCTGATGAGATAAGATTTTGTGTGTTGTACTTAAAGGAATGTCATGAAGTAGTGAGATAAAAAGTCTGTCAGTGTAGGATAAAGCATTGTCATTGTGTTCAATATTTCAGAAGCAAATGTCTGAGGCATTGATGAGAGCAATGAATGATGTGGAAAGCCTGAAACAAGAGAAGAATAGGTTAGAGGCAGCACTGGGAGAAGTGACAAGGAACCAAGAAAAAGATAATGCAGACTACCAAAGGAATGTTGCTGATCTTGAGGCTGAGCTTGAGGTTAGTTTTTACTAAATATGTAAATTTTGGAAAACTCTTGTATTTGTGAAGGTAACATTTTCAGCTTGCTTTATGATCTGATTCAATGGCTCCTACTGAAGCACTCATTTTGTAATTGGCTGGGTCAAAGTAAACTGCTTTGTTCATCCAGAGAGAACCTATGGTACTCTCTTCTGAGTTGATCTTCTATAGAAGTTAAATGTAATTCCATATTTATGAGCAGTTTTTAGTTAAGAGTTGCCTAGAGTGAAGTTGTATGTGATAAGCCATTGCCAGTAAGGTGTGCCCTCCTCCATTGACCTGCTTATGGTAGCATTGTAAAATGCGTTCACTTTTTGGTCTGAGTAATTAGTGTATGGGGAACCACTGATTGAGAGCATCTCTAAGGATACAACGGTACAGGAATTTCTTGTTATGTTTTTAATGGTACACATTTCTTCTGAATCAATGTTTGTATTTAGGAACTCAGAGAAATTTTGGCAGAAATGAAGAAGAATGAAGAGGATAATCGTAAACTAGCCATTGAGCTGGAAAGAGAGAGGGGACGACTTGCAGGTACTGTAAAGTATTGTATGATAAGCTAAGGAGGATTGGTTGAATAGAGAGAGGGATGGCTTGTGTGTCTTTATTGGTGGAATGATGGTAGTTCTTGGGTATTTGTGGCTAACGGTATTGGTGGAATGAAGGGATTGCTTTTGTGTTGTTATTGGTAGAATGATGGTACCGCTGGAGTGTTTGTGGCTAAGGGGAACTGGTGGAATGAAGGAAAAGCTTGTGTGTCCATATTGGTAGAGTGAAGATACCGCTGGTGTATTTGTGGTTAAGGGGAACTGGTTGAATGAAGGGATGGCATGTGTGTCCTTATTGGTAAAATGATGGTAATGCTGGTATAGTAGTGGCTAAGGGGCACTGGTTGAATGAAGGGATGGCTTTAAAGGCAAGCCTATTTTGAAAAATCTTGACAAAATATGAATCCAAGAGAACAAAGAACTGTTTTTGAGTGTATGTATTTTTAGGTGTTATGGGTTTAAATACTTTGTGCAATGAAAACTTTCTTGAGTCTCTGCAGTGGAGGAGTAAATTCTCAAAGGCACTCTTTAGTAAGAGAATCTGTATACAAGTATAGTGATATGTGTAAATTATGAAGTGATGGACAGTTCACACCGTGTTTATGTGATATGCTTGTTTAATGGAGGTATGCACATTATGGTAAAAGGTGGGTGGAACAAACATGAGAAAATCTTTTTTTTTATCATTGTGTCATTGTAAAGTTGTCTAATACTCATCCATATCACCAAAATATTACAGCTTTTTCATCAACATTGGGTGGAGGGAAATGAAAGGTTTTTCTGTCCTTGCAATCACATTATTGTGGAATAGTATCCTCCTCCCCCGCCCCCCCCCTCTCTCTCTCCCTCCCTTCCTCCCTCCCGCCTCCCTCCTACCTCCCTTGTGATTGTCACCTGGGCATATTTGTCTTGGCAGATTGCTATATGTAATATGTGTTATTATTTGCATTACAACTTTGTTGTAAATATTTCAGGTGTCCAGCAGAGCCACACTGCCTTGAAACAGCATGCTGCATTACTTGAAGAGGCTCTAGCAAGAAGAGAAAGTACTATGACAGAACTGAATGAACAACTCTCAGCGACATCTCAGGAAAAAGTTACAGAAGAAGATAAACTGAATCAGTTGCTAAAGGAGCATGAAGAAGGCTTGAGGAAGGAAAAGGCTATGTCCAAAGAACTCAGGAAACAGGTTAGTTTTGTGAGTAATGAAGGGAAGATACAACTTAATGGGATAAGAGTAGGATTTTTGGAATGGACAGGGGGCAAGGAGGGAAAAATAAATTGCCCATTGATGTTGGATTATGTGTTTTAGAGTGTTAACACATTTAGGTAAAAGTTGCATTTATGTCTGGCATTTTTCCTTCGTCACTTTGAAAAGTATTTAAAGAAAAAGGTTGTTCGGAGGTATGAAGAATACTGCCGATGGATTGGATAAAGTGTGTAATTTGAAGTAGAAGGAAACTTTGTCACACACTTTTCTGTGTGTTGATGCAGTGCTCATTAAAGTTAGGTCAATGTAACCAGTGAGTCTTGAACTGCAAAATCATAAAAGGGCATAATCTTTACAAATTATTTCTGTTTCTGGTCTTTGCTGGTCATCCTTACACAGTTCTCAGAATGGTTTTGATCAGTTCAAACAAAAAGCCAAGTCTGTCAAACATGAAGTGACAGTCAGACAAGTTAGTGATAATGGATCATTTTTCTTGTTTCTTTGTAACATGGCAGCTTGCTTCAGAGAAAGGCAAGAATCGACGAACCAAAGAAACTCTTCAAAACAAAGACATGGAATTACAAGAACTTCAAGGAGAGCTTGAAAAGAGATCTTCAGAAGTGGAAAGTATCTCTGCTGCTGTTGATGGCCTCAAACAGGCAAGATATTATTTGTATTTAGTTTTTAAGCATTATTACTTTGAGGGACATAATTAAAGGCAAACAGGCATCACGAAAAAGTCCATTTGCTTCCTCCTGATGATGAAAATGTGAAAATGATCACAATTTCCTTTATATTTCTATCAAAAAAATGGTTTCTTTGTTTGACCCATGTCTCATGAGGATGAATAAAAAAAATGATTTCTATAACATGCCAGATGCCTGATGTTAGTTTTGGTCATTATGGAACAGACTTACTAGGATAGTAAAAAGGGCTTTGGTAAGTTTACTTGATGATATTAACAAAAGGGTGGAGTGCCTATAAGGTATAATACTTATGAAAATGTAGATATCCTAATATTATACATAATTTGACACAGTTTCCCATCCAGTTTGTGTACTTGGTGACCTGATGTACCTGTATGAGTCTACCACCAACACAAAATCTCTTTTACTAATGACTAGTTTCATTAACAATAAATGTCACAGCATTCTCTGTCAACACAGTTTTGGGGCAAAATGTCTGAGTAGAAATGGTTTCACCTTACATTTTAGAATACAAGCAGGAATTTTTGCTCAGTTCTCAGTAATTTTCTTATTTTTGGTAATGTTACTTTAGGGGAAAAGAAGTTCATGCATTTCATTTCTTGTTGCATAAAAATGTAAGGCGTTTTCAAATAATGGTTTTCTCAGGGTTACCTGCAAACATAAGTTAGGTCAAGAGGAGAGTGGAGGGCTAGGTTTGCTCTCCAACATTACAAAGTGGGTGAATTGGTGTAATTTTTGAGGAAGTATCTTGGACCACTTGCTTTGATCGAAGCAAGAATGTCATGGACCGTACAGTATGCAAAGGGGGGTGAGAAGGTCAAGGGGCCTACAGCCCTCACTCCAGGTACTCAGTTGGCAGATTTTAAAAAAGTGATTGAAATTAAGAGTAGAAGGAGTCAGTTGGGAAAATTGTAACTTGACACCCCCCACCCCTGGAAGTTACTGAGAATCCTGTGCATGCTACTGAGACCATGTCAAAATCAGAAAGGGAAGGTTTATTCATTGCAAAACCAGGGACCTACACTGCAGCTTTAAATTGTTGGAGAAAACCTTTCCATATTATTGTCCGTTTGTTGAAAAGAGTACACTGTACCTATCTGATATTCTTTTTCTCTTCAAAAACTTGAAAAAGGCCTCATGCCATGCTGTGTCAGCTTTGATTAAATCTCTTTTGAATATGTGCTGACCTTTTTCAAATAGCTTCAGAGGTAATGTCATGTTTTATTCCTTTTTCTTGTCCTCAGGCTGAGGAATCTTATAAAGAGCAACTTGAAGCAAGTCGAAAGGAGATGGAGGGTGCCAGAGCTCAGATTGAACTTCTGCAGAGATACTTGCAAGATAGTATTGCACAGAATCCAGTGTTGGAAGACCAGATGAAGGTACAGAAAACATAAGTTCAAAAATATTTTGAGGACAGCCTTATATATTAAATGGCAGTTTACAATTTACATTTAGCTAATTCAATAAGCTAATATATCAGTTTTATCATAGGAGTTCATCCTGGTGTATCTTTAGAATGATGATCATGCAAAAGTTGAGGATTTTACTTAAGGGGTGTTATGTCACTGTCCACATTGCCACAATTAAATCACATGGAGGGTTTCATCTACATTACTCATCATAACATACTCTGATGGGAAAATGTTGGATTTTATTGATATGATTACCACAAATGAGTCAGAACTTTGTCTTTCCCTGTTAGAAGAGCAGAAACTTAGCCTTTGGATATGTTTGAAAACTCAGAAGTTAATTTTTGTTTTTATCCTAGAACAAGTGAAAAGAGTGATAAGTTTTTCATGAAATTGATGCAATTTCCAGTCATCCTTGACTCCCTACCCCTTTCTATACCACCTGCAAATTGATTGTCTCCACCATAAAATAATTTTTTTTCATTGATAGATTTTGAGTTTCTGTTTGATTCTCACCCTTGCATACAAGTTTTAACAGAAAGCTAGGAAGGTCAATGCATATTTTGTTTGTCTGTGCTCCAACCCCCTCCTCCCCCCCTCCCCCCTCCCATGATGAAACGATGTCTTAATTCATTGTGGTTTTAAATTTCATTCCTATCCAGACTCTAGCATGGGAGTGTGAGCAGAAAGCTAGAGAGGTTGATGCAATGAAGGAGCAGATGCAACTAACAGAGAAGAGACAGAAAGTTGAGATGGATGGTTTGAAGAATAGTCTCAAGGTAAATGAATGTGTGTACCACTGCTGTGGTATGACAGACTGATTGAGCATTTAATGCAATAAAAGTTTTAATTGATGAATTTTGTGATATTTAGAGTAATGGTTTTGAGTTGTTTTTTTTTAATTTGCCCTAAAATTAGTATTGGAGAATATGTACAACACCTGCTACAAATGTTTGCATTAATGAAGCAATTTAACCCAGGTGGCATGACATGAATATGTGATCAGTTTCTGGTTTAGCTTGCTTTTATATTTTGTATGAATCATTGAATGGATCGGTTTTCAGATCACGATCATGGCTCTTCTACCCCCACCTGGTGCCACCCTTATAGGGGTTATGCAGGGAGAGGTGGTGATAGTTTCTTCTTGACTGCAAAGCTTGCAAAACATTTCTGAATAAATTGATTGTGATTCTGTTCAATTGTAATATCCTGAATCCCACAGATGAGCAAGCAGGAACTAGAAGCATTGAAAAAAGAACTTGCTACTACAAGAAAGGACAAATTTGCCTTCCAGGCTAAAGTTGGACAATTAAAGGCTGCACTGAAGGCAACAGTTCAACAGAATCAGGTAAAATTTTGTTGAAGGTTTTGTCTGAAAAAGATTAGTATCTGGTGTAGTTTTCATGATTTTGTTCTGTACTTTTTCTTCAAAGTGCAAATGCATTCATCCTAATTTGAATTGTATACCATGTTATGCTAATTCATGAATGGGGGTATTAAATCTTGTGACCAACCCTTTGCAATTGCACTGAACACTTAGTCGTCAGTATTTTTCCATCCTGGCAACTAAGAATTCATTTTTACAAAATTTTAGTCACCAAAAATTTCTTTTTGGCTGCCAGTTTTGTAATGGTATAAAATAACAAAAAATCATTGTGAAGGATATTCCCCATGCTATAATTCCTATGAATTCTGTATAAGTTAAGAAAACAATGGTCTTGCATCACCCCCTTCAATTATTGTGCCATTAAGATAGGTTTTATTATGTATGCCCATCTAATTGGTATTAAACTCTAGTCTTAACTATGTAAATAAATGTAACATTGGAAATGCCTGTGGGAGTTCAGGTATTTTATTTAGTGGAAAATAGTTTAATGTAATTTTTACTACAGTATATTTGTGGGTGTATTTGCCAGGTACTTTGAGACTGTAGAAAAGTTAGTCGCCAATTTTTTCGTTACTTATAAAGGCTGGTAACTACAGCACTTGCTTAAGGTGTTATTTAGTCGCCAGGTTAATTTTTTTAGTTGCCATTGTGACCATGGCAACCGGAATTGCAAAGGGTTGCTTGTGACATAGTTGTTTGTGTCTGAATTGCTAAATTCTGGTAGAACAACTCCATCTCCTTGGTTTATCTTCCATATGCAGTATAGTATTGTATTCAAAATATCACCAATGGTGCATGTAGGGAAATGACAAGATATTTAAGATATGACTGACATTTCAAAATAAGCTTGGGGTGACTTATTATTCCATTTTAACAGCTGTCAAGTTCGATTTGCATTTTGCTCAACTTAACAATTGTATGCATGATTAGGTTAAAGTGGTGTTGTTATGGTGTTGAAATATCAGACTTGCAAGGAGATATTTTCAGCCTTAGTCATAAGATACAATTTCTAGCTTCAAGGGGATTAAGCTAACAAATAGACTTGCATTGTGAGCACATTGCCATGAATACAGTTACCAGTGTGCCGCTGTACTTATCGAGTATTGGTTCAGGTATGTTTTCCCCCATGGGTGATAGGGGAAGATTTGGCATTAGCCTCGAAAATGAAACTTCCAAATTCTGTGAGCAGGGGTTAGATAGGAAGTTAATTTTCATGAGTATAAGTATAAATAGAAATGCCAAAGCCATTGTGCAAGTAGTTACTCACAACAAGTGTGTCAACAAGTGTGTCAACAAGTGTTCCATTTGTTCATCCTGACAGCTGTTGAAAGCAAAACTTAGGGCCAAGAAAGCTCAGCTACAGAATAATGTGTCCTCGCCCTCCAATCCTGTCGATGAGATTGTGGTCCCAGAGATGGCCTATGATGTAGAATCCTTGCTGGCTAGTGATGATATCGGAAATCTGAGCTCTGGTGAAAGCAAGTGAGTACCGCATAACCGAGCTATACTTTTTATCCACCATTTTATGTTGAGATTATCAGTAAAAGGGGTTGTTAGTGGCACCTTTTCTATTTTGTAACCCTATGCATTGGGGTTATCCACTGTTTACACCATTTTCACTATTGTACAGAACTTACCTTAAAAACATCAAAAATGGTGCTTTTTTGGCCAAAAATGTTTTTTTATATTGTGACCCCACCCCCCACATACCTTTTGTACAGTTGTGAAAAGTTTAACAGAATGGCTGATCCCAAAGCAACTACAAATGTAAAAGAAGTCCCATGACTTGTAATTTGAAAGTTTTTGTTTAGTGGCCAACAGATTCAACAACATAGGTCAAAATTTGGAATCTTTTCACTTGGAAGGTCATTCCAGATGGAAAACTAGAATTCCTCATTCATGAAAGATCACACTTTACTATAACTTGTCCTGTCATGGATGCCCAAACCTTCTCTTTGCTATTGGCCTCACAGCATCAAGCACCACTGTCATTATTGACTCTTCTACACCATTGGCCTAACTGGTATGTAATGATTTATTTGCCAGACCCTTACAGGCCCTCCAAGGGTGCCTTCAGTCCATCAGAAGTCAGATGGGTGCATTAGAGAAGCAGTTAGGAGAGCACCAAGCTGCAGTTCAAACATCTCAAGAGGCATGGAAGTAAGTACAAGTAGTTTCTTCTATCGTTTGCTTTTGTCCAGCACAGTGGGCACTTCTTCACTTCACCAATGGTACTGATTTATGGATATGAACATTTCCAAACCTGGCAACCAATTGATCAGATATTTTAAGCATTAACCTTATCATCAATGACAACTGTTACAGAGGGTTATAAGTTTTTATTTAGACCGAATTTCTGTTCCATTTTGAGCTGCAAAACTTTTAAACCAGGCTGTAAGTGAAAATATGAAGTCCAAAATTGACTGGTAAGTACCAGTTTAAAATGGCCTGACTAGAACCTTGCAGAATGATTGGTGATTACAAGAATGCTGTAAATTCCTATTTTACAAATGGTATCAATAATATCAGTTGTGAATGATACAAAGCTGTTGATCAAATCCACAAACTCTGCCTTACAGTACCATTTTCCCAGGTGTGAGGAGTTGAATGTTTCTTCCTCATCGATCAAATACTGATGGGCATATTTTCAAGTAAAAATGAAAGAAGTCTAATAGGGCTAATGGGTTAAAACTTGTCTTTGATCCAGTTCAGTATCTTAACCCTAATTTGACATCTTGTCGGTTCAGAAGGTCTTAAAAATTGGAAAACTGTAAGTTACTCATGGATGAAAAACACACCATGCACGCATCCAGCTGGGGATCCTAAACCTGTTGCTTGCGAAGCATGATTGCTTTAAATTCTGAATTCTCTTTATCCATTCATCCATGCCACTGGCATTGTTTCATCATGTTATCGTTTTACAGAGTGCTTTCACAACAGTTACTTCAGATTCATCACTAGAAAAATGTGCAGTAATAGTTTAAACATTTCAAATGTGGTCAAAAAGACCATTCATGTGTATCATTCTAATGTTACAGTTTCAAATTTCATTCTACAGAGAGGTTGGAGATCGTGTAAGAGACCTTCGTAAAGCTTGTGCATCCTCTGTCCCTCCTCGCCAACAGAAGGAGATAGCCAATCTACAGTCCCAAGAAGCTGAGGTGATCACATCACATGACACAGGTGGTACAATCACACCAGATCCGCAGTCTTCCATGACAGCCCCTAACGCTCCAGGGGTGTATAACATCTGACCTGCACATGTCTGAATTTTATTGAACGTAATATATTTTGATGTGTACCAAATCTGCTTCCTGTATTTCAACTAGCTTTAAAATCTTGGTAAGAATGGTAAATGACTGTTGACAACAGTGATGCACATTCAGAGGCTTGCTGCTGCCCTAGCCTCAAAGCCAGTTGTTGCAGCCTTGGCCCTTGAGATGGTTGTCTGGACTTAAAATACAGGGGTGAAGTTCTTAATGACAGCCTTGGTCTTGTCCAGGGTCCTACTTTTACTGCCTTGGCCTGAGGTTCAGTGGCCTCAAGTACAACTAGGACTGTGACTGTGTAGCAATTAATTGTAAATGATCACACATGAAGTAAACTTTTTAGTAAAAAATTTCTTATAATTAATTGCAAAAGTTGTATTTCCTTCCAAATATTTATCCATCACAAACTCTGTGAATTTTCCTGTCTTCTGTCCATCTTACCTTCTCACAAATGCTAAACTACAAAGATGACTAATGAGGGAGTAAGTGGTAAGCAGGGTTTCTTCAGTGTTCTACAGTTGTTTTTAGGTGTTTTTAACCATACAGTAACTGCCCCCCCCCCCCCTCTGGCCCCACATTGCATAGGTGATAATTGCAATTAATTGTTGAACAATGGCAAAATTTTGAGATTAAACATTTAATGGTTTTGCTACATGTTCACAGCCCTATGTTCAACACAGCTGGACACTTTCAGGATAATTCATTACCTTTGCTGTTTTGAATAATTGGAATAATTGGCATATTTCACCTATTGCATAAATCAACTGTACTCCATAGCAGAACACTTGAGATTCATCCCCTTTTATCGATGTGCATCAAACTTGATGCCCTAAGCTTTGTTTTTATAGTCTTCATGCTCCATTCAGTTCCTGTAGCAATTTTGTCTTGTGCAATTTTATTTAAAACATGCTTACTCCAGTACTGAAAGTGTATGCTTGGGTATGTATGTGTGTGTGGTAATCTGAAGAGTTTTTTCCAACTGAGTTGGCCAGAATCCAAAGAATTTTTGCCTCAGAGCTGATGTTACTGTACCATCAGTGTGTTTAACACAGAAGTTGCATCACACAATGTTGCTTGTTGCACCCTTTTAAATCTTGGACTTGACAGGTACCTACAGTCTAGAACTTTGAATAACAAAAGTTGCCGTAAAGCATTAGTAAAGTAATAAAATTAAACAAGCAAATAAATGGTCCAACTTTAGTCTCATAACCACATTTCTGTACTGAGAGATATAGTCTGTCAAAATGTATGTGATTTAAAATGTTAAATCTCTGCAATTTACAGCTACAAAGATGGGAGAAGATTTTCCTCTACTTGTCATAACTTTATATTACATCTGATATAGTTTGAAATTTACGTTTCATTTTCCCTTTCATTGATTTCATTGTAGAGCATCCTTTCCCTGTTGTTTTCTCAATTTTTAAGAATTTGTAGCAGTTTGTAAAGTATTTCTGTAGATGTATATATTCTTTTCACAATTCCTCCTTGATATGCATGTTTTTTAGCTTTTAGAAGTCTTTCCCTCTATTTTTAACTGGAGCAAGTTCCATTTTCATACCTAATGAATTGATTTTGTTTTTTCAAGACAAGTGGTGAAGGAATCAATTTTTCACTTAGTTTTTTTTTTCAAAGGAAGATAGATTAATTATGTCATAGTTCTTTCTTCAATGACATTGTAGGAATTGTGTAGGAATGGTCCTTTGTAAAGATGATCTGAAGGGGTGGTAGAAGATTCGGTGGGAACTTGACATATTCCCCTGATATTTTACCCTTTTGATTGCTTTGTACTTCACGACTGCAGGTTATATCAGCATCAGCTCAAAAAACTAAAAAAAAAAAAAAAAGGCCTAAATTTTGAAGCAAATGACAGATTTGCATCATACAGAAGATTTAAATTATGCAAATCTTTCATGTGCATTATTCTTACAGGAAAACTTGAATTTAAACCAGTAGTAATGAAGGTTTTATTTATCATTGTTGAAAAAAAAATTGAATTCTCATGAGAGTCTTATATCAAATTTTATTTTTATTATTTATTCCTGGAAATTTGAGGAACCATGTAGAAAAGAAACACAATTGCTCTGGAAGGTTTCCGATATATTGGTAGCTATTTCCTGTCGGATTATTTTATTGAAAAAGTTTTGATTATTTTTTCTTCGATTTGTATTCGAAATTTGTAACTTTCTTGGTTGTAAGGCAACAGAAAGGCATTTTTACTAACCCATGTCAAGTTTTTAATGTAGATGTGATACACAAATATCTCATGAATGGAATGGTTAAAAGAGTTATAGTTTCTCCATTTTAGTTGCATACATTGGATTTAATTGGTTTTGTGTCATGCATACTAATATTTTGCAAACTAATGAGTAAGGAGGCTAGACAGTAAATTTCCCAGAAGTAATAGCATCATAATGACAGTGGGGTTAAAAGGTATGGGGATTATTTTATGTACATGCAACATGTTAGCATCAACAGGGATTTGTCTTCAGGCTTTAACCAGTGCTTACTTGCATAATGGAATGGCAAATGAAAGTCAAGAAGGAGAGATTCTTTTGCTGGAATGGAATGAAGACCTCAAAGGAAGTATGGGTTGGTCTAAAATCTCTTTTGAAGCATTTCCAGCAATATGCGAGTATGTAAAGTAACTATTCAATTTTTTCTGGTAAAAGTACAAAACAAAACTTAAAGTGTTTTCATGTTGTATGACATGAGAACGATTCCAAACCAAGTCCAGGCATGGGGTTTAACAAATCCAAAGGTGATTTAAGAACAGTTTATGATGATCATGGTATCCTAAATGGAATTCAGTTCTTACATGGAATAGCAGTTATGATAGTTGCACGTACATAGTTTGTAAGTTTTAATGATTTACCCAAACCTAGTTGTTTTAGGGAGCGATATGTCACCTTATTGCTATGAATATATCAGTAGGGATTTATTTTTACAAAATAAATTTTAATTCATGGATATCCTTGGTGACCACATCTCTTCCTCTGCCAGAAATGCAGCTATCACTTTTAGAAAAGAAATACAGATGTTATTATATTGGCTAGTAGGTAGACGTGAAGAGGCTTAAATGCAATTATTGTTAGATAAGAAACTCTGCCAATGCTAGATATGGTATAGCCTCTTTTGTGGTCATTGATGGTTGTTAGAATACACCAGCCACTTTTTGTGATAAGTGCAGGATTTTAGAAATATCCAGGGGTGGTGGGCCAAGTTCCCTCTTTCTTCCAGCCGACCTCCTTTGCCCTTTCTCCTCTTTTTTTTTCTCACATAGCACGAAAGGTAGGAGGGGATAGCCCCTGGTCAGCCTTGTTACTTCTGTTTGTGGCACACAGTGTGCCAACTGCTTTGATTGAATATCTTACTCAATGGCCCTACCTGGCCAGTGGAAGTAAACAATAGCCGTATTGTGCAATTTAGTGTGATTGTTACAAGATTCTAGCAGTTTCATATTTTGATTCATAAAACGTGGTTGGAAGTCATTTACATGCATGTTCAAATGACATAATCTCCAGTAGGCTGAAAAAGTGAAACACTATCAAACTCAGTGTTATTGCTTCAAGTATCATTGCATCCTGCTTGTGTGGTTGTGTATTTTCCAGCCACGCATGTGCCATCTGTTTGTGTTGTAGTTAAACCTTGTATTCAGTGCAGTCGTAGAAAGCAGGATTAAATGCTTGGCATAAAGGCTACGTAGAGTAGGTTTGCAAAAGTGGAATCATGAAATGTGTTGCAAG
This sequence comes from Holothuria leucospilota, assembly GCA_029531755.1. Classification (NCBI taxonomy): domain Eukaryota; kingdom Metazoa; phylum Echinodermata; class Holothuroidea; order Aspidochirotida; family Holothuriidae; genus Holothuria; species Holothuria leucospilota. The sequence goes on from CM055964.1 coordinate 29,688,377, forward strand.
TGGGCTTTGTTGAAGGGGGGGGGGGGGGTGTCAGGACTTACACTGGGAAGGTTACTGTCTTCAGATCCATCACAAGGATCTGTAATAGTATGATAAATTAAGATGAGGTGTGGGATCATACCTCTTGTCATCTTTTACAGCTCATTCATGATGTTAATCAAGTAGAGATTCTGGGAGTTGGGTGATGTTTGAATACACTTCAGAATCGGGAATAAGGTTTTTCAAATACTGTGGCATATTCATCCACATATTCATCCATACGAAGAATGTTTCTAGATAGGAAGAAAGGGTTTAGACTTAGCAGAGGTTGTTTTTCCAGGAAAGTAAAATGTTCTGGTGATGGTTATACTGAAATAAACGTGTGTGAAGAGGCGTTAATTAACTTCTTCAAAGCAGTCAGATGTTTTACGATCTGCCTTACTTCCCATATCCCAGGGTAATTTTACTATCAGAATAATTTTACTGCTGTAAATCAAAATTTCTACCAGAGTTGTTTCTTTATTTTTACAAAAAGTTCAATAAAGAAACTTGAATATAATCTTTCATGACATTTTCATTCTTTCTTGTGACGTTATGAATGTCTTGATGTTGACTAGCTATTAAGTGTCTATGGGTAGGGCAGCCTGTCAGTCATCCATGTATGAATATATGAGTGGTCTCACCCAAAGTCTTGGTGGACAGCTCTTTGTGCCTGTATGCATAGGTCCTTTGACAGCAGAATTATTAACTGGTATTCATTTAGCTTCATCCAAATTCCTCAAGGAGCATGGCTTTCCTGGGGCTTTCTGCCTTTTCAGCCACTTGGCCTGGATAACCAAAGCTTTTCAAAGGGAAGTTCAGGTCATTAGTTGACAATCCAAGTTTATAAAGTTGGAAGAAAACTTGAGTTTATAAGCTGCAACCAGACTGGTGGTCGAAAAGCCAAGGTTAGGACTCTTAAGGCTAATTTAATGAAAGCAAAGCTTCCCTTTTCAATCAATGTGCATAATCAGGGCAAAACATTGAAAATTTAAAATTTCTCAATCAGAAAACTTGGATTATTGATCAAAAAAGAATTGGTGGCATCATGAACTACTCGACAGGGGTTCCAAGCTCCTTGGTGGGAACCAGCTACCTGAAGCCCTGAAAACTGCAACTGGTCACCAGAAGGAACCGCACAGTCCACATTTTGGTATGCAGAGTGTGCCAAAAATTTGGTTTTAAATGGAAAGTTGGAGAAAATCTTTTTTTTTTTTTTTTGAAGACATTGAATTAGGATTTTATGGGAGAAAACTGCAATTTGGGGATTTTATTGGACAAAAAGTGGAAACTCGTTCATTTAATATTTTCTCCTCGAGAGCAAATTAAAACAAGTAACTTGTCAGAAGGGGGTGGGGGATGGGGGGGGGGGGGGCTGGTCACTGTTGGGTATTACACACTTTATAATAATAAGTCTTGTATAGCGCAGAATCCAGAGAATAAACACTGCTCAAAGCGCTTTACAGGTGCCGTGAAAAAAGAGCAGAGAAGTTAGAAACATTGAGAGAAAATGAAGGTTTTGAGGGACCGTTTAAACTGGTCGAGGGAGTCTAAAGACCTGAGCTTCAGCGGGAGCGAATTCCATAGGCAGGGCGCGGCGTGGTGGAAAGTTCGATCCCCAAAGGTCCTTGTACGAGAAGCCGGAACATTTAACTGGAAGAGGTAGCGCGATCGGGAGGATCTAATCCTGGTTGCTGGATGTAAGGCATTGGATAGATAGGCGGGGGTGCCAAGTTTAAAACCTCGAAAGGCTAGAAGGAGTAATTTGTAGTTCACGCGCTGTTTAACAGGTAACCAGTGTAATTCATTCAGAAGCGGGGTAATGTGAGAGTGACGATTTGCCCTAAGAACAATTCTAGCGGCCGTATTCTGGATAGTTTGAAGCCTAGATAAATTATTAGAACTAACACCAAGCAGTAGAGAGTTAGCATAATCAAGGCGACTGGAAATGACTGCGTGAATGAGTTTCTCGGTGGCTAACTTATCAAGATACTTACGAAGAAGACCTACTTGTCTAATGTGGTACATTGTAGTTTTACAAAGGTAATTTACATGGCTATCCATGGATAGATGACTTTATCATACCCATAGGACTTCTTGATGGAATTCGAAATTTTAAGGGTTGCCAATTGCAATTAGCTCCCTGGCAGGGACCATCTACCCGAGCCCTGATAACTGCAAATACTTTTTCCAACCTCCCCTCGACTCTTTGGAGAAAAGCCAAATGCTACTCCCAAAGGAGTTTTGCTCCCGAAAGGAGCGGTCACATGTACCCCAAAGGAACAACTGAACCCCTTGACCTTCATACCTCTACATCATGGGTCTGTCATGCATGGCCCCATTGGTAGATTGTCTGAAAAGAACAGATACTACTCATGATCTTTAATTGCCAAAACGTGAAGCAATAACTTCAACTGGTCACAAGAAGGACAGCGCAGTCAACATTTCGGTACGCCGGAGTGCGCCAAATACAGTTTGCCGATTTTAACAAAAATATGGAACAGTTTTGGTTTTACTGAAGAAAATATACAAAGTTAGGATTTTATGGGAAAAGTAGCAAATTTTGGGACTCTATTGCACAAAATTTGAAAAATTTCATTTAACTGGTTCTCCTATATTTCATTTAACTAGTTCCTCCTCAAGAGCAAATTAAAACAATTAAATTGTAATTAGTGGGGCAGGGTGGTCGCTGTCAGCGATTACGCACGTCATCATACCCACCAGGGAATCTCGATGAAGTTGGAAAATTTCCTTATGGAGGCAAACAATTCCCGATGGGGGCTAGCTCCCCTGCCCTGCCCCCGAAAATGAAACTGACAGCACTCTTTGAACCATGAAACTGCCGATTGAAAATTCCTGTTCAAGTTTTTAAGTATAGGCACCCCATATCCAGTAAAGCCATGCTTCACAGCCGATATATCAAGTTACACTGAAAGGAATTTTCAAGCGATGAAATTTGCTTTCCTCTGGTAATCCAAATTTTGTGACTGATCATAAACTTAATCTTTCCTCCTCAAGAGCAAATTACTTCAAGGTAAACACTGACAAGTTTTATTGTGACTGTGGTAGAATCTGATTACGCTGGGCTTTACTGGGTTTTTGGTTTGGTGTGACTTTTGTTTTGGGTCTTGACTGCAGGGCATCTTATGGGGCTTTAGCCATGGGCGTCTGGAGGTTAGGGCAAGGGGGCACTTTCCCCCTCCCCCGAAAATCAAAAACTGAAGAAAACTTGAAGGAAAAATAACGTCAACATTTTTTTATGATATCGCTAGAAAATTTCCAGAACATGAGCTTTCAAAATAGAAAATGATTAGATGCAACTCACAAGGCCTGGGAAGTGCAATTTTCAGCGATCTGGGAGGCATTTCGGCCACAATTTTCTTGGCACTTTGCGTCAAAGTATGGAGGAGCTACGCTTAGACACTGTAGTAGTGCCTACAGTTTTAGTCGACTCCTGGCAAGTTCTTAGTTACACCCCTGTAAAAGGCACCAACATTCAGCAATTAAGCTCTTATCTGGAAGTAAAACTTTCCCCTGATTTGATAACTTGAAAGGTTTGTCCCTCCCCCTAAATTTTTTTACGTGGACGGACATGGCTTTGGCCATCTTTTGCCCTTTTAACTTGTTATATGTTAAGCTATTTATTCTCTAATCATCGCCGGCTTAATACCATTTCTCTTTCCATACAGTTGTACGCGTTTTGGTAGTGTAATGTCTTTTGTTTCTATACAACCGTGAGCGATTTTGACAATTGCGCGAAACGGCACCAACAGCAACCAACAACAAAACAACAGCATGCACTGCATGACTAGAGTTACTGAGTTGTAAGTTGTAGGCTAGCACAGCACCCTTCTCTGCTTGTGTTAACCGCTGATGGGGAAGTTCTGACGGCATTTTGGCTTATGATGTTTGCCTTTGAAAATGCATTTTCACTTGTGGTTCTTGCTGTAAGCATTTGCTTCTTCATTTATGCCGCTGCTTTGCTTTCGAGAAGACAAGCATTTGTTTCTCCACATCACATTCTACAGAGGAAAGCCAAAGTTAGACACCCACGACGACGAAAGAAAGTTCCCTCAGAGACTTCAAACGTGCTACTTGTCATCGCACACCCAGATGATGAATGCATGTTTTTTGGTCCGACACTACTCAGTCACGGCAATGATGTGAATACTGTTGTCAATTTGCTATGTCTGTCGACAGGTTTGTGTTGTGAACTATAAACAAGTTAGGCTAATGCAAAATGGCTCAGTCATAAGGTAGCCTAAGTTACTGCACTAATTGGTCCATATGCTAACTTAACAGCAGCCTAGTAGCCCTCACTGCATCAGTAATCATGATTACATAATTCACATCACATTACATCAGATTCGTAAGGCCTAATGTTAAAGGACTGTTTGGTCTTTCATGTTAGGCCTAGCCAATAAGGGAGTTTTTGGCAACCAGCTGTAGGCTACATGTGCCTTTACTAATATGAGTAGGCTAGGCTACACTAACGTTACAGCCTACAGGCAGTTTTACATATGCTTACGCCAATACCTTAATCATGGTATATACTGTTTTATACACATAGCCTAGCTTAGAACTGTCAAGGTCTATATACCATATGCAAAGTTATGTCAATTCACTGTGTTTTGGTTAACGATCTAAGTTCTTATTTTCACAAAGTTGTCCTTAAATTTATCTCTTTCAAAGTTTCATGTACATGACTTGAGGTCTATGTTAGACTATTAGGCTACACCCATATGTTCTGTTGTCAGTATGTTCCAGTATCTGTTATCCTCTCATCATAACCTAACCCTTATCCTAGCTGTGCACTGACTTTCATGTAGACTTACAGTATCCTAGGCTAGAGCAGTCACTATGTACAGGGCTGAGTATTGTTAATGACATGCTCTGAGCAGTTACTTTCTGCTCCCCAAAAGCAGTGCTTTTAGCCCCCAAAATTTGGAACAGTACGGTATTCACTTTTTGGGGACCATGAGAATACTGATCCGTAGGAAAAGAATACCTTCTCTGAATTGGGGACTAACTATAGAATATGTGGCCACTACTAGAGGGTTGTATCTGAGCATCCAGATGGGAAGTCGAAGTTTGGGAAAATCTGTAGTCTATAATAATGTGTTGGTATACGCATAAATGTTTTGAAAAATTAGCAATCACTCCCTGGGTGGATGTGCGGATGCTCAGATGTGGAGTCAAAATTTTCACCGAGATACTGTACTTTTGGGTGGATGCACAGATGCGGAGCCAAAATTAAACTTCGAAAATTTTTAAGACCACTCCAAGAATCCCCTGGGTGGATGCGATGCGAAGTTGAAGTTTGGCAAAATCTGTAGTCTATCACGTGTTGGTATATGCGGAAACTTTTCGAAATTTTTTTTAAGTCCATTCCAAGCATCCCCTGGGCAGATGCCTGGATGCAGAGTCAAAGTTGGGGCTGTTAGGTAAAAATGAAGAAAGATTTAATAATAAAATAAAATGGGTATATTAATACAGCAGGGAAGTTTAACTTGAGAACCACTCATTGTTGTCCATTCCTGACTAAGACCAGAAGCAATTATTGAGTGGCAGCTGGGCAGTTGCTTGGATGCGGAGTGAATAATTTCACCAATATGTCGTGGAGTTGATGCACGGATGCTTGGATGCAGAGTCAAAGTTTACGGTACAAGATAAACAGTGTCACATGCATGTGCACATCCAGATGCTAGGTGGAGTTCAAAAGTGGCCCTGTATTCTATAGTTGTACCAGTTGTAGATTGGTAATATTGACTGTGCTAGCCTATGTGTTAGTATTGCAATTTGAACCTTATGGGATTATCAGGCAAATGACATTTGTAATGATTGGATGGATTTTAAAGGCTACTGTAGTTACTCTGAGAAACAGTAGCTTCATGTGCCCATAGTAACTAACTTTTGGCGGGAGCATGAAGTCAGAGAATGGTCAACTTTCTCCCTCTGCACATAGCAACTACTTGGTAGTGCAGTCACATGATCAGGGAGTGACCCATTGTCTTCAGGAAATTCAAGTGGGGGAGAGGTCTAATATAAGAAGTGACACAATCTGACATATGACCCTATTGTGTTCAATTGCTTTGTATTAAGCTTAATTAAATATGTAGATAAGTAGACAAACTAACCAGGAGGGGCTGGTAGCAACCGTGGAAGTTGACAAGGGATGAGTGTTGTAAACAAGAGAGAGTCTAGATTTGAGATCTGAGAGGGAAAGACCTGAATAGATTGATTATGTAGCAGAGAAACTTACATGAATTTTTCTGACTCTTTTCTAAATTTGTTCTGTTTCCGGCTTCTAAGCTTAAGAAAACTATAACTTAGTTAGAACAAAACTATGGAGGAGAAACTTTAACCAACAAAGAGGAATGTTGTGACAACATTACTCTGGTAGTAAAGGAGAGAGAAGAATTTCAGCAGAAGAGTGTGTGGCTCTTTTCCCAGTCATATAAGGGAATAGGTTTTAATACTCAAAAACCTTGCAGCATGGCACTGAGTATAAGCTAACTATATTTTCCTGTCCTATCTTTAGCTAACTGAACAGAAATATTTTTCAAAATGCAAGCAGTTCTTGCCAATTTTTAAAAAGTTACAAATCTTACCCCATGTAGTAAATTTTCTCCCAACTAAGTTTACGTCTAACCCCTCCAGTTGCAAAAAGAGCACCTATTAAATGCACGTCCCAAAGATAGCAGCAATAATTTGTACAGAGTTTAAATTGCCAAGGCCATATATCCACACAGGCTGTGTACGAGCTGTCTTGGTACTGTACACTACAATCAGAGGGCAGTCACCAATTGTAAATTTAGAACTAAAGGGCTTATGGCTATTCCTAAATATGTTTGGGGAGATGTCACTGGCCCTTAAATGATTCAAAAACAATCAAGGAACTTGTACTGAATATATTGGCAAGCCTTGTTCACACACAGTATATGTATAATGCTTCTTCTGGTAACATACAAAAGATTAAAAGTTACTTCTCAGTACAGAGACAGTTGGAATTCAATTCTTAAGGAAGAAATGAAAATGACTCTTCCCATCTTCTACCCAGACTTTTGCTTCATAAACTCATTTTTTAAATTTTTCAGTTTTCATTTTTTCACTTCCTGTTTTAACTTTTACTTGGGCCATGGGGACACAGGCTCCGCTAGGCCTGTTGAGATTTATGTAAAAGACTGGAAAGAGTGAGAAGGGGTTTTGCAATTACTTGTTGTATGTAGCTATTTACAAAATATTTCATCTACAGTACATGCAACTGTTTGCAATAAGTTGCTTCATATAGGCACGGCTCTATTTTGTACTCTTGTAAACACTTGAAGGTTGCATAACTGCTACAGGCTACAGCAGAGTTTCTCAAGCTTTTGTAACCCGAGGACTTTTGGTAATTGAAATTACCAGATGACCAACTTTCACTATTGACTAAAAAATCAAGTTCCAGTTTACATTCTAACAACTTTACCATATGAGGCAAGTTTTAAAACTAAGCAGCTAACAGTACACATACTACTTCTCTTCCATTTGTGTTGGCAGAAAAAAACTATAAAAATAATGGTAGGAATAAGGCTTCTCCAAAGTTTTCTTTTTTCCTGCCAACTCTCTGGTCCACTAGAAGGGGCTCCACAGCCCACTGGTTGAGAAACACTGTACCCTAACTTAAGTTGGATTTCATATTCATGGCTTAGTTGACAGGATGTGATTTCTGTGACATAGTTCAATCAAGATCCTATCAAGTTGACTGTGTAAAAGTAAAGAGAATGTAAACGAATTGTTCTTTTTAAGGAGGGTTTAGAATGAAAGAGTGTTCTCACCAAGATGTAGAGTACATTATTGGTTACCATTTATTGGTGAAGATTTGGTTAAGACATTGGGTTTAATTATTGATGCGGATGATTTGGAACATGAATTTTTGGGGGAAGATGCCTATCTTTTGTCAACTACGTATATACTATACCAGCCCTGAATTTAAGTTTTTGCTTACATTTGCAGGGGATTTTTATGGAGAAGGCGAGAGAAGGCAGAAAGAACTTTACCAAAGCTGTGAAATCTTTGGAATTCCAGCTGAGAATGTTACCATTCTGAATAATGAGTAAGTTTTGGTATTTATTGTTTCAAACACAATCACCCCTTTGACCATTACACAAGTACAGTGTGACAGTTTCATCACATTTTGTTGACAAGAATAGGACTTCTTTATTCTGGTAAGCAAAATCTTCAATTTTCTGCTGACAAAGCTCCAAACAAGAGTGAAATTAAGGTCAACTGAACCTACCAGCCTCTTTCAGTCCACAGGTGTGAGAGTGTCCTTGGTTCCCTAGTTTTTGGTGGAACCAGGAGCCACTTTAGTGTTACCAGGGAGAGTAACCATTTTGCAACCATGGACATAACTACTAAGGGGAGAACAGGATAAGAGGAACTCCAAATGGTTAAAAGTACAGTAACTCCTAATAATATTCCTAAGGGGTCTTTTGGAGCCATTTGGTTGGTTCAGTAACATGAGCCATTTGGCCCCTTTGTGCCAGTTACATATTTTAACCCATCACTCCAAATGCATGCACCCTTGCTACACAGGTGTACATGGTGGAGGCACGTATGACAAGACCACTTTCAAATTTCTCGAGTTCTGTGCATAGTGTATTGCATTGGATAGGCTGCTGACATGAAATCAGACAACAATGATGGTTGTTTCCAGACAGGAGCAAGACAGATGGGATACATGCCATATGCTTGTGAGCAATGCATAAGTGGCCGTATTAGATTCCCTGCGCAAAGTCAGCTTAGGCTGTAATTGGAAAAAATTACCTCAGTATCTAATGTGAGAAATTTTAATTAAAAAGGGTATACCTTGCAGCAAAGACGTGCCACCTAGGAAGATGTACGCCAGAAAATTGTTTTTGTTGAGAGGAATCATTTAATGCTCTTTCTTCTTAGAGTGACCTTTTTTGGTTCTGCCTTAATACTGTAGTTTGTAGGTACATATGCAACTAGAGACTAACATGTATGGAGATACTAGACAAAGTTTTCTATTTTCATACAGAGTCTTTGCATGCAGCCAACCCCTATTTCATAAGAAAGTAACCTACACACTTTTTTGCAGAATGCTGCAGGATGATCCTCTAGTCTTTTGGGACACAAATCTTGTGGCCAAAGAAATACTGATAGAAGTTCAAAGAAAAGAAATTGTGAAGGTAAAGGCTGACAGGATGTTATGGTAAAGTACAGTAAGTCTGTATCAGTGTCTACATACCACAGGGTATCATTGGCTAGCAAGGAGATGTATGGATTCATGTGATTGATATTGACAGCTCTTGACAAGTTTTGGCATAGGATGATTTTGCGAATGTAAAGTGCCCTTTATATTATTGATTTCTGCTGAATATCCCTATAACTGAGCAGGGATGTCACTACGCCGGGTGGCGCTGGGTGGCCCCACCCGGGACTGGTGAATTGTGCCCGCCACTCTTGTTAAAATAAACACATTCCACCCAGAACTTTTTCTTGATAGTTGTACTATACTTTTATGATTTTTGAAAGAAATTTGGATGCAACATTAGTCTCAGAATGAGACGGCCCAGTTGGAGCATTAATTTAGAGTGTAGAAAACTACCCACACCTTCTCTAAACCCCAAGACGGTGATCACTAAATGGGTCAGAGTCGAGAATTACCTGGCACTAAGTTTGACCTGGTGGCAACCCTGTAACTGAGAAATATGCAAGTTTAGGAGATGATTTCTCCTACTCCAACTATATATACATCATGAGTAAATGATAAGAATAAACCAAAATTTTTTTCACGTTTCAAACATTTGTTTGAAGATGGAACGTAGCTGAAAATTTGCATGTTCATACATTTGTATGTGATTGTGAACACCATCATACAAACATATGATGAAGTTTTGAACAAAAGTATGTTCATGTAAACATGGCTTTACACTTTAGAACAAAGCTACTTTTGTAGTGTTCAGTGCTGTACTGTGCATTGGAGACTGAACTTATGGAGTCCATGAAGTCACTTGCCCTTACAAAGTTACTTATGTTTGGTAGTGATCATTTGTGAGTGACTCTTAAGTTTGCCCCTTTAAGGCACCTAAAAAGCACCATAATCTGTGTGTATGACACTGCTGTTTGAACCTCAGTTAACAACACATCCAAACTGTTGATTTCAGTCTCTCTTGCAAAGGCTTAAAACAACACAGTACTTAATACAGCTTACACAAATATTCTGTGAGGTGACTGCACTCTGTTCAATTGTCTCTTCCTTCAAGAGTCTCTGTATTCTGTCGCCGTAGGGATTAGGGATAAGGAGTAAAGAGTTAGACTTTGGTCCAGGGCTAGGTTGGGATAAGGTATAGGGGTAGGATTAGATGCAGAAACAATTTATCACAATATCTCAGCTGTGAAATTAAAACAAAGTGGATCTATCACTGAAAGTTACACAAGTGCATGTATATACAGTGTCGTAGCGCAGAGATGTCGGAACAGAGAGATGTCGAGGCATAGAGGTGTAACCTCACATGAAAAGGATACAAATCTAACAGATGTGAGGGATAGGGTAGCAGGTGGCTCTCATCAGTTAAATTATCCTTGTACTGTACTTTATATTATTGGTTTCGATGATAAGAGAAACCTATGCAGTCATGATGGCGTGTGTGTGTATGTATGTGTGTGTGTGCGTGTGTGTGTGGGTGTGTATGTGTGTATGGGTGTGTGTGTGTGTGTTTGTGACACTTTTCTTGTTTACACGATATCTCAAGAAGGGAAACTCTGACAGTTCTCAAAGTTGATAGGTAGATGCCCCATATTGAGAGGAAGAACCACGGACTTCTTATATACATGGACGGAGCATATTGCACTAACGTCCTATGCGTAAGTTGTCGCCACCGTGTACGTACACGAGTAGGCTTACCAATATGGCTGCCTGCTATACTCTTGTGTGTAAAAGTTTGGACTTGCTCAAGTGGCTCAGTATCGACAAATTGTGTGAAAAACTTGTAATATTTTCGAAAGAATGCAAGCTCAGGTGAAATTCATCAAATAGAATGGAGGACTGAGATATTGTTCTTCCATTCATACTGATATTTTGTCTGAAATGTTGCAGATTCATCGTCAAATTGGGCAAATGGTAGTAGCCCGGCGGCCATCTTGGTCAGCCTAAATTTGTTCGAACGGTGGCGACCGTATTGATTGCGCAATCCTCTGTCCATGTATTGAAGTCCGTGGGAAGAACCCTATCGTTTTTGGTGGAGGTCAAAGGTCATTTGGGGTCACCAGGGGTCAAACCCTGAAAACCTTGTTTACCCGATATCTCAAGGTAGGAAGCTTGGATAGATTTCATACTTGGTGTGTGGATACATTATGGTTAGAGGAAGAACCCTATCGTTTTTGGTGGAGGTCAAAGGTCATTTGGGGTCACCAGGGGTCAAACCCTGAAAACCTTGTTTACACGATATCTCCAGGTAGGAAGCTTGGATAGATTTCACACTTGGTGTGTGGATGCATTATGGTAAGAGGAAGAACCCTATTGTTTTTTGTGGATGTCAAAGGTCATTTGGGGTCACCAGGGGTCAAACCCTGAAAACCTTGTTTACACAATATCTCAAGGTAGGTAGCTTGGATAGATTTCATACTTGGTATGTGGATGCATTATGGTGAGAGGAAGGACCTTATTGTTTTTAGTAGAGGTCAAAGGTCATTTGGGGTCACCAGGGGTCAAACACTGAAAACCTTGTTTACACGATATCTCAAGGTAGGAAGCTTGGATAGATTTCATACTTGGTGTGTGGATGCATTATGGAAAGAGGAAGAACCCTATTGTTTTTGGTGGAGGTCAAAGGTCATTTGGGGTCACCAGGGGTCAAACACTGAAAACCTTGTTAACACAATATCTCCAGGTAGGAAGCTTGGATAGATTTCATACTTGGTGTGTGGATGCATTATGGTAAGAGACAGAATCCTATTGTTTTTGGTGGAGGTCAAAGGTCATTTGGGGTCACCAGGGGTCAAACACTGAAAACTTTGTTTACACAATATCTCCAGGTAGGAAGCTTGGATAGATTTCGTACTCCGAGTGTGGATGCATTATGGTAAGAGACAGAACCCTATTGTTTTTGGTGGATGTCAAGGGTCATTTAGGGTCACCAGGGGTCAAACACTGAAAACCTTGTTTACACGATATCTCAAGTTAGGAAGCTTGGATAGATTTCATACTTGGTGTGTGGATGCATTATGGTAAGAGACAGAACCCTATCATTTTTGGTGGAGGTCAAAGGTCATTTGGGGTCACCAGGGGTCAAACACTGAAAACCTTGTTTACACGATATCCCAAGGTAGGAAGCTTGGATAGATTTCATACTTGGTGTGCGGATGCATTATGGTGAGAGAAAGAATCCAATTGTTTTTGGTGGAGGTCAAAGGTCATTTAGGGTCACCAGTGGCCAAATTCTGAAAACTTTATTTAAATGATATCTCAAGTTAGGAAGCTTGGATAGATTTCATATTTGGTATACATGTATATGCATTATGGTAAGAGGAAGATTGCTATCATTTTTGGTGGAGGTCGAAGGTCATCTGGGGTCACCAGGGGTCAAAGTCTGAAAACCTTGTTTACATAATATTTCAAAGTAGGAAGCTTGGATAGATTTCATACATGGCATGTGGATGCATGATCTTCAGAGGTACAAAGCATATCATTTTTGGTGGAGGTCAAAGGTCATCTGGGGTCACCATGGGTCATAGTCTGAAAACCTTGTTAAACACGACATCTTGAGGTAGGAAGTTTGGATAGATTTCATACATAGTATGTGGATGACTTATGGTGAGAAGAAGTACCCTATTATTTATGGTGGAGGTCAAAGGTCATCTGAGGTTAAATTCTGAAATCCTTGTTTACAAGATAGCTCAAGTTAGGAAGGTTGGATACTTCACATGGTGTTGCATTTAATCCATCAGAAAACCCCTACCAGTTTTGTCAGAAATCAGAGGCCAGCTGAAATCACGAGAGGCAAAAAAGCAAAAAATTCCCAAGAATTCCCAAGGTCAAATATGAACATGAAACTAATTTTCCAGCACTTGAACATCACATTGAACCAATGACTGACAGAAACAGGACATCTTGGCATTATTTGGAATACACATTAAGTGCTAGATTCATCGAAACCACAATGCATTTTTGCATTCTGGTTATATAAAATAGTTATGAAATAGCTGTATTTTCTATAAATTAGAGTGATGATATCGTGGTCTTTTTTTATATTTGCAGCTGGAAGATGAAAAAGCTGCATAAAAAGCAGCAGCACTGTGTAGGAGAAAAAATTTAGTAACCACTAGCTTCTAAACCTAAACATTTACATGCCAGCATCATCTGGGTTACCGACCTTTACAAGGTGACCTTGAGAAAGATGTTGCATTCACACAGGATTTCACAGGGGCTCCACTTTATAGAAGTATACTGTAATCTGTGGAGCTGTAGTTTAGGGGTGAAAAAAGTCAGTTTGTGCTGTATGTACAGTAGCCTTCATGGGAATATTAACCTGTTGAGACTTTATTGGCATGCATTACATTCTACAGTACAGAAGTCTGTAGACTGGCACCTATAACTAGTGACATTTGTAGGAACATTTGGGACTATGATGTAGTCATGGTGAAGCATGGATACATATTAAAATTTAGGCCCATTTGTGACTGATTTAGTCATATTTGGCAGCTGTGATAATTGGTTAAGTTTCGGATGCAAGCCCACTTTTGATTGCACCGTGTGTGCAGCCAACTTGCTGTTTATTGATTGACCCAGCAGAATATGTATTTGAACAAAAATGTTCCTATCTTTTGTCCAATCACTGTGTCACAATTCCCTCTTCTCATTTCATTGAAACTGTTGTGATGCCAAGTACACCCAGGAAGAATACAGATATACATTTCCTTTAAAAACATTTACACAAGTTTATTCATTCTGGCTGTCGCATTCAGATTGCTTCTTATGGCTGGCTCACATGATGTCTCCCCTTATAGCAGATTGCCCCTAAAATTACACTTTCACAATTCAGTTTGCATGACGTTCTTTCTTAGAGCTAAATTTAACCACAATGTTCTTTCAGTGTGAATTGTCTCTCTGTTGTCCCCAGTATATGACATGTGGTAGCTACATGGGCACAACATCATTGGCTAACCTCCCATAAAACCAGCTTTTAGGCCATCTAGCTAACAAAGTAAATTAGAAAACAAAGACTAGTCACTTGTACTTCCACTTAATTTAACCAACACAATGGAGTCACTAAAACCCCTTCACAAGGCAATCCTATGTCATTCTATATCCCTTTGTAGCCCCCTTGATTATTAACATTCTCTTCCCTTCCTTTGCAAATTTCCTCTGATAAGTTTGTCGAATTTTCTGTAGTTGACACTCGCATCCTTTCTTACAGGTAACTTCAGTAATGAATCATTATATATCAAACTTCTCAAAATTCCCTGTCCACAATTCCTGGAGAATTTTACTTATTGAATCCCATACCTAAAATTTGACTTTCAGTTTTACCATCATAAGGCAGACAGGTAACTTACAGATGGTAGGTTTATGATGTACCACAAGAAATGTAGTGGTCTTGTTTTTTACACAACTGCCTGTCAAAATTCTCGCAGCCAGCTAAAGCATACTGTAGTCCCACTTACTCTTTCCTGATTATTTTCCCAAAGGCCTGCTATGCGGGTACTGACCTGCCAAGAAAGCTTAGAATACCTGCTTCCTTGTCGGTCTCTGGCTTCTTTCCTCCTGGTTTTTAGCACAGTATATCTCACAGGAGACCTCCTGATATGCATAAAAATTTGCCTAACAGAGGCTGCACATGCATGCCTTCCTCAGACTATCTTTTTGGTCTTTTACCCCCTGTACATTCCTTTACACTCACTCATATCCTTAGTCAGGTAACAGATGGGATACCGTACATGAATATCCAAAATGCTGTGCATGCTCTTAAGCAATACAAAAGTAAAATTGGTTGCTTTGTGACACACTGTATAAAATTAAACAAAATTTTATTAGTTGTCTTTGAACTTTGAACACTGAAAGTTGAGCTACCTGTGCTACCATAAGTTTAAATTATAGATATGTGAAACCTATTAAGACAGAGCATTGGGGGCTATAAGAATGGGTTACCCTGCCATTTCGGACATACATCGTAAAATGAAATCCTTATATTTCCACAGATAATAACATTTGATTGCTATGGTGCTTCAGGACATAAGAACCACATATCTGTATACAGGGCAGTAAGGTAAGGCTTTATGTACAGTATGTGACCTCTGTATCTATTAAAGTGTACCTAAAGTCTAAAATTTCAAAAATATATGTCACAAAGCTTGAAAAATGCAACCAAATGGTCCAACTCCCATCTCTACAGGACATTCCTGAGGTGTGATATAAAATGTTGAAGCTTATTCACTCAATTTAAAATGGTGGATTGCACAATAATTTTTGATGTCATTCTTGTACTACTCAAATTACAGTCTTTGTTGTTCTTTGTTTTTACAAAGCCACTGCACCTTGTGCCAAAATGTGTTCACTGTCTTAGGGTGACTTGGCTATGTAAGTACTCTCCATGCAACATACAATGCAAGGGAACTGTAATTGTTTCAAGGACATGTGAACATCTTAATTTTAAATGGAAACAAAAGCTGGTAATGTGAATTGTACAAGAAAGACTTCACAAGTTATTGCGCAATCGACTATTTCAAATAAAGTGAATAAATTTCAATGTTTTATGTCTCAGCAATGGAGTACGCTATGAAAATGAGAGTTGGATGAATGAGATTCACTTTAGACTTTAGGTCCACTTTAAATATCTATAGACATTTAATATAACAGGTGGTAAAAAACAGGATTCTTTTTGGCACGAACAATTGGTGGTAATGAGCAGCTGTTTCATAGGTTCAACCAAACTGGTGCTATCATCTTATCAATATATACTTGACATAAACTGTTTAATGATATGGTGTGGTCAAGCTATTGCTTATTAATAGGTATGTGGGAGGTAGAATCCCAAAAAGCTGTTAACGAGCACGATGGCTCTAACTACGTGATACATACATCCTGTTTTGGTCTTTTTAAAAGCAG
Source organism: Holothuria leucospilota (assembly GCA_029531755.1). Taxonomy (NCBI): domain Eukaryota; kingdom Metazoa; phylum Echinodermata; class Holothuroidea; order Aspidochirotida; family Holothuriidae; genus Holothuria; species Holothuria leucospilota. The sequence goes on from CM055964.1 coordinate 29,704,506, forward strand.
ACTGTTTTGATAGTATAAATTGTAACTTGATTACTTTCTAAACATTTTCTTTTCACAGGCAACTTGTAGAAAAACATCAGTTGCCCAGAGGTGAGTTACTTGCTTTCAAGGTCCGGTTTTTGGTGGTACTGTAACTATATTTGGGAAAACATGTCTTGTTGTGTTGAAAGTGTGGTTTCCCATGCAAGGCTAAATTGGATGGTTTCAAAGTCCTTTTGGCTTCATTCAATATTTTGATAAGTGTGACTATTTCTGTACATGAAGAGATTAAAACAATTTCCTTTTACTTGTTTCATCCAGTCATTCCATCCTTTCCCCTAGGAGTATAGGTATAAAGTAACAGTTGTGTACATGGTTGGGTGTTCTAAAAATAATGATCTGTTTTTACAGTGCATATGATGTTGTTTGAAGATGGCTTCATGCGTCATTGTAATGCCCACAAATTTGTAAATACCACAGAGCTTTCTGGGTCTTTGCTCCCTCGTCCTAGTACACAGGGGCATTACCTCTAGACCTCACCACCCACTGCATATCAGGCACAACCAATCTTAACTATGGGAACCTACTCCCATACTTCCCCCGCCTCTCCCCTTTTCCTCAGAATTGAGTCCTGGATTTACCCCACTGCACCTGTTGTATAACCCCATCCCTAGATCTACCCCAGTGATGGAGGGGATCTTTTCCTGTGGTTTCTTAGTGGACCCTTAGACCTGATGCCCTCTAGGGAGCAGTTTTAGCTACTGCTTTCAACCCCCCAACCCCCCACCCCCCCCCCCCCCCCCCCCGCTCCACACACACACACTACTTTCAAACACAGTTCATCCCTTCATTGTAAAAACAAGAAAAATGGACAGCTGCTATGAATTAATACCTGAAGTGAATGAAGTGCAATTATGCCGTAGATATTTGTAACCTGTTTTTCATTCACTAATTTTGATATGCACCCTTACAGCACCATTTAGTCCCCAACAACTTTCCACAGAGTTCTTTTGAAGAAAAGGATGCAGGATCTACAAGTAAACAATCGGCATTATGCAACCTCTCCGTGCATGATGTGTTTTCGGATCTTACTTGGTTTCTCATGCAGTAACCATTACCTTCCGACAGGATGTCTGGAACTTGGACTAAATATTTTGCTTGTTCTTTTCTTGCAGGTACTAGGGCCTTCTGTCTGGAAACTGTTACTTTCTTGCGACATTATATATCATTCTTAGACCTCCCTCTCAGTTTAATTTCAGCAGCTGTAAGAGGTAGCAGGGTTTTGTTATCTTCACCATTTGAAGTATTGACTACCCAGGTTAGTAGTACTGAAACATTGAGGTTGATTAATTTTCTGTACCCATTGTGATTAACCTGAAAAGTGATACAAATGCAAAAAAGAGACATAAATACAAGTGAAAAATGTGACTTCCTGAAATCCTAAGATGAGTGGACCTGGGGTGAGACAATTTTCCTCTTGTTTATTGTTGGGTTCTTCTTTCGGTATTAACAATGTTCTCAGGATGTTATCGTTTCCATTAAATCATCATATTAAAGTCCAGTTCCTATTCCAGCTGCTTTTTTTCAGTGTTGAAGTCTTAGCTAAATACAAAATGTAGCAGTTATTTCAATTTATACTTCCCCTCACTGGTTAGAATGCAATACAAGGCACTGTGTACATCTTCTATGTACCATTTACTTATTTTATGCCTCCTTATGCTTGCAGAGAGGCCCAACTCATAGGATGATGCAGAGTAATTGAGCAGGGCTGTTCAAATTTCTTGACTCTGTGAGCAGATGCACACAGCCCACCTTGGCTCCATGGCTGTGGCTGAGCCTGGTGAAAAAATGGGCTGATAAATAACATCAATTAAACACAAGGCATGGGAGTTTTAGTACAGGACACTTTATGTCCTCTTTTCCTTTATTGTTTGAGATTTTTGTTTTTCTTCATCTTTGGTATGTTTGAATGGGGATGTTGCACCTATGCTTGGCTTTGCACTTCCCTTAAAGGTCTGGTGACATGAAACTTACAGAGTTGGCTATTTGATGTAAAATGCATTAAAAATCGAGAAAATAGTCACGCTTCCCAGAAAAATCCATCAAATGGTGACCTTTTTACAGGGTAATTTCTGTTTCACACTTGTTTTATGAATAAACATGAGGTAAATGTGCAAATTTGTGATGGTAAAAGATGGACATACCAAATATGGCTAATGTTAGCCTTTGTTTCCTCAACCTTCATTTCAAGGATACTTGTAGCATTGTTATCCCCTGAGGGATTCATTATGGAAGTTAAAATTGTTTCCTTATAGAATATTGATATCACTCACCAAACTGTAAACCATCTGATCAGTAATTAAGAGATAATTTATACAAGGTTAACAAAAGAAATCATAACACTGAGCAACAGTTTGATCGATATTTTAGGTAGTGAGTTACTTCACAAAATTCTTGTTGTATACATAGGTAAGTTACGTACAATTTTTTAAGCTCTTTAAAATTTAGACAAATTAAGGAAACTGCATGGGGCTAAAAAGGGGCTCTGTGGTATAAACTGGACTGATGGGTCTGGCCACCCTGTGGCTGCATTGCCATAAAAGTGTCATAAGAGACTTTTATCAAATTCCACAACTTCAATCCCTTATATATAGAATATGAGGCAGCACTCACCAGGGAATAATTTATCAGATATCGCATCACAATTTGCTACACAAGCTGGCCAAATTGCTACACAAATGTAAAAATGTGTAGCACTTTTGTGTGTACTTAACCACAGGGTTTTCAGTGATTTTACACTACAGTGGGAAAAATTCTCAAAACTACTTTGCAAAATTTGAGTACTAGATTATTCCCTGGCGCTCAAAATACATGGGGGCAGTAGGTGATTCGCCCCACAAATTTACAAAACTGCTTCTTGAAATGATTCAGGAGGGCAAAAAATATATATTACCGCAATCCCCCTGCGATCTATCAGAATCTGTTTCTTTTAGCAAGATGTATTCATTGAAATTTCATGGATCCCATTCATTTTGAAAAGTTGTTTTCAGCTTTTCTCACAATCAAAAGTTATGATTTCATATTGCCCTCCAGTTATAACATTGGTACCAAATTAGCCAAATTAGTACTGCAGGGCAGTACAGCGTGCGACACCACGGCCGGATGCGCATGGGCTGAACAGTGCTGCTGCTTTGACAGATCAGTCATAGTTTAAATTATGCCGTGGCACTTACTACCACTGCACTACCGCTCTGTATGTACATACTACCCTACAGACATCACCGAGCTTGTAACTTGTTCAATTGTCATTGTCTAGATAAGACAGTCTCAATTTTCCTTACATTGTGAAAGATTTGCACAAAGGTCAGAGTTGTACTGAGTACAGTAGCCACTAGATCTAGACACTAGGTATCAACAGTAAGGGTCACCTTCAGTATTAGAGAATCATTCAACAATATCATGACTATCTGTGGTGCGAGGTTGGATCTTTTAGCTTTTAGGGGTTGGCAAGAATGTGGGTCAGCAAGTTCAGTGCTTTTTTAAAGTGATCCTTCAATCATTGCAGTATTTTTTTATAATACAATGACAAACACTCTAAATTTTGCACCAAACAAAACTTGTTTGCCATTTCTATCCCAAGTAGATTGTAAATCAAATAGTTAAAATATGTCAGACTCAAGCTGAGACGAGTTAATAACACCAGCTTTGTGAAGTGGCATTTTGGAAATCCTGTCATAGCTGCTCTTATCAAAGATCTGCCCCCCCCCCCCAAAATAGTTTACTGCCTGTACCATAGGGAGAGGGTGGCATAGAAGCCTCATCTACACTCAATCTCTCACAAGTGTCAATGAAATGACAGAAAACATGTGTCTTGTGGGTGTTATTCTAACATGTTTTCCCCCTTGTCCCCCTCCCCATGACAAGGTGACAAGCATGTGCTGCTTTACCCCTCCTGGGTAGAATAACTCTTAACTGAGTGCTCATATAACCAGGGTAGCATGTGTTTAAATGCATTCAAATTAAAAGTTTATTGGGATAGAATTTTTCTTCTAGCTATGGGCCTCTAGCTATGGGCTCTGCTCACTAGAGGGTCAGTTTGTTTTCATTTGAGCATCAGCCCTGGTTTGCAACAAATTGTATGCCAAGCTGCAGAATTTTGCTGTCTACCCTGAGGCTATGTTGAGATGAACAGGTACTTTAAAGGAGGGTGGGGAGATTATTATAGGCATAGGTTCTGTTTACCTGATTTTTTGTGAACTCTCTTAAATTTTCTTTATTTCAGAGAGCAATGAAAGCTCACTGGAGTCAGTTTGTGTGGTTCCGTGTTCTGAATATCATGTTTTCAAGGTACCTGGTGGTGAATACACTGAAGACAATAACCAGGAATTCACCCACTTGAGTAAGTTTACCTTCATGCACATTCAACTGTCACAATTACTTGTAACATTGGGGGAGTGGTGGGGTCATTTAGAAGGAGTCTCTCTCTTCCCCTACATTATCACTTTTTATGTTTTGTGATTTTGAATAAGAAAGCTTTTTGCAATGAAGTATTTATGGAGGGGGGACCTTCTTTGGACCCTTCTAGGGTCCCCTCAAAAATCACTTGCAAAAGTCTTTGCTTTGTTTTGGGGTTCAGTCAACTTCTCCCTGGGCCTCCCTCCTTTGCCCTAAGTTTGAAACCTGTGCAAAATCATAAACTTTTGTTTGTGATAGCATGGAGTTGTAAATTTGTCAGTGTTGCTGGCTGGTTCCAGAACAGGGCTCTACTGCTAGGTGCAATCTGTGATATCAGTTCACTGATTATGTTACAGTTAGTGGCAGGCCTTGAACCAGAATGGGGATTTTCTGGCTTCATCACCTTTTTATTTATTTATTTTTTTTTTCTTTTGGTGTCGCTGCACTGAAAAGTTTATATTAATTTTCACTGCTAGATGCAAGGAAATACCATTGAGAAGTGTCTAACTTAAATTTTTCCCCAGCAATCCATGCATTACATTTGTAGCTTCAAACTTTGCCCTCACAGAATTACCCCCACCTTGTGTAGAATCCTGGAATATGCCCCTGAGTATACACAGTGTATATTTCAAACCATCAGTGTATAGCTCTCTAAAGTTTGTCTTGATGTTGAAATATAATTGCAATATGTTGTCAAGTCACTTATGACTACGATGCAATGTATCAGATTCTTTGTAGGCAACACCTGTTTGACTGTGGTGCATGTGACTTGCACCCCTCCCAGTCTTTGGAAAATGACTGAAGACTGGAGAAATATCCTCAGCTGACACAAAGGGATGTTCAATGGTAATCTTGAGAGCAGGAGTGGATAGTTAGCACACTCCTTCTTTGTATTCACTTAACAGAAGTACGAAAGAGAAGGAATCTGGCCTGTATTTATCCACCACCTACTTGATAGGGTTCCTTAAGAAGCCTTACATTGCTTGCTTTCCTAAGTTGCATTAACATGGAGTTGGAATTTCTGTGAGAGAGTGAATAGGGATAAACAATGCTAAATGCAACAAGAGCAGTCATACTTTTCAAACTATAATATGGATCTGGTACCAGAAAGCAAACTTGTAGAGAATTTTTGGCAGTTTTGGGGTATACAAGCAGTGGATAGACTGTGTGAAAGTTTGATGAAACAAAAGTTTATTGTTTAATACATGTACATCAGTGTAACATGTTTTTATTTGCAGGATGACACCTACTGGTGAGAGACCAGCTGTGTTAGATGAAAAGTGAGTTCAGCTGAAAATAATGAGGAAACCAGAGGAATATGCAACTGAGTCACAGACAAATGATTGCATCCTCCATGGAACATCAGTTCAGGATTGTTTTACAGCAAGGATGACGATGATACCAGCTTGAAGATGGCTAGTATAGAGCATGAAAATGGTGTATGCAACCACCATTGGCTACAATAGATACAGGCAAATATGGCCATAGATGGCCTAGGCAACTGTTCATGAGGAAATGCAAGGAGTCAGCCTGTGATTTTACATGAGAAAGTGTAGGCATGTTTGAGCTATTAGGTCTATTTGGCATGATGGAATTAATGAGCATAGTTAATATACATTTGATTTGTTCAAAATTCATTGCACTAGTATGGTGCCTAGGGTTGCCAGATATTCACATGGTCCAGTGTGTTTAGGCTGCTGCCACAAGCACTTGCTGGTTCTTTTTGGGGTATCCAGTTATCACCTATGATGTCATGATCTTGCCAATTACAGCTCAAGTATACTGTGAGCAGACAGCAACTTCTGCCCTTCAAATTACTGGCAGGTGCAATGTTCTTACTCTTGGAACTGACTTGCCGAACCATGAGGAATCATGGTTTTGCCTGGTTACAATTTCTTCAATTACCAGAATACTTCCAATGTGTAACAAGGACTTAAGTGAATGCAATATTAGTGGACTTCACATAGCAGCACCAGGCAAGCCATCTTTCCCATGGGATGCATCAGGCCTGTCTCTGGCCAAATCCAAGCCTGCTGAAGGTTCCTCCAGCCTTGTGTCATTAGGATGTCATATGACAGGTCATGGTACTAAGGAAGTACATTGTAATGAGTGTGAAAAGAGTAGCTGACTGACTTAAATTGAAAAAAGAAAGATTTCATTTTGCTACCATGGTGACATCTGCCCCTTGAAAGATCAAGACCCAAAGTTCAATTCTCATGATCTCATTTGCAAAACTCAGCATTATAGTAGAAACATTAATACAGGGGAGGGCATTGCCAGCTCAGTTCTCTAGTTTGTAGGAATTGCAGGTAGACCTAGCCAGGTCCACAGGTAGTGTCGAGGGAGGGGTGTTGGGAAACTTCCAAGGGGTATTCTTCAGGGGACAATGTCATTTTTCTTTAGGGGCACATTTCCCTGGCCCCAATCCCTACCCCTTCCCTCACTATTGGCATGAATTAAGCTAGTAATTCATACTCACGAATATCATCTGCAACAATTTGTAACTTAAAGGCAGTAGGCAGTCACCCCAAACAGAGTGAGTGTATCCTGTCCAGGGTTGTTCCCGTTACACTTTAAAAGTAACTCGTTATAGTTACAGTTAATTCCATAAAATTGTAACTCGTTACAGTTACCAGTTACAATGTTGAAAAAGTAACTAGTTACAGTTACTTTTAAATGAAAAGTAACTAGTTACATTTCAAAAGTAACTAGTTACTTTAAGGTGAATATACGGTACCTCGGAACCTGAAATGGAGGGGGGTGGGGCATAATTACATTGTAAGAAGGGGCACATGAGAGGACCGAACCTCATTTGTGCCGGCTATCCTTAGGTGTTCCCCAAAGAAAGTCAATGATGCCAGCTTATCTTCACTGGGGATTCAGGCAGAGGCTCCTAACGCTCATCATGAAGCATCGAATCATGATACTGTGTCGGAGCTTACGCAAACTATTTGTTAGACGAATATGGTTGTAACCAGAACTTTTCCAGTTACGACAGTACTTCTTTGAGGATGAAAATCTTTATACTCCCATCATAATTTAGAACGGTTAGCGGCTATTAAAGGGGGAGAGCTTTGTTTTAGCAGTAATTAAAGTTTTCACCCCTCAAGGGCATAAATACGGTAATACGATGCTCTATATTTATGAACGGTAAAATTTTGAAACCTCACTGCTAAGGTTGGGCTAAGTGATATTTGGGCATAAATTTCAAATTTCACATTCATTCATATAAAACAATGCAGAGAAATGGTGAGACTATGTAGTTTACACATGCAGACCATGTACCCATAATTCACTTTCTTTTTACAATAAACAGGTGAAGCTTTAAGTCGGACACTTCTGTCCACTTTCAATTAGCTTTGTTAGGATACTTTAACGCCATTTGACCATCTCAATATTCTGCTGTTATTTATATTAACCTTACCATTATTCCAGTGTAAGGAGTTATGGGCATTGAAAGAATATGATATAGCCTAAATTCATACGTTTGATTCATCAAATAAGATACCATACATGTTAAATTTGATACATAAATGGATGTACGGTGTTTGCCGACAATTGGCACCGTATAATTTACTAGGCTCCAACGCACGAGTCCGGATTCGACTAGCTTAATGCCGGTATCAAGAGCGTTTTTCTAGATTAGGAATTTGCCCGGGGTTCCGGAATCGAAATTTTTCCGGAATGTGATGTAACTGGACTTGTACTCGGAGCTCATTCCAGCCGAGTTCTCAAATATGAAAGTTACATTAAAAGTGTTTAAAGTCCCATTGAAATTTGTGTACAATATACAGATGTAAAGTATTGTCACACATGATCAACTACATTACCGAGGAGGCCAGGCTATGGATGTGATTACAAATGATGACGTTATTAATGGTGGACATGTACAATAGAATTAAAACATATGTAAGTTTGATATGCTATACAGTGGCAAAAAGACTGGTCTTGGAATTGGTGCCATTGGATTTAGAACTGGCCGGAACTTGAAGGGTACGTACCATGCTCGGAAAGATTAGGGAATCTAGAATAGCAGTTGCTGCGACTCGGATAGGGTGTACTCGGGTCCAGCCCTAACGTCTAAAAAGGCAATAGTTAAACTTTCAAAGTAAGCCTAGTTTTTGAATGCCTATGGACCAACCTGTTTCTCACGGTGCACTATTTCTAATGTGTCCTCTAAATGACAATATAAGTAAACTAAGGCCCAGCTGACTTCACTTTGTATATATAATAGGCTATATAAAGTCAGCTGGGCCTTAGTTTGCCAGAGGACCGTTCAGTATTTTTCAACTAATTGGACAAAGATTCGGTCTCATGGATAATAAACATTGGTCTGTCTAATAAGTAAATTGACACACAAATCAAAGTTTAAACTTAGCTTAATCGACAATCAAGTGACCCTGTAAGCGTGCAGCATGTGCATCTAATATCAACTGCTGATTCTAATCGTGAATAAAATTTTATGTCGGTGAGGGCGACGTCGATAATAGAGATGAACGATAAATATATCGAAAATAATTTTACTACCAAAGTGTCATCAGTTTGAAATTTTTCTGTTACTACTTCGAGCAAAATGCAATTTGTGGTCATTTTGACTATTTGTAACGGGAAAGTAACAGGACCCAAATGTAACGCCGATACAGTTACTTTTACACAGAATTGTAACTAGTTACTTACTCCGTTACTGAAATACAAATGTAACTCGTTACAGGGTTCCGTTACACAAAATGTAACTCGTTACAGTAACGGCGTTACTTGTAACTCGTTACTTCCCAACCCTGATCCTGTCACTCTAGTTCATGATTGGCCTATTTTGATCATGTGACAATATTTTTATTAGTGAATTGTGGAATTCAAGGAGAATTTCACCTTGCTTTACCTATTGTTTGTAATAGTTATGTTCAAAACATCTTCAGAGGTGCTTGTAATGCAATATGAGGAGATTTGCAAGAGTTTACTGATTTTTCAAAGAAAATTTTGGGGCGACTGCCTATTGCCTTTAAGTACCTGGTCAATTGTTTGACATAATGTTAATTGTATAACAGCTAATGACCAGTCCTTGCATTACTAAAATTTGGTTTTTAAAGTAATTTTCTGAGAAAGCAGTGGAATTTAAGTGGTGCCAAAGTACAGTGCCACACATTTCTTCAGTACAAAGTGTGCACTATGTGAGTCGAAGATATAACATGGCAGCTTTCAGTAAAAAGTTCTGTTAGGGTGATTGCCAATGCTAAATTTCTGTTGCAAGACAAATGGCACTTTATCCTGGTGTTGCAAGGCTGGAACCAGTTTTGTACATTTGCTTCAGGTGATATAATTTTGGACAAAAAAAGAGTTAATCATTATTATGAATAAAAGAGAGTATAAAGTAAAACCTGGTGATATGCGTTTGTAGTTGCCATACCATTTCTCCATCATAGTGGCAGTATTTTGGAAAATGCTGTCATTTGACAGGTGCGGATCCAGACATTTTGAAAAGGGGGGCTGAAAGCCCCCTTAAATATTCTCCTAAAGTAACATTATGCTAATTTTTGCATATTCGTTATTGTTGATGTTGCAAAAAAGGGCCCCTCTTGGGTCCGCGCCTGTTTGAAAAACATTGAAAATCAGAAATTCATTCTGTGATCTTTATGACTCATCTCAGTGTAGATCAGTAGTTCCCAACCTTTTTAGACATCTGGCATCCCTAGATAATGATGAGTTATAAGGTAGCACACAACACTATCTAAAGCAAAGCACCACCATCGGTTGGCGTGGAGCATCCGAAAAAATTTGGGGGCTAACAAGCCCCCTAGATTGCAGGAAATGGCACCTCCCATGTCTTCTTACTTAGTAACAAGGCAGTTACTTTGTCTTCAATCAATAAAATGGAACAATTTATAATATTTTTTAAAATATTTATTTAATCTTATGCTGGCACCCCTAGAGAATTTTCTGGCACCCCTCTTGAGAACCACTGGTGTAGATGGTCACTGTTGGAAGGGCAGACCGAAGAAGTCATGGAAGGGCCTTACCAAAAGGGCAAGTAAGTAACCTCCCTGCCAACAACTGCCTTATGTAGGGTTAACTAGAAGTGTGTATTTGAAAAGCTTCATACCTGTTGACTTGGAAGCAGATAGTTAATGGATAGAGAGTGAAGCCTTTGCAGTCACAGCTAGCAAGGTCACTAAACATTTGACATGGCTCCTACCATTTCACTAGAAATGGCAGACTCTTTTCCTCGGGGACACTTCTTGCTCCTTATATGATGCACACTACAGTTCTTTTCTGCCAGTCTAGAACAAAGTCACGCATATGAGATTCTAACAGCTGAGACAAGGCCACTTTAAGTCAAAGTCAAGGGACACATAGCAACTCTTTCCAAAGTCCCCTTGACTCTCTGGTGAAGCCAGTGGGTGAAATCAAATTCTACTCCTGAATGACTTCTGCTCACTTGACTGGCTGAAAAGAACAAATACCACTACCACACAAGGGATCTTTTCACCACCAAGTGTGCCTTTAGGAGGCATGTCTCTCTTGGGGAGCAGCATCCCTTCAGGGAGACTGAACTTTTGTCCTTCAGCTTCCAGTCAAGGTACTTTAAGAAAAGCTCAGCGATTACTTTTTATCTGCATTCATGAGGAAGTTCTGTTATGCAAACAATTACAAAGACAAGATACTTTCCAATGGCCCCGACTTAAAAAAAGGAGTGGTTGGTGTACTGTACCTTCACTGATGTGCCACACCTGCAATAAATAAACCTGTCCAACTTATCAATGAAATGTCCAGATCAGTTTATCTACCTTGAGCATTTAGAGTAATGGTTTCTGCCACGTGGCAGAATACAAGGGAGTTGTTTGGGAAGGAGATCCGATACCCAAATCTGTCAGACCATGTGCTTGAAAATAAACCCTTTTTGATGTAAAATAAATTTGTTTGACAGGTCACTTATTTCCATTGTTTAGCCTTTTTTGACTTACACTTCCTAATGGTCTGCTCCTTTCAAATGCTAGTCATCCAGGAATAAAGGTAATTCTTATCACAGAACTTTCAATTGCAGCCTTTTTGCTGAAACGGGGTAAGCTTCATTAGAGATTTTCACTCTGTCCATAAACATTTTAGATGATTCTTTGTGTCCCTAAGATCTTAAGGGTCCTCTCCTCGACACATTGTTTGAGCCTAAACAAAGTCATACTATTAGTAACTTTCTGCATTACTAGAAAAGCTTTGCCAAAAAGAGGTCGTACAAATTCTTTATTGCAGTTTATTCAAATGAGAATAACCGGGGAAAATACAATGAAAGCTGTGTTGAAATCAAGATGATTCTTGGATATTATGTAGTAGACGATGATCCAAAACTTTGTCTGCAAAACCAAATCTCAAGTTTTAAAGAAGTTTCAAGAGCAAGACTATACAGTGGCAGATCCAGGCAGGGGTGCAACAGGTGCACGCCTCCCCTATTGGCCGTCATGCATGACAAAAGTTTAGGCAAAGAAAAAAAAAATACTTCAAAATGTGTCCAGTATAGTACCATTTTGTATTGCAGCCCTCTTCCAAAAGCAAACATTTTCCAAAGGAGAGGGATACACCCCACCCTTATACCCCTACCACATGACAGCAACCTTGCACCCCTCTATTGAAAATTCCTGGATATGCCCCTGCTATAGGCAGCTTAATGTCGGCAACCACCTAGTCTTGAAGTACGACTGAGTGCTGGATCTCCTTCCCTAACAACTACCTGAGTGGGCCGTGTCTGAAAAAAAGAGTTTACAGGGGAATACTCGTAAAAGTGCTGTCAAATTTCTGAAGGGTCTTCTGTAAAAGAATTTGGGCTTGCCCATTAAAACTGCTCAATGCCTGCTACCTGCTAGTCAAGACAATTGTTTAAATGGAAAGAGGGGCTTGAAGGAAACCTGTCACTTATAATCTCCACCACTCAGGAGAATGAAAACCCTGGAAGTGTTACAACTTAACCAAAGCAAGCCTACCACTGCCTGAAGTAATAACCAGAGGAATGCATCTGTATCACAACAAAGAGCTTTTGTCAATTGTGCTAAAAATAACAAGACAGGAATTTAATTTTACCCCATACATATATTCTCTCTACACCAAGAAGAAAAACATTTTACATATTTACAAGTCTGCTGAAGTGCTGAGTATCCTTCATGGTTTATTTTCATTAGTGAACTTTTAAAGCAGTTCATATTATGCAGAACTGCAGAAATTTTCAGGGTCTGTTTAAATGGTACTATGCTAACTGGAACACACCACAATGACAGTTAAGTTTCAGAGAAAATACAGAACACTGTACAGCTCAAGAAGCTAATAACATGTCGAGTACCCTAAATTAAGAATGGTTTACAAACAAAACTCATGGTTGAGGCTCAAACTACATTACAGTAACATCCTAAATCTGTTTGGAAGTCTGTTTACAAGTGATCATTTTCCCCAAAATCCTACCTTCATGACAACATATGCTATCCCTAATGCCATGTAGTGCATTCACCTCATTCAGACAGTGGGCTAACCACACAGAGCACAAAAATTGTTCCACCCTCTGGAATTTTACTACTAGTGCTATTTTGTAAACACAAATGAGAGCATTAATGAGCTACAGAATCTTGGTATTACATACAGTAATTAAACTACTGTATATTCTACATTAACCGCAAACCCATTACAGAAAGGACTTCAATATGAATTGAATCTAAACTAACAGTCAAGATCCTTTATCTACAAAAGTCAATTTGGCATGATTTTGAGCATGGAACCCAACACATGGGCTTGGTACTGAATATGAGCCAGAATCACTGCAAAAGCTCTTTATTCAGGAGGTGGTTCCCACATTGATGTATCAACCTTACTGTGACCCTTATGCTAACATAATTTACAATGTTACCACCTACTGTACATAGGCCAGTAAGATACTACCCCACAGAGCTTAATCTGTTTGCTCAGCTCCTCAGCTTCCCAAACCAACCACCACCCAAGTGAAGAGGTCTGCCTCCAATTTTAGATGCAAACTTCATTACCATACACGACTTATTCATGTACTCTCTCATCATTCATGCTGTTGTTTTTGAGTGAGTGTGTGTACTCCTGTTGTCGTAGACTGAAACCTAACAAGTCCCATCACTACTGTGTTGCATTACCACCTGTGCAGAGGGCACTACCAGGGAGTGGGTATTACAAAGGATATACCAACTCTGTGGGTGGCATGATAGGCTACTGCATGATTTAAACGGGACCAGATGTTGCTTCTTGTGAATATTGACAAACAATCAACCAGTCTCACACATTTCTATGAATATCCAAAAGAAGTTGTTCGGTGTTAACTTGGGCATGCGTTAGGGATGTGACTGAACAAGGAATATACCATACGGCCTGCTATGTAGGCAAGTAAGAGACAAGCTCTGGGAGTACATGTTTCTAAAGTGTTCTAAATCAGGGAATTTGTTCACTTATGGCAACATATTAATATCCAGAGATGGTAAGATGATAGTCCAATCGTTAGTATTTGAGCTCCAAGCTTGCAGAATCACTGCTTTGCAAGAATGCTTATAAAACATATCTTGTTAGCCAAGGGAATTTACACTATGGGTGAAATTCTGAGACATTTTTCTTTTTTAATTCTAGGTAGATGATATAAACACTTTTCCATATACATTTTCTGTACGTGTCAAGTTTGCTGAAATCTTAAATTGAAAAGACCATCAAAAAGGTTGTTCTGATGAGTAACATACTGTAAGCACTTATGTCTAGAAACAAATCACTGACAGTAACACTGTGGATAAAGTTTGGAAAGTCCTATATAAACTCTGAATATCTGTTTTAATTTGTCACTCAATTTACAGTACCATCAGTCCAAAGTCCTTACTTAATTTAAAAAGCATGGTCAAGTTCTCCTCTGGCTGTACCTTACAAAGAATGACAAATTCTCCTTTGGCACAGAACCTACATATCAAGCGAAGGGAAAAGGTCGATAAATGACTCTTCCCAATCACAGTTTGGCAGGACAGGGGACCCTAGTGGATCCACAAAGTCTGGAGAGGATGGTGCTTCATCGCTCATCACACCAGAATCAGCACTGCTTCCTGTACTCTTGCCTGAATCACTGAGGGTATCACACATATCCAAATCTTCACATGTCAGTAAGCTTGAAATGTCACAATCAAAGTTGTCTTCAAGATTTGAGGACTCTGATTTGCTTGCAGCAAAAGGATTAGACAGTCTTATGGCATCCTTGCTGTCTAGGGTGAGCAAGAAGTCCAGACTTGAACTTTGATCAAGATCTGTGAAACTTTCCTCTGGGGCCACTATAACATTATTTTGGGGAAGGGGCGAGTCAGCAGACTTGTTAATATCTTTTGTTTCTTCTTTGATGGCAATCACTTTCTCTGTGGGGCGCTTGAAATAGACATGGTCAAAACGAATCAGTTCTTTGATGGATTCCATGTCTGCTGCTGTGGTCCCCACCACGGCGGTGGTTGCGGCTGATGAATCGGTGCCACTTGGACTGATGGAATCTCCTCCACCTTCATGTGTGAGGTCAATTGACTCTGGGCCTTCGATGGGAGGGCCTTGCCCATTGATTTCACCAAGAATTCCAAGTAGAACATCAGACTGCAGGCAGAAGTATAAGAAGTGCATATAAGTTACCATTCATTTACTCACAATTCAACTTCATGATGGAAAGCAGAAGAAAAACCAAAATTATGTGAAGAGCTTTAAAGACTGACCCTGGCAATTAAAATTTTAATTCAAAGAAGAAATATCAAGTATCCCATCATAGAATCTCTGACTGGCTAAAACAATAGCCCCTAAATGTGCAACCATTAATTTAAAAATACTCCTGTACTAACTCTAACTAGAAAGTAAATATGCATGTAAGAAATCATGTTACTATAAAAATTTCTCGTGTGAGATGAATCTCTTTCCTTCAGCTACCCTACTGATCCTTTTCACAAGTTCTAATTCAAGGGTAATGGGAAAAATCATGAGGCTTTTTCCAAAAGTTATTCGAAAGAATCTGATGATGATCCTGCAAGCTTTCACCTTCCCTCCCCACACTGTGAAGAAAAGAAAATAAAAAGGAATAAGAGGAGGAGGAACTGTATACCATACCTCCATGTGAACATCATTGCCATCAGCGATGAAAGAAACTGAGCCTGCTCCTGCTGCGGAGGAACATCGAGTGCTGCGGACTCAGGAGACTCTGCTTCTTCTTTCACTGTTACATGGAATGATTTGTCACTCTGCAAAATACAAAAAGATGGCTGCAATTAAAAAACTTTGAGGGAGACAACTACATGTAAAATAATGCAAACATGAGCAATCAGAAAATGAAATGATCTTCATGGTAAGCAAAAATACCAAAAACATTTTGTGATTGCATAATTGGAACATTATGAATTAAAGGCGAAAGGACATCATATGTAATTATCTTCTGTGCAACTGCTTACTGCAGAGCAAACAAATAATCCGTATTAATATAGCAAGTAAATTAATAGGCAGTTTAGCAAGTACTGTACATGAAATGTACAGTAGCAGTGCAGCACCAACTTGACCCCTGAGGGTAACATAATGTAAAGGGTTTTTCCCATGTGACTCCCATCTGTTTTACAACCATGCAAGGTTAAGTTTGAATTGCACTGAAGGATTAAGAATTATGAGAACAGGAAACATTGCATATTTATCTACCAGAGCCTGGAGGTGTAAAATGTCCTAACTTCAATTTCCAAAAACACTTCAAGGAAATCCTGTTGTAAGGGAACACCTGTCATGCTTTCATCATCCAGGCAGTGAAACTGTTCAGTGTGGTATTCTGACAAAAGTTTTGATTTCAACTTGAAAAACTGAGTAGGCTTCATGTTGAGGCTTATGTGTACTGCTATTTACCAGCCTTTCACAATGAGCAAAAATTTTTCCTGCTGCACAGTACTCTAGCTTAACAAAAATGCTGCTTAAAATGCATCTAAGTCAGGTCAAGTTATTCACACAAAACTATAACACTTCCCCTCACCCCCCCCCCCCATCCCCACACCATTGGGGCATGTAATAACTAACTTGATGACTGCTCTGTATAGCAGTACTTATTTCTTCTGACTATAAGGATCTAAGGAGGTTAACATTAGCTGTTAGGTTAGGGTCAGGGGAAATGCTTGTAGCTTTTATCTCAGTATCTCTTTCAAAAAGACAGACACATTTGGATCTGTCACTCAAAGCAACTTCACAGTGTAGGAACATACTGTAAGATGTCAGGGCATAGAGGTGTACACACTAAACAATTCACTCAATGCATAAACCTTAACCACCCAACAGAATTTTAACTGAACCTTTGGAAAAGAAGACAATGGAGAAGTATGTGACAAGGACAGTTACAGTAGTAGGCTGTACGGTGCAACCAACACACCATTGTTGGTAGCCTCGGGTAGGACTGTTTAGTTTTGGGCAGAAGAGCATTGTTCTGTACTGCTAATTCACAATCACTCCATTACTTAACCCACGACCACAGTGAACCCACAGCATCATTTAAATTCAGTCAATGAACTGGTTTCTCATATTGAGGCAACACCTGCCTTTGACATCTTTTTACACCCTGGGTACTCAACCATGTCTGTGGTATTATTCCTGCTGGGGTCACCTACTTAAGTGTTATGCTACAACAATGGCTACACCCTATCAATAGTTTCCGTTCAGGGTTGGTTCACCAATTCCTTGTTCTTCGCATAAAAACCATTAAAAATGATGAAGCTGAATGTGGGGTGACTGCATTTGTCCTTAAAATTATGCCACGTAAAAAGAAAAAGGCAACGAGTTACATACATTTAGTCTGGAAATTCCTGGGAGTAATTTATCCAGTATCACATCACATTTTGCTACACAAAATGGACAATTTGCTAGACAAGATGGACAAATTGCTACACAAATGCAAAACTGTGTAGCAGATTTTGTACATGTATACAACAACTGGGTTTTTAATGAATTTGTGATAGAGAAGCCCAGAAACCTCAAAATTGCTATGCAGAGTTTGAACACTATATTATTCCCCTGCATTCCAATTGTGACAGGTTGGCTATTTGTTTTTTCTTCTAGACAGAAATGCATACATAAAATTGAAAGTGGCAAAGGCACTAGCCAATCTTTAAATCTGATGTCAAAGTGGTGTGCATTTTTCATCTGCTGTAGTTCACAATTATTCAAAATGTACTTTTTAAATGCTTACGTAAATGTCTTCTGCATGTACTGTATGATAATGAGCGACTCCATGATAGGGACAAAATAGGAACCTTTCTAATTCAAATCTAACCTTATGTTAATCTGATCTTATGTTATAAAAAATATGGAGTTGGGGCCATTTTCTGATCATGCAGGGAAGTTCAGCAAGTAAGTTTGTGTCAGACCATGGTCCTTGCAAAACTATGTTAGTGTGTTTGATTACACTGTATATTTTGCAACTAACCTCAGCGTCTGTGTCAACATCCAAACCCAGGCGTTTTCTTAATTCTCTGTTTTCTGCTTCTAACTTCTGATTTCTAGCTCTGAGTAATGAGTTTTCATCAAGGATTTTTGTCTGTTGAACTTCAAATTCATATATTTTGTCTTCAAGTCGCTCCATAAGGGCCTTCTTTCTGTCACGAGCTGTCTGTGCTGCAACACGGTTCTTCATTTTCCTGTTGAATGAAGTGAAACATACAGTGCTGAATTCAGTACTAAGAACTCTCAAGTAATCACAAATGTAGTACTGCAAATATACTGAACAGTATGATGCAGAACTCTGGGCATTGGGCACTCATGAATACAAGAAAAACTAAATGTACAGTACTTATGTACAAGTACTGCGCTGTTTCACATCACCGTCAGTCTTTTTTTTTCCTGATCCTTCTAAATAATATTGACAACACGAACACAACAGCAATACAGGCCTTGAGTTCATTTGCTGAAGGTATACAATTGTTCAGAATGATGAAAGAGATGGCTTCAGAAGTTTCCGGTATACGTGCAGGCTTCTAGCTAGGAAAAATGTCAAACTGGGTGGGAGTTAATCAACACTGCGTCATTCCCATGTGATGTTGGCCATATCCCAAGAACGGAACGACACTCTGTGGTCAGTTGCATGATTTTTGGTTGCTTTTAAAACAAAATTATTCAACTGAATGATGTTTTGTGTCTGAATCTGTACATATTTACAGTTAAGAGTGTGATAAAATTTCAAACTTGGTAGTGAGATTCAAACTCGGTGGTGAAATTTCAAACTGGGTGCTGAGTAAAAAAAGAGTAAAAAAGAGTAAAAAAAGTGTAAAAAAAGTAGTCTGATGGCCTGGCTAGAACCCTGCCTACAGTAGACTGGGCTGTCCCACACACATCTCATCCATCAGTGCATTGTTTGGCCTCACTATGTGGAGAAATAAGGTTAACCTCAAAAGGAGTCAAGGACAATTTGTGGCCTACCCTGGGTAGAAAAAGTTGGGAAGCTGGGAGGCTCCTCCCCAGGAAATTTGGGTATTTGGAGGGAAATTTTGGTCACTGGAGGGAAATTCACACCTTTTATGTACATGAAAATATGGAAGGAATTGTGAAGTTTGACTACCTTCCTGGGAAGTAACATATTTTCCAGCTCTATACGCCTACTAAAAACATTTGTACCAGTGTGGATTATCCTTGACTTCTCTTCTCAAATGCAAACAAAATCAGGAGATCTAGGCCTACTCAAAAATTTTCATCTGACAGGCCAAAGTTTTGTTGCAAGTAGCTCATGCCTTAATTTTTACACCACCCTACATTTCCATTCAGCATAATTATTAAATCATACACAGTGTGCATCAGTGTTTCCGCTAAGCCACTATGATGCGATTTTGACCCAACTAATTGCTAATTTGACGCACTGATGTTGGAGAAAAAACAGAAAACGAGGGTGTTATGGGCATTGAGGAGTATCGTGCATACGCTTTACATTTACCAATGAGTCAAACTTGCATATTGGGCAGTTTGACTAGCTGGATAATTTCTTAGAGGAAACACTGGTGTGTACTGTATATTGCAATATACTGCAAAATTATGCAATCACAGGGCTCGAAATAACCGGCAGCACCAACAGCCATGGGTATCGGGCCCTTACTGATGGCCGTGGTGCCCCTCAGTCAATGTCCTATGAAGTAACAGACAGACAGCCAATTTTCTCATTTTGGCTGTGCCCTTTTTCACGCTTATTTCGAGCCTTGCAATTAAATTGTATTGAGTCACAGATCCAGATTTCAGTCACAGCTGTGAGCCAAAAGAAATGCATAGGCTTAAGCCTAATGTGAACTGCTGGGGTTTAGCCTAGCTAAATTTCCATAAAAAAACAGCAGGGTTCTAATATAGCCAACATTCTGACTCTATAAACATTTGAAACTTACTAACTTCTTTAAAACAAATCTGTGAAAATGTGGTCTCATGTAATAAAGTCTTTCACGGAAACCGCGGCCATTTTGTGTACGGTGCATTACCAGTTCCGCGATATGTACAAGCTCCATACGGCCATGCGCTGGTACTTGGGATTTTTCCCAAGATCTTGGGAATTTTGTTTCCGTGAGGGTCAGAAAATGGCCGCGCTCCTGGAGATTGATTGGGTTGGAGTTGGGGTGGGTAACCCATCTATTTAGACCCACATCAATGCCCGTGCTAGCCAAATTAGAGGTAAAATGACTCTTCACAGCATCAAACCCCTCCGAGCGGACGTATCCCAAGTTTTCTTGTCGAAGTGGGTCATGTGTAATATATGTGCCAATGTACGAGCCACCCCGCTTAAGTTCTTCCGTCCCCTATCCCCACCCGAAAGTTAATATTTGTGCTAGTGTTCCCAGTGCGGTCATATTACCATTTCGTTCGTATCAGTTCAGGATATTTTAGACCTGCTTTTAAGCTTTTACACATTCTGTACAGGGATCGAAGAATGAATAACTGTGTCGGATGTCATATATGCAACTCGCATAGGCCTACCCATATACGTGCTCGGCCTAGACGCTCGAAACACTGCCCTTGAGGAAACCCACGTAAAACTGTAAGTTACATTAACACGTTAGATTAAGCCTTATTGTCAAGGGATAGTTTTTTCCCTTTACCTTCTTGGAAATATCATAGTCACGGGCAAAACTGTAGGTAAGGTATTCATCTGCGCATGATGCATACAGATTGCATGTACAATGTCACGTTTGTGCAGTCTCGCGGAACTGGTAATGCACCGTACGCAAAATGGCTGCAGTTTCCGTGAAAGACTTTATTGTAAGGCCTGCCCTTATTCATTCCATATGGAACTTAGAGAAGTGCCACATGCCTTACATAATTACATTACAATACAATGCAGCCAGTACTGTATATGCGCAATTTGAACACTGGGGTATCACAGTCAGGTAAACAATTCCTCGGAACAAACCCTTCATGACCCCAGGTGTGTAAATAATGAACTTGGCTTAGGCCTAAATAATGGAGGGACAACTACAGCATTGTATTAAGCATTCATCCTTTCTTCTTACGCCTAACGTTACTTCAAATCATTCTTAGGGCTGTCAAAAAGGTAGGCCTATGCTGCATCACACAGCAACCTTACAAGTTCAGAATTAGGCCTACATGAATTTACAAGGGAGATACTTCATGTAAGACTACCTCAAACTGAGGTGAATAGACAACTGAAGGGAGATGAATAGGCTGAATAGCCTGAAGTGAATAGGATTAGTAGGTGTCTATTCACTTCAGTTTGAGGTTGGCTTACATGAAGTATATACCATTTACAAGCTGGATATCAATTCACCAGCAATTCTTAAATTTGTTGAAGCTAAAGGTACTGACCTTCTCATAAGTTTTTCATCTGGCGAGAGATGGTTCAGCCTTTGCCTTTTCCTTGGTCCAGGATTTGGTTTTGGATCCAAATCGGCAAGGCAGGACGGTCTTGGTCGTACTCCATTGTTGCTACTGCCTATCGTAACAGCTGTTGGCTTTGCTGGCAACATTGTGCGTAAGTTCGTAGAAGTTGCAGATGTAATGTATGTTTTTCCTTGTGTATCAGGCACCGTTGCAATCAGTATTTTGGTTGAACTCATCTTTCACCTGTTAATTACAATCCTTGAAACACAGAAAGGCATAAAATTCTCGCTTTCAAAGTTCCTTCATGAACGTCTTGCCTTCCTTGCCTGCTTCTCTACTCTAGCATGTGTATCGTATACTGAACTAAAACACTATACTGCACTTAGTACATGAAACTAGCTGTGTGTACGTACATAATATAAATCGCCAGTACATACGTTAGCGTCTGTTCGATTCTTCGTAGTACAATTTCTGCTAAAATGACAACATGGCAAGTGGGCGTGTTTTTAAAAGGTGTCTACAAGTTCCGTGTTTACATCGGTATCGACAAATCGAACTTGGCGTATTCTTCTGATCTTTTTTCTTCCTTTTTGCATACATATCAAACGTTTATGTTGGATTAGGCAAGAAAAATTACATTATTAGACGACAAAAAGATACAACAGCAATCAGTATATCACATTATTCAAAAATAATTAGATTTTTGGTATCTTTTTTTCGATATTGAAAAGGAGTAGCTATTGCTCATCCTTACCATCTCGCGTCGTGTTTCCTTCTGATTGGCTGAAACCGTAGTAATGATGTAAGTTTAGCACTTCTTGATTGGTTTGGGAAAAGTTCGCTTCTTACGTCAGAGGACAGCTCTATCGTTATTATATCGTGAAGCTAGGTCATGTTATATATCGTCAAATAAAGAAAAGTTTTAAAATGATGCAATTTATGGATCGCCACTGCATGCAGCAAGGCTCGACAGGGTGATGTAATTTTCTGGTGGTATTAAACGAGATTGAGCTGATGGAGCTGAAGGCATGAAAACGGTGTCCTCATACGAAAGTACAACCAGCGTTGATGAAATAATGTATTACTCAGTGTCACAGACAGTGAAAGAAATTTGCGTAAAAACAGTTACGATTGCGGGCTGTTTGTTGAGGGAGGATATACAGTATGTGTACCAATAGAGTCATTTCTGGATTGTATTTTTTCAGAATTTATCAAATTGTACATCCGATGTAGTTTGAATTCAATAGGAGGATTTAGCCATCAGGCGACATAAGACATCTATATTTTTCACCCGGGAAAACGGGAACTTTGGCATGGAGTCTCTTCCATAATCAGTGCAATAACATAACATAACATAACAGGTTAAAGGGAAAAGGAGGGCTAAGGCCCCATAAGATGCCCTGAAGTCCATACAACCTTAACTGAAAACAAAGAACCAACCAACACCAAACGAGCCCAGCACAATTAGATTCTACCACACTTATGGAAGAACTTGTCAATGTTAACCTTAAAGCAGTGCACAGATGTGGAGTTAACTACCCACTCAGGCAGACTATTCCACTCGTTAACAACTCTATGAGAAAAGCTGAACTTCCTAATGTCGAGCTTTGCAAAATTCTTAACTAGCTTCTTACAATGGCCTCGAACCCGAGAATTACATTGAACCTTTAAATAATTGCAAGAGGACAAAGGATTCCTTTCAGAGAGAAATTTGTACACCTGAAGCATGCCCCCCCTAATCCTTCTCAACTCCAGGGTGGTAAGCCCAAGATGCTTAAGTCTAACATGATAAGGTAGGTGTCTCACCTCGGGTATAAGGCGAGTTGCTCTCCTCTGAACCTGCTCTAAAAGAAGCTTGTCCTTTTCACAGAAGGGACTCCAAGCCTGGGCTGCATAGTCGAGGTGGGGTCTAATTACCAACTGCTTATACAGATTTAGTACAATTTCTTTACTAAAACTACTGAAATTCCTCTTGATCAATCCAAGCACCCTATTAGCCCTAGCAGCAGCAGCTGCACACTGTCTAGATGGCTTTAAATCACCTGTAATAACTACACCCAGATCCTTCTCAAAAGTCACATCACTCAGAATACTACCATTCATGTTATAATCATAGCTGAAATTTTTAAGACCAAAGTGAAGGACTTTGCACTTATCTGCATTAAAAGACATTTGCCAAGTCTGAGACCATGAAAATAACCTATCCAAGTCTTTTTGCAGTAATGAGGCATCATCCTTATCACTAACCTTCCTATAGAGCTTAGTATCATCAGCGAACTTACTAATACTAGATGTGAGAGAGCTATCAATATCATTAATGAAAATTAAGAAAAGAAGCGGGCCAAGAACAGAACCCTGTGGAACTCCACTTGTAACTTCTTTCCAAGAAGAGAAATTACCATTAACAACAACTCTCTGAGATCTACCATTGAGCCATGAATTTATCCAGTCAGCACAACTGCCCTTGATGCCTAACCTATGCAGTTTAACCATAAGTCTACCTAATGGAACTTTATCAAAGGCTTTTGAAAAATCAAGGTAAATGACATCAACACTGTGACCACAGTCAAGAGATAAGGAAACATCCTCAAGAAAGCGTAGTAAATTAGTAACACAAGATCTACTCGGTAAAAAACCATGCTGTGACAGATTGAGTAACCCATTATCTAAAAGATATTTAAGTAAACAATCCTTGATTACAGATTCCATAACTTTGCACACAACACTGGTTAAACTGACCGGCCTATAATTGCAAGGCAAGCTCCGATCCCCCTTTTTGAAAATTGGAGTAACATTCAGTGGCGGATCCAGGATTTGGCAGAAGGGGGGGGGGGGGCCCAGGCCATAGTGGTTTGTATAAAAGTCTGATCGGGGGAGGGATATAAGGGGGAAGCGGTGCACCAGGGGTGGTGCTGGGGGTATTTTGATAGGGGGTAAAGTATGTGATGAGTGATCGCCATCCTGGGGGAGGGGTCTAAGGGGGAGAGAAAATTTTTGTTAATTTAAGATTGTTTAGATGCAAAACGGTGATGTCTTTAGTATATTTTTGAAACTGATCATATATGGCTGGAAAATGCTCATAGTTAAGTGAAATTTAAATTTTGGTTTGGTGAAACATGCTTCTCTGGGGAGGGGTGTCCCCTCCCCTTTGAGAAAATTTTTGTTAATTTAAGATTGCTTAGATGCAAAATGGTGATGTCTTCAGTATATTTTTGAAACTCATCATATATAGCTGGAAAATGCTCATAATTTAGTGAAATTTAAATTTTGGTTGGATGAAAGAGGAGAGTAGCCTTTGTTGTCCACATATAAGAATGGCAGTTTCCCGAATTGAAGTCTTCTTTTCCCTTATATTACCCTAAATTCGAAGTACATTTCATTAAAGTAAATTACAAAGCTTAAAGAAGATGCTAATGTTGCAGCAAGTTATAGTTAAAGCCTGCGGTTGTTGAAAATATTCCTCCAAATATAAATGAATTCTGAGATTCCTTTGAAAGTAGAAGCTGTGTTCCCAATGCTGTGGGCCGGGCCGGTAATAGACTGAAGTTAGCAATCCAATACAGCGCTCACGCGTAACCCCTTGCAACACCCGGAAAAAGTTACTGTGACCAATATAAGCCAAAATGTTATCAGCCGGAGGTCAGTAACAGAATTATTCACGTAAGACTTATTTTCTGAGTTAGAAATTTAAGTAATGAACAAATTTGAATTTCACTCTGACACATCACAAAGGCCTATTTAATTAGAATAGGGCCTAGTCATTTATTTTATGAAGTTGAAAAAAAAATTCAAAAATTTTTGGAAGGGGGGGGCGGGCCCCCTGGGCCCCCCCCCTAAATCCGCCCCTGACATTAGCAATCCGCCAGTCAGCAGGTACAAAGTTTGAATCCAGAAACTTCTGAAAAATAATGCAAAGAGGAACTGACAAAATCTCAGAGCATTCATGGAGAATGGCAGGATGGATCCCATCAGGCCCAGGGGCCTTACTAGCTTTTAAACTCTTCAACTTATTACAAACCAACTCTTCAGAGAAGACAACATCACTAACTAGAGAAAAATTACCAGAATCCGTACAAGTCCCCAAAACAGATGATTCCTTGGTAAAAACAGATAAGAAATAATCATTTAACAAATTAGCCATATCCTGATGATCAGTAACTAGTGTGCCTTCATTACCTTGGAGAGGCCCAACACCCTCCTTAACCTTCTGCTTAGACCTGACATAGGCATGAAAAGATTTTGGATTTACCTTAACCTCCTTGGCCAATTGCTTTTCAAACTTAGCTTTAGTGTCAATAACCAAATTTTTAACTAAGAGTTCCTGTTTCTTGTAGACTGCAAAGTCATCAGAATTCTTACTGACCCTATATCGACGCCAGCACTTACGTTTCTTCCTGGCTGCTCTAAGTACCTCTCTAGACATCCAAATTGGCCTATTTTTAACCACAGCTTTCTTGAGTGGGATACACAACTTTGTAGTGTCAGTAACTATATTACGAAAGACACTCCATGCTTCAGCAGGACCTAAGTAAGACAAACGTGCAACCCAATCTATGGTAAGAAGCTCTTTAGCATGAGTAAAGTTAGCCTTGCTGAAATCTAAAACAGTTTTGTCACTACCTTGAAGTTTGCTGAAACAAAGTAACTCAAAACTTATGAGGTAATGGTCACTAGATCCTATCTTACCACCACTAGCTACATTTCTAACCATGTTTTCATCAGTACCTAGTACCAAATCCAGACAATTGTCCTCACGAGTGGGAAACAGAACATGCTGGGTAAAGAAACCATCAGACACTGCCTCGAGAAAATCCCTCCCATGTGACCCACTAGTACATGAATGCCAATCAATATCAGGAAAGTTGAAATCCCCAAACACAACTGCCCTTTTCGAAGAAACTATCCTAAAACTTTCGAACAAACTCTGATTATTATCAGCACAAGAATTTGGTGAACGATAAATAATACCAACAACTAAAGGAGTGCAAGACTCATTGCCAAAACTAATTTCACACCACAAGCAGTTAGAAAATCCTGAAGAAAACTTGTTGGTGACATCAACACAATTTATGCTGTCCTTAACATACAGTAAAACCCCTCCACCCCTACCACAGACAGTATCAGCCCTATCCTGCCTGAAAATTTTGTACCCAGGAACCTGAATTTCAGAGTTGCTGATATCACTATGGAGCCAAGTTTCAGTAACCCCAACTATGTCTGGATTGTCTATGGAAATATGAGCAAGGAACTCACTGAACTTATTGAAAAGGCTGCGAACATTGGAAAACATGACCTTCATTCCACAAACTGCCCTATTTACATGTTTCCCCTTGTTACTAACACAATCACTCTGAGCACAATAAAACTCAGAAACCCCCCATTCTTGGCTGACCTCACCCCTGACTCTAGTTTGACACCTGCGAATCAACAGCTCTAGAAACCAGCCTACCCAGCTCATTAGCCCCTATGCTCGACAAGTGCAACCCATCTTTAGCGAAAAGATCCCTCCTATTTACAAAACCAGCCCAGGTATCAACAAAGAGAAAACCCTCAAGAGCACACTCGTTTTTCAACCACTTATTAAATCCCAAAATTTTGCCCCAAGAGACCTTCCTATCAAACCTAGGGAGAATACCACAAACAACCCCTTTCGAACGTGTCGACTTTAGCCTACAAATCAGTTCCTTATACTTTGACCTAAGTGAAATTTGGTTGTCCCGACTGAGATTATTAGTGCCCACTTGCACAGCTACAACTTCCTCGTCCCCAACAATTTTGCCAACTCTGGCCGAGATGTCCTCAATTCTAGCACCCGGGAGACAAATCCTTACCCTGTTCCTTCGGTCCCTCTTACAAAATTCCCTATCAGTATACCGAGTAATGGAGTCCCCTACAAACCAAATCTTTCATACAGCATTGAAATAACCTCGCAAATGTTATTACAATATCGGTGAAAACACTTTTATATGTTTCACGCTATTGGTACACATACTGTAGTACAACTTGAAGCAAAATTCACGTTGCCAAAATGTGAAGGATCAGTATATCTCGAAAAACTGGCGGAGGCCAACCTTCGGCATTTCGTCGGTTCATCCGATGATCAAATGCTCTGAATAAAATATTACGGGTAGCCTACTTGCTACAACTATAGTGACCGGACAACCATAAGCCAAACTTCATCCAACTAACCATAAGCCAAAACCCGGTGGGATGGAGATACATCCTCCCTGCTTTTTGACAAGGGGGGTGGCCTACACAAACATTCCCAGATTTTCAAATATATTGCAGCCGGTGCTCTGTGTTAATATTTTTGTTTATCAAATTGATAACTTTCGAATAGTTTAAAACCTAAAATGACTTCAAAAATGTTGTTTACTCTCCCTTCCGATCATCCATCGTGCATCATTTTCTAATTATTACATGTCAGCTTGTGCGATATTATTTTTCCGAGTCATGCAACTACCGCTTATCCAGGGCTCGAACACAGGCGGTAGCGTATTTACAGGGTACAGGGGAAGCCCGTCATAAATTACCAACTGCTGAAAGGGCAAAGTACGGAAGCCGAGAACATCGCGGTGGTGTGATATCTGACATATTCCCCACTCCTTTCTTCCGTAAATATGGGAAGGAGAAATCAAGATACCATTTTTCCTTACCATTTTCCACCGATAATGTAGAGTGGAGAAAACCACACTTAGTGAGGGGGTACTTCAAGAAAGGACCATTACACAGTGTCTATTTTCGAACACCCTGTTCATAAATGGACTGTGTCCATCGATCCTCTTTTCAGTTTAAGTAACATAGCTAGCTCACTCTACGACGATTTCTCCTTACCACGGTGGGATCATCCCACGTTGGTAATAATATAACCAAAGTTATATAGCGCCAATCCGTGTCATGTCGCGTCCATTTATGGACAGGGTGTTCGGAAATAGACACTGTGTAATGGTCCTTTCTTGAAGTACCCCCTCACTAAGTGTGGTTTTCTCCACTCGACGTTATCGGTGGATAATGGTAAGGAGAAATCGTATCTTAATTTCTCCTTCCCATGTTTACCGAAGAAAGGGGTGGGAAAGCTGGTATGCCAGATTTCACACTACCGCGATGTTCTCGGCTTCCGTAGCAAAGTGAATAATGGAAGAAGAAACGGGAGGAAGGGAGGGCATTTTAATGTAACTTGATAACTTTTGTAGTGCAGGATGAAGTAAAACTTTCTGCACTCAGGCTGTCTTTAAAATGCTATTTTTCAGCGCGTTTCGCGCGCACTGACCAGTCGTAGTTGAGCCCTTGCCAATCCCCTTATAGACAGCTTGAGTAGTAGGTCTATTGTAGTTCTATTATGTTTCCCTGCAACTCCGACTATACCAGCTCTCTTACCCCAAATTGCCTTGTACCACCACATTCACCTGCCACTGGAACAAATGCTGATACAAAAAAAAAAAAAAAAAATAGCCAAGTTCCAATTTCGAGGCCTGCTTAGGGTGAATTCAATGCCATTTTGAGATAGTGAAATGATTCACACCTTAGAAAAGCTGCGTAACCCAGTTCCCGCGGAGCCGTCTGAACCCAGGGCCGGATCCAAGGATGCGCAAGGGGCGTGAGCCCCCTATTTTTGGGAAAGCAATGATTTTTGTAACTCTGAGAAGTTTACATCTCCAAGCCCATGAAAAGGTATGATCAGAAGAAATCCTTACACAATACCATGATAAAACAAGTTCAAGCAAATGTTGGCAACTGTATAAGAACTCTTCATCGAGCAAATCTTTGCGCCATGCACTTTCTGCACTCTAAAAAACATCTAGTCAATTGGGGCACGAACCGGAATCTTGCACGAACCGCGAAGTTACACATCTTTAGATAGAGTGTTTACAAGCAATTTCCAAGGTATTTACCATTTGACCTCTGGTGACCCGAAATGACGTTTGACCTTCACCAAAAACAATAGGGATCATCTACTCAACAATGGGGTATCTACATGCCAAGTTTGAGATCCCTTGAAGTTACCCTTCTTGAGATAAAGTGTGTTACAAGCAAAGTGTCACATACACACATACACACACGGCATCACCATCGCATAGATTCCATGACGTGCAATAAGCAAACAGCTGTATTACCTGATAGGTGGCAGTTCCTTTTTTGCCGTCCAAAATGACCCACAAAACCATGTGCTATGGCGTCAATGTACGTCCTCTATATGGGGTTATTATTGTATGAGTAATACTCTCTTAGAGGAGCACTATTATCGATTGTACTATCAAGAAATTGCTTGTCAAAAACGTCCCAGATTGCAGGAATGGTGTTCACTCCAGGTTTCAAAATTGTATCTCAACTTTCTATACTTTAATGGCTCTTATAGTTTAGATACACACACAACCCAAAAGGGGTATAAATTAGACAAATTCAGGCAATGTTGACAAATTAACCCTAAAATCTGTTTGCGCAGTATAGATTATGTTGCGGAAGGCGTGTACTCAATGTATTTAAGTGGCAAATATTTTTCAAGGTATTTACGTCGCAAATATCGTCCGTGCAAAAATGAAGGAAACTGGCGGTATTCTAGGCACTTTTTCCATCGTTTCCAGATGATCAAGTAAGAGTCAACTAAGAGCTAAGTAAAGGACCTTACGCAGGGTTGGCGCCAGGATTTGGCCAACCGTTGACAAGGCTGCCAACGGGGGTGGGGGCAGTGACTCGAATCTCCGACAAGGGAAATAACGTGGTCAAGTTGAGGATGGGATTAAAAAACACCTTTGCACAATACTATTTCATTTGCATGGTTATTTTGCATAGTGTCTGTATAAACTTGAAGTGCCGAGTTGCCTACAAACAGACAAATGTAGTGTTTATCCGTCCATGGAGCTACGCTGGAAAACTTGAAATCTGGAAACGTATAGCTCGCTGAAAGTTCAGGGTTCACATAAAAGAATCTACACTAATTTACATTTACATTTATATTGAACCCGATAAAAATGTTACATTCCCGCCCCAAAATTGGATTTTCGTGGGGTAGGATTATATGTCACTTTCTAACGCCGGAGGCTATCTCCATCGCCGAGCCAATTATCTTTTTCCAACAGGCCCGTAGTCAAGGGGGGCTAGGGGGCGAAGCCCCCGAAATTTTTTTGCCCCCCAAAGAGTTTGAATCTTACCATTGACTTAATACATTTGTACACATTTGGTCCCCTGAAAAAAATTTTCGCCCCCTAGAAAAAAATTTTGCCCTCCTCCACTACCTTGTCTGGCTACGGGCCTGCTTTCCAACAAGCTGTATCACATGTCATGATCTGGACAATGGCAACGTCCAGCCTTGAGGCAATTGGTGTAATAGAGATGGAGAAAGAGGTTTTTAGTAGTTTTAAGGAGACCAATACCTCATTTAGAGTAAACCCTATCGGGAACTACATATATACGTTGTATTGTATCCACCCCGCCTGACCGACTGTATGACAAAAACAAGAGAAGAAATAAGGCCATTGAAAATGAGATGAAATTCCCGCGACCTTTACATTAAACTTAGCAATCTACTTGTATGGTTATATGGAAAGTTGTAAAAGTCTTGTAGTTATTAAGCTATATGAAACGAAACTATCGAAAAACAGAATCAAAACTCTCTCGCGCCGAAAATTTGGGGTTCATATTGACAAAAAATGCCCTATTGAGGGCAAAAACAGATTGGCCGTTGGGGAGAATGGTCACCGTCGGAGACTACATACTTGCATCGTAACGATTCAGGTTGTGAAAGTTTTTAAGTCGTCGAAAGGGGATGGGGCATGGTGCTGCCCCCGAACTAGCGCTAGCTCTTCCGCGAGGGCCATTTGGCGCTTGTTGAGGAAGACCACCATCATGACTACGAGGAGAAACGTTAGGACAGCAGAAAGTTACTTTCTCAACAGCTTAATTTTGTTTCGAGACCTTTTTTTGTTTTCGCATTAGCGTTGACCTTCCACCCAGGGCAGTCGCGACCGGGGGGTGTGGGGTGTCTCACCCCCAAAGTGCGTCAGAGCGACGATGGTCGGAAAATCTGAAACACCAGTTGGAAATTATATCTCAGTCTAGCACATTTTTCCGACTGAGCCTCTATCAACTGTACATATTTTCCAACTAGATCAAGTGAGAATAATACCAAACGTTATTCTCCTCATGTAAAATCGAACCAAAACCGTCCTTTGTCACGGAATATTTGTGTATGCATGTATGTGGTGGATCTATTGTAATCATTTAATCTCAGATGTTTTTCAAATTATCAGGATTTTCTCAAATTCTTCTCAAACTATCAAAATTTTCGCGCGCTCAGCCCGATTTAAAGGGGAATTTTCATGATCCCAGACAGTTCCAATTCTCCCAACTATGCATCTTCTAGCTCCTCCCATACCTGTATGAGGCTCTTCCTTGTGCAAGAATAAACCTGTTTTATTGCTTAAGGCCATGTCCTGGTGAGCATACAAGGCTATAAAATGTAATAAAAGTACTCTCTCTGCCTTGTGTGGAATGTGAGCTACTCTGCATCTTTCAAATTTTCAAACTTTGATGTCAATCAAAGAGCAGTCACCAACTGAGAATTTTGATATACATACACTAAAAATATACTTTGGGGTGATGACTGTCTGTCTTTAAACATTACCTTAGAGTTGTTTTTATTATCAATATCTTCCGAAAGCAACTTTCGGAGAAGCACAGCAGCAGAAGTTGAAAGCTGTTTACGAATTACCAGGTAAAAGACTGGCTTTTTGATATGTTGGTTTGTTGGGCAATTGGAAGTGTCTTAATGAATATTCTGAATGTAGGTTTTGTCATGGAAATCTTATTTAATGAGCATTTCAGCGCGCATCGCCTGCATGCGTCACGATTTGCACTCCGTCTCCTGTCAATATTTAGCGTTGCTTGTAGATATTTCAAAGTTTCCCATATAGGCGTATACTGATGATATCGAAAGGGGGTGAAGGGGAAATAGGAAGCGTTGGCCTTTATTCGCAGAACTTTCCAATTCCTTCATGAGACATGTAGTCAGGATAGTAAGTACGATAAAATGTGTAATCTCGAAGCTGGGTTAGTGCCAAAAATGTTGCGACAGGGGTCTAAGCTCCCCGAGGTGGGACTACAGTTTGAAGCCCCGACAAGAACGACGGGTTGCCGAAAGGTTACCGAGAGAAAAATTTTCGGCGCGCCTGTTGGGATTTTAGTTAGTAAAATATGGAAATTTAAGGATTTATCACAGGAATTGCGGCCTTTAATTAAATGTGAAAAATATGAAGTAGCCTATAACAGTCAACCGCTTCTGAAATTTACTTCATGGTTTGCAGTGCTTTAAGCAGTGAAATGCCCAGGTTGAGAACTTTTATGTATAAGGAACTGGGGGGAGGGGATAACTGACCTGATTTAGTGTGTAAGTCAATGGGGGCAATAATTGGTGGTTCGCTACCTAAAACCTTGTAGAAGTTTTCGACAGGTACAAGCTTACCCCTCACAAGAAAGCCGATAAGTCGGCCATTCATAGCACTTTCAATTTACCATAGGCATGACCGTGAAAACATTTGCTAGCGGAGCCCAAAGTTTCCGTACCTTTACCCAAGCATTTGTAATCACTCAAGGCCTGATCTACGGCTGCCAGCTTCTAATGCCATGATGTCTTCAAAATTGCTTCAATTGACCCCATTTTGGCACCAGTGATACTTCATCTACTCTTCTTTCATATTAAATTGACAAAAGACACCCATCCTACTCGGTAACATATTGCAAATGTTGTTCCAACGTCTCCTCGTGGTGATATTTTTCAAGGAGAACAAATGGACTGCATGGGGGCGTGCTACCTTAAAACGACAAGCAGGAAAAACTCGGAGGCAGACTTGGTCAAGCTTCTGTTTACAAATCATCCATCGCATCTTGAAACGAGGAGAACAATGGTCACGTATTGTTGGCAGATGCTTAGGCCTACCCCTAAGAGGCTTAATCCATAGTTGCAATAGAAAAAAGCATTTTCAAGCGGTTAACTTTTGAATATTCAACCCAAAGTCGCTTTTTAGTCGAACGAAGAGTTGCTTTGGGAAGTTAGGCGAATTCGGTCTCAATAAAATCAGAAGCCCCGGCGACCTTCGTCGCCGGGGCTTCTGATTTTATTGAGACCTTTCGTGTCAACTGCTATTTACATGAACTATTGTATCGGTTTCATCTCAAAATGGGAAAATATTCATAAAACTATTACCACTTGCAAAAGAAAAAAAAAAAGCTTTGTGGAAGGGGTGAGGGTAGCACGCCCTGACAATGCAGGCTACATGCAATAGCGTCTAGTGACCTGATTTGGAAATTTACAGAGGACATGATTAAAGAAACGAAGCCTAATTAAGAAAAGAAAAAGTGGGACCTCAAGAAGAGTATCAAAGTTACAACAAGGAAGATAAAAAGGAAAACGCAACTTTAAAACGGCAAAACGAGAAAAGATTCACTGCACAGACTCCGGGGACTCGAACTCACGTACTAAGCAATCGGAGTCGAGTGCCTTACCAGCTGCCCTACGACAATGTTGGAATTCTGTTTGATTATATTAGTAGTAGTAATCTACTGTAAAGCTCTATGACATACAAGTACAACTGCTTTGGGTGGGGAGTGGGCAGCTGGACAGAACACCCCCTTTCTCCTGTATCCTTAGTATAGGTACCGTACTTAATATTGTCTGACAGACGCCCGGATGATGCTGTTTCAATGCTTGAATGCTATCAATTTTTCCTGTCAATGTTTAGCGTGGCTTGTAAATGTTTCAAAGTTTGCCGTATACTGATGATATCGAAAGGGGGTGAAGGGGAAACAGGAAGCGGTGGCCTTTATTCGCAGAACTTTCCAATTCCTTCATGAGACATGTAGTCAGGATAGTAGGTACGATAAAATGTGTCATCTCGAAGCTGGGTTAGTGCCAAAAATGTTGCGACAGGGACCTAAGCTCCCCGAGGTGGGACTGCAGTTTGAAGCCCCGACAAGAACGACGGGTTGCCGAAAGGTTATCGAGAGAAATATTTTTGGCGCGCCTGTTGGGATTTTTGTTAGTAAAATATGAAAATTTAAAGATTTATCACAGGAATTGCGGCCTTATGATGTGAAAAATATGAAGTAGCCTACAACGGTCAACCGCTTCTGAAATTTACTTCATGGTTTGCAGTGCTTTAAGCAGTCAAATGCCCGGGTTGAGCACTTTTATATATAAGGAACTGGGGGGGGGGGGGACTGACCTGATTTAGTGTGTAAGTCAACGGCGGCAATAATTGGTGGTTCGCTACCTAAAACATTGCAGAAGTTTTCGACAGGTACAAGCTTACCCATCACAAGAAAGCCAACAAGTCGGCCATTCATAGCACTTTCAATTTACCATACCATGACCGTGTAAACATTTGCTAGCGGAGCTCAAAGTTTCCGTACCTTTACCCAAACATTTTTAACCACTCAAGGCCTGATCTACGGCTGCCAGCTTCTAAGCCCATAATTTCTTCAAAATTGCTTCAATTGACCCCATTTTGGCACCAGTGGTACTTCAGCTACTCTTCTTTCATATTAAATTGACAAAAGACCCCCATCCTACTCGGTAACATATTGCAAAAGTTGTTCCAGCTTCTCCTCGTGGTGATACTTTTCAAGGAGAACAAATAGACTGCAGGTATGAATGGAGGCGTGCTACTTTAAAACGACAGCAGGAAAAACTCGGAGGCAGACTTGGTCAAGCTTGTGTTTACAAATCATCCATCGCATCTTGAAAAGAGGAGAACAATTGTCACGTTTTGTTGACAGATGCTTAGGCCTACCCCTAAGAGGCTTAATCCATAGTTGCAATAGAAAAAAGCATTTTCAAGCGGTTAACTTTTGAATATTCAACCCAAAGTCGCTTTTTAGTCGAACGAAGAGTTGCTTTGGGAAGTTAGGCGAATTCGGTCTCAATAAAATCAGAAGCCCCGGCGACCTTCGTCGCCGGGGCTTCTGATTTTATTGAGACCTTTCGTGTCAACTTCTATTTACATGAACTATTGTATCGGTTTCATCTCAAAATGGGAAAATATTCATAAAACTATTACCACTTGCAACCGAAAAAAAGCTTTGTGGAAGGGGTGAGGGTAGCACGACCTGACAATGTAGGCTGTATGGAATAGCGTCTGGTGACCTGATTTGGAAATTTACAGTAGAACATGATTAAAAAACACGATGCCTAATTAAGAAAAAATTGGAATATTCTTGACCCGCTTCCGACTGTCCCTCATGCCATTGACGTTTAGGGGCGTCATGAGGGACATGGGGTCAGTCATGGTGGGATAGGTAACTACACATCTGTCTCTGACCTGGCCTTTTTATTCTTACATTACTCGTAGTGGTGGACCCAGACGGATGGAATCCCCCTCCACTGACTCCTCACACTTAGGCCGACCTTTTTAATTTAGGACTCTTTTTCAACACCCTCACACAAATCAAACACAGCCCTCCCCCGATGGTGGTTCCTTTTGGTGGAGAGCTCTGTGGCAGGTCCCCCAGCATACTGACATGGCAGCTCAGTCCTCCGAGTCTGATGAGAGTTGAAGGTCAATTCTCCAATGTTAATATTCCAGCGCCCACAGGTGTTGAGAGAGGAGTACGATGGGAGGGCCTGCCTCAGGCGCGGTCCCAGAGGACCCCTTCACATTGTTTAGCAGCCAAGGAAAATCTGCTCCACCGTGAGTTGCCACCTCATTCAGGTGAATGGGGACCTAGGTTCCTCCACCATAGGTTCTGGGCCTGACTCCCTGAGGGGTCGCTCACTGGTGTAAACCGACCTCCGATGATCCGCGATCCCTGGCACGGTATCTTAACCTGTTTCACACTAATCGAAGTGGGGCAGGAACCATAAACATGGCCCTCCCCACCCCTACCCCTTTCCATACATAGGTTCACACCGCCCCTCGTTGGGGCACTTCGGGTGCGTCCTATTTTAGATTGCCCCACCTGCAGGCACTTGCCATCAACGTCTGTTGGGTGAAAGCGACATTTGCTTCATGTGCCCCGTTGCCTCTGAACAGTCTTAGAACAGGTGCGGGCGCCTGCCCAATAGTTGTAGTATCTATTATGGGGGCTTTGGAACCCCCTCATGAAGAGGTTCAAGGACGGTAATGTTCCCTCTTCAGTACCATACGGAACTGTCTCTTTCGTTCAAGATGCCCTTTCTCAGCTCACCTTCCTGGTAGGTGACCCACCGCATATCGGAGACAGTTCCGTACAGACTGAGAACCCTTCGTCCACCCCTCGCCACGCCCTGATCGACCTCCAAAGTTCAGGTAGCAGAACTCGTCACCACCACAGAGCGATCATATGGGGTGAACAGTAAGCCCTTCCAAGCCCTTTAAGGCGAGACACCCCCTGAATTCGGGCAGCAATGTGACCGTGTGACAACTTTAGGTCGTAGCGTGTTGCGAGCCGCAAGCGGCTAGCAACATCTTCTATTTCTTTTACCTCCACAACCATTGTTCCTTCAACACAGCAAACGCCCTGCGAGGGAGTAAACGCTCGCCCCGGACGAACAAACTCTCACTTAACAATTTTGCCATATCCCGACTTCCGGGCATAGCAGCAGTTTGTGTGGCTCGAGGCCACGAAAAGGAGAAAAGAACCTCAACTTAGTTTTACAAAGGTACAAAAATGAGGATGAAGTAAGAAAAACACAAGCTACACAGAAACAAAGGCGCAGGTCGGCAAACAAAAAGGACACGACCAGACCTACTTATCAACCACAACACAAGCACGCTATTAAAAAGGTTTTATGCACAATTGCAGTAAGAGTAGTACAGCTATCACACACGTGATTAAGGTTGAGCACAGGAACAAAGCGACGAGAGCTCGACGAACACGTCTGCTCTCGTCGAAGGACCTGGACCTACTCAGCAGCCGTGAGCTTTTTAAGTGCATCGAAACGGCACGCCTACAAACAAACAAAAAAAAAAAAAAAAAAAACTCAACAACCGGCATCGGACAGGAACATAAACGCAAAAACCTATCCACACACCACCAAATCAAACAGAAAAGTATGTTCATTACAACAATAGAACCACACACACACTGACAACCCAATACCCCACAAACCAACCTCCCCCGGCCACCCTAAACCAATATTACTACATACCGCAGGGGGGATTGGGCCTTGTGCACTTTCCTTCAAAGCTCCGTTTTCTCCTGACCAAATGTGTTTTTAGTGCTGTCGACAGTCAGATGCCGTTTGCCTATTTTGTCCGTTATTGGGGTGGATTATCATTCCGTTGGTTCTTTCCTACCCTGTTTAGCAACAGTGTACCTCACAGTTGGAGGCCAACGAAGGCATACTGTCAGATGAGGGAGACACTACGTATTATGTCAACTGTAGGGGACGTTTTGCAGTCCAGTGCGGGGGACCAGTACCGGGCCATTTTTGATGACTTGGTTGGTCAGGTCCAACCCAACGACTATGCGTCAGGGCCGGAAGTGTGGCGTGTAGTCCACAGCAGGACACTCGATCACCGCCGGCGTGACCTGCTGTGGCGCATCGCACACGACGCCATCGTAACGAATCTCAAGCGCCTTCGGTGGCGTCTTGGAGATGGCATTTGTCCCCGCACTGGATGCACAGGGTGGAGAGTGTGCCCCATGTGTTTTGGCAGTGTGGCTTTGTGGCCTTCCTCTGGGAGTGGTTTCAAGCTCTGGCTGATGCCTCACGTTTTGTAACACCTTGGGCGGTCAGCCAGGACTACGCTTTGTATGGTCTGTCACCCCCGCCATGCAATACAAGTGTTCGCGGGATACTTACCTTTGTTTCGGCCTCCATAAAGCTGGCCTTGTGGAGAGACCGGTGTAATATTGTGTTTAGGGGAGAGGGGAAGCCTGTGGACGTCGTCCTGGCGTCGGCGAGGACGGAGATTAAGCTGAGGGTGGAGGCCGACTTCGTCCGTTTGCCAAGGTCGACGTTCGGCAGGTGTTGGGGTCCACTTGTTTCAGTGCGGGCGGGCCGGGTGATAGTTAATTTGTAAATATTGTAAATATTGAAATTGCAAATAGTCCTACGTGATTGACTTGGTTTTGGGGTGGTTTTGTACATAGTTAGCACAGACATTTTGTTTGCTAGCGCAATGTAAAGAATTCTGTAAATAGTTCAGAGTTGTGTTTTTGTCCGGTCAGGTTTAGGTTCTACTTTGTTTCTTCGTGCCCGTTTCTACGTACGTAAAAAGCTCCCGTTTCGTTTCACTTTAAACTGCATCCGGTTGTGGAGCTTGTTTGAGCGTGGGGATAATGAGGTTACCCTTTGCCACAACTGCCTCCGGGGCACCCTTGGGCAAGGTGCGCCTGTATTTGCCCAGTTCAGTTTGGGTTCTCGAAGAGAGTGGACGTTCCCGATCCCCTGCCGGGCTCGTTCGATCTCTTTGGGAAGTTTTGTTTTCGTTACGTGTAGATAGTTGTATATATTGTAAGTAAACTGTAAATAGTGATTTTAATGTAACAAGTGGACCCCCCCCCCATGTCCCCCTGCGCTGTGGTTGCCTTGGGGCGTGTTGTTGCCTTCGGGTGTGTTTGTTGCCTTTGGGTGTGTGTTGTTTTGAGATTGTGTTGTTGGGTCGTTGGTGGTGGCTGTGGTTTCTGTTGGTGGTAACAGACTCCAAGAAAAAAAAGAAAAATATTACTACATACCGCCAACGAAAGACAACACCAGAACAAACCACCACCACCCAAACAATCATCACAAACTGCCCCGAGGGGTCCGGGGCGGGGTCCACCTGCCACGAGGGGTCCGGGGTGGAGTCAACTTGCTATATTTACAGTATGTACACTATATACACTATTTACAAAAAAAAAACAAAACTGAACAAAACTGGGCCAAAAATACTGGCGCACCTTGCCCAAGGGTGTCCCGGAGGCAGTTGTGGCAAAGGGTAACCTCATTATCCCCACGCTTTAACAAGCTCCACAACCGGATGCAGTTTAACGTCCTACTCAGCAGCCGTACCGGAGCCGTATGGAGCTTTTTAAGTGCATGGAAACGGCACATACAAACAAGAAACAAACTCAAACCGGATCGGACAGGAACATAAATGCAAAACTATCCACACACCACCAAATCAAACAGAAAAGTATGTTCATTACAACAATAGAACCACACACACACTGACAACAACCCAAATACCCAACAGACCAACCTCCCCCCGGCCACCCTAAACCAATAATACTACATACCGCCAACAATCAAAAAAACCAGACACCAACAACAGGGGCCACGAGGGGTCCGGGGCGGGGTCCACCTGCCACGAGGGGTCCGGGGTGGAGCTATGGAGCCGTATGGAGCTATGGAGTGTCCTCGCTGGTCGAGGGATTCGGTCTGGTGTTCTGGGCGATTTTGGTGGTTTGTGTTCGGTTTTTTGGTTGTTGGCCATATGTAGTGATCCTTTCGCCGGTCTGGCCGTGTCCGTTTTTAGCACGTAAAAAGCACATGAGGACTGAGCAGTGAATTTTTAAGTACGTAGAAACAGGCACTGACAAACTAAAGGATAATCCCAAACCCAAAGAAAAACCCTGAGCAGTGAATTTCTGTCTGTGAGATTTATTTTTCTTTTCGAGATGCCCCGAGGGACTGAGCTACCTGATTATATATATATGAATCTTTGTAGTAATATTGGTTTGGGTGGCCGGGGGGAGGTTGGTTTGTGGGGTATTGGGTTGTCAGTGTGTGCGTGGTTCTATTGTTGTAATGAACATACTTTTCCGTTTGATTTGGTGGTGTGTGGATAGTTTTGCGTTTATGTTCCTGTCCGATCCGGTTTGAGTTTTTTCGTTTTTTGTTTGTACGTGCCGTTTCGATGCACTTAAAAAGCTCCTATATGAATCTTTGAAGAAATAAAAATTATCTGGATAGTAAAAATTTTGCAATAATTCCCTTCAAGTATTTTATGCATCTAAAAGTGATTTAGTCCTTTTTAAGAGACTCCGTCCTTTAACTTGGAAACAGGTTTAAATCAAAGAAATGCAGTTTTAGGAGACATTTTGAAAAAAAAAAAAAAAAAAAAACAGCAGAGACCATTCCTTCACTCCGCAACGACAATAGATGAACCACAAGCAGGTGAGCCCACTATATCCCGCGTATACTCTATCCATCGTTATTTCAATTGCATAAGCTTTTGCTATGTAACTAAGTTGGTCGAGCATGAAAACTGCCCTTTCTCGTATTATGGGCAGGCATTTTTTTTGTTACACTAAAGTGTTAACTAATCAAAGCGCTGTGCTAGGCCTGCCGCTCTCCTGCCAAACGAATTCTGCGTACAATCATGTTGCACTCCGGCAGCCTCTAGCACCGTATCCTGGCTCCTTATACCATAGGCCCAGAGATGATGTGTTTCTGTAGTTTTGTACCAAAAACGTTAAGAAGAAGGAAGGCTGTGTTCACAAATATTCAATAATTCAAATAAAATATGAGTTTATCTATTTAGAACCATGGAAGTCCGAGGCAGTATTTCCATGTTTAGACCTGGAGAAGGCTGGCGGACCCACCCATGTTTTTCTCACCCTCAAAAATGAGTTCAATCAAATTGACAATGTCTAAAAGCTAATGTAGTAACATTAAGGTTGATCATACAATTTCCCCAAAAGTCTTTCAACTACTTTCAAGACTCTCTGTTTCTGACTTGAACAACTGATCGAGGCAAGAAAACTGACAACTAAGTATTTTTTTTTACAGTTCTCTATTTAGCAAATGCATTTGCAAAATTGCTACGTTCATACACTTACAGAAGGGAGGAGTTCCTCTCGCTCTGCTTTAGGGAGAGGGACGGGGACTCCTCCGCACTCCACGCAATCCAGCAGTACCTTGATGAAAAACTGCGCGGGGCCCGTGTTCGTGCTCGTGTTCACTGTGTGGAGGCGGAGGAAAAACCAACCATCAAATTCTACTGGGACGTCACAAAGTATGCCATCGATCGCCGCATAAGAGCAGTCCGTGACGTCCACGGTACGGTACAGAAGGACCCTCTCGACATCGTGGAGGTATTTAAGACCTTCTATGAACAGCTTTATACACGGGCAGATGTCGAGGTAGACCTTCAAGGGTCCCTATTAGATAATATTGACAAGACACCCTCTAAAGAGCAGAATGATGGACTTGGTTCTCCCCTGACTGTCGACGAGCTCTGGAAGGCGGTGGCGAAGATGAAAGGCGGAAAGGCGCCTGGGTCCGACGGTATCCCAGTGGAATTTTAGAAACGCTTCTGGGGTACCGTCGGGCACGATCTCCGTGATGTATTCGCCTCTGCCTTCCTTGCTGGCTCATTGAGTCCCTCGCAGCGCACAGGCGTTATAACATTGTTACCAAAGTCTGGAGACCCCCTAGAACCGAAAAACAAGCGACCAATTACCTTGTTAAATGTAGACTACAAGATTCTGGCGAAAGCCCTTTGTAACAGGCTAGGCACGGTCATGCCGGATCTTGTAGGTTCTCTCCAGACATGTGCGGTGCGGGGACACAGTATTGAGCAGAACCTCTGGTTGATGCGGGACTTAGTTGAATATGTGATGGACCGTGATCTTCCATGTGCGCTTGTCTCCCTCGATCAGGAGAAGGCCTTCGACATGGTTGATCACGGATTCCTCTTTAAAATCTTGAAGAAGTTTAATTTGAATCCAGTTTTTGTTAAATGGACCTCTTTACTGTATAATAGTGTATATAGTCGGGTTATCGTTAATGGCCTACCGTCGGATGCCTTCAGAGTTCACCGTGGGGTACGGCAGGGGTGTCCCCTGTCACCTCTACTCTATGTATTGTTTAGTGAATCCCTTGCAAGAGCCTTCCAAGTTGAACCGTTGTTTCGACCATTTCACATACCTGGTGGAGCTAAAGTCAAGTGCCTCCAGTATGCTGACGACGTCACATGCGTAGTCTCCGACCTAGCTTCCTTCAGAGCCCTTACTGGCATGCTGTCTACTTTTCAAAGAGCGACAGGTGCCAGACTGAACCCCACCAAGACCAAAGGACTCCGTCTAGGTAAGTGGCGGTCGAAACAACTGCCCTTCGCGGCATCATGGGTAGACGACGCCATAAAAATCAATGGCATATGGTTTGGTTACGGTTCACCCGAGTCCCTTTCCTGGAATGTGAATGTGGACCTGGTGGATGCTAGGTTGAAGGACTTTGGCGATCGCGACATTAGTCTGTTGGGGATGGTAACAGTTATAAATCGTTTCGTTTTACCCTCTCTTGTGGTATCCGGGCACTGTTCTGGCCGCTCCAGAGGGTGTCCTGGTGCGACTCGAGAGGGCTGTGTTTAGGTTTCTTTGGTCAGGGAAAACGGAGCTGGTCAGAAGAAAAGTGGTGTACCAGGTTCCTAGGCAGGGGGGATTGGGCCTTGTGCACTTTCCTTCAAAGCTCCGTTTTCTCCTGACCAAATGTGTTTTAGTGCTGTCGAAAGTCAGATGCCGTTTGCCTACTTTGTCCGTTATTGGGGTGGATTATCATTCCGTTGGTTCTTTCCTACCCTGTTTAGCAACAGTGTACCTCACAGTTGGAGACCAACGAAGGCATACTGTCAGATGAGGGAGACACTACGTATTATATCAACTGTAGGGGACGTTTTGCAGTCCAGTGCGGGGGACCAGTACCGGGCCATTTTTGATGACTTGGTTGGTCAGGTCCTACCCAACGACTATGCGTCAGGGCCGGAAGTGTGGCGTGTCGTCCACAGCAGGACACTCGATCACCGCCGGCGTGACCTGCTGTGGCGGATCGCACACGACGC